>CM029658.1:23770456-24370456 GCA_017311315.1 Dendrocalamus latiflorus
TTATTCCATAAATTAATCATGACATCATGCACGCACAATAACAGAACCATCACAGGCATAAAAGATCTAGACATGTAAACCAGGAAACTGTACATGAACAGATCTAATACGGAGAACATTACTGTTACGTACCGATGGTTCTGTTCTGATCGGTTTGCCGATGTAGACGCCGCAGGCACGGTGAGGATGACACGAAGTCGATGACGATTCGCCGAAGCCGAACGACGAGGAAGACGAGCCAGAGCTACAGCGAGCAGTCGCGCAGAGCGCTTCCCAAAAACCTTATTCGCCCTCTCCCGGTGCAGGACTTCGAAGGCGACGGTTCCGGAGACCTGCTCTCCCGAACGACAGTGCACGCCGGCGGACGGGACGGAGTAGACTACGTGGGACGGCGCAGCACAATGGATGGAGGAGGCAAAACCCTAGATTAGATTTTCGCATATTCTGTATGAAGGCGGCGGCTCCGTATTTATAGAAGACCAGGACGCGTGATCAAGACGCCTGCACGTTCTCCATAACTCGTAACCGAACCGGATTAGCAACCGTAACCGATCCGGATTCACCGCCACTCAAAACAGCAAAATAAAACTGCAAAAGGAAGCCGCGTCTGCGCAAGCACCTGGAGCGGATTTTGGCGGACCATTCACGCAGGTGCCGTGCGCCCGCGCCGCCCGCCCAGCCCAGCCCAGCCCAGCCCGGCCCGGCGAGGCGAGGCGAGCGAGCGCGCGCGTGTTATCCTCTAGTTCTCTCCCACACATGCCTCAAGTGGCTAGGAGTGCACCATCCCTTTTAAGGTGGTCTTCCTCTCCTAGAACTAGCAATATGGTACTAAAGGTCACATGCATGCCTCCTTTGCATGAGTGGGCCTTTGAGATTTAATAGGAATTATTCTTATTATATGGGCTTGGCCCACATATAATCCAACAATCCCCCACCAGATCTCAAAGTCCCACAGAGATTTGCCTGAATTCCAATGTACTGTTTATATATCAGTATTTCGATGGAGACCGATTAAGGTTGAACATCCACCTAGAACTCCAAGCTACACTTACTCACAACTTGAACAATGGACTATGCCTTGAATTGCATGTTTGGTGCAAGCAAGCTTCACTTAAAGACTTAACTGATACTAGGCCGCCAGTAGGCTACCCCTCGGTTGGAGCGTATAAGTCATACTCCTTGGTCTCTTCATGAGCTTAGTAGGAGATTACCCAAGATCTCCATAGACTGCGACTAACAGTCGGGCTCATATAGGTGTGTTCTTTCAAGAACGCTCTGCAGGATAGCGTCTTCGCTTCTAAAAGCCAATGGAACACATTAAGACCTTAGTCAACCTGCCTTGCAGTTTCTGAGAGTATTGCATCTTCACATAGAGAGGGTTGAAATTACTCTCCTCCAGTTAACTAATGGCTTGTTTTTCCCAGATCCTAATTCACGGGATCTCCGATCACATAGGTTAGGTTACTACCATAGATAACTCACATGGGTCTCATACCCATCTCCTTCGATGCACTATCTATCACATTCCGTGATAGTCCCTTTGTAAAGGGATCTGCCAGGTTTTTATCTGTTTGGATGTAATCCAAGGTTATAACTCCGGAGTTTCTCAATTTCCTGACAGACTTCAATCGTCTCTTAACATGCCTAGACGATTTCATATTATCCTTAGAACTGTTCACTTTAGCGATAACGGTTTGATTATCACAGTTCATAAGGATAGCTGGCACTGGCTTTTCCACCGTAGGTAGATCCATCAATAGATCTCGTAGCCATTCTGCCTCAACAATAGCAGTGTCTAGTGCCGCAAGCTCTGCTTCCATGGTTGACCTCGTCAAAATGGTCTGTTTGCAAGACCTCCATGAAACAGCACCACCACCAATAGTGAAAACATATCCACTAGTGGCTTTGATCTCATCAGCATCAGAGATCCAGTTGGAATCACTGTAACCCTCCAGCACCGACGGGTACCCAGTATAGTGAAGTCCAAAGTTCGAGGTACCTTTCAGATAGCGCAACACTCGCTCAAGCGCCTTCCAGTGATCATCTCCTGGGTTAGATGTAAACCGACTCAATTTGCTCACAGCAAAGGAGATGTTTGGCCTTGTTGCACTAGCTAGGTACATTAGTGAGCCAATTATCTGGGAGTATTCCAGCTGATTCCTAGCAATTTTCTTATTCTTACGAAGTAACACGCTAGGATCATAAGGTGTTGGAGAAGGCTTGCTGTCAGAAAAACCAAAACGGCTCAAGACCTTTTCCACATAATGAGATTGCAAAAGTGTAATCCCATCCTCACCTCTAACCAATTTAATGTTTAGAATAACATCAGCCACTCCCAGATCTTTCATATCAAAGTTTTGAGACAAGTATGATTTGACCTCATTTATCACACTAATGTTTGTCCCAAAAATCAAGATGTCATCCACATACAAACATAGAATAACTCCCTCACCCCCACCATAACGATAGTATACACATTTATCTGCCTCATTGACAGCAAAGCCTGCAGATGTCAGTGTTCTATCGAACTTCTCATGCCACTGCTTAGGGGCTTGTTTCAGACCATACAAAGATTTCAACAGTTTTAACACCTTGCCTTTTTGACCTTCTACTACAAATCCATCAGGCTGTTCCATGTAAATTTCCTCATCCAGCTCTCCGTTAAGAAAAGCTGTCTTAACGTCCATTTGATGAATGAGAAGACCATGTGAGGCAGCCAAAGCAAGTAGTACTCGAATTGTGGTCAGTCTAGCAACAGGTGAGTAAGTGTCAAAGAAATCTTCGCCTTCTTTCTGAGTATAGCCCTTGGCAACAAGCCGAGCCTTATATTTTTCAATAGTACCATCAGGCCTAAGCTTCTTTTTGAACACCCACTTGCACCCTACAGGTTTGCACCCATAAGGTTTATCTGTCAGCTCCCAGGTTCCATTAGCGATAATGGAATCCATTTCACTACGGACAGCCTCCTTCCAGTAGTCTGCATCAGGGGATGCATACGCTTCTGAAATAGACTTGGGAGTGTCGTCCACAAGGTACACAGTGAAATCATCACCAAAGGATTTGAATATCCTTTGTCTCTTGCTCCTTCTAGGAGCTCCACTGTCATCCTCCTCATTGACAAGTTCATGTGTATGTTCAAAAGGTTCAGGTGATGTGATTGAACTGGGAATTATTTCAGAAGGTTGCCTAGTAGTGTTATGTGTATCCTTCATAGGAAAAATATTCTCAAAGAATGTTGCATCTCGAGACTCCATAATTGTACCAACATGCATGTCAGGTACCTCAGTTTTAACTATCAAAAATCTATAGGCAATGCTATGATTAGCATATCCCAGAAAAACGCAGTCCACAGTTTTAGGTCCAAGCTTGCGTTTCTTAGTTATTGGCACATTAACTTTCGCCAAGCACCCCCATGTACGCAAGTAAGAAAGTGATGGTTTTCTCCCAATCCATACCTCGTATGGTGTTTTGTCCTTATTTCTGTTAGGAACTCTATTTAATACGTGATTAGACGTTAGCAAAGCCTCCCCCCACCATGCCTTAGGTAATCCCGCAGTATCTAACATGGCATTCACCAAGTCAGTCAACGTGCGGTTTTTCCTTTCGGCAATCCCATTTGACTCGGGGGAATAAGGAGGCGTCCTCTCATGTATAATGCCATGTTCCTCACAAAATAAGTCAAATTCGTTTGAGAAATACTCTCCACCACGATCTGACCTAAGTCTTTTTATCTTTCTATTTAACTGGTTTTCAACTTCTGCCTTATAGATTTTAAAATAGTCTAAAGCCTCATCTTTCGTTTTCAATAAATACACATAACAGAACCTAGTTGCATCATCAATCAATGTCATGAAATATCGTTTTCCACCCTTCGTCAACACGCCATTCATCTCAGAAAGATCTGAATGCAGGAGTTCTAGTGGTGCCAAGTTTCTCTCCTCGGCAGCCTTGTGAGGCTTACGAGGTTGCTTTGATTGCACACAGCTATGGCATTTAGAACCTTTGGTGATGGGAACGTTTGGAATTAAATTCATACTGGAAAGCCGAGACATCAAACCAAAATTAATATGACATAGACGTGAGTGCCAAACATTAGCCTCATCATCCACACTGCCACAAATATGGTTTACAGTCTTATTG
Source organism: Dendrocalamus latiflorus (assembly GCA_017311315.1). NCBI lineage: Eukaryota > Viridiplantae > Streptophyta > Magnoliopsida > Poales > Poaceae > Dendrocalamus > Dendrocalamus latiflorus. The sequence goes on from CM029658.1 coordinate 23,774,597, forward strand.
CAGAAATCTGATAGGGAAAAGCGGAACAAGCCTCCGCACTCATAGCCTTTACCAATAAAATGTCCATGTTTAGACACGACTACTTTATTAGACTCAAATACCAACTTAAGCCCGTCTCTACATAAACGGGAGCCACTAACGAGATTCTTGTCTATAGAAGGGACATGCTGCACGTTCTTCAGCTGCACGATCTTTCCCGAAGTAAACTTCAGATCTACCGTGCCAACACCATGAACAGTAGCATGTGACCCATTCCCCATTAGGACGGAGGAATCTCGGGCGACCTGATAAGAAGAAAACAACGAAATATCAGCACACACATGTACATTAGCTCCTGTATCAATCCACCAATTGGTAGATTGACTAACTGAAAGAACAGTAGGTAAATTACCATACCCAGTCCCATCTCCAGTCTTGCCAATGGTCACGTTGACAGACTTAGAAGTCTGTCCTGCAGGTGCCTTCTTTCCTTTGCGTTGTGGGCACTTCTTGGCCATGTGACCAGGCTCACCGCACAGCAAAGCAAGTTCTATCATCCTGATTGTTGTTGTTCTTCTTCTTCTTGAAGTTGGTTGTCTGTTGGGCTTTAACAAATTTCCCTTTGTTCTTGCTTGAGGGTTTCTGTACCACATTGGCACTAGACTGACCTCCATCACCCTTAGACACAGCGTCCTTTTCCCGAGCTTTCTCCTCAATTTCAAGAGACCCAATCAGATTCTCAACAGAGTATTCTTGTCTCTTGTGTTTGAGTGCTGTTCCGAAATTCCTCCATGAAGAAGGTAATTTCGCAATAATACATCCAGCCACAAACTTGTCGGGTAAGGCACACTTCAGGAGTTCGAGTTCCTTGGCAATGGCCTGTATCTCATGAGCCTGATCTACTACAGAACGGTTATCAACCATCTTGTAGTCATGAAATTGCTCCATGACATACATGTCATTGCTGGCATCAGTAGCACCGTATTTGAAATTTACTGAAACATGATATTTTGAAACTTTAAATTTATTGAAACTTTGTTGAAACTTGGGTCTTCAACATGAAATTTATTGAAACCTTCTGATATCTAGAACTCATTGGAACCAGCCGAAACATGTAAGTTGAAATCTAAAACTTGTTGAAACATACGAAACATATATTTTTGCAAATGAAACCACATGAAACTCTATGTAACTTTTGTGCTATTGAAAATGTATTCCAACGGTATAACGTGGGCTAGCAACTCTGTTATTGTATTTGGTTGTCATATAATGTGAAAAATCACCACAATTTGGCATGCTAATATAGAAAGTTTAGCATCAATATATACTCGACCACAAAAAAAGGAAATATTGTTTCTTGATATTAATTGTTTTAGTAATGTTCGTGTATAACATGATTACTAGCATATTTAAGAAAAAGCAGTAGTTTCGATCCTTGTAGTAAATTCAGTTTATCTAAAGCTTTTCCAGTTTAGTAAGATTTCAGAAATCGAATATTCATGTTGAGAATGGATGGGATATTTGCATCAAAATGGAATTATACACCGGGAATATTAAGTCATAAACTTTGCCGCATCGCGGATAGCATGACCCACCTATTTATATTTACTCAAGTTATAACTGCACAACTGAAATTCTAATGTACAATTTAGATTTGGCAGCCCGGCCGCATCCAAATTTGGCGATCATGGTGCTCCCTCGGAGCCGATGAGCACGTCGGCGGCGTGCACGTTCTTTGCTTGATGGCCTGTGTGTTTTGTTGTTGTGTGCTCTATATAATCGATGCTTTGTAACTGTTAGTAATTACACACTGATCATGAAGTAACCTTCACATGATCTCATCATAATCAGTGGAATGACTTCCACATGGTCTCACAGGTCGAGGTCTTGATAGTCGCCGGAGGCTCCATGTCCTTCCAGCCGGCCGGAGCATGGTGAAGTTGGCTGGGCAGCTGCTTCCTCTCGGTCTCTCTTCACCATGGACAGATCGGGAGGACTTCGAACCAGATGCATAGGCAAACGAACAAAGGGTCGTCCTGGTTCTGGGACGTCGGTTTGCTTTCTAATTAAGGCCCGCGACTGCTTATATTACAGTCATGGCAACGCGCGACTGCACCTGATCAGAGTCCGATCTTTTCCGTCTTTCGAGGTCCACACTACATGAGAATCTCACGACATGTACACACAAAGGATCAACCAGATTAGAAGTTACCTAACGAATTGACGATTCTGGTGCGAAAAAGACTGTGGACAGATTTCAGAGTATAATTTTCAGGCAATTAGTACGACCATTCATTCCAGGCAGTTCCTATACATAGCCCGAGATGCCACATCCATTGCGACTGAAACGCTATCTAATTTAGGTGGCTTATTCCGTGAAAAGCAAATTTCATTTTCACTTAACTTAGGTGTTTCTACGAATTCCCTAAAAAATTACCAGATATAAAGGAGGGTATGTTTCCATGTAATGTAAGCGTCAGTTTCGCCCTAATATTTTACATTTCCACCTAATATTTTACATATGTAATATAAGCGTCAGTTTCACCCTCCAAATTCAGCATGGAGGGTAAGCCTGCATGGTGATATTTTCGAGCCATTCCCAGCCCCTTGCGGCACTGGTTTTTAACTGCTTGTCGACCGGAAGCTAGCATATATATTAACCAGAAAAGAAGGTAAGTTCACGGTTACAAGGCCATATTTTTTTACCTTCTAACCGGGTCATCGGTATCTCCAATATGTTGTAACTTCAGTTACCTCATCTACCAATAGCATCTTTCCACGTTACCTTGCTCGTGATAGTCAGTCTCACAGTTAGATGTCTTATAGATAGGCTCTGGTCATTTTTTACGGTGTCGTAGCTTTTAGCTTTTGACTGAAATGTTACTGTAGCAGTTGTTAGTTTTTTCTAAAATATTTAATTAAATGAAAATAGAAAAAAAATAAAAAAACAAAGTTATATCTCTATAGATAATACAAAGGTAAAAATAAAAAGAAAAGGAAAGAAAGAAATCATATTAAGAAGCTAATATGTTCTAAATAGCTTTTAACTTATGAAGGATAAGACAAAAGCCATTATAGAACCCATGCAATGCAAGGGCATGCCTTATAGATGCATGCAGCTTATCATCTTGAGCCTAGGTAAAAGAACCCATAGATCGGATGGGACGGATTACTCAAGCTGGAGGTCCGACTTGTAGACGGCGTCGGGCTTCCAGTCCGCGGGGATGATGTCGTCGGCGACGAGCCTGACGCCGGACTCAGTGGCGAGGCGGATGGAGAAGGGGCCCTTGAGCGGCTTAGGGGTGTCGAGCCTCCAGATGGCGCCCCATGACTCCTTGAGGTCTCTCCATTCATTGGAGCCCTTCTCCTTGAGGGACACCTCCACGATGTCGCCGTCGCCAGCGACGTACTTGACGAGCAGGGCAAAGTAGTTGGGGTTGGAGCCCTTCTCGATGTGGAAGGTGATCTTGGTGCCGGCCGGATACTTACAGCGGACACGACGGAACTGCATGTCGACAATTCCAGCGTGGCGGAGGTCATCCTCCTTGCCGGGCTTGGCCATGGCGCCAAATGCGTGGCCGGCGAGGTCGAAGTGGTAGGCGGAGATGGGCTCGTAATTCATGTCGGTGATGTAGACGACAACGGGCTTGTTGGAGCATGCCTCGGGCTTCTCGCACTTGATCTCGAAGCAGGAGCCGCAGCCACGGCCGTCCTTGAAGATGGGGTCATTGCCGCACGACGTCATGCCGCTAAACGGAGGCTTGTCGACGTCCTTGTACCCACAGGCGCCGCCGTTGTCGTCGGGGCCAGCACCCTTGGGCTTGCCGTACCAGGTGCCCTTGGCTTCGAGCCACTTGCCGTTGTAGGTCGCCGTGATGTTTGGGCCAGGGGGCACCTTAGGGGCGCAAGAGACGCCGGCAATAAGCACCGCCAGAACCGCGACGGCGAGCAGAGAGGATGTTTGGGAGGCCATCTTTGTTACCACTAAATTTGTTGTGATGCTTGGGGCTACTTGGTAAACGTAAGTGGTATTTATGGACGATGGCGAGCGAGCGATGGAGGGCTCGCCGCCGATGTCGCAGGCTGAGTAATGGCGGGCTTGTTCATGGATGCAAGACATATGCGGCTGGCCGTGATCCGAGCTAGCACTGCATGCATGTCATGGGCGTCAATTCCGAGTGCAGAAATAACCTTAATTACCTGTCTGATTAGGCTCTGTGAGCCACATGTACGTTGAGACAGGCATGCAGCTACGTACCATTGCTCCTCCAATTTATTTTATTTTTTCCCCTGGCCGCGCCGCACGGTTTAATTCTGATGCTGATGAAGACGCATGCCGCGCCGTCTAATTCTGCATGCCGCAGACGGTTTAATTCTGCATGCCGCGCTACGCCGCGCCGTCTTGGTGAGGATCGTTTTGGTAAATACGCTTAGGATCGGCCACTGTGTGTATACGTGTGGTGGGTGACTGATTGTGTGGGGCCGGTGAGTGGCACACAAACAGGGAGAAGAATCTTCCACGCCGCTCCTGTTCTTCAAACAAATTCTTGTCTAAAATCGTATCTGTTGTCTCTCCAAATAAACGTTATCAGTCAACTAAAAATTATCGACCATAGTATAAAATGACAGGGACTATATATATGTTCCCTTTATCAACCCTGGATTGATTGCATGTTCCCCTTTGCCTCTTCTTCTTCACCAGCTACAAGTGTGGTGCTGCGGCATATTACCAAAATTTAACCATTGGACACGGGTGCACACCCCTATAACCTAACACGTTGTCTTCAAGTGGATACCAGCAACTTATGGGCATTTTTGCCACAAGTGAAATCACATGGTAATAAACAAAGTCGATGTTTACATGATGATCGAGATAGGCAAAACGCTTTAACAACAGGGTTTTTTTTTTTTTTGCTTATAAATGTTATCATGGCATCAATAGTATTTTGTTGGCAACGTTTTGCATAATAAAGCATTGATCATATTCAAGTTTGTCAAAGCAACATCAAAAATAATATATGCTGCAAACGACCTCCATCCTATTATGCTGGGAAGTGCGAGCATTTGGGAGCGCGAAATGAACTCACTAATTTCCCATGGCAATCAGGTCATGAGTAAGGGAACATTATAAGAATGCGTACTCTGGAACCAAAGACTCTATGCACAACAACGGATGGCGATGAGCCACATGTTTGGTATAAATAAATTCAGTTTTGCTATTGCACAGGCGACTGAAATTTTTTTATGTTTCAGTCACCTGAAATTGCACTCTCAATGAACTAAAATTGCAGCCTTCTCAAAAAAAAACAGCTGCAACTTTAGGTGATTCAGAGTGCAACTTCAGGTGACCTGAAATTGCACTCTCAATCAACTAAAATTGCAGTCCCCCTCAAAAAAATATGTGCAACTTTAGGTGATTCAAAGTGTAACTTTAGGTGACTGAAAGATAAAAAAATTTCAGTCGCCTGCAATAGTCTATCCCAAATAAATTCACTTCACACATTTTTAGCTCCAGGATTACGCTATTTCCTCTTTGTGCTTCTATGTGGTTGCTACCTCCTAACGCAGCTCGACATACAGGGGAAGCGTAGCTTCGTCTCAATTGCCGATAAAAGGTATTAACTAAACTCTCCCGCTAACAACATCCAAAGCTGCTGTATTTGCAAACAGGAGGACATAGCCGATCAAACAAACGCCTCTGCAGCCAAAATTTCCTGAGTTCCTGCGCAGCCACCCCAATCGAGAGACAGAAAAGGAGGGAGGGGCGGGGCAGGAGGGCTCACCGGGCAGATGTCGCACTTGGGCATGGCCGTTACGGCGGCGGGAGCGGGGGAGGCGCCGTCGGAGAGGACCGGCACGCGCTGGTGCTTCCCGGAGAGCTTGTTCGTGGCGTGCACCTCCTCGTCGCAGGCGGTGCAGAGCGCGGCTTCGTCGTCGCAGCACAGCATGCGCGCCTCCGCCACGCCGCATGCATTGCACTGGCCATCTTCATCGCCGCCCGAACTAAGCCTAGTAGCAGTAGCTTCTAGGGTTTTACTCTCTCTCTCTCTCTCTCTTTCTCTCTCGGTCTCTCGAAGGGGAAGATGCAGAGGAGGATACGGTTAGGGTTTCAGGAGGTCCTACTGGATCCACAACGGCCAATCACACCCCATCTTCGAGGCAAGAAGGCGGCGAGGACAGGCTGTAGCACTCAAAAAAATAATGATAAAGATATAATAATAATAATAATAATAATAATAATAATAATAATAATAATAAATTCTAATCAAGGTATGCCTTTAAATGAGGATAGGCTATAGCAGTTGTCACTAATGGAGGCATAACTAGTGAAGAAGTAATTGGCGATGCAGCAGGTGTAGAAACTGGGGGAGCCACCAAAACTGAAGAAAACGACAATGATGATAGCAAACCCACACCATGAAGGCGAATCTTCTCAGTACAAATAGCTGCAAGAGCTTCCAACAGAGTCACATGAGGGTGACAAGCCAGTAACTGAGCATGAGTCTGCTCAAATTTAGACTGGAGACATGTCAAAAAGTCGTAGATATGGCGAAGCTCTAAGTGAGACTACTGACACTGATAGCACTGACAGGTGTGGCAAACATCTGGTCCCTAAGAGTTAATCTGATGCCATACCACGGACAGCTGAGCATAGAACTCATCCATAGTGGTATCTCCTTGCTGCAGCGGCTGCTCCTGACACACAACAGCAAGGTACAAAGAATCACTAAATAGCTCATAGCGGTTGCGTAGATGCGCCCACATCGCCTGTGAGAAAAAGCCAAACCAACAACATCACCAGTAAGATACACCTCTATGCTAGCAACCAGAATAGCAGAAACACGAGTATCCTCATTGATTCATGTCTTGTAAGTAGCATACTAAGTCTGAAGTCTCCATGGTATCCTCAAAAATCTCAAATGCCTTCATAGGAGTGTCTTTAGAAGCATCCCTCAAGAGTACAGATTCGGAAGGTGAAGTAGGGCAAGACGGACAAGGCAACTCGCTAGTAACAAACTCCCAAAGACACTAACTATGCATGTGAAGGTGCATGTGCTGAAACTAGTCCCGATAATTAAGATCATCGAAGATCACCAGGCAACAAGGTACAGAAATGGTGCCTTCAAAAGAAGATGTAGCCTTTTCTTTTTATTTTTTTTCTCCTTATTTTTTCTTTTTTCTTTTTTTCTTGGTCAGTTAGTCAACAAAAGCTGACTGAATGGGTCAAGAAACACCGAGAGAGAGGTTGGGAGGAGAAGGCGACTCTAGGCAAGTGGTGACTCCGGCGACCAGCTTCGGTGACCTCGGGCGCCGGGTGTCAGGTGTCAACACAAGAAGCCTCGGCGGCAGCTGGAGAGGCGACCTCGGTAGATTTGGCCTCGGTGGCGGCCAGAGAGGCGACCAGCTTTCCGATGGAAGGGCCGACGTGTCCTCGGTGGAAGAGCCAGTGGCATGTGGGCTCCCGGTGGCGAGGGCAGTTAGTGTAGGCTCCCGGTAGCGAGAGGTGGATCGGAAGAACGCAGACAGATCCAATGCCTCGATCGGTGAAGTAGCGGCGAAAGACTTTCTGATCGGCAAGTTGTCCTCCCGATCGACGACGATGGCAGCTAGAAGACCTCCTGATCAGAAGCGGCGGATGGATCCCGATGATCTGGAGTTCTGGACCAGAAGACATCAGCCGAGAAGCGAAAAAACCAGCGAAAATCTCAACGGCAGCCTCCGTGGTGGATGTGTGACAGAAGAAGCGGAGAGCTGAGAGCGACGAGCGTGATGAAAAACTAGGCGACAGCTGGAATACAAACCAACGACGGTTCAACGAAAATAAACCCTATGTTTGCTCTAATACTATGTTATGAATAGCACTTGTATCCCTTATAAGGCCAATGGGCCAATACATATACACATACAGGTATATGACATATAGGCCTTGTTCTTTTCAGTTTCTAAAAGCTGTTTTTCGGCTTTTTTACAGTAACTAGCTTTAAACGGAGTATCTTTTTAAGATAGGGCCTACTAGTTAATTGTAATACATACTGTACCGACTTCATTTATATCGGCAAAAATCGCACGTGAGTTTCTATTACTTTAATTATAATCTCTCGCACGAACAATCCAAAAGCCACAAGCCGCAGCCAAAAGCCATAAGTTTCAGCAAAAAAAACAGGCTCATAAGCAGGAAACCCATCACACAACAAGATAAATACACAGCTATATAATACATTCTAACACGAATCACTAACTGGTTCTTTTAAGTAGTAGATAAACACGGAAGCAAGCATGAACATTTTCACAACTGACAAGGAATACATGAGCATAAATACACCTAGAGTGGAACATTGTATCATGTCAAACTAAAAGAAACACACATATGTACAAATTTTCCCAAAAGGAATCAAATCCACCAGGCTACATACAGAACAAAACAAACCCAAGGGAAGATGAAGTACTCAGCCCAGGAGCATCGAACGTCATTCCAAACTAAAGCAGATGGGAAACTAACAGGTTTTATGTTTGTAACATGTCATCCTTGATAGCACAAGTTAAGCTATACTACCTAACGTCGATCTCGATAGGGAGTAGCGGGTGCGCATGTCATCCTTGATAGGGAGTAGCGGGTGCGCATGTACATAACTTGTCGATCTCGAATGCAATTTTTCCACAAAAAAAACTAAATTGGCTGGAGATGAAGGGAGAAGAAATTAAACCCCAAATTGGCCGAGAATAATAGGAAACCCCTCGTGGAGCACGGTCAGCTTCGAGCACAGTGCGTCGGCTGCCAGCTACGTGCTGCTGAGCCACGAATTAGATGGCGCTACTATGCTTCCATTGCAGCGTTGGTCGCCGTACTGCCGCTCTGGCGAGACTACAAGGCTCCCCGCCATAGTCGATCTGTTCTAGGACGGCCGGTGGCCACTGGCCAGGTATGCGGAGAGAAGGGGACGAGGTAAGGGCAAGCCAAGTCGGGGCCAAATACTGGGAACGACGCAGAGGAACGACGCGCGTAACCATGGTCGTAGCACAGTAAGTGCATGGTCCAAGCACCAGTGCCACGATCACTGTAGCAGGCGTTAGCACGGATGGTCATAGATGACGCAGACCATACCTTGGTCGGTGAACTGCCCAGGTGTGGGCAGGCGGCTTGTCACTGTAGCAGTTGTGGGCGGCTGAGCGAAGCGGCATAGGTAGGCGACTAGTCACTGTAGAAATCGTGGGCGGCTGAGCGAAGCAGCATGGGCGAGCGGCGGAGCAGTTGAGTGCTCTGCAGGGAGGCCCGATTGTACATATATACCACGTAATCGGTAAGAGCTGAGTAAGTCGGATGAGCAGAGAAAGAAGAAAAGCGACGCCAAGTTGAGTTCGCGTCGGAAAATCTCCTTCGTGCATGTCGTTCGACTTCCCTGTGTAGTGTGCGTCCATAGTAACTCGTGTCTATACTGTTCACCATCCGACAATAAAGTATCGACCAGAGTGGTCGATAGCGAGTTGAGATTGCTCTACCTTATAGTCATAGAAACCGCTATACGGTCGTATTTGAGTTTGGAGGTGCAGCTCCGGTGTTGGGTTACTAACAGAATGATCGGACGGGCGGAAGCTTGCTGGACCTCGGCCCGAGCGAATGCACCAGACGCTGAGGAACGACGGAGCCAACGCGCCGAGGCGAGAACCAATGCGCGAACGTACGCCATCACTGGGGGCTCCAATTCTTCCGCATATGATGATTATTGCATGCATTCAACTCGAACGAGAAGTTACTGCATGAAGCATAGTAACGTCAGGTAGGGTGTTGGCGGCCGGCCGCGCGAGAGCCGCGGCGATGCCGGAGATGGCGTGCTTCGAGGCCGCGCAACGGGCCTGCATGGCCGAGCGCTACGTCGCCGACGACGAGAGCTGGAGTTGGGCCTGCGCCGCGCGGGCGTACGACGCGTGCGACCGTGGCGAGGTAGACCGCGCAGCCCGTCATAGGTGTCACCCGTACGTCATGCCTGCCTGCGTGGCCGCCGCTAGGAGCAGCGAACTGATGGCTTTCTAATGCTTGGTTTGGCTACATTGCTGGAGGACTCTGCTAGAGTACACGGTCGGAACCAGATGGATCATGGATGGATGTCCTGCTCCTGCATGCCCATTTGCTAGTTGAAGCTTTTGATCAGTCTAGCATTTTGTTTCTTTGGATTGTTAGTAAAAAACGAAAGACGGAAGATTGTGGTTTCTCCTTCACATATACATGCAACGACAGTGTGTTGTATATGTAGTTTGTGCCAAATTATTCGATATGAAATTGATCGACTTTGCTTATAAATGATTGTTATATATATATATATATATATATATATATATATATATATATATATATATATATATATATATATATATATATATATATATATATATATATATATTAAAAATAACGAGTGCTTCTTGGTGTCCGGGCACCATAGTCTAAAATACGTATGTATCATGTGCGAAAATTTTTTAAATTTCTTGGATGTCAAGTTCAACTAATTTACTAACTAGTTCAAACAAGTTTGAACTAAATTTCGAAGTGTAGTTGCCTTTTTTATGATAGTTTGATTGTAGGTATATGCTGATTACAGCAAAGTATGTGATCTAAATTCGTTCAAAAGTTTAAATTTGAGTATATTTTTAAAACTTATAAGTTTCATTTGAATTGTTATAGATGAGTATATACCCTAAAACTGATATTTTCAAAAAATATATCCGAATTTAGATGGAATTGATGCATTTGAAATCATGGTGCCTAAGCACCATGGTGCGTGTGTGTGTGTGTATATATATATATAATAAAAGATACTACCTTTGTTTTGAGGACAAGAAAATTCTATAATAATACTTAAAAGAAAAGAAGCATATAAATTCTCTTACTAATCGAGAGAAGAAAAAGAGAATGATCTTCACCATTTATTTTGGCAGGAGCAGATTCTAATGATGTGAATTAATAATATATAGATATTAGAGTTGTATAACGAATATAATTGTATTTTTAATTATAATTATTATAGTTGTATAATAAAAATAATTGTATTACAATATCTAACCGTGAATTACAAAGGTAATCTCGCTAGTTATGTCATAATGGCACGGTGCTTTTGTAAGTTTCGGTTAATTGACAAGTAGGTGTGGATATTAAAAAACCGTGCCCTGATTTCTATTGATAAGCACGTGTGGATATTAAGGCACGGTGCCTCTATAAGTTGCCTTTATAAGCAACTTTAATACTTTATTAAAAACAAGTAATAAAGTGTCCTGGTTTCTATTCAACCTCCATGAATGGAAACGTACAAGTCGATTAATTTGGAGTTTGACTTTGAGACGAGATGCAAATTAGAGCAAGTACAATAATGTCTTATAGCTAAGTTAGTCAACATTTTTGCTGATGTGAAGGAGAGAAGAGAGGAGAGAGATGAGAGCTTGGCTCTCATGCAAGCAACAAGCTGGGCACAGGAGCCTATGCAGTGGTGGGCTAAGATAATAAATGTATATGAGGAGGAATAGGAAAGAGAATATGAGACATGGTACCACATAATAATAAAAAACTTTTTGTAGACAAATTATTATATAACTTAGCTCTTATAATTTGACTTATAGCCAAATACTTGGCTCTATTATTGGACTTGCTCTTAAGTAGCCATGTCGAAAGATGACACAAAGGAGACTTGCATCGTCACATCAAAAATTGTAGAATCGCGCACATTTAACTTGATGGCATGCAGCTTAAAACTACAAGATGTAGATGAACAAGAAGTTTCCCATATAATTCACCTATGTCATGTACTTCTAACACGAAGGTTGGTGCTTAATCTTGAAGGGCAAATATTAAGTGAAAAAAGCTCTAGAATGGTAAAAAAAAAAGTAGGTATAGAAAATCACATATGAAAAAAAACTGCTGATCCATAACTAATCCACTTTCCAGTTACAATGGCTTGCTTAGATTTTTTAAAGATAATAGCTTGGATTAGATCTAACATTAATTGGAGTTTTATGCGAATTGTAGCTGTCGTAGGGGTGGCCCCCACCTAAACCCAGCAGGCCTGGTAGGAAGTTATAAGGCCCAGAATAGGCCACGTGTAATGACACAAATACCCCTGAAGGGGATGATCAGCTGTAAGGGCATAATTGTAAAAGCACTCCCCATGTATATATATATATAGCATACCGGCCAGGGGGAGGGGGGGATCAACCTCACTCATCTCCATCACTCTCCACTACCATCTCTCTCTCTGTTTGGCCCGTAGCCACAACAGTTGGCGCCGTCCGTGGGGAGGACAAGGACAAGCCCGAAGACCGAAGAAGAAGGATGGCACCGAAAAAATCTTCATCAGCGGCGGCGAAGGGAAAGACGACGGCTGGGTCGGAGCGGCGCGTGAATACCAGGGCTTCGGCATCGGCCGCCGAAGGAGCTGGCGGCAGCGCAAGCACCGTGGTCGCGGACGTCGACGCTGGCGCCACAGCGACCGACCCCGCCAGCGCTGCTGCAACGACATCCAACCCCGTCGCTGGCGCTACAGCGACCGACCCCGCCAGCGCTGCTGCAACGACATCCAACCTCGTCGCTGGCGCTACAGCGACTGACCCCGCCAGCGCTGCTGCAACGACATCCAACCCCGTCGCTGGCGCTACAGCGACTGACCCCGCCAGCGCTGCTGCAACGACATTCAATCCCGTCGCTAGCACTGCAACGACAGCCCCCGCCACCCTCGTCGGCAGCGCGGGTCAGGCGGCCGGGGGTAGCCGCAATGAAGCATCCGGCGGATCTGGAGATCGTGAGGCGGTGATCCCGGCACCGACCCGTCCGCTGGGTGTTCCGGCGGCCCCGACAGCACCTACGGTGGAGGGCGCCATACTAGCAGCCCTCAACGCGTTCCAGCGGGAGCTAGGGGACCTTCGCGGAGCCGTCCGAGATATGCAAGAGCTCGGAGCCAGCAGGCTGCGCCAGTAATCGCGTCCGAGCCCACGACAGAGAGGGCGGACAGTCGCGAAGCCCCCGCGTCCAGCCGCGTGCCGCTGCGCCGTGTGGATCCAGAGTCCCCGCTTTCGGCGGGGCTGCAGCAGGCGGCATGGCCCGAAGACTTCAAGTTTCCTAGCGCCATCGACCCGTACAAAGGCGACACGGACCCCCGCGAGTTTGTGCGCGTCTACGACACCGCGATCGAAGCCGCGGGCGGAGACGACACCACGAAGGCGAAGGGACTCCCCCTCGCGCTGCAAGGAGTGGCACTCTCTTGGTTCTTTACCATAGAGCCGGGCTCCATCGACGCATGGGAGCAGCTCCGCGACCGCCTTCACAATAACTTCCAAGGAAACTATGTCGAGCGAGTCGACGCGGACCAACTCTTCGCTGTGAAGCAAAAACCCTCGGAGAAGCTCCGGGACTACTTCAAATGCTTCGCCAAGATTCGATGCCAAGTGAAGGACGTTAACGAAACCACCATCGTTAATGCAGCCATACAGGGCCTTCGTCCGGGCCCGATGGCCGAGTACAATGCGCGAAAGCCAATCAAGACGGTGGCAAAGCTCTTCGACAAAATGGAGGAATACGCCAGGGCGGAAGAGGACGCGAGGCGGAGGCAAGGTGACGACTCTGACATCAACCAGGCCGGAGCCTCGGCAAAAGCCGAAGATCCGCCGAAGGACGGTTCTTCGAAGGGCAAACGTAAGCAGGAGTCGTCCAGGGATACGCCCGACCGCAGGGATGCCTCGCACAAGGAGTCGTCCGACCGGCCCAAGCGCGGCCAGCAGAGGTCAAGGCAAAACCGGTATGTCCTCGACATTGAAGGCGGTTCCGACGAGGGCGCTCCCGCGGGCCGAGGCGGTCGGGGGCGCCGTGGCCGCGAGCGCGGCCGTGGCCGGGGCCACGACGATAAAAGTCGTGGAGATTACGACGATCAGCACCAGGGACTCTGGTGCGTCGTCCACGGCCGCGGCAACCACGATACCTGCACCTCCATCGCGGCGCTCCGCGATAGCGTCGCTAGGGACAGGAACCCGGAGACACGCCCACCTGCGGTGGCCCACGTCCAATTCCCGTACGAGGCCCCCATGCAGGTACAAGCGCAAGGGATGCAACCCCAGGAAGGCCCCTTACGGATCCAAGCTCACGTACAGCAGCCTCGGGAGGGCCTCCTGTCGCTGCAGGCCCCAGAGGCAACCCACCGCAGGGTCATTAACGTCATATCCGGAGGCTCTGCGCTGGAGTTCGCCTCAGCACGCCTAGCAGAAGGCCTATGCGCGAAGACTACATCACGTGGCGGCATACCCAGCGCAAGCACCGCCGGACTGGGCGCAACACGAAGTCACATTCACACCCGACGACGCCCAAGGCGTGGACTTCCCTCATCAGGACCCCCTGGTCATCCGGGTCACGATTGCGGGATGCGACGTGGGGCGTGCCTTGGTGGACGGCGGTAGCTCCGCGAACATATTGTTTGCGGCAGCCTTCGACCAGATGGGGATCCCTCGAAGCCACCTAGGGCCCTCAGGCATCCCACTGCAGGGCTTCGGGGGACAGCCCCTGCGGGCGTTGGGCCAAATAAGTCTTCAAGTCTCCTTCGGCCAAGACAACAATGTGCGGGCTGAGGATGCCACCTTCGACGTGGTCGACCTTCCGTACCCCTACAATGCCATATTAGGGCGCCCAATCCTCAACTCCTTCGGAGCGGTACCACATCACGGCTATCTGTGCATGAAGATCCCGGGTCCCCGGACCATCATTACTGTCCGGGGCGACCAGGATATGGCCCGGCGCATCGAGCCAGGTACCAGGTACCCGCGTCGCGAAGCCCAACAACGATCTTAGAGCTGGCGCCACAGCGCGGGGGTCCGCGGGGCCACTCGGAGGCGCTTTCGCGGGCCCAGCGGACGTCTAGCAACTAGAGGCTTCGGCCGCGCCAAGGACAAACGGTTAGTATATCCACCCCCTGTAACTGCTTACCCGTGCAAACGGGGATGTAATGAAGATTGCCGTTTGCCACCAATCTTTCTTCATCACACACAAATACGCGGCGGAGGCGCGCGCAGGCTTGGCCAGCGCGCACGCCCCCACAGTATAAACAAAGACGCACGTTCAAGGGTGGACATGGGAACTTTACTAGATATAGTTCTATTTCAAAATGCTTTATGGGTGGATTGGAAAAGTGAAGGGCAGTGGAAATGCCCTAGTTTGAATTGCCCTGGGTGTCATCCCAGTGATAAGGTAAGCGGCTATAACGCTGAAGGCTAGTATATGGTGCGGATGCCATGTAACGATGGATGGAATCTGGATCACTATTATTATTGCATTCTTTCAAACAATGATAAAAATCTGTTTTAGTTAAAGCTGCTAGGTCTCAGAAAATTTCTATGTATCATATTTCAAATGCAATTTATGGCAAATAAAATAACACGAACCTTCCTTTGATAATCCATGCATGATATCTATTTGCATTCTGTGTATGGGCTCGCGGTGCACAGTGGTTTGTGCTCACCCCCACTCTCACAATTAATCCAAAACCAGGAGTCAGATCACAACGCTTCAACATTTCACTTGGTCATAAGGAGGAAGAAGATGAAGATGTCAAGAAGTAGGTCGTGAACCCCCAATTGGCCACCTGTGGGCACGTCCTGAGGGTCCCATCAGTGTGCTTTGTTTTTTTGCTGCTGCAATTTAATGATTTTGGCCTGATCGGCCCATGAGTAAGTCTACTATTATATTTATGCTTTCGTATGATATGTATTTTGATGTCCAGAACTGTATCTGTGAGCACTATCTACTGATCCAGAGAATAGTGCGGTGGAATCACAGAGGATTCCGGATTGTAAAATCTGGGTCCGACATGGATGGTATCAGAGCATATCGACTACAAGTCGTGACCTAGTTAGCCTAGCCGTTAGTTTCATGACTAGTATCTATTTCCAAAAATATATGTAGTATTGCTCATTCTCATCTTTCTTAAATGATTCCCTCTCATCTATATGCTGCCCTAGCCATTTTTTTTACTTCTACAGCTCTCTTATTCCTAATTCAAAATGCAGTACTCCTTTTGTAAGCTCTCTTTGAAAACTTATTTTGGGCCAAAATCACAAAAGCTTAAATTGGATACTCATCTTCAAAAATTGTTTTATCTTCGGAGGATCGATTATCAAATTGTTCACAAAATTCTTTTCCAAACTTATTTCAACAGACATGATCTTCCCAGGAAATTTTTATAAGTTCAATTACTTGCCAAAGCTTATTCGAAATTTACTCTGGTTTCTCAAATAGTCCGAACAAAGTTATTTCTCAAAAATATTTCCCCAAAAAGGGCATTGTTTATCAAAAATAAAGTCTGAAGGTTAACCTTGAGGTGTTATTTCTGAAAGAGCTATGTTAGTAAAAACCTAATTTCCCTGTTTGGTTTTATTACCCGTAGTTAGAAAAATACTTCCTTTCTTACAGCAACAAGATGAAGAAAAATAAATAGAGTCATAATTCAAGGGGATAACTAATTGTGGTGAACATACAAATGATACTGGTGGGTTTCATGTCGATCATCAGAAAGAAACGATGGTGTGAATTCTGGGAGAATAAAATTGGTGGATTTTAAATGAATAGGATTGGCTAGATAGATGATTAATTGATTCCTGGAGAAATAGGAAATGTGAAAATAATTGCAGGATTATAATATTAATGAATTGCATAATTCCTGGGAGATGCTTACAATAGTGGAATAATAGAATATGATCAATTATTGGATGGATTAACTGAATTTTTGAGAAATTGGAGATGTGATAACAACTATTGGAATATAGACTTGATTAATAACATTATTCCCAGAGGATGTTTATAATAATGAAGTAGTTTGGAGATGGATAATGGAAAAATAAGGATTGATTACTGGAAGAGAAGATTATGGTTTTAAATCAATAACATAAATGATTGAATTGTTAGGAAGTCATGATACAAATGATACTGGTGGATTTAAAAGTAATAATGTTGGATGATCATTAGAATTTGGAATTGAAGAGTTGATAGATAGCGAATATGAGATTGGATTATTAGGAAGTCATGATACAAAGGATATCGGTGGATCTAAAATAAAGTATATTACTTTCATTAGAATAAAGAGTTGATTAAATTGGCAGATAACGAACCTAAGATTGGATTTATAAAATTGATGGTGGAAATTCAGACTCTTATAAGAATTTGGTGATCCTGATTCGATTAATAAAAAAAACTATGGATGATGCAATGGAAATTATTTGATCGATGGATCCAAAGTAAAGGTATTGGAATTCCATTAGACTATAGAGTCAACAAGTTGGCAAATAGTAGATCTAAGGTTGAGATTATACAATCATAGTGAAATTTGAGAGTTAATTTACAAATTTATGGTGGGAGTTAGGATTTATGTGAGAATTAGATACCCATGGCTCGAATAATGAAATAGTGGGTGACACAATAGAAAGTGTATGATCGGTGTATCAAATAAATTATGACACTCGTTGTTTGGAGTTTTAGACAGCAATAATACCATGACTAAATAATGAAGGAAGATAGCCTAAGTGCAATTTGCAAAAGTGGAAGTTAAATTATCAAGGCCATTGGATTCTAAGCCCTATGTATAGAAATGATATGGGAATGAATTAGTTCATTAATTGATATTTGAATATTGGAAGAGATTAGAGTACCCTGGAAAAAATAAATAAATAAATAAAACAAAGAGTATTCCAAAAAAGCAGTATTTTAAAAGGAAAAAAGATAATACGAGAGTAAGTATTGATATCAATCAAATTAACTCCAAATACCTTCCTCTTTCTTCTATCGATTTCAAGAGAAACTTTTATTCCCTTCTCTTACCCCTACTCCAAATTTTAGGGATAAGAATGTCAAAGATGCTCATGAAGATAAAGGTGGTCTCGTTTTAAACGTACTATGCAGATGAACCATGTGCCCTCTTATGTGTACTCCCCCGAATAGACGTTGTACTGTCGTAAGATTTCCATTGGGCCCTGTGCACTGCCTTCTTGCCCTTGGGCGTCATATTTCGCAGTCACAGGGAAAGGTTGTTTAAAAAAACTTGCGTGATTCATGTGCCACCCCAGCTTCTAGGGTATATTCTTTTAAAATTAGAATAGTATAGATTACCTTATCTCTGCAATTTAGTCCTCATCTCATGCTATTCCCTCTCACTTTTTGCTGAAAACCCCATCGGATCCATAGAAGCAAAATAACAGACAACCCAAAACCAAGGCAATCAAGAAGAGGTGGAGACTTCGCAACCTTCCAATATTTAAGAAAAAAACATCACTATGAAGAAGGCCACCAACCCAGTGAGTGTCCAATGAGCAAGGTCACCTGTTTTCTCTGAGTAGAACAAGACCCTTGCCCCAAGGATTGCCTCTTGAGTCTGTTGCTGACCAAGATAGCTGGAGTACAATGGATGAATAATGACAATCGTCATTTATTTAAGGGGGTAGCACAAATAGACAAAAATGTCGAAAAGCCACATCAATGTATATTTTTGGAGGTGCAACAAATGGACTTGGAGCTAATCAAACCAATACAAGAAGATGCGCAAGACCAAAAATATTATAGTAATGAGGACTACAAGCCACACCTATAGTTAAATCATCATGGTTGGCAAAATAAAAATAGGATTCCAGTAAGGACAAAAGACCACCATAAATATGTCCATCATCATATCTGCATCTCAAAAGCCATCTACTCCCTAGGACATAGGACATTACTATCCAATCCTCAATATGAATTCTACAACCATCATATGCAAATAGGAGGTGCGACTATTCCGTTCTATGAAGGTGTGAGGCAACAATGCCAAAGAACAAGCATTTGGAAGCCTACAACCTATCTGGAAGCATAAATCTCTCTTTTCCCCTTTTAGCTTCTTCCAGCACTATCCCTACTTATGCGAACTCGCTTCCTACCTTTGAGAGCTAAAGCACAAGAACGTTAGCTTTCCAACGAGTACAAGAACGTCAAAAACGGACACCGTATGCAAAAGTTATGCCCGTTTTACTGAAAGTGTCTCAAAACTGAATCCTACTCGGACTCAGGCAGTAAATTATTAAACTTTTCGGGATTGCAAGGCAAGAAACATATCACAGATAATTTTTAATACAAACTGTCTGTGATAACATCATTATCACAGATGGTTTTTAATAAGAACAGTCTGTGATACTTCACAGACGGTACTTGATAAGAATTGTCGTGATGTATGCCATTATCACAGACGGTTCTTATCTAGAACCGTCTGTGATGCTTCACAGACGGTTCTTATTAAAAATCGTCTGTGATAATGAAGTTATCACAAACGGTTTGTATTAAAAACTGTCTGTGAAAATACCACACACGGTTATTTGTGTGAACCATCTGTGATACTATAAGCGTCCAGTTTAGCCTCTTTTGTAGTAGTGTCACCATGGTGCTCAACAAGTGGTCACAGATGGGTGTGTAGCTGAGCTGGCTTCCGCTGGGCAGTTGCCATGAGTGAGACAGGTGGGTCGGATAGTTAGAGATGGACCCACCGGATAGTAGGTCGTTGCAAGTGACATGGGCTAGGCCCTTGACGCCGGCAGCTGGGTGCACCCGGGGCACGGTGGACCGCAACGAACGGCCAGAACGGACAAGCCATGTGGGGCCCGTGCGCGAGTGAGTGGCCGTGCGATGCGTGGAGCGTGCCCGGCGACGATGGTCTCGAGTAGGGGTGAAAACGGATCGGATATTTCCCGACCGACCGGCCGCCGAATCCGAGTCGGATCGAATTCGGATAGTCATATCGGATAATTATTGGATTCGGAGTCGGATTCGGATAGTTGCTTTCGGATACGGATTCGGATTCGGGAGCGGACTATCCGACGGATACGGATACTATCCGGAATTTAATCGGATAATACCCGGATATATTTTTCGGATATCCGGCCCATCAGCCAAATCATCATTTTCAGCCCATCAGCCCATTAGCAAATCCAAATAAATTCCCACAAATCCAATAAATGCAAATAACTCCAAAAAATTCCAGAAAATGCACAAAAAATATTATAAATCTAGGAGAACTTAGGGAAATAACATAAACTATTTTTAGCTTTTAGAAAATAGTTAAAATAAGTTTTTTTGCTCTTGGCTTTCAAATAAAATCTAGAAAAATCCAAATAAATTTCAACAAATCCAATAAAATATGGGATATACCATCAAGAAAAAAAGAAGATAAGCTAAAAAAGGTTCAGCCATATGAAACTCCGAGCCTATGTTATCCGCCTATATTATCTGTTTCCGAGCCGAATCCGTTATATATCCGTCCCGACGGTACCGTATTCGAAACTCCGAATATTCCGAATTCGTATTCGTATCCGGTCTTACCGTATTCGACTCCGAATCCGAAAAAATGGGTTAGGATACGGTTTAAGCAATATCCGACCAAATCCGATCCGTTTACACCCCTAGTCTCGAGGGCGGACATGCAGTGCGGGCCCCACGTGGGAAACCTGGCGTGGTGGACCGCGTCGGTGGGCGGGATGTGCAACACTCACCGTGCGTTTGTTTGTTCTCACTTCACCGGGCCTTCGGGGCGAGTAGAAAAAGTCATGCCTTGTTGGGCCCGGCCCGGGCCCAACAAGGCTGGGTCCGAAGCCCACAAAAGCCTAAGATTATTATTTTATGAATAAATTGTACTGTAGGTCTTGAAATTTTGTACAGATAGTTCAAGTAGTGTCGAGACTGAAAATTATATATTTATATTGAAACAATCCAGAATTTGAAAATGTATTGAATTTCACTAGATTCTAATTTCATTTGAATCTTTGCCCAATTCAACACTCCCTCCATTCTCTGGTATAATCCTTTCTTAATTATGCCCGTTTTACTGAAACTGTCTCAAAACTGAATCCTACTCGAACTCAGGCAGGAAATTATTAAAATTTTCGGGATTGCAAGGCAGGAAACATATCACAGACGATTTTTAATACAAACCGTCTGTGATAACATCATTATCACAGACGGTTTTCAATAAGAACCGTCTGTGATACTTCACAGACGGTACTTGATAAGAACCGTCATGATGTATGCCATTATCACAGACGGTTCTTGTTAAAAATCGTCTGTGATAATGAAGTTATCACAGACGGTTTGTATTAAAAACTGTTTGTGAAAATACCACAAACGGTTATTCGTGTGAACCGTCTGTGATACCGTAAGCGTCCAGTTTAGCCTCTTTTGTAGTAGTGTCACCATGGTGCTCAACGAGTGGCCACAGACGGGTGTGTAGCTGTGGCGCCCTACGAGTATCCATGGTTGGGCGTGAAGCTGAGTAGCTACCAGCAGGTGCTCACTGGCGGGTGGGCAGCATGCCTTGTCATAAAAGCTTATGAGGACTATGGTGGGCAACGAGAGGAGGCAAGGCTGAGTGGTGGGCAAACATGCAAAGAAGTTGATGGCAACTGTGCTCAGAGCCACAGTGGCTGAGTGCGAGTGTGATGGTGAGCAGGTGCAGAGAACATGGGTATGCATAGTGCGAGCTACGAGCAAGTATGGCGGCCGCTGATGAGCACTATTGTGGGTAAAGTGTGACCTATGTTTTGTTCAAACTTGTGACATTTCTTTGAAACTTTCTCAAATATGAATGAAACCTTGAAATTCTATGAAACTCGCTCTAATTTTTGAAATTTTCTTAAAACTTGCATGAATTTTGATTTGAAAATGAAGCATCCAAGAAACATGTTGAAACTTGCTGAAATATGACATTTTCAAACTTGAAACTTGTTGAAATTTACTGAAACATGATATTTTGAGACTTTAAATTTATTGAAACTTTGTTGAAACTTGGGTCTTCAACATGAAATTTATTGAAACCTTCTGATATCTAGAACTCATTGGAACCAGCCGAAACATGTAAGTTGAAATCTAAAACTTGTTGAAACATACGAAACATATATTTTTGCAAATGAAACCACATGAAACTCTATGTAACTTTTGTGCTATTGAAAATGTATTCCAACGGTATAACGTGGGCTAGCAACTCTGTTATTGTATTTGGTTGTCATATAATGTGAAAAATCACCACAATTTGGCATGCCAATATAGAAAGTTTAGCATCAATATATACTCGACCACAAAAAAAGGAAATATTGTTTCTTGATATTAATTGTTTTAGTAATGTTCGTGTATAACATGATTACTAGCATATTTAAGAAAAAGCAGTAGTTTCGATCCTTGTAGTAAATTCATTTTATCTAAAGCTTTTCCAGTTTAGTAAGATTTCAGAAATCGAATATTCATGTTGAGAATGGATGGGATATTTGCATCAAAATGGAATTATACACCGGGAATATTAAGTCATAAACTTTGCCGCATCGCGGATAGCATGACCCACCTATTTATATTTACTCAAGTTATAACTGCACAACTGAAATTCTAATGTATAATTTAGATTTGGCAGCCCGGCCGCCTCCAAATTTGGCGATCATGGTGCTCCCTCGGAGCCGATGAGCACGTCGGCGGCGTGCACGTTCTTTTCTTGATGGCCTGTGTGTTTTGTTGTTGTGTGCTCTATATAATCGATGCTTTGTAACTGTTAGTAATTACACACTGATCATGGAATAACCTTCACATGATCTGCTTTTCAGCATCAAGAACACCTTCAGGCTTGCCATTACTAACCCAGAATACATTCATAGCAGTAAACCACAGAGTGACCCTGATCTGCCATCTCTTAAAGTGCACACCGGAGAACTTATCCGGCCTCAGTGCATCGGCAAATCCAGCCATAGTAAAACCACAGTGCCTACAATAAGGTTTTTGGATTGTTGAAAATATAAGCACATGTAGGTTCAATTTATTCCATAAATTAATCATGACATCATGCACGCACAATAACAGAACCATCACAGGCATAAAAGATCTAGACATGTAAACCAAGAAACTGTACATGAACAGATCTAATACGGAGAACATTACTGTTACGTACCGATGGTTCTGTTCTGATCGGTTTGCCGATGTAGACGCCGCAGGCACGGTGAGGATGACACGAAGTCGATGACGATTCGCCGAAGCCGAACGACGAGGAAGACGAGCCAGAGCTACAGCGAGCAGTCGCGCAGAGCGCTTCCCAAAAACCTTATTCGCCCTCTCCCGGTGCAGGACTTCGAAGGCGACGGTTCCGGAGACCTGCTCTCCCGAACGACAGTGCACGCCGGCGGACGGGACGGAGTAGACTACGTGGGACGGCGCAGCACAATGGATGGAGGAGGCAAAACCCTAGATTGATTTTCGCATATTCTGTATGAAGGCGGCGGCTCCGTATTTATAGAAGACCAGGACGCGTGATCAAGACGCCTGCACGTTCTCCATAACTCGTAACCGAACCGGATTAGCAACCGTAACCGATCCGGATTCACCGCCACTCAAAACAGCAAAATAAAACTGCAAAAGGAAGCCGCGTCTGCGCAAGCACCTGGAGCGGATTTTGGCGGACCATTCACGCAGGTGCCGTGCGCCCGCGCCGCCCGCCCAGCCCAGCCCAGCCCAGCCCAGCCCAGCCCGGCCCGGCGAGGCGAGGCGAGCGAGCGCGCGCGTGTTATCCTCTAGTTCTCTCCCACACATGCCTCAAGTGGCTAGGAGTGCACCATCCCTTTTAAGGTGGTCTTCCTCTCGTAGAACTAGCAATATGGTACTAAAGGTCACATGCATGCCTCCTTTGCATGAGTGGGCCTTTGAGATTTAATAGGAATTATTCTTATTATATGGGCTTGGCCCACATATAATCCAACAATCCCCCACCAGATCTCAAAGTCCCACAGAGATTTGCCTGAATTCCAATGTACTGTTTATATATCAGTATTTCGATGGAGACCGATTAAGGTTGAACATCCACCTAGAACTCCAAGCTACACTTACTCACAACTTGAACAATGGACTATGCCTTGAATTGCAAGTTTGGTGCAAGCAAGCTTCACTTAAAGACTTAACTGATACTAGGCCGCCAGTAGGCTACCCCTCGGTTGGAGCGTATAAGTCATACTCCTTGGTCTCTTCATGAGCTTAGTAGGAGATTACCCAAGATCTCCATAGACTGCGACTAACAGTCGGGCTCATATAGGTGTGTTCTTTCAAGAACGCTCTGCAGGATAGCGTCTTCGCTTCTAAAAGCCAATGGAACACATTAAGACCTTAGTCAACCTGCCTTGCAGTTTCTGAGAGTATTGCATCTTCACATAGAGAGGGTTGAAATTACTCTCCTCCAGTTAACTAATGGCTTGTTTTTCCCAGATCCTAATTCACGGGATCTCCGATCACATAGGTTAGGTTACTACCATAGATAACTCACATGGGTCTCATACCCATCTCCTTCGATGCACTGTCTATCACATTCCGTGATAGTCCCTTTGTAAAGGGATCTGCCAGGTTTTTATCTGTTTGGATGTAATCCAAGGTTATAACTCCGGAGTTTCTCAATTTCCTGACAGACTTCAATCGTCTCTTAACATGCCTAGACGATTTCATATTATCCTTAGAACTGTTCACTTTAGCGATAACGGTTTGATTATCACAGTTCATAAGGATAGCTGGCACTGGCTTTTCCACCGTAGGTAGATCCATCAATAGATCTCGTAGCCATTCTGCCTCAACAATAGCAGTGTCTAGTGCCGCAAGCTCTGCTTCCATGGTTGACCTCGTCAAAATGGTCTGTTTGCAAGACCTCCATGAAACAGCACCACCACCAATAGTGAAAACATATCCACTAGTGGCTTTGATCTCATCAGCATCAGAGATCCAGTTGGAATCACTGTAACCCTCCAGCACCGACGGGTACCCAGTATAGTGAAGTCCAAAGTTCGAGGTACCTTTCAGATAGCGCAACACTCGCTCAAGCGCCTTCCAGTGATCATCTCCTGGGTTAGATGTAAACCGACTCAATTTGCTCACAGCAAAGGAGATGTCTGGCCTTGTTGCACTAGCTAGGTACATTAGTGAGCCAATTATCTGGGAGTATTCCAGCTGATTCCTAGCAATTTTCTTATTCTTACGAAGTAACACGCTAGGATCATAAGGTGTTGGAGAAGGCTTGCTGTCAGAAAAACCAAAACGGCTCAAGACCTTTTCCACATAATGAGATTGCAAAAGTGTAATCCCATCCTCACCTCTAACCAATTTAATGTTTAGAATAACATCAGCCACTCCCAGATCTTTCATATCAAAGTTTTGAGACAAGTATGATTTGACCTCATTTATCACACTAATGTTTGTCCCAAAAATCAAGATGTCATCCACATACAAACATAGAATAACTCCCTCACCCCCACCATAACGATAGTATACACATTTATCTGCCTCATTGACAGCAAAGCCTGCAGATGTCAGTGTTCTATCGAACTTCTCATGCCACTGCTTAGGGGCTTGTTTCAGACCATACAAAGATTTCAACAGTTTTAACACCTTGCCTTTTTGACCTTCTACTACAAATCCATCAGGCTGTTCCATGTAAATTTCCTCATCCAGCTCTCCGTTAAGAAAAGTTGTCTTAACGTCCATTTGATGAATGAGAAGACCATGTGAGGCAGCCAAAGCAAGTAGTACTCGAATTGTGGTCAGTCTAGCAACAGGTGAGTAAGTGTCAAAGAAATCTTCGCCTTCTTTCTGAGTATAGCCCTTGGCAACAAGCCGAGCCTTATATTTTTCAATAGTACCATCAGGCCTAAGCTTCTTTTTGAACACCCACTTGCACCCTACAGGTTTGCACCCATAAGGTTTATCTGTCAGCTCCCAGGTTCCATTAGCGATAATGGAATCCATTTCACTACGGACAGCCTCCTTCCAGTAGTCTGCATCAGGGGATGCATACGCTTCTGAAATAGACTTGGGAGTGTCGTCCACAAGGTACACAGTGAAATCATCACCAAAGGATTTGAATA
Source organism: Dendrocalamus latiflorus (assembly GCA_017311315.1). Classification (NCBI taxonomy): domain Eukaryota; kingdom Viridiplantae; phylum Streptophyta; class Magnoliopsida; order Poales; family Poaceae; genus Dendrocalamus; species Dendrocalamus latiflorus. Next base: position 23,800,472 of record CM029658.1, read on the forward strand.
TCCTTTGTCTCTTGCTCCTTCTAGGAGCTCCACTGTCATCCTCCTCATTGACAAGTTCATGTGTATGTTCAAAAGGTTCAGGTGATGTGATTGAACTGGGAATTATTTCAGAAGGTTGCCTAGTAGTGTTATGTGTATCCTTCATAGGAAAAATATTCTCAAAGAATGTTGCATCTCGAGACTCCATAATTGTACCAACATGCATGTCAGGTACCTCAGTTTTAACTATCAAAAATCTATAGGCAATGCTATGATTAGCATATCCCAGAAAAACGCAGTCCACAGTTTTAGGTCCAAGCTTGCGTTTCTTAGTTATTGGCACATTAACTTTCGCCAAGCACCCCCATGTACGCAAGTAAGAAAGTGATGGTTTTCTCCCAATCCATACCTCGTATGGTGTTTTGTCCTTATTTCTGTTAGGAACTCTATTTAATACGTGATTAGACGTTAGCAAAGCCTCCCCCCACCATGCCTTAGGTAATCCCGCAGTATCTAACATGGCATTCACCAAGTCAGTCAACGTGCGGTTTTTCCTTTCGGCAATCCCATTTGACTCGGGGGAATAAGGAGGCGTCCTCTCATGTATAATGCCATGTTCCTCACAAAATAAGTCAAATTCGTTTGAGAAATACTCTCCACCACGATCTGACCTAAGTCTTTTTATCTTTCTATTTAACTGGTTTTCAACTTCTGCCTTATAGATTTTAAAATAGTCTAAAGCCTCATCTTTCGTTTTCAATAAATACACATAACAGAACCTAGTTGCATCATCAATCAATGTCATGAAATATCGTTTTCCACCCTTCGTCAACACGCCATTCATCTCAGAAAGATCTGAATGCAGGAGTTCTAGTGGTGCCAAGTTTCTCTCCTCGGCAGCCTTGTGAGGCTTACGAGGTTGCTTTGATTGCACACAGCTATGGCATTTAGAACCTTTGGTGATGGGAACGTTTGGAATTAAATTCATACTGGAAAGCCGAGACATCAAACCAAAATTAATATGACATAGACGTGAGTGCCAAACATTAGCCTCATCATCCACACTGCCACAAATATGGTTTACAGTCTTATTGCAGAAATCTGATAGGGAAAAGCGGAACAAGCCTCCGCACTCATAGCCTTTACCAATAAAATGTCCATGTTTAGACACGACTACTTTATTAGACTCAAATACCAACTTAAGCCCGTCTCTACATAAACGGGAGCCACTAACGAGATTCTTGTCTATAGAAGGGACATGCTGCACGTTCTTCAGCTGCACGATCTTTCCCGAAGTAAACTTCAGATCTACCGTGCCAACACCATGAACAGTAGCATGTGACCCATTCCCCATTAGGACGGAGGAATCTCGGGCGACCTGATAAGAAGAAAACAACGAAATATCAGCACACACATGTACATTAGCTCCTGTATCAATCCACCAATTGGTAGATTGACTAACTGAAAGAACAGTAGGTAAATTACCATACCCAGTCCCATCTCCAGTCTTGCCAATGGTCACGTTGACAGACTTAGAAGTCTGTCCTGCAGGTGCCTTCTTTCCTTTGCGTTGTGGGCACTTCTTGGCCATGTGACCAGGCTCACCGCACACAAAGCAAGTTCTATCATCCTGATTGTTGTTGTTCTTCTTCTTCTTGAAGTTGGTTGTCTGTTGGGCTTTAACAAATTTCCCTTTGTTCTTGCTTGAGGGTTTCTGTACCACATTGGCACTAGACTGCCCTCCATCACCCTTAGACACAGCGTCCTTTTCCCGAGCTTTCTCCTCAATTTCAAGAGACCCAATCAGATTCTCAACAGAGTATTCTTGTCTCTTGTGTTTGAGTGCTGTTCCGAAATTCCTCCATGAAGAAGGTAATTTCGCAATAATACATCCAGCCACAAACTTGTCGGGTAAGGCACACTTCAGGAGTTCGAGTTCCTTGGCAATGGCCTGTATCTCATGAGCCTGATCTACTACAGAACGGTTATCAACCATCTTGTAGTCATGAAATTGCTCCATGACATACATGTCATTGCTGGCATCAGTAGCACCGTATTTGAAATTTACTGAAACATGATATTTTGAAACTTTAAATTTATTGAAACTTTGTTGAAACTTGGGTCTTCAACATGAAATTTATTGAAACCTTCTGATATCTAGAACTCATTGGAACCAGCCGAAACATGTAAGTTGAAATCTAAAACTTGTTGAAACATACGAAACATATATTTTTGCAAATGAAACCACATGAAACTCTATGTAACTTTTGTGCTATTGAAAATGTATTCCAACGGTATAACGTGGGCTAGCAACTCTGTTATTGTATTTGGTTGTCATATAATGTGAAAAATCACCACAATTTGGCATGCTAATATAGAAAGTTTAGCATCAATATATACTCGACCACAAAAAAAGGAAATATTGTTTCTTGATATTAATTGTTTTAGTAATGTTCGTGTATAACATGATTACTAGCATATTTAAGAAAAAGCAGTAGTTTCGATCCTTGTAGTAAATTCAGTTTATCTAAAGCTTTTCCAGTTTAGTAAGATTTCAGAAATCGAATATTCATGTTGAGAATGGATGGGATATTTGCATCAAAATGGAATTATACACCGGGAATATTAAGTCATAAACTTTGCCGCATCGCGGATAGCATGACCCACCTATTTATATTTACTCAAGTTATAACTGCACAACTGAAATTCTAATGTACAATTTAGATTTGGCAGCCCGGCCGCATCCAAATTTGGCGATCATGGTGCTCCCTCGGAGCCGATGAGCACGTCGGCGGCGTGCACGTTCTTTGCTTGATGGCCTGTGTGTTTTGTTGTTGTGTGCTCTATATAATCGATGCTTTGTAACTGTTAGTAATTACACACTGATCATGAAGTAACCTTCACATGATCTCATCATAATCGTGGAATGACTTCCACATGGTCTCACAGGTCGAGGTCTTGATAGTCGCCGGAGGCTCCATGTCCTTCCAGCCGGCCGGAGCATGGTGAAGTTGGCTGGGCAGCTGCTTCCTCTCGGTCTCTCTTCACCATGGACAGATCGGGAGGACTTCGAACCAGATGCATAGGCAAACGAACAAAGGGTCGTCCTGGTTCTGGGACGTCGGTTTGCTTTCTAATTAAGGCCCGCGACTGCTTATATTACAGTCATGGCAACGCGCGACTGCACCTGATCAGAGTCCGATCTTTTCCGTCTTTCGAGGTCCACACTACATGAGAATCTCACGACATGTACACACAAAGGATCAACCAGATTAGAAGTTACCTAACGAATTGACGATTCTGGTGCGAAAAAGACTGTGGACAGATTTCAGAGTATAATTTTCAGGCAATTAGTACGACCATTCATTCCAGGCAGTTCCTATACATAGCCCGAGATGCCACATCCATTGCGACTGAAACGCTATCTAATTTAGGTGGCTTATTCCGTGAAAAGCAAATTTCATTTTCACTTAACTTAGGTGTTTCTACGAATTCCCTAAAAAATTACCAGATATAAAGGAGGGTATGTTTCCATGTAATGTAAGCGTCAGTTTCGCCCTAATATTTTACATTTCCACCTAATATTTTACATATGTAATATAAGCGTCAGTTTCACCCTCCAAATTCAGCATGGAGGGTAAGCCTGCATGGTGATATTTTCGAGCCATTCCCAGCCCCTTGCGGCACTGGTTTTTAACTGCTTGTCGACCGGAAGCTAGCATATATATTAACCAGAAAAGAAGGTAAGTTCACGGTTACAAGGCCATATTTTTTTACCTTCTAACCGGGTCATCGGTATCTCCAATATGTTGTAACTTCAGTTACCTCATCTACCAATAGCATCTTTCCACGTTACCTTGCTCGTGATAGTCAGTCTCACAGTTAGATGTCTTATAGATAGGCTCTGGTCATTTTTTTACGGTGTCGTAGCTTTTAGCTTTTGACTGAAATGTTACTGTAGCAGTTGTTAGTTTTTTCTAAAATATTTAATTAAATGAAAATAGAAAAAAAAATAAAAAACAAAGTTATATCTCTATAGATAATACAAAGGTAAAAAGAAAAAGAAAAGGAAAGAAAGAAATCATATTAAGAAGCTAATATGTTCTAAATAGCTTTTAACTTATGAAGGATAAGACAAAAGCCATTATAGAACCCATGCAATGCAAGGGCATGCCTTATAGATGCATGCAGCTTATCATCTTGAGCCTAGGTAAAAGAACCCATAGATCGGATGGGACGGATTACTCAAGCTGGAGGTCCGACTTGTAGACGGCGTCGGGCTTCCAGTCCGCGGGGATGATGTCGTCGGCGACGAGCCTGACGCCGGACTCAGTGGCGAGGCGGATGGAGAAGGGGCCCTTGAGCGGCTTAGGGGTGTCGAGCCTCCAGATGGCGCCCCATGACTCCTTGAGGTCTCTCCATTCATTGGAGCCCTTCTCCTTGAGGGACACCTCCACGATGTCGCCGTCGCCAGCGACGTACTTGACGAGCAGGGCAAAGTAGTTGGGGTTGGAGCCCTTCTCGATGTGGAAGGTGATCTTGGTGCCGGCCGGATACTTACAGCGGACACGACGGAACTGCATGTCGACAATTCCAGCGTGGCGGAGGTCATCCTCCTTGCCGGGCTTGGCCATGGCGCCAAATGCGTGGCCGGCGAGGTCGAAGTGGTAGGCGGAGATGGGCTCGTAATTCATGTCGGTGATGTAGACGACAACGGGCTTGTTGGAGCATGCCTCGGGCTTCTCGCACTTGATCTCGAAGCAGGAGCCGCAGCCACGGCCGTCCTTGAAGATGGGGTCATTGCCGCACGACGTCATGCCGCTAAACGGAGGCTTGTCGACGTCCTTGTACCCACAGGCGCCGCCGTTGTCGTCGGGGCCAGCACCCTTGGGCTTGCCGTACCAGGTGCCCTTGGCTTCGAGCCACTTGCCGTTGTAGGTCGCCGTGATGTTTGGGCCAGGGGGCACCTTAGGGGCGCAAGAGACGCCGGCAATAAGCACCGCCAGAACCGCGACGGCGAGCAGAGAGGATGTTTGGGAGGCCATCTTTGTTACCACTAAATTTGTTGTGATGCTTGGGGCTACTTGGTAAACGTAAGTGGTATTTATGGACGATGGCGAGCGAGCGATGGAGGGCTCGCCGCCGATGTCGCAGGCTGAGTAATGGCGGGCTTGTTCATGGATGCAAGACATATGCGGCTGGCCGTGATCCGAGCTAGCACTGCATGCATGTCATGGGCGTCAATTCCGAGTGCAGAAATAACCTTAATTACCTGTCTGATTAGGCTCTGTGAGCCACATGTACGTTGAGACAGGCATGCAGCTACGTACCATTGCTCCTCCAATTTATTTTATTTTTTCCCCTGGCCGCGCCGCACGGTTTAATTCTGATGCTGATGAAGACGCATGCCGCGCCGTCTAATTCTGCATGCCGCAGACGGTTTAATTCTGCATGCCGCGCTACGCCGCGCCGTCTTGGTGAGGATCGTTTTGGTAAATACGCTTAGGATCGGCCACTGTGTGTATACGTGTGGTGGGTGACTGATTGTGTGGGGCCGGTGAGTGGCACACAAACAGGGAGAAGAATCTTCCACGCCGCTCCTGTTCTTCAAACAAATTCTTGTCTAAAATCGTATCTGTTGTCTCTCCAAATAAACGTTATCAGTCAACTAAAAATTATCGACCATAGTATAAAATGACAGGGACTATATATATGTTCCCTTTATCAACCCTGGATTGATTGCATGTTCCCCTTTGCCTCTTCTTCTTCACCAGCTACAAGTGTGGTGCTGCGGCATATTACCAAAATTTAACCATTGGACACGGGTGCACACCCCTATAACCTAACACGTTGTCTTCAAGTGGATACCAGCAACTTATGGGCATTTTTGCCACAAGTGAAATCACATGGTAATAAACAAAGTCGATGTTTACATGATGATCGAGATAGGCAAAACGCTTTAACAACAGGGTTTTTTTTTTTTTGCTTATAAATGTTATCATGGCATCAATAGTATTTTGTTGGCAACGTTTTGCATAATAAAGCATTGATCATATTCAAGTTTGTCAAAGCAACATCAAAAATAATATATGCTGCAAACGACCTCCATCCTATTATGCTGGGAAGTGCGAGCATTTGGGAGCGCGAAATGAACTCACTAATTTCCCATGGCAATCAGGTCATGAGTAAGGGAACATTATAAGAATGCGTACTCGTACTCTGGAAACAAAGACTATGCACAACAATGGATGGCGATGAGCCACATGTTTCAGGAGGTCCTACTGGATCCACAACGGCCAATCACACCCCATCTTCGAGGCAAGAAGGCGGCGAGGATAGGCTGTAGCACTCAAAAAAATAATGATAAAGATATAATAATAATAATAATAAATTCTAATCAAGGTATGCCTTTAAATGAGGATAGGCTATAGCAGTTGTCACTAATGGAGGCATAACTAGTGAAGAAGTAATTGGCGATGCAGCAGGTGTAGAAACTGGGGGAGCCACCAAAACTGAAGAAAACGACAATGATGATAGCAAACCCACACCATGAAGGCGAATCTTCTCAGTACAAATAGCTGCAAGAGCTTCCAACAGAGTCACATGAGGGTGACAAGCCAGTAACTGAGCATGAGTCTGCTCAAATTTAGACTGGAGACATGTCAAAAAGTCGTAGATATGGCGAAGCTCTAAGTGAGACTACTGACACTGATAGCACTGACAGGTGTGGCAAACATCTGGTCCCTAAGAGTTAATCTGATGCCATACCACGGACAGCTGAGCATAGAACTCATCCATAGTGGTATCTCCTTGCTGCAGCGGCTGCTCCTGACACACAACAGCAAGGTACAAAGAATCACTAAATAGCTCATAGCGGTTGCGTAGATGCGCCCACATCGCCTGTGAGAAAAAGCCAAACCAACAACATCACCAGTAAGATACACCTCTATGCTAGCAACCAGAATAGCAGAAACACGAGTATCCTCATTGATTCATGTCTTGTAAGTAGCATACTAAGTCTGAAGTCTCCATGGTATCCTCAAAAATCTCAAATGCCTTCATAGGAGTGTCTTTAGAAGCATCCCTCAAGGGTACAGATTCGGAAGGTGAAGTAGGGCAAGACAGACAAGGCAACTCGCTAGTAACAAACTCCCAAAGACACTAACTATGCATGTGAAGGTGCATGTGCTGAAACTAGTCCCGATAATTGAGATCATCGAAGATCACCAGGCAACAAGGTACAGAAATGGTGCCTTCAAAAGAAGATGTAGCCTTTTCTTTTTATTTTTTTCTCCTTATTTTTTCTTTTTTCTTTTTTTCTTGGTCAGTTAGTCAACAAAAGCTGACTGAATGGGTCAAGAAACACCGAGAGAGAGGTTGGGAGGAGAAGGCGACTCTAGGCAAGTGGTGACTCCGGCGACCAGCTTCGGTGACCTCGGGCGCCGGGTGTCAGGTGTCAACACAAGAAGCCTCGGCGGCAGCTGGAGAGGCGACCTCGGTAGATTTGGCCTCGGTGGCGGCCAGAGAGGCGACCAGCTTTCCGATGGAAGGGCCGACGTGTCCTCGGTGGAAGAGCCAGTGGCATGTGGGCTCCCGGTGGCGAGGGCAGTTAGTGTAGGCTCCCGGTAGCGAGAGGTGGATCGGAAGAACGCAGACAGATCCAATGCCTCGATCGGTGAAGTAGCGGCGAAAGACTTTCTGATCGGCAAGTTGTCCTCCCGATCGACGACGATGGCAGCTAGAAGACCTCCTGATCAGAAGCGGCGGATGGATCCCGATGATCTGGAGTTCTGGACCAGAAGACATCAGCCGAGAAGCGAAAAAACCAGCGAAAATCTCAACGGCAGCCTCCGTGGTGGATGTGTGACAGAAGAAGCGGAGAGCTGAGAGCGACGAGCGTGATGAAAAACTAGGCGACAGCTGGAATACAAACCAACGACGGTTCAACGAAAATAAACCCTATGTTTGCTCTAATACTATGTTATGAATAGCACTTGTATCCCTTATAAGGCCAATGGGCCAATACATATACACATACAGGTATATGACATATAGGTCTTGTTCTTTTCAGTTTCTAAAAGCTGTTTTTCGGCTTTTTTACAGTAACTAGCTTTAAACGGAGTATCTTTTTAAGATAGGGCCTACTAGTTAATTGTAATACATACTGTACCGACTTCATTTATATCGGCAAAAATCGCACGTGAGTTTCTATTACTTTAATTATAATCTCTCGCACGAACAGTCCAAAAGCCACAAGCCGCAGCCAAAAGCCATAAGTTTCAGCAAAAAAAACAGGCTCATAAGCAGGAAACCCATCACACAACAAGATAAATACACAGCTATATAATACATTCTAACACGAATCACTAACTGGTTCTTTTAAGTAGTAGATAAACACGGAAGCAAGCATGAACATTTTCACAACTGACAAGGAATACATGAGCATAAATACACCTAGAGTGGAACATTGTATCATGTCAAACTAAAAGAAACACACATATGTACAAATTTTCCCAAAAGGAATCAAATCCACCAGGCTACATACAGAACAAAACAAACCCAAGGGAAGATGAAGTACTCAGCCCAGGAGCATCGAACGTCATTCCAAACTAAAGCAGATGGGAAACTAACAGGTTTTATGTTTGTAACATGTCATCCTTGATAGCACAAGTTAAGCTATACTACCTAACGTCGATCTCGATAGGGAGTAGCGGGTGCGCATGTCATCCTTGATAGGGAGTAGCGGGTGCGCATGTACATAACTTGTCGATCTCGAATGCAATTTTTCCACAAAAAAAACTAAATTGGCTGGAGATGAAGGGAGAAGAAATTAAACCCCAAATTGGCCGAGAATAATAGGAAACCCCTCGTGGAGCACGGTCAGCTTCGAGCACAGTGCGTCGGCTGCCAGCTACGTGCTGCTGAGCCACGAATTAGATGGCGCTACTATGCTTCCATTGCAGCGTTGGTCGCCGTACTGCCGCTCTGGCGAGACTACAAGGCTCCCCGCCATAGTCGATCTGTTCTAGGACGGCCGGTGGCCACTGGCCAGGTATGCGGAGAGAAGGGGACGAGGTAAGGGCAAGCCAAGTCGGGGCCAAATACTGGGAACGACGCAGAGGAACGACGCGCGTAACCATGGTCGTAGCACAGTAAGTGCATGGTCCAAGCACCAGTGCCACGATCACTGTAGCAGGCGTTAGCACGGATGGTCATAGATGACGCAGACCATACCTTGGTCGGTGAACTGCCCAGGTGTGGGCAGGCGGCTTGTCACTGTAGCAGTTGTGGGCGGCTGAGCGAAGCGGCATAGGTAGGCGACTAGTCACTGTAGAAATCGTGGGCGGCTGAGCGAAGCAGCATGGGCGAGCGGCGGAGCAGTTGAGTGCTCTGCAGGGAGGCCCGATTGTACATATATACCACGTAATCGGTAAGAGCTGAGTAAGTCGGATGAGCAGAGAAAGAAGAAAAGCGACGCCAAGTTGAGTTCGCGTCGGAAAATCTCCTTCGTGCATGTCGTTCGACTTCCCTGTGTAGTGTGCGTCCATAGTAACTCGTGTCTATACTGTTCACCATCCGACAATAAAGTATCGACCAGAGTGGTCGATAGCGAGTTGAGATTGCTCTACCTTATAGTCATAGAAACCGCTATACGGTCGTATTTGAGTTTGGAGGTGCAGCTCCGGTGTTGGGTTACTAACAGAATGATCGGACGGGCGGAAGCTTGCTGGACCTCGGCCCGAGCGAATGCACCAGACGCTGAGGAACGACGGAGCCAACGCGCCGAGGCGAGAACCAATGCGCGAACGTACGCCATCACTGGGGGCTCCAATTCTTCCGCATATGATGATTATTGCATGCATTCAACTCGAACGAGAAGTTACTGCATGAAGCATAGTAACGTCAGGTAGGGTGTTGGCGGCCGGCCGCGCGAGAGCCGCGGCGATGCCGGAGATGGCGTGCTTCGAGGCCGCGCAACGGGCCTGCATGGCCGAGCGCTACGTCGCCGACGACGAGAGCTGGAGTTGGGCCTGCGCCGCGCGGGCGTACGACGCGTGCGACCGTGGCGAGGTAGACCGCGCAGCCCGTCATAGGTGTCACCCGTACGTCATGCCTGCCTGCGTGGCCGCCGCTAGGAGCAGCGAACTGATGGCTTTCTAATGCTTGGTTTGGCTACATTGCTGGAGGACTCTGCTAGAGTACACGGTCGGAACCAGATGGATCATGGATGGATGTCCTGCTCCTGCATGCCCATTTGCTAGTTGAAGCTTTTGATCAGTCTACCATTTTGTTTCTTTGGATTGTTAGTATAAAACGAAAGACGGAAGATTGTGGTTTCTCCTTTACATATATATGCAACGACAGCGTGTTGTATATGTAGTTTGTGCGAAATTATTCGATATGAAATTGATCGACTTTGCTTATAAATGAATGTTCGGAAAGTATTTAGATCATCATATATATATATATATATATATATATATATATATATATATATATATATATATATATATATATATATATATATATATATATATATATATATATATATATATATATATATATATATATATATATATATATATATATATATATATATATATATATATATATGCAAATAATCGGTGATATTTAAGATACTTCCATTGTTTTGAAGACAAGAAAATTCCATAATAATACTTCGAAGAAAAGAAGTATATAAATTCTCTCATTAATCGAGAGAAGAATAGAATGAACTTCACCATTTATTTTGGTAGGAGCAGAATCTAATGATGCGAATTAATAATATATATAGATATTAGAGTTGTATAACGGATATAATTGTATTTTTAATTATAATTATTATTGTTGTATAATAAAAATAACTGTATCATGATATCTAGTCATACAATTACAAGGATAATCTCGCTAGTTATGTCATAATGGCAGGTACCTTTCTAAGTTTCGGTTAATTGACAAGTAGGTATGCATATTAAAAAAACCGTGTCCTGATTTCTATTGACAAGTAGGTGTCGATATTAAGGCGCGGTGCCTCTATAAGTTGCCTTTATAAGCAATTTTATTACTTTATTAAAAAAGTAATAAAGTGTCCTGATTTATATTCACCCTCCATGCATGGAAACGTACAAGTCAATTAATTTGGAGTTTGACTTTGAGATGAGACATGCAAATTAAATAGCCATGTCGAAAGATGAAACAAAGAAGACTTGCATCGTCAAATAAAAAATTGTAGAATCGCGCACATTTAACTTGGTGGCATGCAGCTTAAAACTACAACATGTAGATGAACAAGAAGTTTCCCATATAATTCACCTATGTCATGTACTTCTAACGAAGGTTGGTGCTTAATCTTGTAGGGCAAATATTAAGTGAAAAAAGCTCTAGAATGGTAAAAAATAAAAAGGAAGTAGGTATAGAAAATCACATATTAATTAGGAAAAAATTTGCTGATCCATCACTAATCCACTTTCCAGTTACAATGGCTTGCTTAGATTTTTTAAAGATAATAGCTTGGATTAGATCTAACATTACTTGGGAGTTTTATACGAATTGTAGCAAATAGTCTACATGACATGTTGAAGTCATATGTACAAGTTTCAGGTGAAAATTGAAGTTCGGAATTTAAAATAATTATTTTGAACATGAGAAATTAGAAAAAATAAATTTTGAAAATTTAAAATCTTCAAAATTCATGAGTAAAGTTTCAAAACTAAAACGTTCTCATCCACATTGAAATAAATTCAGAGTTAAAAACTGAAAATTATTAGCACCAAAAATCATTGTTCAAAACATGTAGCCCGTACATCGCAATTAATTAAAGGATCCTATAAGGCTATACCCACGAAATATAACCCCTAATTTTCCACGACGGCCGACCTGAGTTCAACAACCCTGACGCACGCGTCCAAATCCATGGGAACCTACGAATGTCTTGGGGACTAGTGCAGAAACCCAATGGAAACAAAGATTCTTAGCTGAATCCAATCGAAACCAAACTCTGCATTGTTGTGTGATTGATCTTTGTTTGTTCTAAACTAATCGTCTCTTTGAAAGCCCGAGGATAATAAAAAAACAGAGGTTGCCTTCCAAGATGACGATGATGTTAAAGTAGTCAGTGGATGCTGACCGACACACCAACGCATGAATGATAGCTCAGGACAGCTTTAATGGAGACCCAACACTTTTTAACAGATATTAGCAAAGAAAAGAAAATGTGTCATGAGGTTTCAAGCGTGGAAGAGTTGGCTAAAGCTTTTACATTAAGGTCTAGAATGGCAAGCACGCTACAGTTCTGTATCATCAGCTAACAAAATTCTTGTAATAAACTCAAGAATTTTTTTTCATATAATTGGCATTGAGATTTCAACCTTTGCTTTAACTAAAATGAAAATTTTATACATATTTACTAGTTAGTGTTCATTTGAAAGGCGTGAATTTCACAAAAGTTTTATAGGAAACTGAGCAATTCCTCCAAAATTTATGCGAGAATTTATTTATTTATTCGAAAGATATCTAGTGAACAAGATATAATTTATGGACATATGAACATACCCAATTAGAGCTATCTGATCTAAGACGAGCGACCGAGATCAATGTGAATGCGTTCCTCAACCCCACTTTTAGAGCATCTCCAACAAATCTTCTAAAGTGCTCATATCCCCTATATTTTAGAAGAAAAGGTAAAAAAAAAGGCTCCAACAGATCCCCTAAGTGGTACCCAAAAATATAGAGGACTCCATCCCTGATTTTTCGTCCCCCATATATGGAGGACGCACACCATCCCCTAAATCAGTCCCAACGCTCCTGCGCCGTCCAATCCCCTAAATTCTTTGGTTGGTAGTTTTTGTGGACCCAGATTTTAATTTAGGGGACCATATTTAGAGGACTTATTGGAGGTTACATATTTTTAGTCTTCTATATTCTAAATTGTGTCCTCTAAAAAGTGATTTAGGGGATGAGATTTAGATGCTATTGTTGGAGATGCTCTTACTCTCTTTACGAAAACCTTTTGCTTGCACCCAAAATCTTCGGAAAACCCCCCAAACGCTAGTTGCCCAAACCGGCCCATCAGTCCCCTTCTCGCAGCCAGTGTTTTTTTTATCGGCCGATTTGGGCCAAATTATCTGCGATTTTCGGTTTTACTGGACCGAACTGGTTAATATAGAAATCGGGCTCAAACATTTTGGCCTAGTTTGACCGCGTAGTCCAAACCGGCCCATTCGACCGCCGCATTCTTTTGCCCTAGATTCTGGTCGCAGTCTCGCAGAGGCGTGGAGACCTGTTTGGATCCCTCCATCTAAAGTTTAGTTACTAAAATTTAGGTCTAAAATCTCCAAACAGGTGGTCTAAAGTTAAATCTAAACTTTAGCTAACCCCTAAAAACACTTTAGACCATTAGTCCACCAAAGTGAACTAAAGTGGTCTAAAGTTTTGGGTTCTTAGGCACAAAGACGTGTTTACCTATGCATGTTGGTCTCTCACCTTCCATTTAATGGCTGATGCACGAAATGAGGAGAGGTAGTATGGTCTTTTTAAAACTTTAGTTCTATCCATTAGTACAGGATCAGTTTAGAGGCTAAAGTTTAGCCAACTAAAGTTTAATTTAAAACTTTAGACAACTAAACTTTAGATCATGGGATCCAAACAGGGCAAACAAGAGCTTGGCGGTGGCAGTGCTCCCTACTCCCCTCTGCTTTGCCTCCATCTGCATCTCGTGCTCCCCTTCGGTAAGCTGTACGCCTCCATCTTCTTCGCCCCCCTCTGCGTCTCCTCCCCTCAGTTCTGCGTAGATCTGTGATGCCCGGCCGGCTAGATCAGTGGTTGGCGCATTGAGGAAGGCGGCGGAAGAGTTGGCGGTGGGGGCCAAGAAAGCGGTGGGAGCATTCAATTTGATGGACCTGGAGCAGACAGCAGACGCCAAGCCTATTACATTGACTGTTGAAGACCAAGACTGCCTGGGTGACAATGAGATACTGCAAGACAATTTGGGCAAGGTTTGTGCATAACACCAACATCTGATATGTATCTAGTATCTACCTTCAGAAGAACACAAAATAAGTACCTGTGTCTGCGGTTGAAACTTGTCAAACTGATATCCCAGGTGAGGGCCATTGTGAAGCTTGGATGATCGCGGGATATTCTGAAGGCGGCAATAAGCTCAATGGCGTCGGTAAACAATGTGCTGAAGGTGATGTCGGCTCCCCTCAGTGCTGAGCTTCCTCTCTACCATTTCAATTGACTGTAATCTTGGTCAGATATGCGGCTTTTTTTTGTCAGTAAACGCCAAGCTTGCCATATGACATCAGTCCAGTTTGTACAACTGGTTCAGAGCCCTGAGTGGCTACTGATCTTTGGTAGCTTGTTTTGTTTCCTGATCTTTCCTTCTTTTCCTTTTTTTCTGCTTGTGATTAGCAGAGAACCCTATCATTCATGCCAATAAACATTGTACTGCGGTGCATATCAGGAGGTAGTAGATATGGAGTGCCTGGCTTCTGCCTAGCTACCTTGCATATATGATAATTTAGGGAATAATACCAGCAGAGTTGTCAATGTCTGGATGGACAAAATGTTTTTCCTATGCTGTTAGCCACTGTCAACCGTTGTAAATCTGGTCCAACAAAGTGAGTGTTTAGTGACACAATTTTTTTAATATAACCTGTACAATGATTTCACAATTCAGATGCTTTTCTGTCAGATTGGTTAAGTGAAAACAACATCAGTGCTGTGCTGTTTGGCAGATCCAGGTTGAAATTTGTACTTCAACCTGAACTTGTCGTATAGCATAATTCTTGCCAAATCAAGTCACACACACCAGAGGATGTAACGGGCAGGCTAAAAGCCAACAGCATCATGCACCAAGACCTGTCACAGCACACAGGCAAGCTCACACCTCTCAATTACACAATCATTTCAGATAATCCCCCGCTCTGCACATCTCTATAGCTTGAGAGCAGACTTAGGTTAGACATTTATGTATGTGATATTGCCGATTTCACAGAGAATCCATGATACAAATTTGCTTCTTATTTTCATGGGCAATGCATGGAGCATTAAGGCAGCAAAGAGAGATGGCATCTAAGAATAAGAGATGGAAATAAGCACAGTATGTTGCATGTCTGACCACGCAAAAGGATGTAATTATACATATCAATACCCAAATTCAAAATGCAGTTTTCAGACTCAACAACACCTCTAGAACGTTTGCTCATACTAGTAACTGGGAAACTGTGCCTTAAGTGCACTGTTATATTCTTTTGGTGATATCCTCACAAGTCGATGCAGAGATTGGTGAACTTGCAGCATGGAAATCAACCATGGTATGAGTGGAGACCACTTGATGCGCATTGGAAATCACCAAGGGCTGCAAACCAACATGCAGCGTAATATAATCAATTAAAACAACAGTTGTAAAAAATGTTGTTCCACATATAAGAATTAGAAACATTTAGGTTTCCAACTAGAATGCTGCATTGTTCCCTTTCAGTTATCTCAATTTCAGCATTAATGGAGACAGTGCAATATTTCCTGATGTTACAGGTCTCAATGTTTGTTTGATAAAGTTAACAGCGCCACACTGCTGTCATAAGGACAGGGAATAAAGCAAGTTAGTGCATCACGCTCCATGTTCTTGCTTTAAGATGGGAATCATTATGTCTCCACAACCTTTGGATTCTATCAGCATCGTCAATCATAAACTCATAATGAAGATAGTCTATAGAATTTGCAACATATATTACAATAAGAGGCAGGGGGCATGTATGCCATGTGTGCGAACAGAATAAAAGGATTACCCAAAGCATAAATATGCAGTTAACTAGCTACTTAGCTACATCCTGGCATTAAGCAGTGCAGTTGATTCAGTTATGATAGAGTGAAAATGAAAAAAAGAGAGTATGTTCCAATTTCATCGTGGCATCCAAAGTCCTAATACTATAAGAAGCCTCAAGATAAGAAATTTCGGTTTATGTGGGAGAAAAAACCTTATATACATGATGGTGCAGGTTGCCTTTATATGACTGTTCCACTAGGGATTAAGGCATCCTTAATCACAGTGACAATGCCGCTTTTGATAAAGTATCCATCTGTCTCCCTTGAAGCTTCTTGGACATTGTCGACATTGATTATCTGTAAAAGCAGCGAGCCATTTAGGAAAGATCATTACATAACACAATAAATGATATTATTTTGTTCAGTATCATCTCTAGAAAAATGATGTAAACACTTTGTAAAATAATGTATATGGTTTGCTTGGATATTTCAATTTGTTCTTTACTAAGTATGTAAGTAAAGATCTACAACTCAACGTGGTAAAACTCTTGTAGCCATGTGGGAAAGCAATGCATGATGAGGTCATTTAGCGTTTAACAAGAAGTATTACTTGGGAACAGTACTAGGATAACATATTTGTATTTGGTATGACAAAGGGCTTTAAAATCAGTGCTGCAAGGCACATACTTGATACTTGCACACAAGACTATCTTTCACAAAAAGGATGAAGAAGATTGAAAAAACTCATATATATTAAAATGAAGAAGCTTGTCCCCTCTTTTCTTTTTTCTGAAGTAATGAATAGTTGAACAATGATTCAGTGAATACCTTCACATTTTCTCCAATACAAGCATTCTTGTCGATTATTGCTTTTCGGATGTGCGTATTCTTCCCAATACCGATGGGAATGCCGCCAGTCTCAGAAAGGACTTTCTTGTCATTTTCCGTCTGAACAAAAACTCAATAAGTTATAGCGATAATTTCATGGCATTATATTACACTTCTGTTTGACTTTATTTTACCTCATAATAGTCTGCACCCATTAGCAGAGAGTCCTCTATAAGTGCACCTTCAGATATGCAAGAACGAAGTCCAATCACAGAATGGTTGATTGTGCAATGCTAGGCAAAAGGGGTAAAAAAAGGAAGATAAGAACTGAGGAAGTCTGTGTATTGAAGCATGAGAAACTACATTGAAGATACAACAAAGATATGTAATGAATAACTTAAAATGGCCTAAATATATTCTGATCTAAAATTCTCTAAAATCAATAGAATACAACAGCGATAATTCAAGCAAAAAAGGCTACTTACTTTAATAACACAACCTTCGCCAATAACACTGTCTGTCACAGTAGCATCAAGAACCTTTGAAGGAGGCAAGTATCGAGGTTGTGTATAAATTGGATAAGAACGGTCGTAGAAGCTGCATAAAACAGTGTTCGATCAAAAGAAAGTAGTTAGTGAATCTGCAAAAAATGCACCCTTCTCATTTTTTCACATTAAATATATGTAAACCCTACCTAAAATCTGGTACCGGCTTCTTGGTTATTCCCAAATTTGCATTATAAAATGCCTCGATAGTACCGATATCTTCCCAGTAACCATCATATAAGTAAGCTTGCACCTACCAAACAGAAAAATAGCATAAGCAAACAGAATATATGGAATACAAATATAAGAACCAAGTGAAGTAACTATAAAGGCATCGAGTGACATATCTCAATAGATGATGTAACTGCAATTTCTTGATTGATAAGAAACCAAAATTAATAAAAGCTACAGCAATGAATTGAAAATAACAAAAGAAAACTATAAATTTCAAGAGCGTAGCATACCCTCATTCCAATTTCTGTTGCACCAGGAATAACCTCACTTCCAAAGTCATTTGCTGCAGGAAATTTTTCATGGAGAAGCTGAAGCATCACGTCTTTGCTAAAAACATAGATTCCCATACTAGCAATATAAGGCATCTCCTTGGCCCTCTCAGAATCAAGGCCCAGTATGGTGGTGTCAACCTGCAAGATCAAAACATGAAGAAAATCAGCTGAAAAGGACTAATTGCAGAAGTACATACGATTTCAACTGCTCAGGGTGCATGTCTTAAATTAGATGAAAAAGGCTCACAATATGTGTACCATCATTGATTTCAACTTCTCTCCTTTTGGTTTTTCTGCAAACTCAACTATCCTCCCTTCATCATCAATTTTCATAAGGCCAAATGCAGTTGCGCGTTGTTCATCCATTGGCAGAGCAGCAACAGTTATATCAGCATCTGTTTCTCTGTGGGCTTGAATGAACTTTTGGTAGTCCATACGGTACAGGTGATCTCCAGCCAGAATAAGAAACTCCATAACATTGTGCTCCTCAAATAGCCACAAGTACTGTCGCACAGCATCTGCAGTACCCTGAGATGGGAAGAAGCAAAATAAATCAACACACCAATTCATCAAGTGGTTTGGGGAATATCAACATAGAAAGAACAAAACATGTAAGGAGGTAACAGAAGAGAGAGCATTTGCAGCATTTATTGTTATGCATCATTGTTAACTTTATTTTCCAATTCCAATACCGGACCCTCCAAACTCATGAACACTCCTAAAAGGTAAATTCCACTTACACTGAATGTCAAGTGCCCATGTGACAAAAGGACCAATACAAATCAATTGACAAGAAGTGCACTAAATGTAATAATTATTCATTCACTGATATGTTCATATCAATTATTTCTCCCCTATTGTTCTATAAACCATATGAAGCAGAAGCATGCAGTGACCTCCTTGGTAAAAAAGATTAGCACTTCTGATGTCAACACAAGCTAATATAGATCAAAGACAAATCAACCATCATACCTGAAACCAGTTAGGATTCTCCAGGCTTTGCTGAGCAGCAAGAACTTCAACGAAACCCTCATTCTTGTACCCACCAATGTTGTTCCCGTAGGCCCTCGAGAGGTGGCGGTTGAGCGAGGCGGAGTTGAACTGCGTCAAAACATAGATCTTCGACACATTGCTGTTCAGGCAATTGCTGACCGGGATATCTATGAGCCTGTAGTTGGCACCCAGCGGCACCGCAGGCTTCGCCCTTTTCTTCGTCAGTGGATACAGCCTTGTCCCGGCGCCACCTCCAAGGATGATCCCAAGAACACTCTGCGGAAATTAAATGAATCACATCAATTAGATGCGACAAAATTGTACAAAAACATTAACTGAATAAATACATATGAACTACTCTGGCATCCCAAGTTCTATACTTCTACCACAGAATCTAATAAATTAAACTGCAACGTACAATCTTCAGGTCTTAAGGCAATTATTTAAAGGAGTGGATTAGAGATCAAGGGGCTCCTTGTTTTTGAGGGGGTGATTCTTTTCAAAGGGAAGAGAGTAGAATTCAAGGGGAGAAGAGAGAATTTATAGCTATTAGGGCATCTGTAGTGTATATAACCTAAAGGGCTTTAAGGTGAGTCTCATCTAAACCTTAAGACTGACTCCATAGTGTATATAACCCAAGGGGCTTTAAGACGGTCCCACTTGGCAGATAAAGAAAAATTGTATTTTAATGCTTGTGGCCAGGTCTTTAGCTTGAGGACCAGCCTTAAGCCTTTTTTGCTTATAGGCTGCTTAAGGTCACCTCTGTAATGTATAAAGTTGACCTTAAGGTGGCTTAAGACCCTCTATTTTCATACACTACAGATGCCCTTAGAGCAAGTACAATAGAAGAGGTGGCTGCCACCTCTAGGACTAGCCACATAAGCAAAAAGAGTACATATGGCTCATGTGGAGGTAACTAATACAATAAGTTGAGTAGAGGTTACCTCTACTAAAGCACTCAAACATTTAATATTTCGCTAGAGACGACCCTAACCCTTATTTTACTTGCTCTAAGAACTAGCATCGCCTCCAAGTCCTCGTATGATGTGCTAGAGGTCACCTCTTGCATGAGGGGCAGCTTGCCTCTCTCTCCTCTTGTCTCTCTCTTCCACATAGGATTGTGTTGACGTGGATTTCGCTAGAGGCGACCTAGTCAGCATCATTGTACTTGCTCTTAGATCTCTAATCCATCCATATAATATTTAACATAACCCTTATTTAATGCAAGCCATGGACCACGATAGATTCTTGCCTAATTCATTATAGGCCTCCCACCAACTATCATCGTTAAGGTATGTCATCCAACAACACTCCCCCCATTTCTTGGATCATAGTGTACTCAATGCAACAGTCGGTATAACCATCGAGAAACCGGCATAAAAACTCAGTAAAAATAGAAATTGTTTTCGGCCATATGATACACCACAATAAAATACAACACACTCAAACTCAGTCATCCAATTGCATCAAGTAAAATAATGGAATCATATCGAACTCCAAGAACGCCCCTTCGAAATCCCAACTTTTCACACCAAACCACCCAGAAAGGTACAACTTTTCCCACGCAAACGCGCAAAGCAAACCTCAAAATTGCGTCAAGTACCATAAAGATCAAAAGGCAGGAACAACGTAAAGATCGAATCTTGGGGGGCACATGGGAACCCCAAGATCGCATTTTGATCGGCGGGCGGCGGCGAGATCGCGTACCGTGCTGGCGTCCGGATCGAGGCATGTCTGCGAGCTCCGTGAGTCCGACACGGCCCGCGGAGAGAACAAGAACGGCCTCCCCGCCGCCCGCAGCCGCCGCCCGCCGGCGCGCTGCCGGGGCACGGCCGCGCGATGGCCCAGGCCACCGCAAGAAGAGAATGCGGCGGCGGCCCGCGCCGGCGCCGGGATCGGGGCCCTGGAGGTGGCGGCCGTTGCACCCATCGCCATCGCCATGGGTGGGTGAGAGATGGTAGCAACGGCCGAGAGAGAATGTGACACTGTGGAGTGGTGTAGGCTTCAACGGCCGTGGGAATTTCAGGGCCTTGCCGCTGATGTGTGCAGACTGCAGAGGATGATTTGGCTTATATTTATAGAGCACTGAGGCCATTTAGTGTATTAAATTTATGTCGATTTAAAATCATGTCATATGAGTATTATAGATATTAAACTTATTTTTATATAATGTATTGAACCGATTTCTACTAATAACTAAGATCTACGTTACATTAAAAACCATAAAATAATAATATGCTCTCTCAACCGTACTCCCTCCTAGTTGTTTAATGCTCATATGGATTATTTAATGCTTTTAATCAACTCCTACTAGAGTCTGATTCTATACATTTTTTTAATTAAAATTGACCCCTCCAATATATTAAATCAATTCAATGCTTTCTCCCTTCTTCTCATTTGAACCTGATAAATCTAAATATTGGAGATGGTGTGACTAGGTTGTCCCGTGAATGATGGGAGGCATGGATAGAATGACCAAAATGCCCTTTGAGCATGGGCCTTTTAGACCGTAGGTTATGGTCACGCTCTTTTTGAACTTAGTAGTTTTTGGGTTTTTTATGTTTCATTTAATCACTGTTTATTAGACTAATAATTGATAGCCATAATACATAACCTAAAATTTGTCTTTCATTTGAAAAGTTGACTTGATCATGTAAGGTTTCAAAGTAAATTTGTTGCTAGAAAAATGATGTGGCATTTTCTGTCACATATTAGGGCCATTTAGAATGTAGAAATTTCCTATGAAGTTCCCGCGTTCTAAATATGACATTAATATTTTTAATAAAAATAGGAAATTTTATATATGCACGCCGCACCTTAAACGACATATCGTCAGTAAAGAACATCGTGATATTTGCGGTCATGGGATGACAAAATCATAACCTTGAACGGTTTATTTATTCCTCGCTAAAACAATATAGTTGTAAATAGTTATGGCCTGGTTGCAAGTAAGGGGTCTGTTCTTTGCGGCTTTTTAAAGCGGCTTTTGACTTTTGCTATATTATCTAACTTTCAAACGGAGTAATTTTTTTATGGCGAGATCTACAAGTTAATTGTAGTATAAGTTAAAAGCTCAATATCTGTACTAGCTAAAATCATAAGCGAATATCTTTATCTCTTTTCGTAATCTCTCTCATGAATAGATCAAAATTCAAATATTTCTATCGTAAGCAGTCATAAACAAAAAAAGAACAGACCAAAATCTAACCATGTTGTAACAAAGGTTGCAAGCAGTTGTAAGCATTGCGCTTATGACTAGATGTACAAGCTTACAAGCCCTAATTGAATGCGCTCATGACTAAAATATGTATAATTATAGCAATAATTGCACTTATGTAAAGAACATACACATCTACAAGTGCTAGTTCAATGCGCTTGCGAGTAGCTAAAAATATGCACACTCATACAAATGCCTTTACCAGTTTGTTAATTAGCACGCGAACGATTACTAGATAATAATTCCGATTTGCCCGGGCCAATTTGGATTTACTAGATAGTTTTCATCAGACCAATGCCCCAATCCCGCACCTCCCTCTCAGCCCACCAGCCCAACTATTGCCAACCCATCAAACTGGGCCATTGATGCTGATGGCCCAAGGCCTTTCGGTCTCTCTCTCTCTCCCCCTCCTCCAACCGAGTAGCCCACGCGTGTTTTCTTATAAATAATATATTTTTTATTAAAATTATATTAGTATATCATCGCTTAAAAATTACATAAATAATCTTCTATCACTATTTGAAATAGCAATAAAAGATTTGTCATCAAACGAATGATGATATAGTGCCACATCTGTCACCATTTTAATTGGTGACAGAGAGACGAATTGTCAATTGAAATAGCAACAGAAGCCTCAACAGCTTCAATCGTCATTTCAAATGGTGACAAAGATCCCTGTCACCTACATCTGAGAGAACCTATAATTTGTCCCACGTAAAAAATCCACATATCTCGAATACACTCCTTCAACTACAATATGACGAACAGAAAGGATAGCTTAAAGCGTGGGAGGGGACAACATGTACGGACTGAGTTTTGAGGTTGTAACCTTTATCTAAAAGACACGCACATATATAATCCTTTGGATCCTAACCGTTAAGTCCGATCTACCATTCGAAACCAGAGAGCCCTACACCCCTATAATCCCCTTCGTGACTACCCACATATCCCCCAAGTCTTTGCCACACTACAAGCACAAAATTAATGTGGTGGTCCAAGCTTTCGACGATGTGAAGGACCCACGACATCAATTCTTTCACCATCCTTTGTTCATGGTAAGTAGTTCATTTCCTATATATACTTCCACGCATGCTTGCTTGTAATCACATCGTCTTCTTTGCAGACTGTGGATTGTATGTTCAACGAGTGGGTGGATCAACCGTATCTAATACCTGCTTAAGTTTACATCTACACTCTCCAAATTCATCTAGAAGAGTCGATTTTCGTGCCTCGTACGTTATTCATTTTTTCTGAATTAAGGGCTTGTTCATTTTTTCCTACGATTTATAGCATTTGGATTGTTTGTAAGAGAGGGTATGAAGTAAAAACTTATGTGTGATTTTGGCCGATATAAATAAAATCGCTACAGTATGTACTACAGTCAACTTGTAGAGTCTATCTTGAAAAGACACTCCGTTTAGAAGCTAGTTACTGTATAAAAACCAAAAAATAGTTTTTATAAGTTAAAAAAGAAGAGGGACAGTTATCACGCATTTCGAGAGTCTGGATTACATAACAACGAGATGCTTGATATAGAATTATCTGAGAACATAGCAAAAAGACATGCAAAATATGAGAAAAATACAGCTAATTTATTTCTAAAGTCAAACTTTATCAAAGATTTGGTCAGGGAGTAGCAATTCAGGGCTTTGTATCGCTCTTAAATTTTCTGCTCAGTTTGTCTCATATTATTGGCAATTCAACAACATTTAATTTGTTTTACTGCTCCGCAGATGTTAAGTTGTTAATTACTTTGTGATTTCTATAAATTATTTAAGATGTTATCTCTACTACAAACAATTTGTACTTTTGATTTTTACTATTGTAAACCTTTACGTTTTACATCGAATAATATTGTTATAACTTTTAATATCCATCTTGAAAATCCATGGTCCGCCTCCATCATGAAAATCCTTGGTCCGCCAACTCAGCTACTCCAAAGTCAGTAAAGTATGTACTATAATTAACTAGTAGACTCTATCTTTAAAAAAATACTCTGTTTAAAAGTTAGTTACTGTAGAAAAAAAGCTAAAAAGCAGTTTTTAGAAACTGAAAAGAGCAGGGGCCACATCACTCACTTCAACCTTCCATCATCTCTGTGCCCTTTGTTTTGACAACCTCGACTCTGTGCACGGGAAAAGGCCTTCACCTTGACGTCTCGTTTGTGCGTAAATGGTGTGTGATCTATACTGTACTTGCTGAAAGACGGACCTTTCTGTCATGTATTCATCCCTGTATAATAGTCGATATTTGTAAGGATTCATCTCACCACTGTGTTCCCAAAATTATACTACTCCTCAATATATTTGATCACGTTGCAGGCGTAGTTAGCACTTATTCAATATATTTGATCATACAAAAACACAGGAATGGCATAGAAATACAGTGCCAAAACAGAGGAACGAAAAACACAAGCAAACATGTTTGGAACGCAGGAAAGAAAACATGGGCCCATTTGGTCGGTGCCTCACTTCATGTATGAAAGTTTCCCAAGAGGTTTGGATTCTTTTTAAGATTCCTCCAAAATCGTAGGATTGGCGACCAATCCTTTGGAATGGAAAGTAAAAAATACTTCATTTTCAAATGGCAAGATAGGGAAAAATTCTATAGGAAGGGAAAACTTGGAAATTCTTTTGAAATTCCTTGATCCAAACAGGCCAAATTGTGTTTAGGCTCTGGAGTACCAGGGATAACGAAGATGCACTGTCCTAACGAAGCCCGTATGTATCTAATGACATCTAAAGCCCGTGGAGCCCAAACCATAAACTAATTGTAACACCCTGAAAATTTGAATTTGAAAATATAAAGTTTTTGGAATTGTTTTTACAAGGTGTTTCATTTGAAATTGGAGTTTATGGGATTTATCTGAAAAATATGGTGAAGATTCCAAACAGTTAAAAGGATCAAGAGGAAAACAAGCATATTTAAATAATAGAAAATTTAAAATTTAAGTAAGAATCTAAAAAGATGATCCATAAAAGGAGGGAGAAAATTTGGTTTAAACATAAAACCCTATTTTTAAATAATGGTATGAATAACAATGGAAGCAAGTAAATTAAATACCAACATTAGTTGGAATTATTTTTATTAAGTCCAAAATGTCATCAGGAACTTCTGTGAATTTTCCTGGAATTGTTGGAAGTATTTTCATATTTTTCTGAGGCTTATTTAATTAACTGCGCATTTCTGAAAATCTTTAAAAACAAAAATAAAAATCCGCACCTCCTCCTCTCGGGCCGCCACCTGGCCAGCCCCGATGCGCGCCACGTCGCCCCGCCTGCGCCCATCCACCGCCCGCCTCTCGCCCTCGCTCGGCCGCCCGATGCGCGCCCCGGCCCATCTGGCCCATCCGCCCCACGCATCCCTCTCGGCCGTCCGATCAACCCGGCCTGATCTCCTCCGTTTGTCCCCACTTACCCGCGCCCGCCGCCCGATCAGCCTCCCCCGCCACGCGGTTTCATCCGCGCCGTCACACCTTTCCCTCCCCTCTCCCGCTGAACGGTGGACCCGCCTTGTCAGAGTCGTCTCCTTCCTCCCCCGTCTCCTTCTCTCTGCGCGGGGGCAGCCTCTTTCTTCCCCGTGGCACGCATGCGCCCGGGAGCGGCAGCCCGCTGCCTGACGCGTCCTCTCGCGTGCGCGGCACAAAAAGCTGCCCGGGAGGAGCACGCGCGCCAGGAATCCCGCTGCTGCCATCGCCGCCTGCCACCGCTGCCCCGAAGTGACCGAACGGGAGCGCCGTTGCCGACCTCACCCCCTCGCCTATAAAACCCGGAGCCACTCCCAACCGCTTCGCCACGTCTCCCTCCACCTACTGTAGAGAGCAATCGAGCCTGAGCCCCCTCAATCGCCGGCGATCTCCCTTCCTTCCCCAACTCCGGCGACCACCAATCCGCCAACCCGAGCCACTAGAAACCAAGTCCCCGCCACTACACCATCTCCGGCTCATCACACAGATGACCCCCGCCTCGCCCAAGCTTCCCATCGGCCGTACACCGCCGGCACCGAGGACCTCCCTAACCCGCCGCCACCGCACGCTGCCGACCATCCTCCGGTGCCCCTCGGCCCCCACCGACCCCACCACCGGCAACCTTTACGTCCCGGGAACGCATTTTGGCACTCAACCGAGCTCCTCCGACCATCCCTCGCCGCCGGCGCCACCGCCTTCTTCTACCTCTGCTCGGCCTCTCCCCAGACCCACCTTAAGAGGTAAAACAACCCCTATATGTGTGAGATAAGCCCGAGCGCTCCCCTGGCTAGCAACGCGGTCTCTTCCTCCCCCCGGCTCCCTCGGCGTGTGTTCGAGCCCCCGGCTCCGCAGCGCTGAGGTTGAGCCTTTCTTTTATTTTCCGTGCTGACAGCTGGGCCCCGCTCGTCAGCCACTGTGGCTCGTGGGCCGGCTGACATCCGGGCCCCGCATGTCAGTGCTACCAGCTGACATGTGGGCCCCGAGCCCCAGGGTCCCACATGTCAGAGGCCAAACGGAGGAGTCTCACTGCCAGTGGGCCCCACATGTCAGTGACACAGTACTTAAAGAAATAGAATAAAAAGAAAATGAATTAAAAACTCCAGTGGGACCCACGTGTCAGAATCTTTTATTTTCTGGCATTTCACATAACTGAGATTTTCAAATGGACATAACTTATTCATTTTAACTCCAAATTAAGTGAAACAAATTTCTAAATTTGTCTAAATTCAAGATCTATCCAATGAAACCCAAACCATGATTTTTGGAGTTCATTTGAATTTCTGGTGATATTTTGAGTGATTGGTTGCTTTTCTTTTATTTGGGTATTTCGCATGATTAAATAGCATACGAGGCTCAAGAAGAGGAGGTTGAGGCATCCAGCTTAGAAGCAAAGACCAAGATCAAGATCCCCGTGAACCAGGCGAGTTAACACTTTGACCATTTTGAACCTATGATTTTGCAAAGTTAATTTCTTTTAACTTATCAACATGCATGCTGTTATTTTATGTGGTAAATATGTTCATTTCCAGAAATGGTAGTTATACACCTAATATAATACTTGCTAATAATGATCCGTTGAAATGCTTGGACATGTGAACCTTGTCGCCTTAGCAAAGTTTATGTTATCATAGCTTTTATCAGTAAGTCCAAATAAATGTTGCGGTGCTTAGTATTGCTAGATAAAACGGGGGTACATAGCTGCCCCAAAAATAATACTTGCAAAGTATGATATGTTTTGGGGACAGTCATGGATGAAATGACTGTAGTAAGTGGATAAAATATTTTCTATCTCTGAAAAATCCTAAAATTGCTTAAATACCTGGATGGATAGTTTGAGGGTGGTATGTGGTGCAGTGGTTGCACAAAATGTGAAATGTGGTAGAACCATCCGGGTGATCTTAAGGACTGAATCTTGTCATGTCAACCCGTGTAAAACAGTACAACCACAAGTCTGTAAAATACAACTTGGCTAAGTAGACTTATCGAACTCCGGACTCATCTCACTGGTATTGGATTGATGGGGCTACGCTATGGCAAGGGGGCCTGAAGGGACACCAGTGGTGGATGAAGTTTCCCAGCTGTCCTAACGTTGCGGGAAGTAGAAGCCCGAGCTGCGTTAGTGGCTGTGGGAAACATCCCGCGCATAGATGGGACCCACCGCAAGTGGGCGGCTACCCATAAGGTGAGATGAGAGAATGAACTAGATATTTTGAAAAGTCACTGTGATGGTCTGCTCAACCACATGTCTAAGGCATCATGTGGGGCAACGAGTTGATTGTCTCTTGTGGTGAAAGTGTACAAACTCTGCAGAGTCAAAACTATTCAAATAGCCGTGCCCACGGTCAAGGGCGAACATGGGAACTTAACTAGATATAGTTCTATTTCGAAAATCTTGGTGGGTGCTAATGGAAATGTGTAGGACTGCTGATGGTCCTGGTTTGGAATTGTCCTGTGTGTCGTCCCAGTGGTAGGTTAAGCGGCTATAACGCTGAAATATGTTATATGATACAGATGCCATGTAATGGTGGATGGAATCTGTGTCAATTATAAGATCAACTTACTTTACAAATAAGTCTTGAGTTTAAAATTGCTAGGTCTTAAGGAATTTTTAAGTAATTGTATTCAAAAGCACTCTTCGCAAAATAAAATAAGCCCGAGCCATCCTTTGACAAGCTATACATGTTAAATATTGCATTCTGTGTGTTGGCTCGCGAGCACGGTGGTTTGTGCTCATATTCGCAATATCAAAACAGAAACAGGAACTCAAGGACATAACGCCTATGAGGAGGCCCCTACCAACGTTGGCGGAAGCAAAGACGATAACTAAGGCGTAGGCCACGATGGTTAGACATAGACAAGTGGACTCTTGGCTTTGTGTGCACATATGTTACCAGTTCTCCGGTGACATATACTGTACAGATTACCCTACTGGTCGCTTGCCTGTGGATTTTGGGTTTACTTTTGCTACTATTTCCGCTGCATTTATGTAATGAAGACATTTGGCCAAAGCGGTCCTTTTGTAAACATTCACCTGATGTGGTGTATTTCAAATGCTGTAATATTATTATGCGATGTATGACATGATCCAGCAATGTACCTGTGTGCACTAACTACTGATCCAGGGATTAGTGCAGTGAAACACAGTAGATTTCGGATTGAAAAATCTGGGCCTGACACTAATTCAAATTTCAGTCTCCAAACAGGACAACCAGCAGGGGCGGTGCGTAGAGAGAATGGAGGGGAGAGAAGAGGAGAAAAAGGACGGTGGCGGCGCCGCCGGTGGCTCAACGCCGGGGATGAATTTCAAGAACCTGGTGTCGAGGGAATACCATGGCCACTAGAAGAAGGTACTCGAAAAATCTTTGAGCCCCTAAAACCCAAAATCCCGCAAGAAAGGAGGGCAAAAAGTTCCAACCTTTGCATCTTTTCTTGATGTGAACCCTGAAAACCCTAACACCACAAGCGGTAAAAAAAGAGGAAGAAGATATGACAGATCCAATCTTTGGGCCTTTCTTGGTCTCTTTCTCGAGTTTTGATTCGTGTAGTATGTGGTTTCGTTTGTTCTAGGGCTAAGCAAGGTGTGAACTAAGCTGAGAGGAATTTTTGATTCAAGTTAATGTTAGGGCACGCTGAAAAAAGAATCTTTTTTTTGAAAAAATAATCCTGATTGTAGATTTTTTTTTTGTCGAGTGACTGTTCTTTCTAAGAAATAAAGTTCTCTTGCTCCAATGTCGAGGTCTAGTGTTTATCTAGCTTCGTAAAGTTGCACTGAGGGAAAGAGAGAACAAAACATCTTCCTTGAAGAAGAAATCATCGTATGGTGAGGATTTCTTCGCTGCTTTATTGCATTATATGTTGCTTGTGTTGCTAAATCTTCCATCTAATGATGTTGCTTGTCCCCGCACTAGTACACGCTACGCCAGCATCACCACGACAATAATATCTTGCCGTTCTGACCAAAATCGTCGCCCTCACAAGCTCACTGGCCCGTGTGCTGTTCCATCCCATTGACCGCAATCCCCGAACCCCTCCCTTGTCCTCCTTCGCTTGTCGAGCATTCGTGAAACACACAGCTAAGGAGCACCCCCTTTTTCTCCTGCCACACTCCAAGCTTGTTACGAGTTCTCCCGTCCTTCTCCATTCTTTATAAACCGAGCTACTTGTGTCATTTTCCTCAGCTCGCCATTCCCTGTCTTCCCTGCAAGAATCAGAGCTTGAACGTTCGAGGTTTGCTATGAACGGCGTCGTCTTCCTGTCGGTGGGTTTCCTCTTGCTCGCTACCGTGTCCAAGCTCGTCTCTTAGCCTTTTTTACTCAACTCCTCACTCAATTGCAATTGGATGCAGCTCCATTGTCGGAATTGAGTCGTCGCCCTCCGCTCCTACCGCCATCCCCATTCTGGTTCTTCCTCACTGACTAGTGAGTCTCTATCCAATTCCTCACTCTTAGACCATCTTCAGCAAATAAGGAAGCTGACCTGAGCCCTCTCTTGGTCCCTCCTTCATTGTAGCTCGCCGTCGACGTGGAGCTCATTGCCACTTCCCTCCTCACCGCCGACTGGCCACCTTTGACTTTCCCCGATGTCTCTGGCCTCACTATCGAGCTTGTGGTAAGACACTGATGCCGAATGACCTTCGTTTTTGGCTCAAGTGAGTAGTTTATATCGTTTCCTCCATTGCCTTCCATGGTGCCGCCGTAGAGGTCATCACCGCCACCACTCCGATGACCATTGGTCCCTGAGCCACACCCCTCTGGCGTCGCTTTCACCACCAGAACCCTTTTATGTGTTCCAATCAAAGCCTCTTTCGCTCTCTCGCCAAACTCCCCTCCTTCCATTTTCCTCGGTCGCCTTTGCCTTCCTGCACTTACCTAGCCGCCGACGAGCTTAGCAATGAGCTTGGCCATAGGCGTTGTCGACGTCCCATGCTCCCCTCTCTCTGCTTAGGTGGGACCCACCTGTTAGGCAACCACAACATCGCACTACCGCTAGAAGTCACTGCTAAGGGGGTCTCGCATGTCAGTTCTTTTTAGAACTGATTTGCTAATTTGAGTCAATGACATGTGCTCCCGGCTCGTTAAATCATTTTTAAAACCCGAAAAACAACACATGTGCTTTTAGTTCAGTGATAGTATGCCTTCTCCGTAGGGTAGCATATTTTCAGAAGTACGCCTTCAATGTCACCCGACAGCATAGTATTTTTCCTTTTCATTTTCAGTATTTTCCAAACCGAACCAAACTCAAATGCTTATAACTTTTGCATTCAAACTCCAATTGAGTGAAACTTATTTCTAAATTTCTTTAAAATCATGAGCTTCATAATATATAAAAATATTTATATTTTCTCTCTATTTGAATTTATTTGGCTCTTATTTGTGTTAATTGGCTTTTATCAATTAGATACCGACGTGATGGAAGTCTCTAACACCGCTCCAAAGCAAGAACCAAAGTTCAATGAGCAAGGCAAGCATCGCTTTTGACTATATTGATCCTATATTTCATTGTTATGTATATTGTATTTCAAAATTATTATGCATGTGTACAATTTTGATAAAAATCGATATATTGGTAAGGTTGGTAGTTATATCCTGTTGTGGTTACAGACCAAACAGAGAGAGAGAGTATGGTAGTGGAGAGTTAGGTGAGCAATGCTTAGGGTTTCCCCATGGTCTGTATCGTATATATATCCACATGGGGAGTATTTTTACAACCTTGCACTTACACCTGAGTAACCCCCTCAAGGGTATTTATGTCATTACATATGTCCCATATTGGGCTTTACTGCCTTCTAACAAGCCGGCTGGGCTTAGGTGGGGGCCACCCCCACAACATATCCAATTGTTGCATTGACCCCCTACCTTGATAAATTTATACCTTCACTGTTATCACCATAGTTTTACTATCCACTACTTGTAAAATTAATTATGAAATTATAGATCAAGCGATTAGTAGATACTTGGCCATACATGTCAGTGTTAAGGATATAAGGGTATTTGTGATATTTTTCTAGTTTTTAGGGTTTAGTTATGTGTCTCTTGAGGCTTATACTATATATTGCCCTTTGGGCTATGCAATAGATCAACAATTTATCTATTCATCCAATAGATCTAACATGGTATCAGACCAAAGGTTTAAACCCTAACCTTCATTCTTTTTCTACTGTCGCTGCCCCTGGGAGGATCAATATCCACTCTCGGGGGCAGCTATGTCGTTGCTTACTCATGCCTCTTCGGGTCGCCACCGTCCTCTTTAGGGGCGGCCATGTCGTCGATGCCGCCTAGTGGCTCCTCCGAGGTCTTCCTTCTTCGGGTCGTCCGCCTCCTGGTCGCTATGCCCCAAATCCGGGCACCATCGGATCCCACCTCTCCCACTTAGATATGCTTAGATCAGGCTATCGCCTCTACGGATCTGGCCACCAATGGCCTTTCTGACCAGACTAGTGATCCTCCCAACCAGCCTCTTCGTTGGCCTCTTGGATCTGGTCATCGCCTACCTCGCCCAAATTCGGTTGTTAACCACCTCCAGGCTGCTCTGCCTTAGTCTTCATTAGATCGACGGCCGCCTCACGCTACTCTGCCTCCTCGCAGCGTAATCCATGTGGCTTGGCCACCACACTGTCGGCCTCGTCCAGGAAGACACTGTTGCTACTGTCTCCTCCTTCGTCACCGTCTCTTTATGTCTCCACCTCGCGCTCTTCGTGCCGCCGTCGCCAGTCACCGCCTCGCCTCGGGTTCCTCACATCTTGGCCGTCTGCATGGCGACCACTTGCTTTCCACCTCAACTGACGCGGCGACCTAGGAAGGGAGCAAGAGGGGGCTAGAGAACTGGCCATCTCCATGTACATTTGTACAACTACACGTGTCTTTTATGGGAAGGTCTTAGCATAATAAGTTATCGTGTTCTAGCAATCAAACCGCGGGTGGTAGTTGTACATATTTTGGGCTAGTGCGGGCATAGAGGGTATCCATGTTCATAAGGACCTTTCCGGTTAGGTAAAGTTTACCAACACATCGTATGAGTTTTGGGACGTTAGAGGGCACTCCTCGTCTTAAGAAGGTATCATAGTACAGTTGTTGTTACTTGTTAGAGCCAGTAATGTAAAAGCTTTATTATGAACTCTCAAATCGGGTATCGATGGTATCGCGTGACATGTATAATATGGTGAGATGTTTATGTCATATGGGTAAAGTGTACAACCTCTGCAGAGTATTAAATTCGGTTATGGACAACACTTGGTTATATCCCACAATTAGTAGATTTTATGTTTTGCATATATCAGAAAGGGTATGGACAAAAAAAACCACATGGTGTGGTCGGCAAAGGGGTATTTGTCGCTGTTCAGTATCAGGGAGGCAAGCCTATGGTTACAATTATTATTAATTATATTAGCCTATTACTTGCTTATCAATGTCAATTGCTCTTACACATGCCGATTGCAATCTAATATTCATTATTGGAAAAAAAAGGATAATGGTGTGCTAAATCAAAACTAGCCTAGCTAACCTCCTTTACATAATAATATACCTTGCTTAAAAGTCTTGCAGGGTACATTATTGTACTCATGATTGCTTGTTGGACATATTTAGAGGATATGGAAGAAGACCTGTCATATGGTTACTCTTACGCCGCGGATTTTGGCAACAATGATGCTGCATATTAGGGTCATAATTCCCAGTCAATTGCTTGTGGTTGGGCTAAGACATACTTGCTGGTTTTGGTGCCTTTTGTTGCCTCTTTAACTGTATTCCACTATCAACTTTTCCATGAAAACTATTGGCCGGTTGCCCCTTCCCCTATTGTAAAAACCTGTTACGCAGCTCTATGTTTCAATGTTACCTATATGTGCTACTTTGATTTATTTTCTCATGTATGGATGTGATATGTTAATGTTACCTATGTGTGCTAGAAATTGATCGTGAGACTAGGTATGGTACACACATAGAGGTCGGAATCATATTCTGGGTCATGACATACCACTGTCCTATTACCGAGAAAGAGTTAAGTCGGTTTACGCAGTCTGACCAGCCGTTGGTTGGTGGTTAGACCAGCCTATGCTGAGTTAGTGTTAGTCTTGGTGGGAGTCCATGCATTATGTTAAACATGGTTGATAGTGCCATGTGATGTCATTGATACGAATCAAGTGTATGTCACTTGTGCTTGGGAAGGTTGCTTGTTCTTTCATGTGCAGGACGCTTAGTGATTGTTGCTGTCAATGACAAGACTGAGGCTAGGGAAAGTGTCCTGAGGCTATGGCGTGTCGGAATTTTTTGTACGGATAATTCATTTTTTATTCGAAATTACATAAATATACCCGCGGGAAAATTTTTTGCAAAAATAGGCTCCAGTCGCCTAATGGTTGGGCGACTGGAGACTTTCGCCCAACCAGACCGCGACAGCTGGAAAGTCTACGAACGGTTGGGCGATTAATTGCAATCGCCCAACCGTTGGGCGCCTTCAATGTAGTCGCCGAACCGTTCGGCGACTGTGATTCAGTCGCCCAACGGTTGGGCGACTGAAGGTGGATATAAGGCGCAGCGCCGGACTGTTCTTCCGTTCAGCCAGCGCAGAGAAGAGAGGGGAAAGAGGGAGAGGAAGAGGAGAAGAGAAGGGGGAGAAGAGAAGGGGGAGGAGAAGGAGTGCGCGTTTTTCAGGTAAGTTTTTGTGTTATATTTTTTGTTAGTGTAGAAAAAATAGTTTAGAAAATATAGTCTAGAAAATTAGTTTAGAAAATATAGTCTAGAAAATTAGTTTAGAAAATATAGTCTAGAAAATTAGTTTACAAAATGTAGTATAGAAAATTAGTTTAGAAATATAGTTTAGAAAATTAGTTTAGAAAATGTAGTCTAGAAAATTAGTTTAGAAATATAGTTTAGAAAATGTAGTTTAGAAATTTAGTTTACAAATTTAATTTTCAAATTTTGTTTAGTAAATATAGTTTAGAAATTTAGTTTACAAAATGTGTAAACTAAATTTTGTATACCATTTATAATGCATTATTGTACAAAAAATAGTATTTAAATGTACATGTACAAAATTTAATTTTGCAATTATTGTACAAATTTAGATGTAGAAAATTTAGTGTTGAAATTTACATGTAGAAAATGTAATGTTGAAATTATTGTACAAATTTAGATATAGAAAATGTAGTGTTGAAATTTAGATGTAGAACATTGAATGTTGAAATTATTGTACAAATTTTCCAGGTATGGCTCGTGCTGGACGTGACTCGGAGTGGCGGTTCGCGCTGTTGGACGAGCACGTGGACCGCTCTCATCGCGCTTCCCGTCTAGTCCCGCCACCGGGGAGCACGGACGACCCGCCTCAGCTGGGAGTGGTCCGGACACGCACACCTCGCGTGGCCTGGGGACTCGACCCTCGTTGGACCGCCAGGTTTGCACTACTCCAGCGTTTAGTGCGACAGTAAGTTCGTTCCGTGCTGACCTTCACTTTGTTTGCAGGCTGCGGGATGCTGGGCTACTCCCTCTTGCCCGGATGGTGCAGGCCACGGACGAGGATGGAGGCGCTGGCGCCGCTGGCGGGGACGAGGCGGGCGGGGAGCGATCACGACGCTTTCCGTTCGACCGTTCCCTGCTGACGTCTTTGGTGGACCGTTGGCGGCCCGAGACGCACACTTTCCACCTCCCATTCGGGGAGATGACGCCGACCTTGCAGGATGTGTCCCTGCTCCTTGGGCTTCCGATCGCGGGAGACGCTGCCTTCCTACCGGAGGCCCCGGCCCACTGGCGCGCTGACCTGCTCGCTAGATTCCAGGGTGTCGTTCCACCGGCCGATGACCACCACGTGTTCGGAGAGGACCAGACCCATGGGCCGACACTGAGGTGGCTCAGACAGTACCGGGTACGTGGTATATAAAATCGATCGTGTCTTCGAAGCTCTTATTTGTAGTATTACGTACTATGTGTTAATTTTTTTGCATTCAGGTGGAGCGCATGGTTCCGCAGGCAGACGATCAGCAGGTCTCGCGGCACCTGGAGGCGTACGTGCTGTGGTTGTTTGGTTGGGTGCTTTTCACCACCAGCCACGGCAACTCGGTGGATGCGCGCCTCATCGCTTATGCGAGGGCGATCGCTGACGGCGAGCCCCACCAGGTCAGCTGGGGATCAGCCGTACTTGCCGCGACATACCGCGCGTTGTGCGATGCGTGCACGAGGGTCAAGGCAAACTCGATCCTCACGGGCTGTCCCCTTCTACTGCAGTTGTGGTCGTTCGAGCGCTTAAGCGTCGGACGACCTGTGCTGGACGACATGGGTCCGTACGGGCCCGAGATGTATCCAGGGGGAGGGGGAGACATCGACCGGCCGACGATGGGTTCTATCTGGTGCCGTCGTCGAGTAAGTGTTATCACAGTCTACTATTTCTTTCTTACTGACGATCGTCAATCTAAACAACTTGTCTTCCTTGCAGGTACAGTTCGCGCACGTGCAGGTCACGCGGGCGTACCGGGTCTTTGTGGAGCAGCTCGACCGCATCACATCCGACGACGTGCGCTGGGAGCCGTACGCTGATACGGCAGTGCAGGCCCGTGCTCCTACCGGTCTGTCCTCACTTTGCTGGCGTGACAGGGCTTTCTGGCTCACCCGCCGGAAGCTCGTGTACCTCATCTACGTGGAGGACTACGCACCCCAGCGGGTGATGCGGCAGTTCGGGCTACGGCAGCCGGTTCCTGTACCCGTCGGACCATCGCTTCCGCGGCACGTGCACGGGTGAGTGATCGTTTGTGGTAAATATGTACATACTTACTACTGCGTTCGCAAGTATCTCACATTACGTAATGGTTCTATACGCAGGCACAGCGCGAAGGGAGTGAAAAGAGGCACGGACTGGTCGTTGAAGATGCATCCCTGGGTCGAGCAGTGGGAGGGTGCGCTCGACGACCGTGTGGAGGAGGACCGCCCGTACGACAGCACGGAGTACGCGGAGTACCTTCGCTGGTACCAGCCACAGACCCGTACCAGGCTCGTATATGTGGTAGACCTGTCTGCCACACACGTCGCCGCTCCGACGGACACGTACCCCGCGCACTTCGTGCGCGACGCTCACCTCGCGGTACGTTACATGTCATTTCAAAGATTCCCGAATGGTAATGTCGTTTCGATAATCGACCATTTCATGTCTTTGTGTCCAGGCTGACGTCGGTTCTGCCCTATCTGCCGACTCCGGCACAGTACTTGAGAGGCTCACCAGTGGTGGGCAGCTGACCCATGAGGAGGGCGTCAGCTTTGCGCGTCGGATGCATGAGGGGTGTAGACGTATTGTTAGCCTACTGTCCTGCACGAGGCTACCGGCGGTCTCCACGCCCACCGCTCCGCCTGCTCGTCCACCAGTGCCACCCCAACCAGCGTGGCACTACTCTGGTGCACCGACGTGGACACGTCCTCCACCGCCTCACCCGGAGCAGCCAGGGGGTTCAGCCTGGGCAGGGCCTCCTACACCGGTTCACTTCACGCCTCCTACGCACACCCCTGTCTTTCCCACCTCGATGGCGCCAGCTACGGGTACGCAGAGGGTCTTATATCGTGTTTATCCGAAGACGACATGCAACGAACTAACGATATTAATATTGCAGGTACTTACCAGCAGCACGGCGTCTCCCCAGGCCCGGACGATGTGGACCAGTTTTTCGCGGAGTGGCACGGGCAGTTCTCCGACGCAGCACCGGAGGTTCTCTCTAGCAGTGCCCTCCCCGGTGCACCGGAGGGCACACAGCCAGAGGTGCAGCTGACTCCACCAGCGCAGGGGCGGGATAGACACCCTCCTGCTCGTTTTACTTTTTCGGATCGTCCTAACCCGTTGCACCGGAGGAGGGCCAAGCGAGGCCGTATGGGAGGACGCGGGCGCGGTGACGGGGCACACCAGGGTGACCAGTAAGGCGTGTTGCAGATGCTATATATGTTATGCATGTAATGAAAAAATATGCGGCATGTTACTCTCAGTTATATATTATGAAGTTTATTTAAATTTACATAGTCTATCATCTCTCTCCCCACATAAACTATCTCACTTAACACTGTATGTATCGATCGTTTTCTACTCAATCTTTCATAAAAAAAAATTTAAAAACTTTTTACATACCTACAATATACAATGAACATAAACTTTTATTACAACTTCACCGTATTTTTTACCGGTTCAACGTTACAAAATTCACAAAATTTAAAACAATCACGGGGGCTACATGCAGTCGCCTAACGGGATGGCGACTGCATGCTAGTCGCTTAACGGGATAGCGACTACCGTTAAGTCGCCGAACGGAAGAGCGACTTAATGTAGTCGCTCTACCGTGCAGCGAGATATATTGTGTCGCGGTCTGGTTGGGCGAAAGTCTCCAGTCGCCCAACCATTAGGCGACTGGAGCCTATTTTTGCAAAAAAAATTCCCGCGGGTATATTTATGTAATTTCGAATAAAAAATGGATTATCCGTACAAAAAATTCTGGCGTGTCGCATAAGTCCGGGTGGAGCATCATCTCAAGGGGAGAAGTACTGGAGAAAGATAAGGATTATGATGAGACAAGTGTATGCATGTGGTGTGCCATTAGACTTGAGCATTTCAAGTGATGACGGTCCTTAGAGTATACGTATGATCTTGGCAGCGAGTCACTGAACATCACGGACTTCATGTGGTGGCTGCTTCGAGGAGAAGCATCGTGAAGGCCGATGGATGGCAATTAATGATGATACCGGGTGGAAAGGTGGTTTGCGAAAACGCAGCGGTAGCCTAAGTGGTTTAGGTCACGTCTTGGAGGATGAAGCGTCTTATTGGGCTATTAGAGCCATGTGGAAGTCACGCTTTGAAAAACGTGCAAGTGCATGTAAGTGTAAAACATGTTTGTGTGCGGGTTACCGGGTTTCCCCATTTGTAAGTACTTGTATCCACTAAGTGTATATTAGTTAGGGTTTAGTAAGAGGTGAGGAGCCTCTACTAATGCGGGGGATTGCCCGATCTTCACGGCGTAGGATCGATGGAGATAATTTGGATCCGAGCAACCTGACGAATCGATGGCGCCAACCACTGTTAGAACAGCAACCTGCGACAAAAGAATTTGTCCAACCACACGCTCGTGATCCCGTCTACCCGACCACCAAGTAGACGTGTCGTCGCTCCAGCAAATCACAAGGAAACACAAGAACGACGGGAAAGAACGTCCAATTCCCCTCTAGGTTGCATCTATATGTCAAACCCTAGGGAGAACAAGCGCATAGCTCTCTCAAAATAATAATAGATCTATTTCTGGTGGTCTGTGTTTTACAGGAGGGTATATAAGCTTAAATAAACCAGTCTTGACAGGAAGGAAAAAGTCGACTCGTACGCAACAAGACAACAAAAAAAACGACTCGGAAGGAAATCGGCCAACTAACCAAAAAAGTAACCGAGACCGACTCACAACAAAATACGATAAAAAAAATAAGCATCCGAACGGTGCTTGGAGACTACAACCGGACTTGACTCAGCATCCAAAACTTGCATGAGAAATCTTCAAGCCACGCGCACACGAGAAATCATCAAGCTTCATGAAACATGCATGTGTAGCGACGTGCACACGAGAAACCATTTGTGATCACGTCTGGACATGCATGTGTGTGTTGGCTTGTCTTGCATGCATGATTTTATTTTTCTTGATATTTCTTTCTTTGCTTTCTAATCAAAAACTTTTAATACTGCCTGCTGCCTTCCGCTACACCGCTCTCTTTGTTAATTGTCTTCCGTACAAACCTGAGAACAATTAAAATACTAGCATTAAGTAGTAGCCAGTTCTCAAGTAAATTAAAGCCAAATTTAATTAAGAGCGAGTTCACCTGTTGATTAATCTTTTTAGCTCGTGCTCGTGTAATCGGTCCAATTGGAATGTCCTCATTATCTTGTACACTCGTAGTGATGGACGATGTACTAGTGTCGATGTTGACCTTCTAAACGCATTTTCACTTTAGGCTTGTACAGATCGAGTATGGGCCTGTATATAATTAAATAAAATAGTAGTAACTCTGTATCTCTAAATATAATAGTTAAAGACCCAATTAAATTAGAGTTCACCTGATAATATTTAATGCGGCTCAATAATTCCTTCCAGTTAAATAATATATTTAACTGAGAAGTGCAAGACATGAGCGTATCCGCGTCATCTACTATATAAGCCCTTATATATGTTGAGAGATGTATTACTCTAGGAGAGAGAGGTGTTAGTGTTTCCTTGTGTTGGGAAGCTTTGTATGTGCTCTAGCGTTAAAGCTCTATCCTCTACGAGGGGGTGGCTGTAAAATATTTGTCTCTAAGTGAAATAAATACCCAAACTTTATGACATGGATTCCTCCTTGTGCTCTTGATTTGCTTGGTTTTCTTAGTTAGATTTCATCTACTCTTGATCTTTCTTTATACCAAGGATGTGTAAAAGGTGGAGATATTTCTTGGGGATCAGATCTCATCCGTCTAGGTACTTTCTATGAAAAGTTTTCTTGATTGCCTGGTTTAGCTCAAGTGGAAGGTGATTTTGGGGTTTTGATCTTGAAAAAGTTTTGTCTTAAGCTCATATTATAATCTAGTTTGCTATGACATGTGAGAACACATCCAAGGTCATTTAGATCATCAAGGACTTACGAGCAAGAGTAGATCAATATTTCTCTCTTTTGTCTGATTTTATTGCAACCTACTTTGTTTTGGATAAAAGTCAAAACTTTGGCATTGATTTTTACAATTCATGATTGGAATAGGTTTTTGACATCCTAGGGAGAACTTGTACCAAATTTCATCCTGTTTGGATCATTAGTTTATGAGTTAGCCTTTTTCTTGGTCTTTCGCTGTGTTGGTTTTCAGCCTTTGTCTGGCGAGCAGTAGTATCGCCATGACCTGAATGGTACGACCACCCTGACCGATACGATCAGTGTCACACCTGTGGTACTACCGGCTGAGCGGTACGACTGCCCCTAGGCGGCAATTGTACCGGTGAGAGACGGTTGCCTTGGGGGCTTTGTGGCCATTAGCTCTTAGCTTTATGATAACTTGTAGGTTTGAATTTTTCGCTGCATTGAGTTGCTAATACTAAGGGAAGATTTTAAGGAGTCATTCACTCTCTTCTAACTTAGCATATCTGATCCTACACAAAAATATATAAATAAATTCATGCATTGGTGTAGTTATATCAGAACTTTTTTACACAATTATCTGGCAATTGTCTGGTTTCTTTTTGGTCTGAATATTAAGGGAGATTTTAATTATTTTGATGATGACACTTACAGAATGTTTGATGCCAGGTATTTTGCTGTTGGAAGTACAGATTCTCTTGTCAGTCTTTGGAATGTCAAAGAGTTGCTATGCATTATAACCTTCACAAAACTTGAGTACGTTTTCCTCTAGCGTGTGATCTTTACTATGTATGGTATCGTAGCAATGGTTCCAAATGCTTTTATTTGAATCAACCTGAGTTTCCAGCTGTCATTAATATTCATCTGGACCATTGTGTTTTAGTTAGGTTTGAGTCAGGACTTGAGTTTGCCCTGGAAGTGGCAGGATGTTTTCCATAGCCCAAAGAGCATGTCAATGCAATTGTGTTAGAAATTGACCCATTTGAGCATGGTCAATTTCCTTAATTCCAAAGTATATATGGTTTAATATCATATTGCTAAGGCAAGGTGAGGAAGACCGATTTATAAGGTGGAGTCATCACCACTCCTTGAATATGGAATGGATAGAGATGGTATGAGGAGGATTCTGGCTAGTCACACACGCACGCACACACACACGCGCGTATTCGCATATTTTCGCGTGAAAATCGCATGATTGTGACTTGTGACGCGCGACTGTGATGTGGCGCGCCACTTGGCAGACCAAATCCACCTTTATTTTTGCTGAACCCTGCACCACACTCTCTCTCTCTCTGTTTGAATGAGATTCAAACATTTGAATGAGGCAGTTACAAGTGAATTTACACTGCTTAATTTGTGATTTAATGAGCCAGTTACCAGTGGGTAAATGGTTGGTTGAATGTGTCAGTTACCAGTGGGTAAATGACTGTTTAAATTTTAAGTTCACAGTCTGTCTATATATATATACCTGGAGACGTCCAAAGTATATGGCTGAAAAATCTCACTGCCTCCATTTCCTTCTTCTCTGCGATCCTGTGCTTTTGTACTGTGCTGTCTGAACTTTGCCAACCTTTTTTCCCGGCATGCAATTGGAAGGAGGGAGAGCGACTATCTCCAAATCATTGCCGCAGAGAGTACTTGCACGGGGCGGCAATAAGATTTCTGGGCAGTGCACATCTGCGCGACCACTCACTTCACTGTGTCATATATGTTCTGCACTGCGTCAAGCCTGCGCTGCTTCCTGTTCTTCAGAAGGCGGAAAAATAAGTCGTTCGTGCATTCGTTCGACTTTGTTACTATATTTTTTTGCATATATTCTGAAGTATGATGAGTAGTCTACTGTTAGTAGTAAGTTTTGCATCACTGATTTATTGTATTTGTCTCCTAGTAAAATTTGGAATTAAAATATTACCCACATTTCTAACAATTGAACTTATTGAATAATATGGGCATTAGCTTTGATGTTTCCCATCACTTCCCAAGTCCTGATGACAGTGTGGACTCCCGGGATGCGTGTAATCTTTGGGGGCGTCTTTCACTATATTTATATATTATTAACTTTGAAGAAAATATGACCTCAACACTGCTCAAAATGTTAAGCAGAAGAGGCTTTGGGTTTGACTAATCTTATAACCCTAACTTTTTTCTCCAAACATATTAAAAATAGCCGTGAAGCGTGTACACTTGGACTAAATTCAGGGTTAGCTACTTTTGTAATCGAAACAGCAACTACACTGTATATTGTTAACAATCACTCAGATGTTAATCTAAGTATTATCCAGGTCTAATTTCAGTTTTGGGAAGCTTAGAAATGTGTACCAATTTCTCTGTGTATTTGTTCCTTTTTTTTCAGGTGGCCTGTAAGAACAGTTAGCTTCAATCATACTGGAGAGTTTATTGCATATGCCTGTGAAGATCCTTTCATTGACATTGCGAGTGGTCGCAACAGTGTAATTTCTTTATGACCTGAGGATTACGGTTGACAAGAATAATTCTTT
The DNA here is from genome assembly GCA_017311315.1 of Dendrocalamus latiflorus. Classification (NCBI taxonomy): domain Eukaryota; kingdom Viridiplantae; phylum Streptophyta; class Magnoliopsida; order Poales; family Poaceae; genus Dendrocalamus; species Dendrocalamus latiflorus. The sequence continues at coordinate 23,842,866 of CM029658.1, forward strand.
TACATCTGCGTCCTTCCATCAGGTCAATGTTCAGACTGAACCGATTCATCAGATTCCATGTAAGGCAGCTGTGAATAGTGTTGAATGGAAGTGGAACCCTAAGTGTATAACCGGCTGGCTTATGCAGGAGATGACAAGTACCAGGCTGACGAAGGTATGGTTGCTGCAATCCACTCTTTTTAGTTTGGTCGAATGAAAGAAAGGTCTAGCTTTACTTGCTATCATATAACCAATTTCATTGACTTCAGATGGCCTAGTTTCAGTTCGTAACAGGATAGAAGGGAAAGTGACATAAAAATGGAATGCATGTGGTACTAATGACCAGAAAGCTTCAGTCTCCTACCTTTTATTGGTTTTTGCAGGTGTTTTCCGAATATTTGGCTTGGAAAGCACATAACTGATGCTGAGCAAATTACCATTAGCATGTTCTCTTTGTAGATTGACTTCAGATCTTCATACATGGAGAACTGAATGGTGGTGTTGCAACCTTACGTGACTCAAGATCCATATTTATTAGTAGGGAACAGTGCTGCATTGTACCTTATGTGACTTAAGATCCTTTTTTTGGCTAGGACTTAATATTCATATTTATTATTAGGGATGGATGAAAATGAGAAGTTATTCCCGACCAGTGAGTTTTTACAAGAACCCTAATAAAATATATTTAAAAACCATCAACTGTAGGAATGTATTTACAAAAGAAGAAAAATGAGAAGGAAAATAAGTCTTTCTTTATAATATTCCGGCAATTTTGGAAGGAAATAATTGTAAACCATCAGGCTTAGGAGCTCTATCTATTGGTAGACGCTTTGTGCTGTCATCAATGTCCGACTTCTAGTTCCACAAAAGTCTGACGGAGCTTGTGCATCCAAGGTAAAATCAAAGCGGAATGCTGAAATATGTGAATGTTCCGTTCTCCCTTTATTTATATGTATCCTTATTAAGTGAAGATTAATCAAAGCGAAGATGAAGTGAAGGTAAATCAAAGCGACACTTATTTGGGATTTTAACTTTTAAATGTCATGTTGAAGCTTTTAATGCAATTGAGAGACTTGGGAAGACAATTGTAGCAAAATAGTTGCAAGGGATTTCAAAAATATTACTCTGTTGGGGACCTGGGGATGGTTTATGTTAATTTCCCTCAAATTTTATTTTGCCATCGCAAACGAAGAGGGAAAACATGCTGATTACAACAATACATACATTGCATCCCTTCTGAAGAATGACATGTCACTTCCTGACATTCGTAATTAGCAAACTCACTCCAGTACTGCCGTCTTTCGTTCTGACGAACTTTGGTCACCTTCTGATTAACACATACAGATTGAGAATGACAGAAAAACCTTTGCACACATGATGGAAACCAGACATCTTATATGGATACAGATCCACAACAAAAGCCAACAAAAAAAAAACTCTGCCCTGAGATGCTTGCAGGAATGTAAAAAAAAAGAACCAACAAGAATCATATTTTGTCAAACTGGTAACTGGTCTTGTTCAGCTGATCATCAAGCCCCCAACCTCTTTACTCAGGCCCTGTACACATTGAAATGCTTAGCCCATCGTCGCGCCATGAACGGGTCAAGGTAGTCCCATCTCTCGGCACAGCAGCTGCTCCTCCTCTCGCCACCGATACTCAGCCCCATATCTCTGACCCCACAGCACCGATTGTCCCCTTTCTCCTCGAATCCGACAGCAACTTCGCCTGTCCTTAGCTGATCCTCTCTTCCACCCTCCAGGTAGCTGTAACCAACCAGTATAAAGCCACAGTCTGCCACTAGGTCAAGTGGGATCCTTCTCTCCTCACCACCCCTCAGCTCTCCTAGCCTCACTACTCCCCCATGCTCCCCTATTCTCAGCTGGGTGTCGCCTATGGCACCGCCAAGCAACCGTGCTAGGAGTTCCTCAAACTGGTGCATGACAAAGCCATTCTGCACCCCAAAACCAAGCCCAACATGGAACTGGTGAACCGGGATGTTGGAACGGTTCATCTCTACCCCAGCACAGCTGCGGATTGGATGGTCAGACAGGTGAAGAATGCAGCAGCTTGGGTTCTGGTGTGTCCGGTCCTCCAGTATCTTCAGGCCCTTCTGCAAAGCCCCTACCGGATCAGTTCCACCAACACAGCAGAGATGTTCAATGACCTGCAACGCCATTCGCTTTCCGTGGGACGACATCCGCCGCAAGGGGAAGGCGCGGGTCGCAGTGGTGGCATTTGTGACAATGGCTAACCGGTCAATTGCCCTCATGGAGAAGACAACAAGTGCCATGGCCTGCTTCAAGAGCCTCAGATGGGGGCCGTTAGGGCTGGCAACCAGGACCAAGTCCATGGCCGGCTGCGGAGCGAGACTGACAGAGAGGTAAGCACGCCTTTGCCCACTTGGTGAAGCAATCTGTGGTGGTGAAAGCATGGAGGAGCTGCTGTACTGGCAGTGCTGTTGTAGTGGCATTATGCGTCCACAAGGGTAATGACCGAGGACATGATGATGAGCTGCCACTGGAGACGGGATAAGTGCGAAGCGAAGGCACGGGTCGACATGCTCGGTCAAGGTGTAAGGCTCAACTGGGTCATCATCGTTGTAGCGTGCGGCACGGATGGAGGACCTTCTGTTGACACGGGATGTTGCGATGTTGTCATCAAGGATGCGAAGGATTGGATCGGACTGGTTGTGCAGCAATGGCGGCACCTTCAAGTCACGTGGCAGCTGAGACCATTGTGCACGGCAGATAGGGCATGTAACATTGCCATGTCGGATGTTGGAGGCGATGCATAGAAAGTGAAAAGTGTGGGAGCATTGTGCTGTGAAGATTGCTGGCCTGCCACCGTTGTCAATATCACTGCTCGTGGTGCTGAGGGGCTCCAAACATATTGTACAGAGGTTCTGCAAATGAATAGTGCAAAATATGACAGTTAATGAATGAGAACAGAATACATGTTAGACCAGATTAGAAAGTAAACTGTATGTACATAAAATTTACCAATAAAGAATCACTACCTCTTGGATTTACTGGAAAAGTAAAACAATGAAAACTACTCATTATAGAGCAAGTTGCTGACTATGCATCCTTAAGGTAAGATTGTATAAGACTCTGAAATAATGCCTGCTTCATTTATCGCTTCGCTTAACATAAAGTTATAAACGTTTATAAAATGCAGAAAATACCATTTTCATAAATTCCAAAGATAACTTAATTAACGATCCATAACTTTGATACTGAGGGGATGATACCCTATGCCAATACATGGCAATCGTTGCAAACTGGCAGATGTTCAGACAACTAAAATATGAAATTGAGAATGTGTTCTGCACTGTGTGCCACTGAACGTACTCAGCCCATCAAAAACCCCTAATGAATTGCAATGTATTAAAAGAAGTACTCCCTGTACATGTTCCCTCACTAGAACATTGTAATTAGAACTTACAACACAAAAGGCCCCCCTTGCTTTATCTGCAAAAGGTGATTGGGCCTGTCGCATAGTTTGCTTATCATTTACCATCACCTATATATATCTTTGTTTCATAAAAATAGTCACAGCATCAGTGTTATCATTTGTTCCTCTAAGCAGCCCTGCTACACGTTAGCAAGGTTGCCAGGATTTTCACGTCCTTTAAGATTGCAACAAAAATGGGATCAAATAATCCTGGGGTCAAAATATTTTCATCTAGGTGCTCACTAGTACACAAGATATCTATTAGGTATCTACTGTGCTGGCTAGATACCGATTCAACTACTGACCAGAGACAGATTCTACTAGGACAAAGCAACACTGGACCAAAATGTTCTTTTCTCCCCTTGACTTGAAGCCAGTTAACAACCTTCTCAACAGCAGCTATTCGAGCAAGAACAGTGACATTTGGCCGGTTCGAAATGCTTCACAAAGCATTTTGGCGGGTTCGAAATGCTTCACAAAGCATTTGACCCTGACAGTTTGCAAGCATAATTTTATTTATTGGTTGCTACTGTTGAAAATTAAAATAGCAAGCATAATTCCATTTATTGGTTGCTACTGTTGAAAATTAAAATAGCATATAGGCAAAGCTTCTGTTCTCCCTTACAAAGTGACATTAAAGACAAGCCAAAATGCTAGCACCCTATAGCACTAAGGTTAACTGGATATTGAAATGATAGCCGCTAACAGTGGAATTATTTATTAGGACCACCCATTGGACTACATAGGACCATCCATAGACAGCAAGAAAAATCATTCTTGGCCAACATATTACTTGTAAGCTCATCATATCTTAGTATCTAGTATCTTACCACGGACATTTGGTCAATTATTTTATTTTCTACATTATAGGAAATCTTCATAGAATTTTAGCAGAAAATCCCAAACGACTTACCTACCTGATTGAACTAATAACATCTTCGCAAACTACATTCTAGTTTTTACAGCATCGTTCTTACAATACTAAGATAAATAAGTTCACAGCATATAAATGTATCATGATTCACATATGATATAATTTGCATGGAAGCCGACCTAAATGATATGCATGGTCACCACTTCACAAATTGTCTTTGTTAAACAATTGAAAACATAAGTTATTTATTTTCTTGTGAGAAATGTGTATAATACCGATACATGCCCTCTTGGCTGCCATTGGTATCGTAACAAGGTGTTCGTAGGTAATTGTTTGTAGTTTTATGTGCCATTAGGGAGATAAGCATTATGTCGTTCGAGGACCACATAATTGTCCACCAATAGCCACTAAGAAGTTTGAAACCAACAAAAGATAGGCACACTCACGTGTCCATTAGTAGATGTTAGTGGACGGCCATGCAACCCATCATGTGCACTAAACATATTGAAGCACACTTTTTAAATACTTGCAAAGTGTCATTTTTTCAAACTAAGATACGAGGTCGTGGAGATGGCAAGAGCTAACCCCAGCTGTCGATATTGTCTTGATTCGAAAGATGACACCCCGCTCCAAACAGGTTCTGCTTCTAGTTTATGGTTTTTTGTCTTTTTCTGGCTTTTTAGCTTTTTTTTGCTTTTTTCCCTCTTATTTCTTTGTATTGTTCATGCTGATATAATGTTTTTTTTATTTTTATATTTAATTACACAGAATAAGCTAACAGTAATTACAGTGCAAAATAAGCTATAAGCTAAGGCTTATAAGCCACTTGGAGCGCCTCCGACAACTTCAATTATCAAGAGTCTATACCTCAATATTATCGTCACATGAAACCTTTCCTTTTAAAAAGGAAAAAGTCACTTATCTCGGATATTCCTCTAAGGGACTCTGGAGGGATATGTTCACCCTTGAGCGCTCTTGAGAGGGGCTAGAGTGAACCCCACAACATCAAGATTTTCTGTCGCAATCCCACCACTTACCCCAATTTAGCCTTTTAGCTTGTCTCTTGCTATCGTAGTTTGTTACCACCTGATAGTAGGTAAGCATGTTTCTGAACTCTTCACAAGTTAATTAGCAGACACATCTAAACATAATTTTACTTGGTTAGAGAAAATAGCTTTTTCGAAGGAAAATAAAAGATCCATTATTGATAAGGAGAAAATAAGAACAGTGTCGGTGGTCCAAATCGAACATGGAAATAGAAAAGGAGATGTCAGCCAAATGGACATAGAGCTGGTACCTTGTCAGCCACTCTGGTGCTAGTGGGCTCCTCCAGCTTTTCCTGGTCTCCATCACTGCTGTCTGCAGGCGCATTCCCTGCTGAGCATGAGATCTGCATATACATTACAAACCGCAATCTGTTACATTGCAATACAGATACAAGCAAAACACTATCCTTGACTTTTAGAACAAAGAGAAAAGGGCGAAAAAAGACTAGGTTAGCCTGCCTGTCTCCTCTTCTGTATTTTTTGTACTTTCCTATTTACCTATCAATGGGCAATGATGTATAAGATGCACATTGGACACCAGAAAGTGGTTACCCAATTCCAAGAAAACATAACGGTGGGAGAAGAAAGAAATAGAAGTGCTCATTTTTCTAAGAGAAGACCCCCCCCCCCCCCCGATACTAGTACAAGATGAGATGGTAGAGAGCTACAACAGTAATTTCCATAAATGAACAGTACCTGGAAACCAGGTAGGCCATACAGCTACTGTTAGTACTGTTAGCAAAGCAAACCTAAGAAAAAAAATAAGAAAGGCAAAAGGAGTGCTTTTGGTACTTCGTTTTGGTTAAAACTTCAAAATATAGATAAATAGAAGGAACAGGAAACACCCATGGCTAGAATTCACACAACAAAGCAACAAAGGGGAAAAATGTTCAAATCCAAATCTAATCACAAATTTCCTAGGAAAAGGTCACCAAAACCAACTAGGAAGTAAAGCATTTGCCTCAAATCGTTCTGTTAGAAAAGGCAAAACACCAACCCAACAACCCAGTAGAAAAAGGGGTAAGTCAAGAATCCAAGTAGACATGACACTAGAAGAACTTTTGCTTCTGATGGTAACACATATCAAGAACCACATCTGATATGGTGAAAAAACCAAGCAGAACTGCAATGTGGGAGAAAAATGCAGGTGAAAAGACAGACAGGGACAGCTAGACCTGAAACCAAGCAAAGGAACCTGAAGTCACCTATTAATGGTAGAGAAAGAGGTCCCCAAGAGGGCTCAAATGGAAACAAAATAGCAAGAAACCGAAAGCAAAAAAAAAAAAAACACGTCAGGAAGCTGGCGCATTGATGGTTAAAAACAATAACTTTTTCTTGGGCATAAAATAGCTAGGAATTGAAAAAAAAAACAGAGCATCTCTGATGAGGAGCAAAAAATGCAGCAAAAATGTGCCATTTTTTGGACCCTTTTCCTAAGAATAGTTGCTGCCGAGTCTCTGAATCCTCGGAAGCAAGAAGATATGAAATAGAGAGCGAGCGAGAGAGAGAGAGAGAGAGAGAGAGTACAGTCTTGGAAGGCGAGGAGGGAGAGGCGGCATGGGAGAAGAAGGAGGCGCAGGAGAGGCCGATCCGCTTGGCCGCCGCCCTCCGCCATCTCGCGAGCATTCCTTCGCCGCCATCGCCATCGCCGCCGCCGCATCCCACCACCATGGCTCAATCCTCCCTCAGCTACAGCACCATAAGCTCTCTCTCTCCCCCTCCCCCTCCCCTGTTTCTTGTCGTCCTAGGTGGTGGTGTAAACGCTTCTGCTTGGCTGCCTTGTGGTTTTTGTACATGGAGCAAAAGGGTAAAGGTGATGGTACTCTCTCCTCTCTCTTACAGGTGAGCAGACTTGGCAATTGCAGTATCACCCTTGTGTTTTTATCATTTAGATTTGGACCAGCCCTCCAAAGGGAACAAAAAAAAAAGATGACACTACTCCAACCTAAGGAGGCTCCGAGGTGAGGAAATTAGGGCCATTTATTTTAGTTTGAACTTCTATTTTCTTATTTATGTTTTATTACTTTTACATTTTGTCTTTTTGGTTTTTTTGTTTTTTTAGTTGTTTTGCTGGTTCTTTTTTATATTCATTTGCATTGTTTATTATGGGCTAACATATTTTTTCTATTTTAAATTTTTTTGAATTTAGTTATGCCAAATAAGCAACTATCATTTACAGTATAATTTTAGCTAACTATAATACAATTTCAGTCATAAACCAGCTTATTTCAGCCCAACCGAGCGGCACCTAAACCAATTTGAAACGTGCTAAATTCAAATGAAATAATACAATTCCAATAGGGATTAAGAAAAAATTTCATGTTTTAAATAGGATCTTATCTTTAAAAGAATAGCAACGTGTAAGCCTGAGATTTAACTTAGGACTACATCGTATCAATGAGTAAACAAAGTACATTTGTTATGTTGATAGAGGAATACTATTGAGTAAAATATATCCATGACAAGAGGGGAGCTTGATAATCACTCCTTGTAGATCTGTTTCAAGATATCACATTCACAAGTTAAAAATCATTATAGAGCTGTCGCAGATGAAGACAATAAAGTTGTCATTGGGCCTATATGTATTCCTGTTATCACTGTGTACACTAACTGATTCTGAACTAGTGCGATTTACACAGAGAATTTTGGAGTCGTTTCTCTGGAATCCGACAATGACAAAAGGGGAGCTTGATAATCACTCATTGTTGATGTGTTTAAAGACATCACATTCACAAGTTGAAAGTCATTATAGTGTTGCCATAGATGAAGACAATTTGATTTAAAATAAACATAAACAAAACAGTCTTTGAACTTTGAACTATGAATGATCAGTCAATAAAAGCATTAAATCGGGCGTGTTTCCGTAGGCTCAAATCCGGCAAAACGTTTTGTCTTGTTGGCTTATAAATCTGCTTCCCGGCGTTGTCACGCAAGTGACACATCATAGGTGCAAGACCTGCCAAATACTGTACATATACAACAGGAGCGCATTCACAATTCTGCATACTTCCATGGACCTTTGCGCAAAGCGTCCTCGCACGCTGAGCTGCTCCTCACTGTGGGCCCACCCCCCTTTTCCTTTGGGCACAGGAAGAACAATTTAAAACCTTCTTGTGCATGCCTGCTTGACTGCCTTGGACCCAACACACCACCACTGCACCGGACAGCAGTTGGTGACTGATTGGCAGCCCTGGCGAGATCACAGCCGCACATCACACCCCAGCTCAACACACTGACTGAGTGAATGAATGGGGGAGCAGGCAGCAGGCAGAGTGGCACAATGCCCTAAATGTTCAGTTGAAGCTTTTCTTTTCTTTTTCTTTTATTTTGCTAGCATTTTGTTTGCTTCTTTTTCTTGGCCTTTTTCTTTATTTCACCTCAAGAGCTTCCATTTGGGGTGGGTGTGAGACAACAAGGAGCAGATGTGGCAGTATGTATGTGTACAGCAGTGCAGGCATTGATGTGTAGCAGTTGGATTAGTTGCAACCATTAGCAGCATGAAATACTACTTTGTGCATACAAGGCCAAGGTGATTGGGAGTAGTAGGTTCATATTGATAGCCAAGTTATATAATGTTTGACTCCATGTAACTCGAAAGACTTCCTTCTGTGATTGTATGGAGTAAACAAAGGTATATAGTTAATTTGACATTTTGTTTTCGTTGTGAAACTAAACACAAACCAAACGGTTACTTTCGTCTAAAATGTTTAGTTGTGTGCACCTTTCTTATGATCATTACTTCCTTTATAAATTGAAGTACAGCGTTAGTTAATCCAAAAGTGCGTACCATATTCTTAGCACGACTAAATCTCTACCAAATTTGATGTTCTTTATGGGAATTTGTTGAGAAGTTACCTGTACAATTGTGATGCACCAATAAACATCTTTACTTGACTTCTGCTTGTAAGCATTGTGAAAGAGAAGCAACTTGATCCAGCATATTTAAGAGTAAGGCTAGTAGCACGCATTCAACACAAGGTTTCCGTACATATCAACCTAGTAGAAAAGTTAAACTAATCAGCATTTGTTACTCCGTCGTATATTGAACTGAGAGATTGGAAAATGGTGGCCGAATTGATCCAACTAAGGATGTTCAAATCGGTTAGAGCTAAAGGTTTTTAGCTAAAATTTTTAGCTTTTGACTGAAAAGAAATGATAATAGTTGGAAGAAGTGATTTTTCAAAGCTGAGATGTTCAAATCGACTGGAGCTGATAGTCTTTTGCTGAACTAATTTAGAAAATAAAAAAATTACATCTCCACCTGCGGAAAATAAAAAAATGCTGTTCTTCTCTATTTTTCTCCCTTTTGTAATTTTCTTTTATTCTTTTTCCTTTTCTTTCCCCCTCTTTTTCTCTTTCTTTCCTTTTTTTATTTTGGTCTCCATTCTTTCTTTTTTTTCCCCTCCCCTCCCTTTTCTTTTCTCTTGTTGCTGCTTCTCTCTCTTCTCTTCACACTGTTGCCAACGCCTCTCTCCAGCCAGCCAGCGAGCTCGCCACCTGTGCCACCTCCTTTTTTTCTCCTCTCCTTCCTCGTCTATCTCTCCTTCCCCTTTCTATCTCCTACTCTCCCTCCTGTGTATGTGACCGTGCACCCGCAACACCTCGCGGCCATTGTTGAGATCGGGTAGCAGTTCGGTCTCATCCCCGGCCAGATCTAGAGTTCCAAGATGAGCTCCCACATTTCTACCTCCTTTTTTCTTCTATCTCTCTGTCATAGATAAAATCAGCTTTTCAAAGCCGCTTTTACAAGCTTGGTGTTCAAATTAGCTTTGGGCTTCTAAACAAATTCGAACAGGACCTAAAACATGGGTGTTTCCAAGGCTGTTAGGCTAGCACTGAGTAGTGCTTACCACTAAATCTCACTTGCGTCATAGGAAACACACATCCTAGAAGGATAGTTATATACATTTTACCAACATCAAGGAGCCATTCTGCATGTCCTATGGGAATAATTTCAAGTTAGTTGGTGACTTTATGCGTTTAGCTTTAGTTGGTGAATTTCGTGAAATAAAAGGAAATTCAAACATGCCCCTACATGCGTGGAAGCAAGTATGCGATCATCAATTGCCAAAACAACAAACAACATCACCTCTCTCTTTCTCTCTGGCGATTTGCGTACTCAATCATGCAATTAAAGGTCAAAGGTACAGTCACACTGCAGGGAGGATCCAATGTCATTGTCCTTGGGGTTGGGACGTAGGAGGGGAGTGTAAGACATGCAAGAAAGCCGACCTAGCGTCGTATCATCACGGATAAACACCTACTGAAACATGGGTCTTCTTTTTGGAAGAGGACTTCGGCAAGTTTGGTGGATAGCTGTTGACACTTGTACAACAATGGAAAAAGCGCGGCAGGTTGACGAAAACGAATCCTCCGTCAATCTAGCACTAGTTTTTTTAAAAAAAAATTCAGCCATCTCACATCTAATTTTACAAATCTAATTTTCTTTCTGAGCTCGACAGTCATGGCAAACGATGCGTATCATCTGCCATACTACAGTAGCTCGGCAGGTCCTGCTGTAATAGCCTAATTTTTGCTTCACAATAAACTATGCATGATTTTCATAAATTTGTCAAAAAATTTGGTGCATTTTAAAAAATTTCTCTAAAGCCTTGTTGGAGTTTAAGATGTTTAAAATAATTTCCTTGGTCCAAAAAATGTGAACTCAAAACTTCTAAAAGTCAATTGGATGCTGAGAAATTTTTCCTAAAAAAATTTGTATGCAAATACCTCTTGGAATTTAAATTACAAATTCAAACCCAATTTAAAAACCAGAATTTAAGTTTAAACCTTACTCTTTTCCCTCCATTTCCTTTGAGCCAAATCAATTTAGCCGGGCAGCCCGTTCCCTCCTTTCCCTCCAGCTCGTTTTCTTTTTCTCCCCGTTTCTTTCCTGCCGCAGCCCAGTCGAACCAGCCTAGTATGCTTGCTCGCTCACCTTAGCCCAGCACCTCCTCTCTCTCTCTCATCGCCACTGACTTGTGGACCTCGGTCCCACCTGTCAGCGCACTACTGTGTTTCTTCCTCCTCTCTTCTCTCTCGCGTGCGCTCGAGTTCTCATCCCTTCGCATGTATTTGTGTACAACAGCACATTGAAGCCCTCTGCGTCTCAAGCCTTGCATGCCGCGACCTCGTCTCATCATCGCGACCTGGTCCTGTCACCAGCTTACTCTCTCATGCACACCCAAAACCATTCATAGTGCCTGCACCTTCTTGCCCCTATTTAAGCCTAACCTTGCGAGTCACAACCTTTGCACTCACTCACTCATTGTTTTCCATAAGCTCACACACCCCCATCGCCTTCGGAGAGAAAAAATTTTCCCTTCTCTCCCAAGTTCGGTCATGAGCTTCGCCGCTCAATTCCTCGCCATCTAGTGAGTCTTCGACGATGCTATCATGTCTTCTAAGTTCATCTCATCTATCTCTACCTCGTGCTCACCTCCCCTTGCCTGTTTGCCCTTAGGAAGCTCGAAGCTGATGCCCTCACCAACGTGCGTAGCGCCGCCACTGACTTCATCGCATGTTCCCTTCGCTCGGTGAGCTTTGGGGCCATCATGTCCTTCTTGTTCACCTTGAATTCCTGTGCTAACACGCCCCTTTGATTTTCTTATCGTGTCCTAGAGCCACCAGGACATGATCATCTTCCCCGATGTCAACCAAGCTCATCACCATTGCTGTTCTCATGCCTCGCCAAAGATCTCGGTAAGCCTTTTTACCCTCCCGCAATCCACTTCAAAGCCAGACCTATAGGCTACCCATCGGACCCTAGAATTGGACACGATACCCCAGCCACATTCGCCCTTCCTCGTCGTCACCGGCCACCATGGACAGTATGGCACGTCGTGCGAAAAGCCATGAGCATTGCTTCATTAGATTTGCTATAGCTTGTAGATCATGGAATCCATTTCAATTTGAAGAAGCTATGTAGAAAATTTGAACTTCATCGTTGTCGCCATGACGCCGCCGCCTTGCTCATCGCCAATCTCAATATGATGACCCTAGGTCCCAGCACCGTGCTCAAACCACTCTAGGCAGCCCCCCTGAACCTTTCCCGCACTTGGTTTTGGCCTGAGTGTAGCTCTGTGCCATTGCCACCATACTACTGCCTAGTGCCGCCACTCACCACAAGTTAGGCACCATTGTAGTTCCCCTTGTCGAGCGCCGTCACCATCAATAGATAGCTCTTAGCATATAACTAGCATATCAAAACAAACATATATTTGCATATGAAATAACAACAAGCAATTTGATAATTTAAACAAAAGTAAATTTGCAAAAAAATTGAGGCTCAACATGATAAAAGTATTGACTCGCCTTGGTAATAGTTGATCTAGCCTTGGTCATCGAGAGTTCCTTCAGCCTCAGCCTCTTCCTCTTGGGTCTCGTACGTTATTTTTACGTTGTGCAAAAATTTAGATAAAAATAAGTAAACCAAACAAATTCACACACAAAATTCAAATGAACTTCAAAAATTTTGGTTTCAGTTCCATTGGATAGATATTAAATTTAGATGGATTTAAAAATTTGTTTCATTCAATTGGAGTTAAGATGAATAAGTTATGCCCTTTTGAAGTTCTCAGTCTAAATAAATCCGAAAATAAATAAAATTTGACAGGTGGGGCCCATAGCATATTTTTAATTTTCTTTTATTTCTATTTTCCTTTTCTGTACCTAAGACAGGTGGGACCAGTTACTATTTAATTAAAGGACATGGCCCACATGTCAATGAGCCATTGCTTTAACTACTAATCATTAGCCTTAACTACTATCTTAACCGTTAATTAATGATTGTCCTAAGCCAATTAATTACTCTCTCTCTCTCCAGCTACAGGGCTTCTTTCTCCAGCCGAAGAACAGCGAGCTCGCCACCGGCGGAGGAGACGGTGGCCAGAGCTGAGCATCCCCAAAACGGGTTGCTCACGCCCGCACCTACTAGTAGATGAAACCTCGCCGACCAATTTGGCAGGGCGGCAATCGACAGTGACCGCGGGCGGCGGCGAAACAGGGGAAAAGCGGCTACGGCGGCGCACGGCACCAGAGTTCAATTGAACGAGAGGGAAGCATCTAGGAGGGCTTGGGAAGCTACCTCGGGGGTTAGCACGGTTCGAGAGTGGCAGTGGCGAGCTGGCGGCGTGCGATGGCGATGGGCGGGGGATGGTGCATGGTGCGGGCTCAGCTTGAGGGGCGAGAGGTTCGGCCGAGGAGGGGAACTGTGTCGCGGTGCTCCGAGGGTGCTTCGGTTGGGATGAATCAGACCACGGCAATGCCAGTCGACGGATTACTCGTCGGTCGGCTTTGGGGAAGAAAGTGCCGTCGGCGGGCTGTGGTGCACGGGAGGCCGATTGCTTTAAGTATGGGAGCGAGCGGAGTGTGGCGAAGTTACCAGAGCTAGAGCGGGGTTTTATAGCCACGGAAAAGCGGCAGCGACAGGAAGGCAATTGGGCGGACGTTGCAATGGTGTGCCAGTAGCGTTGCTATAGGGTTTATGACGAGACTGCGGCTCAGGGCGTGGGCGTGATTGTTTGGTGATGCCAGCACAGTGACGATGTCAGGAGCGCGCGAGCCGAGGCGGGATGCGACAGGAGCAGGAGTACTGTGCGTGACGGGGGGCGGCGCGACCGGCTCAGTGGTCAGGGTGACATGACAATGACGCTGTTCATGACGCGACGATGGACCCAATGGCTGACTTCAGCAGCATGGCGTGGTGGCAGGCGGTGACCGGCGGACCGTGCGAGGCACGGCAGGGAGGCGAGCTACGGCGACGCTGGCATGGCAAGGCTTCGCCCTTGCCGAAGCTAACAGAGGGGGAGGGGGAAGGAAATGGGCCGGCCTAGGCCGAAAAGTTTTTCTTTATATATATATATACACACACACACACACACATCTATATCTATTTACATATATATATATACTTATTTATTTATATCTATTTCTTTATTACTAGCATTATCATTGTATTTATTTATTATTATGGTATATGTTTATATATACATATTTATTCACCCCCTTTTATTTTTATTATTAGTATTAGTATTATTATTACTACTAGGCCCAAAGCAAAATTTCAAGTTTTGATTCAAATTATACCCTTCCCCTATTTCTATTCTCCTACCCCAATTGATGGATCATCTTTTCAAATTTGATTTCAAATCATAAATTTTTATTATTTTCACATTTCCTTCATGATTTTGTATTGGTTTTATTTTTCATGATTTTATTCAATTGTTGGAACCTCAGCCAAAATCCAAAGAAATCCACTAAAGTTCAAATATCGAGAAGATACATTTCGAAATATTTCAAGGGCTACACATTTCCCAGAATTCAAATTTTCAGGATGTAACGTTTAGATTACAAAGAGTCACTCCTAGTGCTATTAACATTATGTGTGATTGGTGGTTTTGGTCCTAAGCTAAGAAAATTCAGAAGAAAGGTTGCAATGCTATCATCTGAGAGACCATGTGGAGGTCATCCCATGTGTGTGATGAGTAATTGACATCGGTTTAGGAAAGTCGAGTTTGATTTAGTTGGTTCGAACCTTGACGTTGCGTGGTGCAATCGGGCTCGGTCGGACTTGGTCAAACCTGGTCAAAGTGGTTAGGATGCATATTATGTTGACTTGTCAGGTTGGGCTATTTCATGCTTAATGTGGTTTCATTAATGTATTTATGCTTACATGTATCGAGCGGTGCTATTTGATGTGTTTCTTGTCTGTGATGGCTGCAGGACGTCGAGACGGAGTCGTGGCGAGACATGAGGTGACCGGACTAGACACAAGCGGTGTCGAGGTCAGAACGGTCGGAGGTGTCGAAGACGGCAGAGACTCGAGGTGGTTGCGAGGCTTGGACGACAAGGAACGCGGAAGCTTCCCGGAAGGTGCAGGAGGGGTGTTTCGATAAAAGCGCAAAACTGCACAGGTGGAAGCGGTTTCGTTCGAGGTTCAGCGGGCGTAACGGGTTGGAGACCCGTTAGCCAAGGGCTATAAATAGGAGAGGGATTCTCATGTGCATGTATGTCTTATGAGAGGGAGTGCATGGTTGGTAGGGTTTTGCTTTAGTCAAAATGACCTTTGGAGGGTTGTTTTGGCTTTAGGCTTTAGTAGTTGGGAGAGACAGAGGCTCTGTTGTGTGTGTCTCCTTCGTATCTCTCTGTGTGTGTTCTTCCAAGAAGCATGTAGTGTGTTCTTGAGGCTTGAGGAGAAGAGAGGATGAGTTGATCCCCATGTAATCATTCCTCTTGTATCCAATCGGGGTATCAGGACTCATACGTAATCCTTGGTTTCTTGGGTTTGAAATCACTGAAGTTTATTTTCTGTTCATACCTGTTTTGCCTTCGATGTCTCCCATGCTTGATTTTTGACTTTTTGTGTTTTGGCTCGATTCTTGCTGGGGAATAGCAAAATGGGTTGCTCTATGATGGAATTGCATTTCTAGACCCTTTGGTCATCTAGTTCCAAAGAGCAATATGTTTGATTTGCAAGAATCTCTTTTTCGGCCTCCTCTGTTCATGTTTCTCCCTGTTCTTGTTTCCTAGGGTTTGAGGTAGTTTTTGTTTCCCTTCATAAGTTGGCCTAAGATTCTCCCTTGCTAGTCCTGAGGATATTGCTAACTTGTTTGCAAAATCTCATATCCAAAGGACTTGGGAATCTTGAGTAATTTAGATTTTGGCTCAGCCCTTGCAAAAGGTTCAGATTTTTGTCATAATCTGGAATTTTTGCTCTTGGATTGTTTTCTCTGGGTCCCCTAGGTTCTACATGTTATTTGAGAGGTTTTCTTACAGTTCTGGACTGAATCATTCAGAGAGAAACCTCAGATTTTCTTGCAGTGTGAAGTTCTTGTGATTTAGACTGAAAATACTGCTGGCTGTTTGCTCTGGAAACCGAGGTGCGGTCAGACCGCCAAATGACCTACGGTCAGACCGGAGAAGAGCCGGCGGTCAGACCGGCATACATAGGGCGGTCTGACCGGCCCATGACCGGCGGTCAGACCGGCCTATGCTATGCGGTCTGACCGCCCCTGTGCATTTTGTGCTGCCTCTTGTTTTCCTTCTTGGGTGTTTTTCGAGTTTCCTTTTTGTGCTTGTTGTGGTTTTCCAGAGGGCTTGTCTTCTTTCTTTTTCATAAGCTTTCTATAGCTATTGGAAAAGGAAAAGAAACCTCTTGTGAACTTCTTGGAGAAGGGCAAAATTTTAAAAGAGTCGACATTCACCCCCCCCCCCCCCCTCTGTCGCCATTTCGGTCCAACATCATCATTCTTTTCATCAGGCACATTTGGCTAGAACATAATGCAAGAGTTTTCAGAAACTCCTCCAAGGAGTTGTCACTGGTTGTTAAAGAGATTAAGGAAGAGTGTAACTTGTGGAGAGCAGCGGGTACTAATTGCATAGATGATTTGTTTAGTTCATTTAGGTGTTGTTTGTTATCGAATCTTCCTTTAAGAAGGTCTCGATCATTGTAACAAGTTTAGCCATATGGGCTATTGTAGAATCAAGAATAACCAAACTAGAGTGGAGTGAATAAAACAAGTATGAACTATTAAAATTATTTTACACTATTCAAAGTCTAAAATCTCTAAGTCTTGCTATAGGATTAGGTTACTATAATAGTCTTGGCTTGGTTTATGTTTTATTTGAGTATATTTTTGGTGAAGTGGGAACTGAAATGGCGGAGATATGTTGAAGTTATCGATAGGGTATATTTGGATTAGATGGTCCTTTGGTGAGGTAGATGGATCGGAGGACTAACTTGGACAGGGTTGGGCTTGGTTCAAAACAGTATTTGGGTTGCTAGGGTTTCATTGGAGCATATTCGGGTTAAACAGAGTTGAGAATGGACTTCATGGCTTAAAATGGCTAAGACAGGTATATAGGTTTCGATGAACAATAAAAGCTTGGATCGTGTTGGTTTAAGGTTTGAAGTAGTGTTTTGGTGGTTTTAGGTTTTATCGATGTCTGATATAGGAAAATGGAGATGAGAAATGGGTAAACGGACTTGAAATGATCAAAATAGATGTATATATATGTATTTTAGGGTTCTATGAATAGTAATAGGTCTGGTACTATTCATCGCAGGTTTGACTATTCACAACGGGTTTAGTCCATATCGGGTTGTCACTGCTTACTCAAAGAATAGAGTTACGAGTAGTCAGGTGGTCTCGAGTACGACTACGAAGTCGGGTGGATGGTCGAGGTTCAACTTCAAGCATGAAGTCCGCGGAGATCGGATGACGTCCAAGTAGCTACGGAGATTGGATGGCATTCAAGTGGCTTAAGGGATCAAACAATGTATGAGTGAGCTGTTCGAGTGGCTAAAGAGCATCGGACGATGTCCGAGTGGTCTTGCTTAGGACTCGAAGCAGTGCGGTCAAAGCTCCTCTTGATTACAAGGTGGTCGAAGAGTTCAAGCAGTGAAGCGGTCGGAGAGTTTAAGCGATCGGAGAGTTCAAGCGGTGGAGTGATCGGAGAATTCAAGCGGTAGAGCAATTGGAGATTTCATGGTCAAAACAACAATTGGTGACCATGGGTGGGTTCCTGGGGCCACGAGGATTCCATTTTTGGGCTTAGGGGCGGCTGGAAGTCAGGCGAGTGTCGGCGGTGAGGTTTTCTCTTCTCAGAACTTTGAATGACACAGGGGTTAATGGCGAGTTAAAAGGACAATAGCATTTATAATTGAGCATCTCTAGGAGGAGGGGGCCTAGGGGTGTGTTTGTTTGGGTCAGGGATGGCTGAGCTGAGCTATCCACAATGACCTCCTTTGGCCGAGCAACAAACAAAGATGTTGGCATAGCAGGGGGCTCCGGAGGTTAGGGCAAAGCTTCGGTAAGGTTTTTATGGGCATGAGGAAGCTGCAGACCAAAGCAATTGAAAAAGGATGGACTGAATAGAAGGAATGAAAATTTGAGCTTACTTTGGGTTTTTCGGTGATCGCCAATAGAGCTTTCGTCGTCGGAGCAATTGAGGGTGGGTGGCTCACCTCGGGTACCGGTGCATTCGAATGGAGGGGTTTGGGGGTTTAATAGCATGGGGAAGGCAGTTTGGCACAAGACACGGGTCATGGCGGTGGCGGCGCGTGGTAGGGGTTAGGAAGGCGTGGGAGGGCGCAGCGCGGCTGACGGTGCAGATATTTGGCGCTTCCTTGAGTACAACATTGCGGCGGTCAAAAGCTAAGGGGAATGTTAGGTTGGCTGTGAGAGAGTGAGAGCAGAGAGAATAGGGAGGTCGACGAGGTGGTGAGATGTGAGGTGTCTACGGTGCTGGTCCAGGTAAGGGTTAGAATGAGGGGCATATGGTGGCTCTTGCAAGCAGAGGTGGGTTCCAGGGTGCTCGAATTTGTGGCACGGGGTTGTCGGCCGTGAGACAGGGGAGAGCAGAGGCAGTGGCAGGAAAAGCAGGAATGGCGGCAGCTGCTCTGACGGGCGGCTGGGAGCATTTAAGAGGGTGTCAGAGATGGGAGGGGTGAGGTGGTACGGGCTCTTGACCATTTTGCAGAGGTGTGGCAGCGACGGTAGGTTGTGACGGCGGCGTACGAGATGAAATCGGGTGGTGGGTGAAAACAGGGCGATGGCTGGGATTTTGCACAACTGGCTGGTGGGGGCAATGTCCAAGGGAGAGATGCACTATTGGGTGAGAAAAGGTGTTGAATTGAGCAAGGATTTGAATGAAATCAAGTTTCAAAGAAATTCAGGTTCATTTAAATTTTTGGGTTGTTTCAAAACGCACAAAGATATTTGCGCAAATTATTTCAGCGAAGAAAATTTTGAGCAATTCTGTAGAAACTGGAAATCATATGGTCCTCAACTTTTGATTAGTCCAGCCTGTGATTGCCTCCTTGATCCCGTTGGCATCATGATAAAAGAAAATTGCATTGGGTCCCAAAACTTGTTACTAGTGTCACTTAAGTTTTTTTTTTGACTGAGGCTTATGGTTTTTGGCTGCGACTTGTGGCTTTTGACCTGTTTATACAAGAGATTATAGAGTTACAGAAACTCACATGCGGTTTTTGCCGATATAAATGAAGTCGGTACAGTATGTACTACAATTAACTAGTAGACTCTATCTTAAAAAGATACTCCGTTTAAAAGCAAGTTAATGTAGAAAAGTCAAAAGCAGAAACTAAAAGCTAAACAATAACAAGACCATTGACTTAAGTGACACTAGTAGCAAGTTTTGGGACCCATTGAAATTTTCTTTATCATGATGCCAACGGGAGCAGAGGCAATCACGGGCCGGACTAATCAAAAGTTGAGGACCATATGATTTCTAGTTTCTACAAAATTGCTCAAAATTGAGCAAGGATTTGAATGAAATCAAGTTTTAAAGAAATTTAGGTTTATTTAAATTTTTGGGTTGTTTCAGAACGCACAAAGATATTTGCGCAAATTTGAGTAATTTTGTAGAAACTGGAAATCATATGGTCCTCAACTTTTGATTAGTCCAGCCTGTGATTGCCTCTGCTCCCGTTGGCTTCATGATACAAAAAAAAATTCATAGGGTCCCAAAACTTGCTACGAGTGCCACTTAAGTAGTTATGTTCTTTTTTCAGCTTTTGATTTCTGTTTTTAACTTTTCTACAATAATTAATTTTAAACGAAGTGTCTTTTCAAGATAGGATTTACTAGTTAATTGTAGTACATACTGTACCGATTTTATTTATATCGGCAAAAACCGCACATGAGTTTCTGTTACTCTGTAATCTCTCGCACAAATAGTCCAAAAGTCACAAACCGCAACTAAAAGCCACAAGCCTTAACAAAAAAAAGGCTATATAGGCATTTTAAAAGTGAATTTTGCTGATTTGAGAAGCTTTAGATACATAGAGCTTGGTATAGTAGCTAATGTGGCATATTGGTGTCACATGAACCATAGGATGGTTGAATGTGGTCAGTAGGTGTTAACATTACCTATATTAGAACTGCAAAATTGATCACATGAGACTGTTAATTGGCTCAGTAACACTTTAAAATCGTGGTTTGGCTAGACGACACAAAAAAAATAATGGTCATTTGTCATAACACACTAAAGCGATTAAAAAAATATTATCCTGTGTTTCGGAGGGTGAATATTCACATATACCCAAATCGCCCATTTTGATGTTAATCCAGAAAATATCAACTTAACTCCAAAAATCTGAGAAAATAAGATATTCCAAATAAAGAATTGTGAATTCAAATAAATTATTTTAGCTCGTGATTAACTGCTAATTAATCACAATAAATACTTTTAAATTCAGATATTCTTTTAATTTTAAATTCCTTTATAATTCTAGCAAATTATCAAAATTAGAAATGATATTATAAATTAAGTTTATCTAAAAATGAAAAATTTAGGATGTTACAAGGATAGGAGAGGAGGGGTTGAGGTTTTTATTTTTAAAGAAAATTGTGCCAAGGGTAAATTAGACATTTTGCGCACCTTATTTCTTCTATCTGTTGAGATAATATTATTTAATAGATGCAGTGTGTTGTGGCAAATGGCCGTAATTTTAGATTGTCTTCTAGCAAAACCAGTGTCCTAGGCAAACGGCAACATTGCACGATGCCTTGTAGCTAATTTTGACTAGATCTCTATTCTTAGCTTTTTTACAATTTATTTGGCAATTTATTGGACATTCATTTAACATCTTTCCATTTCCACAAAATCGTAATTCGAACAATCGTGGTGATCTAAGTGGCCAGAATTTCCAAGATTCCACACAACACCACCACCAAGATTTCCAATTGTTGCCAGAATTTTCTGCGAGCTGACCGGCAGTACAGAAGAACAGGGTTGTGTGTTCATTTTGACTTTTTTTTGTGGCTTATGGCTGAAAAAATACTAACATAGACTTATTTAGCATGATTAAATTTAAAAAATTAAAAATATAAAAAAATATAAAAAAAATATGTTAGCCCATTACATATAATACAAATAAATACGGAAAAAAAGAACCGGCAAAAGAGCTCAACAAAAGTTAAAAAAAAGATGAAATTTATGAATAGTGAAAAATAAACCGAAAGCTAAAAGCTGAAATCAAAACGATCACAGCCTAACACAACATTGATGACAGCTAGACGACTACTGCAGCCGTGCACCTGCACAAATATTCGTTGAGAGATTTCTTAAACACGTAAAAGGTAGTACTAACAATTAGCTTGGAATATTGCGTCAGGCACTAATGAATTGCCAAAGTACAAGTAGTAGTAGTACTTCACTGCAATGGTGCTGCACAAAAAGGCCAAAAAACAAAGGACATTTGGAAAAAAAAAACAATCTCTAGATCCAGAATGCCACCAAACTATAGATATGCATTTAATTTTAATTTGCATGCCAGTGAAATGCTTAAATGCCTGTTTTCGGACTGCCTTGAATCTGTGTGCGAGTTAAGATATTTTTTGTCGAGAACAATTCAAGTTAGGAAAACGTTCCATGTAACATCTCAAATTTTGCCTGAAAATCCGTCTAACACCTCGAACTATAAAATCATATATTTGACATCCGAACTTTAAAATCCAGTTCAAATAACACATTAGTCCAATTTTGCATAGTGGTATTGCCCGTATAGCGTGATAGCTAACGGTTTTGCCACATAGGATGATATGCTGACTAAATTTAGATTAATGACAAGTAAGGCTCATAAGGCATTCTTCCCTATCGAGCTCCTATGCGCTTCTATGGCTGCTGCCCCTTATAGCTCTCTCTCTCTCTCTATTTTGATTGAAGGAGAAGCCCTTATAGACCCCATCGATCATTTAGCTAATCTTGGCCAACGTGTCATCCTATATGGTAAAACCGCATACTCATCGCACCACGTGAGCAAATCACCTTACAAAACCGGGCCAGCATGTTATTTGAACCGGATTACAAAGTTCGGGGATCAAATGTCCAATTTCATAGTTTGGGGTGCTTAGTAGACTTTCGAGCAAAGTTCAGTGTGTTATATAGCCTTCTTCCTTCAAGTTGAGATATTTAAATGTCCGACTTGTATTTGTGAAAGAAATGACTTAAATAAAGAATGCCACCATTCTAAAAAGAAACAAGTTCATATTAGCACCTCAACTTTTGTCCAAGTCTAGGTGATGAGGACATCCCATGCATATATACACCTACACCAACTACACATATACATGGTAATGACACCCGCACTATTTCAAAGGAGAAAACGTACCATAGTCCAATTACATGCAATTGAGCTAAAGAAATCCAATGCCATGTGAGAACTAATCTAAGTTTATTCTGTGATTTTAATCATTTAGTGGTGCTGCCCATGTGTTCTTCTTTTGTGTTACTTGGGTACATGGGAGAGGAGTTAATGCATGAGAGCTTTGGCGAAGAGAATGGGAGCTGCTATATACTTAATTGTATGCGGTTAAACCGGTTCAAGATAGATTCGGCCAAGCAGATTTCCATGCACCAAGAAGGGTCTATCACTTGGAAAGGAGCTAGCATGCCTCACATGCAGGCCAAAACAAATGAGGAAACTTGTAGTTGCATGCGTGAGGAAAGGAAAGATTGCCCTTATTTCTCTCCCACACATGCATGCATGCAAAATTTGCACGAAAGAAGTCCACCTATTGCATGAGATGGGGAGATAGAATAAAGGAAGGATTTGTATGTGTGCAAACTAGCCATATTTTGTGCAGCTTAAATGGAGGACCGAGCCCAAGAAGGAAAGAAGAACCGAAATAAATCAAGGAGGATCACGTATGCATGCAAAACAAATTATTATGTGTGTCCAATTTTTTCTACTGCTGTGTGTTCTTCTGTTGTTCCAATGAGCCCATCTATTATGTGTGTGTGTATTATTTTTTCCTATATATGTGTGTGTATATACACATTAGTAGGATGCTAGTGCGTTGCAATGGAATACCAAAAGACGGTGACATATAACATAGGATAGCATCCTAAATCTTACAATACAATATAAATTTCTATCACATAGGTGTCAAAACAAAACATAGCCTTACAATAAAATATAAACTTTCTTTCACATATGTCAAAACGAAACATAACTCTGCATAAGAAGCATCAACTCATATCCAGACTCCAAAATTTATTTTGTATGGAATAAAAATCATGAAATAAAAAAACCTAATGGATACATTTTAGATTCAGTAGGAATGTATGAAACAAAATACCAAAGTACCACAATTCTGATGAAACAATAATGGAAAAGAACAACACAAGGAGTTTTGTGGACGCAACCACTAAAATACAAAGCATTGAATTCTAAATTCCTAAACCTGATAACTCCATCAATCAAGCTCCAGTTGAGAAGCTTCGACAACATAGAACCTCCCAATCTGCCCCATCCATAAACTTGATTGAAGACTTTAATAGCTATTGTTGCCGGTCTCCTTGCCCCTTATCCAACAGTCTTCTTGGTTGTGCAAAATAGACCAATAATGAAGCCAATGGCAAATATAAAATATGATTTGGTTGGGGTGCGAGGGAAGCTTCTTGACAAAGGTTACATATAGGAAAGTTTTCTCCTTATGTTGTTCTGGTTATTTTGGTTCCAAAGAAAGATGGAACTTGGAGAATGTGCATCCATTGTAGAGCAATCAATAATATCACTGTTAGGTATAGACATCCAATACCTAGACTTGATGACATGCTAGATGAACTCAATGGCTCTACAATATTTACAAAGATTGATCTTCGTAGTGGTTACCATCAAATAAGAATGAAGGAGGGCGATGAATGGAAAACTGCATTTAAGACTAAATTTGATTTATATGAATGGTTAGTCATGCCCTTTATATTAACAAATTCACCTAGTACTTTCATAATATTAATGAATCATGTGCTTAGGTCATTCATTGGAAAGTTTGTTGTTGTATACTTTGATGATATTCTTATTTATAGTAAAACTTTCACTGAACATATTGAACATATATGGCATGTGCTTGCTGTTTTGAGAGAAGAGAGTATATATGCTAACCTTAAAAAGTACACCTTTTGCACAGATAAGGTTGTGTTTCTTAGCTTTGTTGTTTCAGGTAATGGTGTTGAGGTCGATTGCTTATTTCAGTGAAAAGTTAAGTGGTCCAATGCTTAATTATTCAATTTATGACAAGGAATTGTATGCCTTAGTGCGTGTGTTGGAAACTTGGCAGCACTATTTATGGCTTAAAGAATTTGTTATACATCTTGAACATGAATCATTGAAACATCTTAAGTGTCAATTAAAACTGAACTATAGACATGCATATTGGAGTGAGTTCATATAATCCTTTCTGTACATTGTTAAATATAAGAAGAGGAAGGATAATATTGTAGCGGATGCATTGTCTAGGCGACATGCTTTACTTTCCAACCTATATGCTAAAATCTTGGGTCTAAAGAGTACAAAAGAATTGTATGCTATTGATGTGTTCTTTGCTGAACCCTACTCAAAGTGTGGCAATGGAAAAGGTTGGGATAAGTATCATTTGTATCACGGTTTTCCATTTAGATCTAACAAATTGTTCATACCAGATTGCTTTGTTCAATTATTTTTATTGCAGGAAGCTCATGTAGGCGGTCTTATGGGTCACTTTGGTGCTAAAAAGACCAAGAGTGTGCTATCTGATCACTTCTTTTGGCCAAAGATGTGGTGCGATATTGAGCGCTACGTGTTGAAATGCATTACATGCCATAAAGCTAAGTTACGTCTTAATCCCCATGGTTTATACATGCCTTTACCTATTACTAGTGTTCCGTGGGAGGATATCTCTATTTTGTGTTAGGATTGCCACAGACTAAGAGGGGAGGGATTCAGTATTTGTAGTTGTTGATCATTTAAGTAAAAATTACTCATTTTATTCCATGTTGTAAGAGCAATGATGTTTCACATGTTGCAGATTTGTTTTCTAGAGAAATCGTACACCTATATGGTGTTCCAAAGACGATTGTTTCAGACTGTGATACAAAATTCTTAAGCTACTTTTGAAAGACTTTGTAGGGTAAGCTTGGTATGAAGCTGCTATTCTCTACTACATGTCATCCTCAAACAGATGGACAACTGAGATAGTGAACCATACACTTTCTATGATGCTGCGAGCGGTTCTTAAGCATAATTTGAAGATGTGGGAAGAGTGCATTCCGCATGTGGAATTTGCTTATAATAGGGTTGTAGACTCTACTACAAAATTATGTCCATGTGAGATTGCTTATACATTTAAACCTACTGCTCCAATTGATCTATTGCCATTGCCATTATAGCAATGGGCTAATATGGATGCTAGTAAATGTATTGATTCCATCAAAAAGATCCATGATAAAGCGAAGGTGAATATAGAGGATATGACAAGCAAGTACGTGCAACAAGTAAATAAAGGAAGAAAAAAGATGGTGTTTGAACTAGGAGAGATCATTTGGGTGCACTTGAGAAAAGAACATTTTCTGGAGTTACGCAAGTCAAGTTGCAGCCCCGCGATGATGGTTCTATTAAAGTTCTTGAAAGGATCAATAATAATGCAAACACGATTGAGCTACCTGAAGAGTATGGTGTTAGTGCCACATTCAATATCGCTGATCTATCCTAGTTGTTTGGAGACCCATCAGAGTTGGAAGACGACTCATTTCCAAGAGAGAGAGGATGGTGAGGATATCCCATGCATATATACACCTACATCAACTACACATACACATGGTGATAACACCCACGCTGTTTTGGAGGAGAAAATATACCATGGTCCAATTACACGCAATCGAGCTAAAGAAATACAAAGCCAGGTGAAAGCTAATCTAAGTTTATTTTCTAATTTTAATGATTTAGTGGTGCTACCCATGTGTTCTTTCGTATTACTTAGGTACATGGGAGAGGAGCAAATGCATGAGAGCTTTAGTGAATAGAAGGGGAGTTGTTGTACACTTAATTGTATGTAGTTAAACTAGTTCAAGATGGATTCGACTAAGGAGATTTCCATGCACCAAGAAGGGTCTATCACGTGGAAAGGAGCTAGCATGCCTCACATGCAGGCCAAAACAAATGAGGAGACTTGCTGCATGTGCAAGGAAAGGAATTGAAGGACCATTCAGAGGTTCCTAGGTTTTTGTGTGATGAAACATGGCAATCTGGAAATTTGGCATCTACTACTTGAGGAAATGCATGTCTACAGTACAAAGAATTGTCTTTGTCTGACCATGCATGATTTTGAGTCTTTGTTGAGGATAGTAGTGCTCACAACTATTGAGTCCCTATTTGGCCATGCATGGCAATTAATGAGGTTGCTTTAATGAGCAGTAGTCCCATGCATGCTAGTTCGAAGCATTAATTGATGAGGTAGATAATTATGCGCACTAATAAAACAGCTGCACGAAATGGTTCTTTAGTAGTTCGACTGGTGTGGACTCCCAGCCTGACCAGTGCATGGCAGCGATTCAACCGCTCGGGGTCAGCAGTTTGACCGCTGAGCGCAAGCGGTCAGACCGGGCAGACAATGAATTTTTTGCCTGATTTTTGAATTTTGGCTTTTGAGTGGTAGAATGGATTTTGGTGATTATGGTTAGTGGTTTTATGTTGCATGAGCTATGTTACAGCTAACGTGGATTAAGTTGTGAAGAACTTGTGCCTGAAAATTGTTTCTGTATCTTTGGATGTGTAGGGTTACTTAGAGTCAACTGCGGTCAATAGCGAGGATCAGGGCAACGCTCATGGAGAAGCTAGGCCTAGAGTGATCGAGGATGTCAGGTGAGACAGTGAGCTTAAGCATGGCATGAGAAAGACAGGAACTGTCGAAGGGAAGTTCGAACAATGGAGTTGCACCATGTGGCTTGGTCGGTTCAAATGAGACGTGGTTTGGTGGAATCGAAATGAAAGATACTTACCAACGTGTGGCAAGCCAGTGATATACCTACACATGGAAAGTATGACAATTGCTTGTAATAGAAGGAAATGATCGAGTCAAGAAAATGTATTTTGATAGTTTGACCAAAATACCAGAAACAATTTTGGAAGAAACTGTAGGGTGTGAGCGGCGCTTGAGAAGGCAATTTAGGTAATGGAGAAGTTGGTTTAATCAAGATAGATCAAGGCTAAGGACTTAGCGAATTCAGACTTATGCACTTTGAAAAACGTGTTTAAGTGAACATGTGTGAGTAAAACCCATGTGTGTAGGGTTATCAGGTTTTCTCCTATTATGCTAAGTGGATAGTATCTACTAAGAGTTAGATATGACTAGCTAGCCCATCTATTTAAGGGGTTGAGATAGAGACTTGTGGTTAACCATTCAACCTTCTCTCTTGTGCTCTCTTGTTTAGGGTTAGGGTTTGAGAATTGAATACTTGGTGTACTCTCTGTCCTCCAAGGTGGAGTAGCTATAAAATTTTTCTCCTCAAGCAGCAATAGAATCAATCTTTAATCATCTCCATGGCTATCTCTTGTCTTGATTGATTTGCTCTTGATTGAGTTGGTTTTCCTCTCCTCTCATCATTTCTTGATCTTGCTATGCCAAGGACGTATAGCGATGGAGATAACCTCTAGGAATCATTCTTCACCCATCTAGACATTTTGGTACCAAGTTCATCAAGAAACTCGATGTTTACACATTTTTTATCTTCCAAGTGGTTCCTTGATCTGAGTGTTTTTAGAGTGATTTCTTCGACGTTCTTGTTTACTGTGACATATGAGAACATATCCAAAGTTATCTTGTCTATCCTCTGTCCACAAGCAAATCTTGATCATCGATTTTGGTTTTTGCTCGTTTTGGGGTGCAACCTTGCTTAATTATAAAAAAGATCTAAACTTCGATATAGAATTTTGTGATGGAATATGTTTCTATGATCTTAAGCAAGGTGTGTACAAAGTTTCATAACTTTTGGATCATCATATCAAAAGTTATGTAGATTTAAAGTTTCACAATCGTGTTGAAATCACTGTTCACTTGCCTGATTTTACTATTCATGGTGGTCAAACCGCCCGGAGAGAAGTAGACCACCCTAT
Source organism: Dendrocalamus latiflorus (assembly GCA_017311315.1). NCBI lineage: Eukaryota > Viridiplantae > Streptophyta > Magnoliopsida > Poales > Poaceae > Dendrocalamus > Dendrocalamus latiflorus. The sequence continues at coordinate 23,871,116 of CM029658.1, forward strand.
GGTTGGAGGTAGAGGTGAAAACGGGTCGGATTCAGACGGATATTGCTGTTACCATATCCTAACCCATATTTTTTCTCTGGATTCGGTACCAATCGGATTCGGTGCCGGATCGGTCGGGATTAACCCAATTCATTTGCACCCCTACTTGTTTGTAAGGAATGCATACAGTGCAGTAAATGGAGTAGGACGCACTGACTTGATGTTACTATTTAATAGCTGATGTGGAAGATTTTATTTTACCATTGCAAAAGAAAATAAAACGTCAAATAGTAGCACTAACCTGAAATCAAACTTGAAGACGTATCGGATTCGGACGGATATTCGGATTCGGACGGATATTGTTGTTACCATATCTTAACCCATATTTTTTTTCTCCGGATTCGGTACTAGTCGGATTCGGTACCAATCGGATTCGGTGCCGGATTGGTCGGGATTAACCCGACCCGTTTTCACCCCTAGTTGGAGGTTAATTAGACCTCTAGGCTTTGGTTTTTCTCTGAGGTTAAATTCTTGGTGGATTTGACTTGAGTTTGTGGATATGGATTCAATTTTCAGTAGCTTTGTAGCTATTGGAGAATAGGATCAAGAATACTTAAAAAAATTAATCGGTACCATTTACCCCTGTTGTCTTTTGGTCCTACAGAAAAGATTGACCTTGTTTCTCTCCCACACATACATACATGCAAAATCTGCATGAAAGAAGAAGTCCACCTGTTGCTTGAGATGGGGAGAGAGAATAAAGGAAGGATTTGTATGCATGCAACCAGACATATTTTGTGTGGCTTAAATAGGAGATCGAGTCCAAAAAGAAAAGCACAACCAAAATAAATCAAGGAGGATCATGCATGCATGCAAAACAAATTATTGTGTACACCCAGCTTTTTTTTATGCTGCTGTGTATTCTTCTATGCCGTGTGTTCTTCTGTTGTTCCAATGAGCCCATCTATTCTTTAGGACTATATAATTAATCAAACAAACAACATGAGTGTGTTCATGCTGCCCGTGTTCTTGTGATTCCCGTGGGTCGCACCTAGCTTGTACCACTACGCCCTCGTGCGTACTTGTGTGAGTTAGTATTCAGGTTGTGGACTAACTATTGTCTCGGATAGCAGACTCCGATTGGCATCCCCATCGTTGGGTTACAATCCCCAAGTTATCGTTCAATACTATGTCGTGAACATTGAGCAAAGCCGACGCATTAGCTCTCTACGAGTTGGTGTGTACCACCAGGCTATTCACTTTTCACTCTTGAAATCGATGCAGAATACCCACCTCACCTGCAACCTCCATGGTTTTGGCCGATGTGGTATCTACGTGGACATATTTCGTTGATATGGCATCGATATGTTCATGTATAGGTGAGTCAGGGAAATCTCAATTCGAAAAGAAAGGAGGAAATGAGAGGGAAGCAACAAATAGATCCAGAGGAAAGAGAAAGATGGGAAAGGGCGAAGAGAGAAGAAAGATAGGAAGAGGCATGGCATCCCTTTGCAATTTATGTAGCAACTAGGGCTGTAAACGAGCCGAGCTCGAGCGAGCTTGACCTTTCAGGCTCGAGCTCGGTAGAAGCTCGAGCCGAGCTCGAGTTAGGGTCCGAACCTGGACCTGGGCTCGAGCTCGACTCGGCCTAAGCTCGAGTAGGCTCGAGCTCGGCTCGTTGAAGCTCGATAACAATTAAAATAATTTATTATGTATTATTTTTCAATAATAAGAAAAATTTAAGTTCGAGCTCGGCTCTAATAAGCTCGATAACAGTCAAAATAATTCAAATAAAATAATTCAAATACACACTAATTTTCAATAATAAGACAAGCTCGAGCTCGAGTAAACTCGGTAAGAATTAATATATATTACTATTTAAGCTCGAATCGGGGCTCGCGAACTATTCGAGCTCGGCTCGGTGAAGCTCGCGAGCTCGAGTTCGGCTCGTTTAAAATTCGAACCGAGCTCGAATCGAGCCTAGAAAGAGCCGAACTTCGAGCTTTTTTACAGCCCTAGTAGCAGCGAGATGAGTTCAATTTACATGTGAACAACATGCTTGATGCTGATAGCCAGCACGGTTCACAATGTGACGAACATATTCAACCTGTACCAAGACGAATGTTCTCACAATCCAACGAGTAAACTCCCGTGGTCGACGAGAATACCCACACCAAACGCAATTCCCGATTGGAATTCACAAACCGGTGCTTCTCAAGTAGAGACAGCGAGGAGTGTCTCGATTCTCGACTAACCAGCGCAAAATTTCTGGATAGCCAAAGTTGAGTTTCAGAGGTGGTACCGCGGCCACAATTGGCTGGGGTTGCCGCGACCACAAGCTATAGAGCATCAATCACACCACATGGATGCATGATGCCATCTTGCATGGCGACCAAAAGGCGAGTGAGCGGCTGGGGTTGCCGGCGTGCAGCTCTATCAGGGGCAGCCATGGACGAAGCAGCCAAGCCCTCTTTTCCTGAGTTCTGAATTCCTCCTCACTTTTTGCTCGCACTACAAGAAAGGGTCTTCACTGTCACTCTTATCGGTGTGTTTTCCCCTTTTTGTTTGAAGTTTGGGGGGGGGGGGGGGGGGGGGGTGTGCGAATTTTGAAGGATTATCACTGTCTCTCCTCTCCTGTAATGTTTTTTTTGAAATCATCTGAGAAATCTCCTCTTGTAATTCTTTTCTGACGAAATCTTATGAAAAATCTTACGTTCCAAACGGGCCATGATTTAATGGCACACCTAGGAGGGAGCAACGGCTCATGATTTTATAATATTGATATTGACATTGACATTGTTGAAATATGTTGGGAATTTTGCTTTTACCACTTTGACTCATTTTTTACCAGGCACCTAGGGTCTGTTCCGAGTACTTTCAAAGGAAACATTATAATTTCTCCAGAATCCTACAAAATTACTGTGTTCCAAATTGGACCTTAATTTAGATCAACCATCGCCTGATGCAAGATCAAGCACAACGCCATGGGAACCATCAACCTGACCCATTGAAACGACGACTGGTCAAACATAGTCAAACCATGCCAAAGAAATGCGATTGCCACCAAATTTTGTTTAAAGAAAAACAGTGGAGCTGGTTTAAGCCAGGAACAAGAAACTGCTGCTACTAAGTTCCCTCCATTACATGCATAAAAAAAAATGGAACCTGCCAACATCAGTGAACCACCTGAATCACCCGTACAAAATTGTCTTGCTTTCAGCAAACAAAGCACGATTAAACAAAGATCAAAGCACTGACGATTAAACAAAGATCAAAGCACTGAAGTCACAGAAAAGGCCATCATTGGGTTGAGACCAGGGGAATAAAATCTGCTGCAATGCCACGCCATGCTATGCCATGCCATGAATCTCTGAACTCTGATACCATGAAAACTTTAACAAGCCAAAACTAACAGCCAACCTATGTCATGCTCTTTACCAGACAGACCATGCATGGTAGAGAATGCTGGTGTACTGAAAGTTGTGCAAGAATTTACAGCACACAAAGGTGAAAGCTCAGAACTGGAGATCAGGGGAATACTATAAATCCGAAGGATCATCATCTCATAATAATAATAATGGATTAAAGAGCATATTCCATATCAACAAACAGATTCAATATTCAGGTTAACACAGTAGGAATTCCAAGTTACTCCTTGCTGGCATGCTAAAACAACTCCAAGAGCAACTGGCTTCCTTTATTTCTCAGGCCAGTGCATTAGCAAGGCCAGGCAACTGATAATATGCCATGCGATTCTTACCATTGATGCCAAAAATGTGTAGAAAATTTTGCATATTGATCAGATCGGTTTGCCCAGATAGCAAATACAACATGTCATAGTAGCTTTCCCTCATAGAAAACGTAAAACCAGGGGTCCAAAATCAGAATAGCACAATCAACTTGAGATCTTGGAAAGTATGATCAACCTATGTGCCATGGATTAGTCTGTAAATAAAAAGTCCACACCTTAATCCAGTAAGAAAACGTTCATCCCAAATAAGCTACTGGAAATATTATATCTGAACCGAAGTCTTAGCTGCAAAGTTAGAAGATGCCTAATGAAAGATGACACATAACCTGACTTGAGTACAAAAATATAGGTTGCCATACATATTAGCATACGGACAGCATTTCAGAGAGGTGGCTCATGAAAGCAATGCATGGACGCGTGCAATCGAGAGGCGGCATGGCATCCAAGGCTCTAGTCATGAGAGTCTCGGCTCACGTGTGGGAGAGAGAGAAAAGGAGGGAGGGGTAGAGTGTGGCTGACATGTGGGTCAAGGATGGTTGTCTGTCATAGAGGTGGGCCTAGTCGATTTATTATTAGGAATTAGAGATCGGTTTCTATTTGAGTTAGAGATTAGTTTCCCTTGTTAGAGATATAATTAGAGATATGATATGAGTTTCCATATTATTAGAGATAGGATTGTAATTATATTCGATCTGTTAGGGGGAGCCCATCTATATAAGAGGGCTACCGCATGCTATTGAGAAAAATCAGAGAATTATCATAGTCTTCCTCGTCTAAATCTCTAGTCTCCCTCCCTCTCGTTCTACGCCGACGCCATCTGGCCATCCTCTCGGTGGTGTTTATCCCTCATGAACTAAGGTTCATGACAACTTGGTATTAGAGCAGTCGATCCCTTCCCACGACTTCTGCTACCATGGTTTCTGCGACTCGGCTGGTTGCTGAGTCGTTGGCCATAATAAAAGCTAGCGCTAATGAGATGGCCAACATCAACAAAAAGACGGCGGATATCTTCCTCAACATGCATGCTATCCTTGAGAAGATGATCGCGGATAGAGAAAAGGCGCGACGAGAGACAAAGAGCCAGACTCATCATCCAACACCAGATTCACAGATCACCAGATCCCCAACAACAACAAAAACAAGAACCACAGTCACAGCCGCCACCACCAGATCACCAGATCAGTTAGGATCGGGGGCTTCACCCGCAGCTTCCTTTTCCGGCGTCTCCGCCGGCGCCGGCAAGATTTTTGCGCCACCAGCTACTGCGCCGTCCTCACCTCGCGCAGACCGTCCTTCTGCTGCCATCCCGGCGACACAGTCGCCACTGCCCAAGCTGCTGCCGCTGCTTGGTCCGCCTCTGCTCCTGCCGCCGGGTCCGACCTCCGGCCGCCCGGATCCGCCACCGCCGATGCTGGCCGCCACCCGAGCCTAGAGATGGCAACGGCCACAAACCCGCTGGGTTTTGCTATCATAAACCCGTGCCCATGAAAGTTGGACGTGCCCGCTAAAAAACTCATGCCCGTGACGGGTGCAGATTTTTGCCCAGACTCATGCCCACTGGGTTAACGGATACCCACGGGTCGCCCGTCGGGTCAGTAATGCAAGCTGCAACAATGGTTAATGAAGAGGAGGAAAAAGTTCACCGGCCATCTTCGTTGGAGCCGGAGGGCAGCGCCATGGCCAAGGGCCTACTGCTGCGATGCGCGTTGGCTGCGGCGTGGGGGCGGTGGGCTCTCGCCGTGGGGGCGACGGGCTGAACTGGAAGGCGAGGCGACGGCGAGGGCGTGCGGGAGGACGAGCATACGGCGAGAGTGGCGGGAGCAGGAGCGGGAGCTGCGGGACGGGAGGGCGAGCGTGGAGACTGTCGGAGACCGAGCGCGGAGCACCAGATGCGCCGCCGCTGCGACGGCTGTTGAATCGGGGTGGGGACTGGGGAGGAGTGAGTAGTGACTGTGACCGAGTGCTAGCTAGGGTTAGCCGTATGGGTAATGGGACATTACCGCATTGGATTTGGGGGCTTGGGGCTAAATGGCTAATAGGCTATGGGATGGGCTGGTTTGCCTGGGAGGCTGGGAGCCTAGGTTTATAATTCCTATGGATCGGGTTTATATTACCCATGGGTTTACGGGTTTGAGTACTATAGGAACGTACCCAAACCCGGCAGACCCGATGGGTTGGGCTTTTTGCCCATTAAGAGACCCATGGGTTAGGAAATTGACTCAGACCCATGCCCTAATAGAGTAAAAACCCACCGGGTATCGGGTTTCGGGTACCCATTGCCATCTCTACCCGAGCCCCTGCGCCTGGGAGCCGCCGCTGTTCACTTCTACCTGCGCCGCCCGTCGCTCTCCGACGCCAGCCACCACCGGCAAAGCCCTTGTTTCAGTTCCCGACGGCCGCCTCCATCTGCAGCCTTCGCCGCCGCAAGTCGGGCCACCCGACTCATCCCCGCCCGTGCGCCGCCGCCGCCAGACCTGGCCGTTGCCAGGGCCGTCGCCGCCCAGGCCGCCGTTGCTCGGGCCGCCGCCGCCTGGGCTGCTGTCGCCCGGGGCACTTCCAGCCACATCGCAGTCGCCGCCGCCGGGTCGGCCTCCGCCCGAGCCACCGCCGCAACTGCTCCTCCGGTTCCGTGCTCGGAGACGCCTGACCGCCACCGGCCAGATCCCGCCTCCGCCGGGCCACCTCCGCCGCGTCGCCGCTCCTCCGGCCGCTCCGCCGACCGCTCCGTCGTCGCCCTTGGCGTCGCCGCCGACCGACGACGTTTGGGCCCTTTGTGGGTCACGGTCGGTTTCTAAACCGACCAATGACTTAAGGCCTCCAAAGTCCAAAAAAAAGATTTTTTTGCAGGTGTCATTAAAAAAATCCAAAAAAAGAAGAAAAAAAACTTATTTTGCAGGCATCATTTAGCCTTGTTCCGCGTGGATCTGGCTGGTCGTCTCCATCTGCAGCAGAAACCCGCCACCGTTCGTCTTCTACATCGGCGTCGGAAGTCTTCCATTGCGCCATGACCACCGCCTAGCAAATTGAGGACGAGCTGCATGTCCAGGAGGGGTGTAATGTCATAGAGGTGGGCCTTGGGCCTAGTCGATTTATTATTAGGAATTAGAGATCGGTTTCTATTTGAGTTAGAGATTAGTTTCCCTTGTTAGAGATATGATATGAGTTTTCATATTATTAGAGATAGGATTGGAATTAGATTCGATCTGTAAGGGGAGCCTATCTATATAAGAGGGCTACCGCATGCTATTGAGAAAAATCATAGAATTATCATAGTCTTCCTCGTCTAAATCTCTAGTCTCCCTCCCTCTCGTTCTACGCCGACGCCATCCGGCCATCCTCTCGGTGGTGTTTATCCCTCATGAACTAAGGTTCATGACATTGTCTAATTCATTTTTTTCCTTAAGAGTTCCATGTGTAAACACTTGGCCTAATTTGTAAATAAGAACAATATAGAGGCTGGTATAAAAAAACTGTTAGACTGAAGTGCAAAATCATTTGTGAAACCTATTCAAGCCACCATGCATTCAAAAAAGTGGAAACTTGGACAATGTCTTTAGTGGTTTGTGCCTACGTAGAGGATAAAATCATTACTTGAAACTACTATGCATTCCACATACCCTTATACAGGGAAGACAGAGCCGAGATTACAAAGTAGGAGTGAGCTTCAAAACTAAATCGCATTGCTGCATTGATAAAGGAAGCCATGTCAACAGAACATCTGGAACTAAAAGCTAATTAGTGAACTTTGTATATCCATGTCCATGGTATAATATTAGGGCTGTCCCTTTACGCAAGGAAAAAAGAGCAATTCATACAGCAATGAATAGCCCACAGGGATGCATAGGCGCCAGTATAAAAACCATAGACATGAATGTCCAACAGCAGTTTCAGGCTCTTGGGAAGGAGGAATGGCACCATATGATCCTTGCAGGCCGACATTAGCAATAAACTGCCATTAAAGGTAATTGAAACGGTAGTGAGTGGTGATTGCTGCAAATAGAAGTATTTTCCGTTTTATTACTGTTGATAAAAAAGCCGAGAATACAGAGCAGGTTCAGAACATGGCATTAACAGTATCATTAGCATGATCATCTTTTAGCATAAATACTAAAAATATCTCAGCAAAATTTTCGTGCTTCTGCCAAAACTACTCCATAAACATGAGAACATAAAAGTTGTATCAATTTCTCATTGGAAACACTACGTGCGACACGCTTAAAAAGCAACATGTGGTCTCTGAGTGAGTGAATAAGAACCAACGAAGTGGGTGCAACTGCTCAAGCCCCACTAGCTGAAAAATAGCATTTGTCACAACAGGTTATGAATCTAAGTATTCTCACATCAGATCACATACTGCTGCCTCAACAAATTCAATTTCCCCTTTTGCCTGAAGTGATATGTTAAATACCAGGCAGGATTCCAAAGAAAACTTCTTTCTAGCAGCAAGACAGCGCTTGTATCATGATAAGCAGCCACAAAACAGATAAGGCAATACCCTCAACAATAATTTGACTATCCTCTTGACAACAGGAGATGGGTGGCCGACATAAATGGGGCCTTAACAGTGCAGGTCCTAACCGAATATTTGCTGATTTGGGATCAAGTGGATGGTTTAACTCTTCAACATGAAGCCCAGGATATTCACCGTTGGAAGCTCACCCAGTCGGGATCTTATAGCAGCAAATCAGCCTATGCAGCATTCTTCACGGGCACAATTAAATTCTCCCCGTGGAAAAAAATTTGGAAGACCTGGGCTCCTCTTCGCTGCAAGTTCTTCATTTGGTTGGCTTTCAAGAACCGCTGCTGGACTGCGGATCGCTTAGCTAAACGCGGGCTGCCTCGCCAGGAAGCCTGCCCCTTCTGCGATCAAGAGGAGGAAACAATCCAGCACCTGCTCATTACGTGTGTTTTCACTCGGCAGGTGTGGTTTTTGATTCTGCAGCATCTGAACCTAGCTGCTGTGGCTCCCTCTACAATGAATGTCCTTTTCTCGAGCTGGTGGAGAAAAGCTATTAGGGGAGTTCCAAAGGAGATAAGGAAAGGTTTCAATTCGCTAATCATTCTTGTTTCATGGGAAATTTGGAAGCACCAGAACTCTTGTGTGTTTGAAGGAGCTTCTCCCAACATCCATACACTCCTTCAGACCATAGGAGATGAATGCAGTTTGTGGTGCATGGCTGGAGCATCAAAGCTTAGTGAATTGATTGCAAGGTCGTTGGTCCAGATTACCTAATATCTGGAGTAGTTTGTTTAGGCCTTGGTCATGTTTAGTACACCCCCCCCCCCCCCTTTTTGGGTGGGTGGGTGTGTGTGGTGTCTGTTTTCTGCGAGCTGGGTTTCTTTCTAAATCCAGCTCGGTTTGTGCTCTTTCTGTCTTAATGAAATGACACGCAGCTCTCCTGCGTCGTTCGAGAAAAAAAAATAATTTGACTATCAGGAAACAATTTACAAATTTCAACAATCACCAAAAGAGCAATATAAGAGTTTCAACTAAAGAATATATAAACCATGTAGCGAATACCCTGCTGAAATGCACTAGTATAAACAATTTGGCTCAAATAGGATATCAATACATAGTTACGTATTCTTAGTGGAACTTGTCACGAAAAGTTAAAAACAGATATTCTGGGAAACAGTTACCTTATATCTATTTTTGGCCACCAGGTTTTGATTGTTTCTGTATCTGCTGAAGCAGGGTTGCTGCCAACTGCAATGTTGCTTGAAGGCGTTTTTGAGGATCTCCATCAAGGTCTTCCTGAGCAGACGGTTTCTGGCCAGAAGGAAGCAAAGGTTGTACTGAGGGAGCACTTGATGTGTGCTGCTGAAAGGGGGAAGGACCTTCAGGAAGTGGAGGAACGAATGATGCCAGAGGCATGGAAGAATGAGCTGGACTCACCAACGGCAAAGTGGTATGAGAATGTATAGGAGCATTGGCGGGAAGCATAATGGGTGGATTCGATGGTAGTGAACCCTGTAATTGCGAGGGCACAGATGGTGGAACTGGTAGCAGCAAGTTGTGGACAGGGATGGAGCCTGAGCTGTCTGGCATCATTGAAGCATTTCCATGTGGATTAGAGTTCTGCATGAATCCTGATTGCTTGTTTGAGCTGTCTACAGGCAAACCAACTTCTTTTGCTGGTTGGCTTTGTTGCGCAAGAACAGTGGACAGTTGTGCAAGTTGCTCTGGTGGGATCCATACTGGGAGGGATGCAGGTTGTTGATGTCTAACAACCTGCTGTGATGTAGGTTTCATGGAAGGCAAGGGCATTCTTGATGCTTCACCTGGTGCATACCCTGATGCCGTACCTTTTGGTACTCCTTGGGTAGCGAATGAGTGCAACTCTGTTGTCCTGTTATTTAATGCATGCAAAATTGCACTCGGAGACAGAGAATTGAAATTACCAGAACCTGGATTTGGATCGCAGATGTTATTGGACCACCCTGAGGGCAGCACATTTGGGGGTCGCTGACGCTGGTCTTGTGCCATCTCCCCGTAGGAATCTGGTGGTGGTCCTTGTTGAGGTGATTGAGAGACCAGATATGGAGCAGCATTCTCAAACTTGTAAGGCGGAATAAAATCTGCACTTGCCAATGACCGGAGGTAATTTGGACCATGAGGAAGTGCCCTGATATCTGGTGTGTTGAGTCTTCTCAATGCATCTAGATCTTCATGACTACTCACATCAGTGTTCAAATGACTCGCAGCAGATCGGGAAACTTCCAATGCTTCTGGTTGGCGATTTGGTGAGGTCAAGTCTGGATTTGACTGCTGAAACTTGAGAATGACTCCAGAGATGCTGACTTTTCCTGGCACCCTCAGTACTTGCTCAGAGAAGTCTGAAGGTGGAACAAGAAACAAGGTGCTCCTTTCTCCAAGTTTACAAACTGCTGCACGCTGCTTATCACCAAGGTAATTCATGAAATCGTTATAAGCTGCCATCTCTGCATCATTTTCTGGAACAAAAAACACCACCCAACTGCTAGCAGCTTGATAATAGTGCTTAGCAAGCATATCCAGATCTGTCCTAGCAGTGCAATTCAGAATTTCAGGCCTGAAAAGTACGAAATCAACAGAGTGAAAATCAAGAAAGACTAATGGTTGAACCAGAGATACTCGAATCTAGGGCATTGTGAATGGAGTGGATATCAAAGTGATCACATTAAGTGCATCTCAAAGCAGGCAGTCCGGATACTAATGACTCAACTTAGAGAAATTACATGTAAAGAGCAATTCAATATCTAAGAGATCTTTGTTATGTAGTGTTACTCATGAAGGCAAACTTGTGTTTTTTGTTAAGAGGACAAGCAGATTCATTGGTGTAGATATTGTGTTAAAAAATGTACCTCCGCGAGAAAAAGAAAAAGAATCCAAACTTACAGCATGAAATTAAGGACCTTCCCAACAGGGAAGCATCGAGCTCGGCAGATTGGTGTGCCTCCCTTTGCTATTGCACCATCCCATTTCCATTCTTCCTTAAGAAGGGGTTCCTGATGTTGAGGAGTTGATCTGTCCACTTCTACATGCCTAGCAAAACTGTCCTGTGAACGCCATGGTTCATGTCTACCTACAAGTGGGGTTGGATTCCTTAAAGGGTCAATGTGATTTCTTCCACGCATATGGTTAAGCAGATAAGTTCTGTGGTGTGCATCATCTTCTGGCAGATCATGGAAGGGCCTCATTGGGTAGCCAGAGCCAACCTGTCCTCGATCGAATTCAGAAAAAGGATACTCGGGAAGTTCAGCATCATGCACTTCACCAGTCCTCAGCTTCTTTGGAAATGGGTACGAATTATCCTCACCATCCCAAGAATCTTCCAATGGTAAGGGTCTCCGAGTTCTCTCAAATGGAATGCTGTGCCATGGTGCATCCCTCCTAACAGTAGGGCTTAATCTATGTTGCTCATATAGGTCCTCGGACATCCTTCTTTCTGGACCCAACCCTCGTATCCTAAAAGGTTCAAAGTTACAAACAGGACCAGGCTCTATTTCTGGTCCTTGTCGGAAATAATTATCCCTGCTGAAGCCCAAATCATCAGCATCTCTCGATAATCTCTTATGGCCAAAATGCTGTGATGACATGCGGAGATCTCTCGGAGGACTATCAAAAGTCCTAGCCCTAGGAAAGGCTTCAAAATCTTGCTCTTCAAAGATAGGGTTTAAATGGGGGGAATATGGGGCAACAAGGGAACCTTTTCCAGCTTCTGCTGCAACACCTTCATTCCGAGAAAAGCATATGCTTACTCGAGGATTATTGAAAAGCTTCCCCTGAAGTGCTTCTTTTGCCCTGCATGCTGCTGCAATAGTAGTGTACCGAACAAATGCATAGGTACGGCCCGGGAATGCTGTTATCTTGACAATCTCGCCAAAAGGCAGAAAGGCTTCCCACAAAGTTTCCTCGTCTACCTTTAGACCAGCAGGAAAACCTATCCATAACACCTCACTAGGTTCTGACCTATTTCTTTTAGATTTATCAATTGATTTTTCAGGACTTAGTTGATGTTTTCTTCCATGTTCAATAAAATGTCTCTCATCAGCATATTGTGTATATCTGTCATCCACAGAGCTACCCGATGACTTATCCTGTAAATTCAAATACTTCAGGTAACCAGACACCACTAGATGTATGCAACAACGTAAAAAAGAAAAGAAAGGTAATTACAGATCCCAACATATGAATAAAGCGTAGTAGATAAACTAAATCATCAAGTTATTTAGTCCTGATCATTAAACATGAACTTAAACAAGACAGAACAAGCAACCAAGTACATCTCCATGGCTGTGAAGATAACTCAATTGGCTACAATCATAACATCAAATTAAATTTCAAAGCATGTACACAATACTGCTAGATAGTAAGGCTCTTCTAGAGCACAACACAAGTTTCTTAAAACCGTGAGCCTCAAAAATAACCTCAATTAGGAAGCAGCCTCAAAAATAACCTCAATCAGGAAGCAAGCTCCAATCAGATAATTTCACGAGTATTCTGAACTTCTGATCTACACTATGTGATGATTTCCTATTTTTGGAAAAACAGTACGAGCAACCAACAGGAATATCTTGCACCGTAGGCCCACAGGGTGGTCTTTTTGATTCACTAGACCTTTATGTAACAGTAAAGGCAACCAATTCAAGGTCCAATTGACAAATGAGTGGAAGCAACAGAACTAATTAAGTCAAGCCAGTGAGGCACACTAAATAACTTCAAACTTATCACTTAATTTACTATGCGAAAAAGGCTTCAAATAACCACAAAAGAACAAAACAATAAAATTTACTATAAATTGCGAGCAGCACACAGTCCATTTGGAAAAAACCAAAACTTATACACTCAGCTTGAAGATTTTAAACACAATAGTTCAGCAAAATGATCAACTTGTCTAGACAAACAGCAAACTATCAGAAAGAAAACATCAAATTTTCAAGTTCATGGCATTCCATAACAAGCCAAAGAAGCACACAGCAAAAAACATGAATTATGTTAGTAACACCAAGGCACAAAAAAAAACTGCAGTTACAAGTACATTACACCACGACTGAACCCAAATACCTACCATATGTTTAATGCTCAGCCATTTGTAGGTCCTGACTTGTCACTGTGGAAATTCTCAGAATACCCCAATTCAAACTTAGTCTATAATAACTTTGTCATTGTGTCAGTTCTTGTTACAAACAGCTAAAGCCTACAATACACAGATACTTCTGGAAGTTGGCATGTCCGCATTTGGATACATATCAGACACCGATATGGAACGGATATGTATGGGAAGTGTTTCGGATATTATGAGTAAATTATAGAAACCGCCACAAATTGTGGCACAAGTTATAGAAAACGCCAGATATATTGGTAAGTGATACATGTTATGAATATTGTGTGTAGATATGAGACCCAAAGGGCCATATATATAGGAGAGTACAAGAGGATATGCCATATAGAGATAAGGCATATATGGAATAGAATACAACTCTATCTCCTAATACAACTCTATCTCCTTAACACCCCCCTCAAATGCAAGGTGTATACAATAGCATTGCATTTGAAAAAGGGTTAACACTAAAAAAAGATAAATCCGAAGTCCGAGTCTTGATGATGTCGTCGTTGCGTGCAGTTTTTGAATAAACTGTCAAATCAAGCCGAAGAGGAATAAATAGATGCATGACGGCGCAGATCGAAGCCCAAGAGGTGGCGGCCAGTGCACAGAGGACGCGCGGCGGCCTTTGAAGCTCGGGGCGGCGGCTAGAGAAGCGGCGGCATCATAACGACTTCTACGATCTGCACGCGGCTCAGAGAGTAGAGCGGCGGCTGCTGCCATGCAAAAAAAATTCCTACACTTCTATAACTGACAATAAATTTGTGGACTCGCACGGCTTGAACGAACTAAAAAAAATAAAGACTACGGATTTTGGATGGACGCAACGACAAACTCACGAAAAAATAACCGAAGACTGACTAAAAGAAATCTGAAGAAGAAATTTTTTTTCTTCATAACTTCCTCTCGGCCTCTGCCCTCTCTTCACGGTTCACTCCCCCCTGCGCACGCTCCCACTTCGCGCCTCACTCCCCCTCCCGCTTTTCTCCATCTCTCTCCCTCCCGTCCCTCTCGGAGGCACGGGAGGCGGCGGCGAGCGGCGGATCCGGCCAGGGGCGGCCGGATCCAGGCTGAGCGGTGAGGCGGCGGGTGGCCTCGTGCGGCGGCGCGGCGGCCTAGGGCGGCAGCGCGGCGGCCAAGGAGGCGGCGCGGCGACCTCGGGCGTCGGAGACTGCCGTATCCGGCCCGGAGAAGGTCGGAGCAGAGCGGTGGATTCGTGCGGCCGTCTGGAGGTGGCCACCGCGGGCGGCCGGAGAAGACCCGGCGGCGACGAAGGCGACCGGATCCGACCCGGTGGCGTCGGAAGAGGCCAGATCCAATCGGGAGGTGGCCGGATCTGGGCTTCACGGCATCGGAAGCGGCCAGATCCGAGGTGGCGGCGGCTGGATCCTGGGCGGCCAAGCGCATGTGTGGTGGCCTGGCGACGGCCACGGGCGCAGGTGAGTCGACGCAGCCCAACGCGACGGCGGCAACCACGGAAGCAGGGCGGGGAGGCACCGGAGGAGGCCGAGGAGACGATGGCGGCGACGTTGTCGACGAGCACGAGCTGGCGGCGGCCCGACGAGAACTGGTGGCGGTACGGGCGTGATCCGACGGAGCGACAGCGGCGGATTGGTCGGGGTCGTCGTCGAGCGGTGTCTGGAGACAACGCGGCGTCCGGTCGGCGCCTTGGAGATGGCCGCCCCCAGGAGCAGAGATCGATTCTCCCGGGGGCAGCGGCAGCGGAAGATGAATGGAGGCTAGATATGGAACCTAGGCTCTGATACCATGTTATGAATATTGTGTGTAGATATGAGACCCAAAGGACCATATATATAGTAGAGTACAAGAGGATATGCCATATAGAGATAAGGCATATATGGAATAGAATACAACTCTATCTCCTAATACAACTCTATCTCCTTAACAATACATAACCCCAAGTTTGTGGCTTATGCTGGAATGGACCTCACTTGTATTCCATTGGCCAAAATGGCCAATATAAGTCATGTACAAGGCATGAGAAAATAGCAGAAACCCCCCTATACAAAGGACTAATACAAATATGTACATATACTTCTAACACCCCATCAAACTCATGCTAGATCAACATAGAGTTTAGAGAGATAAAAGCTATGTTGGACCCTAGTTTGCACCTTCGTGAAGAAGTCAGCTAACTGAAATTTTGAACGCACATACTAAAGAGCGACAACCTGCTGCTACACCTACGACCGCATGTAGGAAGCATCAACCCCAATGTGCTTGGTAAGCTCATATTTCACCAGATCTCAAGCAATATTGATCACACCAGTGTTGCCCGATAGTAACATAGTCGGTGTAAAAACAGAAACACCAAAGTCCTCAAGGAGCCACTGTAACCAGTGATCTCTGCTGTCATAGACGCCAAAGCCCTTAACCTCAGTACTCGAACGAGAAACTGCAATCTACTTCTTAATCTTCTAGGTAATCAAGAAAGAACAAGACACAAAAGGCAGAGAGATAACGACGATCAGAAGGATCACTAGCCCAAGTTGTATCAGAGTACGCTTGAAATTATAAAGAGCTGGAACGAGGGAAGAAAAGGCAATGACTGATGGTCCCACGAAGATATCGTAGAATACGAAGGTGACTATAGTGGAACTGGGTAGGAGCAGAAACGAACTGACTCAGAATGTGAACATGAGATGTCAAAATGAGTGACACCAAGGTAAACCAAGATCCCATCAAGGTGACGATAGCGAGTGGGATCCTCAAGAGGGGTATTATCAGTAGGACGAAGCTGAAGGTGAAGCTCCATAGGGGTGTTCGCCGTGGGCTGGTCAGTGAGACAAGCACGATCAAGAAGGTCCTAAATGTACTTTTGCTAGGAGAGGTAGTAGCCATCAGGCATAGAGGTGACCCCAATTCCAAGAAAGTAGCGAAGAAGACCCAAATCAGACATCTGGAACTGCTCACCGAGACATGTCTTCACAAAGTCAATATAGTGAGGATCATCTCCAGTGATGAGCATGTTATCCACATAGAGAAGTGTCTGACCACGAGAGGAGGTGTGAACAAAGAGCAGAGTCATGATCACTGACGGAGAAGTCAGCAGCAGTGACAACAAAGATAAAACGCTCAAACCAAGCATGAAGGGCTTGTTTGAGCCCATAGAGAATGATGGAGGTGACAAACCTGACCGTCGAGGATACAATACCCAAGAGCCAGGTGCATGTAGACCTCTCACAGCTCGCCATTGAGAAAGGTATTCTTAACATCAAGCTGTGAGATAGTCCACTGCCGAATAGAAGCAACGACAACAAGAGTGCGAACAGTGATCATATGAGCAACAGGAGCAAAAGTCTCATCATAGTTACGCTTATACTCCTGCTGAAAACCACATGCAACAAAATGTGCCTTGTAGCGCTCAGTGGTGCCATTAGAATGAATCTTACCCCGCTCGGTTGGGCTGAAAAGTTGTGGCTTATAGCTGAAATTTCACTGTACCTGAAGGTGGCTTATTTGGTGTAATTAAATCTAAAAAAATTTAAAAATAGAAAAAATATGCTAGCTCAACATGGACAATGCAAACGAATACGGGAAAAAAAAGAACCAGCAAAAAAGCTAAAAAACCAAAAGTTCAGAAAAAGACGAAATTTATGAATAATGAAAAATAAGCCAGAAGCCAGAAGCTAAACCTGAAATATGCGGGGCCTTAATCTTATAGATTCACTTGCACGTGATAGGAGTAACACAAATAGGAAGAGGAATAAGGTCCCAAGTGTTGGTACGCTCTAAAGCAGCAATCTCCTCTGCCATAGCGAGCTACCACTCAGGATGAGATACATCATGATAAGAGGTAGGCTCCGTAAGAGATAGCATAAGCTGCAAAGCCGTAGCGAGCAGGATGCGCAATTGCACTTCGATCACGAAGAGCGTACCTTGGGGAAAATGCTGGAGCAAGCTCCAACAAGGAGAGAGAAGAAGGCACTAGAGCAAGATCCAACAAAGAAGGAGAGAAAGGCACTAGAGTAGGACCCAACAAGGACAAAAGAGTAGAGGTAGAGGATGACAGAGCTAACAGAGAAGGAGCAGAACGGGGACGACGAGTGTAGTGAAATGGAAAGGGAGAGACACAAAAGAGCTGATAGGATCCTCCGATGGGGAAGCAAGGGCAGCCTGGAGGGAAGGAACCAAAGGTAAAACCGGTGGAGGTGGTGGAGGAGACGGAAGCGAAACCAACAAAGTGGAGAGCTGAGGATCAAGGAAAGTCAGAAAGAAGATTTGACTCATGAAGAGAGTTCGAACTGGAAGTGGCGTCACGAGAATAGTAAGGCCTGGATTCATCGAAGGCAACATTGCACGAAATGCACATTCGACGAGCAACAAGGTCATAGCAACAACAACCCTTATATTCAGCACTATATCCAAGGAAAAACACTCAATTGACTGAGCAGTCAGTTTCGTGCACTCACGGAGTGGAAGACGAACAAAGCAAACAGCCAAATGTGCAAAGGTGATTGTATCGAGGAGACCTATAGTAGAGATGCTCAACAGGAGTAGAACCCTAAAGAGCAGTAGAGGGTTGTAAGTTGACAAGGTAGACAGCACTAGAGATGGCCTTAGTCCAAAAGTGAGATAGAACAAAAGAGGATAGTATCAGAACACGGGCAGTCTCAAGAAGGTAACGATGCTTGCGCTCAAAAACACCATTCTGAGTGTGAACACTAGGGTAGTACTGAGGATGAGTGCCCTGCGTGGAAAGAAGTTGACGAAAAGCACTAGACAGGTACTCACCAGCAGAATCAGCACGAAAGACATGAATAGCTGAATCAAACTAAGTACGAATCATAGCAGCAAAAGACTGATAAATAGAAAGCACATTGCTACGAGAAGACATGAAATAAATCCAAGTATGGCGAGAGTAGTCATCAGTGAAGATTACATAGTAGCGATGACCCCTTTCGAAACGAAGGGAGCTAGACCCGAAACATTAGAGTGAATCAAGTCAAAAGAACGTGCAAAAACAGAGTCACTAGAACCATAAAAGAGATGCACCTGCTTGCCAAGCCGACAACTCATACAAGATAAAGTATCACCGAAAACAGACCCAAAAACACCACTGCCCACTAAAGAAGAAAGACGGGACCCACATAGGTGACCTAAGCAATGATGTCCCTGATCAAAATTGACAGAAGTGGTGGCGGCAAAGGCAGTGGAAGTGGAAGGAATGTGAAACCAGTTGAGCTCCTAGAGATGCTAATATTCAAGACGACGCGAGCCAATACCAACCAGATTCCCTGTGCAGCGACCCTAAACATAGCACGATTTAGGCTTAAAAATGATATAACAATCATGATCAGTGATCTGACCCACAAACATAAGCTACATAGCAAGCCTAGGAACATGAGTAACTAGGAACATGGAAACTAGGAGTGGAAAGAGTGCCTCAACTAGTAGGGAGGAGCCCAGGAAAGGGAGATCAGAGAGAAGAGAAGTGGCGGCCAGGGGGCGGCGGCGGTAAAGGTAGATATAGGGGGTTTTGGAGGGAGAGAGCCATGTGCTCTAATACAATGTTGGAATGGACCTCACATGTATTCCATAGGCCAAAATGACCAATAGAAGTCTTGCACAAGGCATGAGCAAATAGCAAAAAACCCTCTGTACAAAGGACTAACACAAATATATACATATACTTCTAATAGCTTAACTGTTGCGATAACCCCTTTTATATTAGTATATGTGGCACATAACCGTAGATAATGTGGCCTAAAGTTGCACAAAACCATAGGTAATCCAAACATATGCCATCCTCTCAGCTGCGTGGTCCCTGCTCCCGACGAGCGGCAGTGACAACAGCAGCCAAACATGGCATGGGAGCTCTTGCTTTGTATTCCAATTACCTGTGGTTTTTGTGCGACATTTAGGCAAAACACATGGGGTTATGTCCCACTACCTAATATACCTAGTGTTTTCTGTAACTAATACCTAAGAATTACTGTAATATACTCCTCTTTATTTATGCAGAAGAAAGAAAAAAAACTCTGATATGCAGCAATACAGCTGCAGACCCAGATCTGGCAACCAGTACTGCTTCCCTTCCCTACCCTTCCTCCTTTGTTCACAGTTTAGTACTTGATCCCCCATTAGGCCATATGATTCCGCTTAGTTTTGACTTATGTTAGGCACAAAATAGGACATGGCAAAATAGTTGTATCAGTTGTGCATGACTTTTAATATTATATTTATCTAACAGCAATCTTGAATTTTTTTCGTATTATTTTCAATGTGTATGCTACATCACAGTGATTTGGGGGAAATGTTGTATCGCTGCATCTGTATCCTCGTACCCGTATCTCATATTAGTGCTACATAGGCTAAAGCACGGGCTGTAAACTCAGCTGCATCTTTCCTAGTGCAGTATTCCTACTCTTGATGCGCTCTTTCTCTCTCTCTCACTCTCTCTCGCACGAAATTTGATCAAAAGCCCTCAAGCATATGGAATTGAAATTGGAAATATAATCTGATTAGCAAAATTACTGCACCTGCCCATAATTGTTCTACTTCTTAATGGTATTTTCACTTTGAGCTCATTAATTTGGAGGCATTATGATGACTGAAGACCCAAGAATCATGATAGACAATCCTGCATCCCTCTTTGAAACAAATAAATCCATCCATCAATATCTCCTAGTTCCTTTTAGGAGATGAACGGGTCAAAAGAGCTGAAGTAGTGAACTGGGTGAAAGTACATCGGGATGAATTTGCAATATTGGTCAATATCCTAGCATCAACAGATACTCTTTTGTTTTCAAAAGGATTAATCTAGCAATGTCCCTGTCGTTAGTTTGCAGAAGGGAAAATTTAGCCTATTCTGGTTCCAGCATGACTGGGTTACCACTTACTATGTCCTGAAAGTGAGCCATTTTAGTTACATCAGTATCAACAGCTATCAATGAATCAGAGCGTTAGGCTACCATGTGAATATAGAAATTTTAATCAGAATATTTCGTACAGCCTGCTACTTCAATCGGCACCCACCTTTTTGTGACTATACAGCCTAACTGACTGATTTTACCCTGGAGGCAGGAGGGAGGGCACCTGTCCTAGCCCTAATCGACCAATTTTTTAGAACAGCGATTGGTTCCATACAAGATCTCATCATGAAAACTAGTATAGGAAGTGCCAATGTCCGTACTGTTATTAGATTGACAAGCTCTAGAACGTAATTAGTATGCTCTATCTGTGTCCATGCTGTGTCTCATTAGTTAAACCTTGTGATTGATAAAGATATTAAGGCTGCACCAGATGCAGCTTGAGGGCCTGTTCTTTTCGGCTGCGGGCCTGCGGCTTATGGCTTTTGGTTGAAATTTTTGAATTTTAGCTGTTTACGGTATAGATTATGGAGAGGTATAGATTATGGAGAGACAGATACTCACTTGCGATTTTGGCTAGTACAGATATTGGGCTTTTAACGTGTAGATCGTTTAATTTGTAGACCCCGTCTTGAGAAAATACTCCGTTTGAAAGTTAAGTACTGTAGTAAAAGCCAAAAGCCGCTAGCTTTTGCCTTAAAGAACAGGCCTTGAAACAAGATCACCAGTCAAGCAACTACTTAGGACCACAATCACAGCTTTTTGTTTCCCACTTGGAATAAGCTGCAATAAAGAGTTCAAATCAACTCTTAAGTGCTGGAGGCCAGTCTTCATGTGATCATCATAAACCACAAGGATGGCGTTATACACGTTTGTTACTTCTGTTACTGCAAATATCAGTTGTGGTAATATCAAAAGTTATATCATAAACAGGATTTGTGTCACGGCACTTTTGGGTCATCTTGAATGACAGGTTTTTAACTAGGAATATGGATGAAGCTAGAATAAAACCAGTTCAAGCCAGACTGACATTGATGCTGAACAGGCTGACATACACTTCCATCATCTGAGCTGAGCCACTGGGTCAGTATTGGCATAAGGTGGAATGGTGAATTTATGCCAAATAAAGTTATTTACATCATCACATTCAACTACCCAAGAAGCCTGATTGATTGATTAGCACAACAGTCTGTGATCAATTCCAGAAACTGTTTTTCATATCCTATGTGCATTCTTTAAAGGGAAAAAAGTCCATCCGCAAAAGGTTACTAGAGATAAATATTTGTTCCTTGTGTTGTCCTTCGCATCAAACTTCATTGAGCATTTTAACATCATGTTCAGTCACCCTCATTCTGTTATTTTCTGTCCATTAATAAGATGCCTCAGGGTTCCAATGAGGCTATTCTGCTGTTGTCAATTGTTTTCTACATTCAATCCCGGTAAGTTGTTGCTGTTTATGTGGAGATGGGATTGTGGGTGGTTAGCAGTAACAAGTTAGTTGTAAATTACGTACAAGGTTTTAGATGTTAGAATCAAAAGTCAACATACGATGATGCAGTCTTCTAGTCATTACTTTAAAGCAATCATTCCAGTAGATGTCAGAGTGTAAAAAACAACCACAAGACAAAAGATCATATTGTAAATTATAAGAAACCATAGGTTCATATAGAGCAACAGTTCTTAGTGAGTGCCTGCAGTAATTTAGAGAAATAGGGCCCTGTGCTGGTAAATGTACCATATCAATGTAGTTTTAACATGCACTCCATATTTAACCAAGTAAAAGAAGGTTATATCTTCTCAATAAGAGAATTTGAGTTCCATTGAACTTAATCGCGAACTGCAGATGATGTCTTTGACATGATTCATATTGCAAATAAATAAGTATGTGTAAACTTGATAGTGCCAAGCGTTGAGAAAGGGTACTGTGTGCCCAGGAAATTTTGTGCAGACATGTCTAGATTATTAAATGATCTTGATGCATTGCACTTGCTGAAAATCTTCTCTGATGTTTCATAAGCAATGTGTATTCTCTTTTTTTTTTTTTTTGCCCAAAAGAGGAATGTCCATTTTTCTTGTAAAGTACATTTCCCCTGATGTTGCCTTACAAGGTTTATGTTGTTCAGCATTGGGAAATGTACTACATATGAAACATCAGACTAACGTTTGTGGTCTTCAGTTGAAAAGAAGATATCTCAGGCCATGATGACGCACTGCATCTGATCTTCTAAGAACTGCCTTTTGGAGGTTCTCTAGTGTTATGTCCTAAATGGAAGCTAATAATACTCAATTCCTCATATATTATAACCGAATTATAGACTCAAGACAGACTCTGACATCAGGTAACAATGTAACATGTTCATCACAATCAGACAGATAAGATGTGATTGAGTTTCAGAATTGTTGACTCCCAGTAGGATGACCAGGTGAGCCATGTCATAATAATCCTAAATACATTCAATCTGAGATGTCAACACTTTCCCTGCATAGCACACTTGACTGTGTAAGGGTTGCTGATGCCTAGACATAGTGGGTGTGAAATATTTGGTTTCAGTGGAACATGGGGTCCAATGATCCTCTTTGTATAAAAGAATCCTACATTAGTAAGGTTGCACATAGATGAACGATTGTCCGTGCACATTATATGGATTGATCTGATTTTTGACTCAGAGCAAACCTGTGGTTCTTAAATTTAACTACTGACACGCAATTTGTCTTGAAACTTAGTTATACTTCTTTCAAACTTCATGGTTGCAGACATGATGAGAGAAGCATATTGCACTAGCAAATCTTTTGAGACAAAGCATATGAACAATTCGAAGAAAGCGTGGCAAACTGTGATCGAGGCGGGAGGATGTTCAACACTAACCCCCTTGGAAAACTCGATCCTAATGGGCGCCCCGCGGAGCCGGGCCCCCTGCAGCTCCCGCAGCGCCGCGACGGCGCCCTCCTCCCGCAGGAAGCTCACGAACGCGAAGCTCCGGCCGTGGTCGCGGGCGATGCCGTCGACCTCGCCGCACCTGAGGAACAGCTCCGAAAGGTCGGACGCGGTGACGCCAGGGCTCAGGCTGCCCACCCAGAGGTGCCGCGACGGCGGCGCCACGCCCCACCCGGAGGATCTCCGCGGCGGCGGCGGCGGCGGCGGCTCGTCGCGGGCGGAGAAACGGAGCGAGCCGTCACTCCTCACGCCGCCGAACCTCTCCTGTCCCCCGCCTCCGCGGCCTCGGCCTCTCCCAATCTGCAAGAACCGATCGCGATTCGTCAGGGCAAACCGCATTTCCATCAACAACAGCGTCTACGAGACGGGGGTGGGGGGTGGGGGGGGGGCGAACGAGACGAGAGAGCACCATCTGCTTGGTGGCTGCGGCAGAGCTCCGGCGGCGATTGGGAAGTTAGGGTTTCGCGTTTCTTGCTCGACAGTCCGGGAGATGGATGAGGCGGATTTTTCCTGTGTATTTATTGCTTTTTTGTTGGAAAATGAGTAAAAAAATTACAGTGATATCTTTTTTAACAGTTAAGTCCAATATAACGGTAAAAATTACTGGGTTCTCCGATTACAAATAAAGTTACTATTAATTTGCATATCAAAATAGACCATCGGGTATGTATTTGTTCCTGTGGTGATCACTTAGTTGAGATTGATTCTATTTGAGTCAGGATGGCGACTCAAATGGCGCCAAGCGCTGAAATGAACTTTAAGGCATGTTTGGTTGGTACCTAAGTTTGCCATGTCTAAGCTTAGGCAATGTGTGGCTGCCACAGAAAGTGTGGCTAACAAAATCGAAACCACACTTGTGGCAAAGTTTGGCAAGAAACTGAGTCTATGACGTGTGGGGCCGTGTGCTAAGAAAGTGTGGTATGCCACAGTTGCATCAGTGAACCAAACAGCTACCTAAAAACTGTGGCACGCCTAACTTGTGGCTAGGCAACTTCTGGTCATGAACCAAACAGGCCCTTAGCTTTCCTCCTTCGCCTCCAAGAGTTAGGAAAACCACTCCTTCAAATGTTTTTTTTTTTACCTTTGGCATTGTTTCTGTATGTCAATTTGTTCATCTTCCTTGCATCCGTATTTCCCTCGCAAATTTACCTTATTTTTCAAGACGACGTTGCTCCTTTCCTAATGTTCATTCAAATCTATAGCTAAACTATATATGCATTTACCTTATTTTCTAGACACCCTTGCTTTTTTTTCAACCCAATAGCTTTCATTAATTACTCATATTAAGGTTACAATATCCATAAAAGACGATAAAAACTCATGTGTGTGGTTAATCCAAACACAACAAACCGGAGGCTTGTTCTTTTTGGCTGAGGCTTATAGTTTTTTGCTGCGGCTTGTGGCTTTTGAGCTGTTCGTGTGAAAGATTACAGAATAATAGAAGCTCACGTGCGATTTTTGCCGATATAAATAAAGTCGGTGCAATATGTACTACAATTAACTAGTATACCCCAACTCGAAAAGGTACTATGTTTAAAAGCTAGTTACTATAGAAAAGTCAAAAACAGAAGCAAAAATCTGAAAAAGAACAGAACAATTCGGCAATGCCGCATGGCACACCCTTGCCTTTCTTTTATATTCGATTCTATAGTTTTGTTTAGGTCTTACAGGTCTTATGGTGGATTTGATTTTTTTTCTCACATGTCAACTTTAGCATCTCAATCTTACATGCCTTATACTATAGCAGGGATTATATGCTCTTTCATTCTTTGTCTTATCATCTCTTAAGAGCCAGATGCAATATCATTTTATTTTTTAGGACCCGTTGGTGTCATATAATCGGGAATCATTCTATGACAATTTGCTTCCGCTACCTTTCGACATCCAAATGGCTTTTCTTGTTAAGGACTTTTGGACGGGGCTGTTTGGTTTGCGGTCTGAGAACTTGCCTGCCCAGGCAACTGATTCCAGGCGTCTATTTTCCTCTGTCTGGGGACAGGATTGCTGCCTGGCTGTTCAGCTGCCTGCCAGGCAGCATCCAAACACGTTGTAATGACATTTTGTAGGAAGCCGTCGTTCAAAGAGACATCCCTGATGAATTGTGTTGGACACCACACCCTAAATGAATTTGGATAGCATCAGCTCTTACAAAGAGAGGGAGAAAATGCAGGAACACACTCGTTGCAGCCCACCATATATTTCATGTTGGACCATAAGACACTTGTGCAGGAGGCGATGACAAGAGAAGGGTGTGTTCTTTTTGGCTAAATCTTATGGTTTTTAGCTGCGAATTGTGATTTTTGGACTGTTCGCATGAGAGATTATAGAGTAACAGAAATTCACGTGCGGTTTTTGCTGATATAAATAAAATCGATACAGTATGTACTACAATTAACTAATAAACCCTATTTTGAAAAATACTCTGTTTAAAAGCTAGTTATTGTAGAAAAGCCGAAAAACAGCTTTTAGAAGCTGAAAAAAAAACAAGCCCTTACTCTGCAAGATAGTGCACTGGAAAATCAAATCAATACTTGCCCACATCTTCAACGCAACTGGCCTACTGGAACATCAAATAATTCACATGTCATGAGAGGCAAATGAAGTTACCCATGGTCTAGCTAAAGGAGCGGTAAACACGGTCGACACTGCGGCAACATGATCAAATCGGACCTTGTCATTTTTGGATGTCGTTTTAGGATAAGTGAAATCAAACTTTTAAAAAATTTGACCACTAGTATTCATAAAAGCATTAAGGTTTGTACATCACAATAAAATGAGATTCATACATTTGCCATTAAAAGTGATTTCTAAAATATTGTACGTCTTATAATGTTTACCAATATATATTAAAGAGAAATAATAGTCAAATGTCTGTATTAGAGATGCATCAATCATGTCCATAACGACCTCTGTTTTGGTACGGAGATAGTATGTCACTATGGTGTATCAATAATGCTACTATGAATACCTCTCGGCATTGTCCTGTGACAATACCAAAGCGTGCTCTCTGGCATCTTTTGCTTGTAACAATACCGGTTTAAGGCTTGCTTGATAAGAAAAGATTAGACCCAATACTTTCCGGTGAGCAGTGATTTTACTTCGATTTTCCCCGTTCACCCGAATGGAATGACCTAATCCCCTTAAATCCAAAAGGGAGATCCATGAGCACTTTTTTGAAGGATCATATACCCTGAGCATGAGTTATCATTCTACACATTGAATTACTCAAGTTTTCTTTTACCCAATTTTAGCAAATATGTGAATAGATCATATTTTCTGATACACATGCAGGATGAATTGATGTACTGTGATAAGTTTGAGGGAAATGAAGGTCTCTTCATTCTTGTGAGACCTCCTTTTAAGCAGGGTGATATCAAACCCAAGCAAATTGGACCATCGTTTATCATTTGGTTAATAGCACGGTAAAATATTAGAGGATCGAATATGGCAATTGAGGGAGGGTGAATGATGTCTTAAATTTTTCCCCTAAGTATTCTCTAATCTTTACTTCAATAGTTATGAGAGGCTATAAAGATTAAGAGTAAAGAATAAATCAACAAAGACTCAATTGACAGATAAAACCAATGAGTGATCGAAAATTAATATGGTCAAAATAAAATCAGAATAGTCAAAGACCAATGTGTGATAGAAGACCAATGAGTGGTCAAATACTTGCAATCAAAGATATGAAAATATAAGACACTAGGCTTTCGCCTAAACCTCAACTCATAAGAAGTGCAATACAAGTGTGCCCTAAGAAAAACTCTTCGAAACATGGAAGCGGTAGCTATAGTCTCAGCCTAAAACTTTCTAAGTGTACCATACTCATCTAGTATCGTCCTGACTATCTCGACCAAGATATGGTTCTTCCTCTCCACAACGCAATTTTGTTGAGAAACGTATGGAGAAGAGAACTGATGTTCTATACCTATCTGATCACAGAACCTTTCAAAGTAGGAGCTTTTGAACTCCGTGCCATTGTCACCGTGATTCGCTCGTAAGGCACCAGGGAGCTCAATAGACAACCTATTGAATAAACCCCAAAAACAATTGAAAGTTTCCTCATTCGAGGCTAAGAAAAACACCCAAGAAAAATCTCAAAAAGTCATCAACCACAACAAAAACATACCACTTACCACTAGCCTACTACACTCTAGCTGGCCCAATAGTGTCCACATAGAAAAGCTGTCCAGGTGCGTCAGTCATAATCATTGTGACTGGAGGATGAGAAGCAGTAATCATCTTGCCATACCGCCAAGGAACACGAACTAAGTTTTTCACCACCTTGAGCTTAGGCATACCATGAATGTGGCCGTAACCGCTAACTCGGGTCAGGTGATCAAAGCCAATGTGACCAAACCCCTTATGCCAAAAAGAAAGATCATAGGACTCAAAAGCAGCTAAGCACTGGAGAGAATCACCAGAATACTCAATAAAATCAGCATGAAATATTCTCCCAAACCTAAAAATCCTGCAAAGTAAACTTCCTCAAGAATCAAGAATCTTCAAAGCATTTTTCTTAAAGCTTACCTCAAAATCGTCATCAGTAACAAACAACAAATTATATCACAACTTACTTAGTAAAGCAACATCCTTAAAAATGAAATAATCATTAATACGCATAGTACATTTAGCGATGACTCGACCTGACGAAGCGTCTCTAAAAGTGATCATCTCATCATTGGAGCTTGAACTAGGGAAGAGAACCAATGTGAATCTCTGATCATATGACGAGAACAACCGGAGTTAACAAGCCAAACATCTCCCTTCCCAACCTGATGACTTGAATCAGTGAGAAGAAAACATCGGTGACTTAATACAAGGGTCAATAAGAGCAAATCTAGAAACCCAGTACTGAATCACTGAAAGATAAAGCTCCATTTAAGTTGGTTTTGGTGTTAATGACAAATGTCATTATGATATTAATGACATATACTTTATAATGTTTTGGTGAAAATGATAAATGAATTTATGAGACTAATATGTTTATTTGAGTTTATCTTTGGTTAGTCTCATTTAGATGAAAAGGTGAAATCAAAGAGGTATGCATTCGAAATCGCTTTTTCATTTACAAATGCATTTCTTATATCCAAAATATAGATTGAACTCCTCAATTAGTCTAAAATGAATATGTGCATATGTCTTCACTATATACACTTGTATGCACACATTTAGGGGAAGCTCTCTATATATTTTGGAGTTTCATAAGTATTGATTCATGCTTCTTTTAATACGCATATTTGGGATCTTTACTTTGAAATACATTCTTGAGTATATATAACTTGTGTAGTTCGTATATACTCATGTGCAATCGGGTTGTCATCTAACTTCTCCATTATGTGTTAATGGTTGAATGCCTAAATGACAACCGGATGAGTAAGCTTCGTCTAAAGCTTATTTTAGAGTATACATTTGTTGTGTACAAGGTGTATACTCGCAAATCATTTTCATATCTCATTATTTGTTGAGATTGTCATGAATTACCAAAATGGTGAAGTTTGATAATCGATGACAATTGTTCTGTGGACTAACGGTTTCCATGAGTTGGATGCAGAGTTTAGGTTCCACAAATAAGAACGACTTGGAATGATTTCATGTGTTGAAGATCATCAAGTCAATATTGAGAAGAAGATAGTTTCATGAGTTGAAGGTTATCAAAGAAGAAGATGGATTCATGTGTTGAAGGCCATCGAGAAGAAGATGCGTCATGAGTTGATGCATGTTCAAAATGGAGATGATCATGTGTTGATCATCAAGACAAGTGAAGACCATCATGTGTTGATGGAGTTGATGAAAAGAATGCATCATGAGTTGATGCCTATCAAGATGATGACCCAAGTCAAAGGTATGACTAGTTAGGGCTAAGGATGTGTTCCTAATCTTTTACCGGTCTTGTGTTTGGTTGGAAGACCGGATTGCTAGTGTAGATTGCCATACTATTAAGAGGGGTCATGTCTAGTAGTTTGAGTCTCATCATGTGTTGATAGCTCAAACCTCACTTGCTCTAGCTCATCTCGATATGAGGCTTATATTTGCGAATGTGTTTTGTAAATAGTCGAAGCTTATATGTTGAATTCTAGCAACATGGGACTATGCATTGCAAATGTGTTTTGCAAGTGCTTGAAATCCATGTACCTACTCCTTGTGGCATGATCTAAGTTTCCAAATGTGTTTTGCAAAAGTTGGAGATCATGCATTATCCCTTGGCATGGTCTATGATTGTTTATTGCTATTTCCTTGGATTGGACCATGGTAGTGACTTCTTGGATGTTCTTTGATTTCTGCATTGATCTAATATATTTGAGGTCATGCAAATAGATGGGTTGTGTAGCCCTTTGAATAAGCTTTCCATAGAGTCCAAGATCACTGAATTTCGACATCGAAGTCAAAACTGATGACCGTTTTCCCGAGTGTCGTCTGTGCTGAAAAACCGAAAACGAAAGTACCGCAATTTGTACTGCGGTAGTTCCGATTTTTGCGGAAGTACCGCAGTTTGTACTGCGGTAGTTCCGATTTTACAGTAGTTCCGATTTTTCGGTAGTTCCAATTTCCGAGCGGAACGTTTTTTCCAGAGAACGACTTTTTGAATAACTTGGCCTCGGGAAAATCAGAAGTACCGCAATTTGAACTGCGGTAGTTCCGATTTCGCTGAGAAATGGCTAGTTTTCTAACCATTGGCGAGGAAATCAGAAGTACCGCAATTTGTACTGCGGTAGTTCCGATTTTCCTGATTTTTCAAGGGTTTGGCTCCAACGGCTAGTTTTCTTGTGTGGGATATAAATACCCCCTTGTGGCCGGGTGGAGAGATTGTTGCTTCATTCATTTATGTGTTCTTGAGCTAGAGTGAGGCTCTCCACTGAATTGTGCATGTGTTGCACTTTGTGTGAGAGGAGAGGTGATCTAGAGTGCATGTGTTGCATCTAGAGGAGGACTTTGTGTCCGAGATTGAGCTTGTGCATTCGTTGCACGTGGTGAGAGTCAAGTGAGAGACTTAGCTTGTTACTCTTGGAGTTTATCGACTCCTAGACGGCGTAGGAGGCTTCGTGCGCGGTGATCTTCTCAAAGAAGGTTGTGAGAAGACCCGGCGAAGTTGTGAAGGTCAAAGCTCACCTACCCGGAGCGGGAAAGAGCTATCACTAGTGATTTGAGGTGGAAGGCTTAATTCGTGGAGCCAGTCCGATTTGTTCGGGCTTACCTCAACGTGGACTAGGGGAGACCGGCAAGTCTCCGAACATCACGGTAAAAAGAGAACGTGTCATTTGTGGTTTATTTTCTTGTACTCAATTTACTTTCAAGCAATTTACATTCATAGAATTAATTTGATTGCTTGTCAACCTAGGATTGCAAACCTTGACCTAGGATAGAATTATTAGTGCACTTAGGCGAATTCATTTGATTTAGGGTCTATTTGTGCTAAACCAATTTAATTTTACCTTCCGCATAATACACTTGGTTTAGGCAAATTGAATAGGTCTTGAATTGTTAGTATTAATTAGAAGAGAATTTTTAAACCGCCTATTCAACCCCCCCTCAGTCGGCCTCCTCGATCTTACAATCACACGAAGAGCAGAAGATCCAGTCACAGAAATAAAAGATTGAACTTTAGCGACACTATGGAACTCACATCTCACAGAATCAGAAGGTCTAGAAATAGAACCCAAACCTCTGCCTAGTGTATAATGATCATGCCGCGGATAGCTACCTCAATAGGGAAAATGAGGTATATCCTTAGGACGGCAGAAACCCTGACCAGAAGCAACTCGAAGACCAAAACCAGAAGAAGCCTGAAAACCAAGTTCTCGACGTTGCCTAAAACCAAGAAGGTCTAGAGAGCTACCTATAGTTCTAGACCTTGTGTCGGCCTTAGGAGCATTCTGAGTCCGGGGCTAACTCTGAATACCCCTAAGAGCGTGAACACGATCACGATGCACAACCTTGGTAGAACTCAACTAAGTGTCTATCCTTCTGACAAAAGGTGCAACAATACTTCGCCTACTGAGAGGTCGAAGCAGCAGGAGGTACAACCTTACTATCAGAAGTCTCCTAGGCAAAGCTCGCAGATCTGAACACTGTCTTCTTAGTCTTAGGCATAACCTCGATCACGCCTTCGACTATAGCCCTAACAACTGCAGGTGGATGTTTCCTCACATCCTCTAAAAAATCATATCTTAGACCTTAATTAAACGTGCAGATCTTGGATTTGTCCAGGATAAGATTAACTTTTTTCCTCACCTCCAATAAATTTTTCAAAAGTGTTCATGAGATACTCACACTCCCGAAAATGGAAGCACAGAAAGAACATGGGGAAGAAGATGATGAAGAACCAGAAGGAGAATATCGGATAGCACGTGCGTATCTCTTCTTATGCACAACTACCTCAAGCTTGAGGGCTGGCTTCTCATGACACACATAGGGCAGACCTGACCCTAGCCATCTGGGCCTCAAATCCCTTCCTAAAGGTCTCTTTCATACCCTTCATTTTCCCTTCTAATTTAACACAGAACAAACAAGCAGGTTGTGACTTCTTTAGTAGGTCTTTAGTTAGCTTCACACATTTTTATCCAAAGCAATCAAATTAGATTTTAATTTTTCACAAATGTTACAAGGTGAGCTAACAAGAACCTTATATGCATATTGAGCCATTTTCTTATTATGATTACACATGTCCTAAAATTGCTTATATATGGATTCATGTTCGGTAGTTAAATTAGGGTAGTTGGCACAAGAAGCTGTAGGCTCAATTAAAGCAACATGTATTTCAGCAATTTTATGATCTGTCTTCTTTAAATTAATATTTAAGTTGACACAGCTATCACAAGTTTCAAGCAGACCAAGGAGAAAGGTATATAGATCTCTAAAGGCATTGTCCTTATCCTCATATGAGGTGCACACTGTAGTCTCAGCAGAATCAGACTGAAAGGAAGGAACTCTAGCCATCTAATTCAGCTAATACACTAATATTCTCCACCTTAAGCAAATCAAGCTTAGAGATCACACTATCATGCGAGGTCCTTAGCCTCTCCATATCTCCAAGCAAAGAAGAACATATATCACAATCGTCAAAGGAGAAAACAGATCTAAGTGAAGCAAACTCCCGTGATAAGCTTTCTACCTACTTCTCTAACTCACCACACCTAGCTCTAGACTTAGCATAGAACTTTCCTACCTTCAGAAAAGCATCATTGAGCTGGTCGTAGGAGGGACATACCTCATCGGAGTCACTATATAGATCGTCATCGCTGATACCATTCTCGTCAGCCATGAAGCACATCCCAGTGAAGTTGTCATCCTTGGTGTTCTTCTGCGGATTATCCTCAGCATCGTCATTGATCCAGTCCTCCATGTCGCTGAAGTTGAAGTTATCAAAGGTGGTAAGAACGCAGTGGAAGAGCTTCTTTGCCTTGCCAAGATTACGATACTTCTTCTCCTTACCTTGATTGTGAGCTCATGGCTTCTTGTTGTGGTTCTTGTTGGTGTAGCCATTCTTGCTCGCACCGCCATAGTCGTTCTTGGCCTTCTTTAGCTTAGGGTAGTTTGTTCGAATGTTGTTGGGGCCACCACACTCGAAGTAGATCACCAGATCTCCTCTTTCTCTCCCTAGCCCTCTTGCAGGCATGCGAGAATTTTCTGGCTAAGAAGGCTAACTCGCTCTCTGGAAACTACTCAAACTAATCATCGCTCATCTCGCATAAAGCAACCAAAGAGAAACCAAAGATGCCATCAGAAAATGGTTGAGAAGTAGATATGGGATCAGTGACCAAAGCCATCGACTACGACTTCGTCTTGTGAGAGACAACGTTGATCACATGAGTCTTGGGACATGAGTACAGCACGTCAAGACTCAAGGTCGACAAATCAATCGTGTCCTTGATGATGGTTACTTTCATCTCCTAAACTCTAAGATCTAGTGCAGATAGCATCTGTCGAGCATTATCTGAGTATGGGTATGTGAGACCAACAGTTGGAGATTGCTCAATTTCTTGTGAAATTTGGCAAAACACTCATCTAAGGACTTACCAGCAAGCATCTCAAATTTGTTGTATTCCCTCTTGTACTGATCATGTTGGACAGTCTTGATCTGGGTTGTGCCCTCATAGTATACATAGAGAGTCACCCAGATGTCGTATGCTGACATGAGATGAGATATGTGATCAAACTCATTTCGGCTAAAACCCTGGATGATGATGTTCCTTGCCTTGGCATTTTCCTCAACATCTGGCGTATTAATGGTCGTGATGTCCTCATCAGCAGTAACAACAAACCTCATCTTAACCTTTTTCTAAATTGCATAGCTTTGAGCCTGAATGTAAGACTGCATCTTACTCTTCCAAAAGAGATAGTCAATCTCATCAAAGATAGGAGGCTTGGTGGAATTCTTATCTGCTGCCATGGCTCCTAAGACTGGTTAATATCCATGAGAAGAGCTATCCGGACTCTAACTCCAATTGTAGGACCAAAGATGGTAACAGAGGAGGGGGTGAATGGTACCTCAAATTTCCCCAAATATTCTCTAATCTTTACGCCAATTGCTATGAAAAGCTATAAAGATCAAGAGTAAAGAATAAATCGACAGACATTCAATTGACGAAGAAAAACTAGTGTGGTCAAAAAGACCAGAGTGGTCGAAGACCAATGAGTGGTCGAAAACTAATGTGGTCAAAATAAGACCAGAGCAGTTGAAGACCAATGAGTGGTCGAAAACCAATATAGTCCAAATAATACCAGAGTAGTCGAAGACCAATGAGTAGTCAAAAACCAATGTGGTCGAACTGGACAATATGGTCAAGACCAATAAGTGGTCGAAAACCAATGTGGTCGAACCAGACAATGTGGTCGAAATAAGACCTATGTGGTTGAACCAAACAATGTGGTCAAAATAAAACCTGTGTGGTCAAACCAAACAATGTGGTCAAAATAAGACCTGTGAAATCAGGGGATGAACAAAAATTTCAGCACTGTTTCATGAACGTAAAATCTATGTAACTTTGACTCATAGATCCAAATAACATAAAAATTGCAGGAATCTTCTTTAGGATATCACAAACCTATTCCAATAAAAGATCATGAAAAACATTATCAAAGTTGAGACCTTCTTTAGTTTTAAGACAAATTGTAACAAAACCGATCAAAAAACCTAAAACAGTAAATACGACTTGATGTAGGTGGATGATAACCAAGATGGCTCTAAATGTATTTCCACATGTCACGGCAAGTTAGAACACCACCGAAATTAAGCCAAAAACCCCCAGATCAAGAAATCACTTGAAAGATAAAAAACGTGCAAAAACCGAGTTTTTTTACGAACTTGCTACCAAAGTGCCTAGATGGGTAGAGATTGATTTTCTGATATTATCTCCATCACTTATACGTCCATGGCATAGTAAGATCGAAAAGAGAGAAAGGAAGAGATCAAAACCAACCAACTCATGAGCACATTAATCAAGACATGATAGATTCATGGAGAAATACAAAGATTGACGTATTACTTACTTAAGACGAAAAGTTTTACAGCCACTCTACCTTAGAGGATAGAGAGCATACCAAGCACTCAACTCTCAAACACTAACCCTAAATATGATAGCAGAAGAGAGATGAGTTAGATGGTAAATCACAAGTCTCCATCCCAACACCCTTTTATAGATGGGCTAGCCAGTCACATCCTCCCTTTAGTAGATACTATCCACTTAGCATAATGGGAGAAACCCGGTAACCCCCCACACACGGGTTTTACTCACACATGTTCACTTATGTGCGTTTTTCAAAGCATATAACCTGAATATGCTAAATCCTTAGCCTTAATCCACGTTGACCTAAACCGCTCTTCTAAGCGCCACACATACACCACGGTTTTGATCCAAGATAGTTTCTATAATTTAGTCAAACTACCAAAATATCCTTTGTTGACCCGGTCATAACTATCCTTTGCAAGTAATCGTCATGCTTACTATGTGTTGGTGTATCACTAGCTTGCCACGTGTTGCCAAGTCTCTCCCGTCTTGGTTCCACCGAACCATGGTTTACTTTGACCGTCCAAGCCACATCATGTGATCCTGTTGTTCGAACTCGTCTTCAACATTTCTTGTTTTCCTATGCCATGCTTGAGCTCACCATCCCACCAGCATCCTTGATCATTCTGGGCCTTAGCTCCTCTATGAGCAAAGCCCCGATCCTCACCGTTGACCATGGTTGACTCCAAGCGACCCTTCACATCCAAAGATAAAGAAATTATTTTACGATACAAATTCTTCATAACTTGACCCACGTTAGTCAAACACATACATCATGCAACCTTAATGCAATGACACAGGTCACCCCAACTAAATCTATGACTCAAATCCTAAAATCCTCAATTTCTGCTCAAAACCACTCCAGACAAAGTGAGATATTTGAAAAAACGCTTAACCACTTCACAAAATTTGCAATGGTTCATTACAACAATAACCTAGACCTTTGCACATGGTCCTTCAATCTCCCCTTGGATGAATCAATTAGCAATTCCTCAAAAATACAAATAGGAAGAGCTTTTAGACAAAGAAAGAGAATTTTGCAAAGAGAGACTCAAAATGGTTTATGTTCTTAATGATGAATGCAAGTCGGATCAATTTGATAGAGAGATGTGTTCTTGCACTTCAATAAGAGTATGATGATCTGGGTAGGTCAGAGCATGGCTTGAACTAATTTTCCAGAGAACATGTCTTTCAGAATTTGCACAAAGTAGGATGATCTAGGATTAGATCAGATCATCCGAGTTAGGCAGGTAATTTGTCTCAGGTCGGACGATCCAAGTTAATGTAACGGCTGTATTTTTTTACCATTGGAAGCATTTAAGTCAAATGATCCAACTTGGATTAGATGATCTAAGTGAAGGCTGATTTTGAGCAGAATGTGTCATAGCGTCTAGTTTATGAAACGTGGAACTATATATATGGACTTGGGCATTCAAATTAGCTCTTTTGATACTCCAATTCAGTGGCTTGCATATTCGGGATTCAAGGGCACTCATGAGCATCAAGTTGAGATCTTGAGAGTGTTGAGAGTGCGAGAGAGTAGATTAGGCTAAGTTGTGGACATCACTCCTAATTATTTGACCTAACTAGGCTAAGTTGCCTTTTTGAGCTTATTACTTTTGAAATTCAATGGTTTCTAGACGGTTTGGAAGCATGCTCTTGGTGACCTTCCAAGATGAGCTTTTAGAAGGCACCAAAAGGGTAATGATGGTTTGGAATCCATCTATCTAGAGTGAAGGACTACCGCTAATGGAACACTTGAATGCTTGCGCGGGTTCTAATAGGAGCTAGACGTTTGTGAGAGTGCTCCAAATAGGAGCTAGACCTTTGCGAGAGTGCTCCAATGAGAAGTAGGGGGTCGCCAAATATCTAAGATCTCGGTAAAGAATTGGTTATCTCTTGTTCCTTTTTCATTTCTGTATTTATTACTGGTATCTCATTTCCTAGCTTACTAGACTTATGTAAGGATGGAATTTAGGTTGCAAAACTTTACTAACATGTTTAGGAGTTGATTGAGTACTCTAGTAAACCATAGTCACTTAAATTGGGCGTAGGGTTTAGATTGTTGTTAATTTGTGTAATTTGGTCAAGTTTGAAAAGGATACCCAATTCACCCTCTTTCCTCTTGGACATCCGATACAGTTCACTTGCCTGGGTGAAGTTTGAACTTAAGATCTCATGCTTGTGTTTGCTCGTGCTCCACCATTTGAAACTCATCTAAGGCCCTGTTTGGGGGAGCTGAAGATTTTGAGTAGCTAGCTAGTCTGAGTAGCTAGCTGGCTGGTATGAGTAGCTGGCTAGTCTGAGTAGCTAGCCTGTTTGGCATCCTGGATTCTAGCTGTACAGCTGGTATCCTGATAGATGTATTGACTGAAATGCCCTTAGGTGAGTTGATGTCCTGATTATGTATTGATAAAAGAGATATCCATTCTGTAAATTTGTAGTACTTAGTTCAAACATTGAAAAACTAATATTAAAATTTCATGATAATAAATTTGACTCCAAATCATAATTTTAAATATTAATTTGATCACCATCAAAAGGAACTTCTATGGTACTATCTATATTCTTGAAGCCATCAAGCCGTTAGCTATGGAATTACGAAAGGCACACATATCACTATCATCTTATGCCGTGCCAAGAAACAGAACTAAGTAACTGGAAGTCTGCTGATTACTAATACGAGGAAAGTTGAGGGTTTGCAAAGCATCATTCAGAATGGTAACTGAAAACATCAAAGTGTTTAATCTGCAGTGCATCAAAACTTCCACAGGCAAAATCTTTTGACTCTTGTGCGCTAAAAGAGAGAACATGGGTAGCATCGCAAGCCCTATCACGCGAACAGGTTCCGCTCGATCACATGAACAGGTTCGGCCTTGACACCTTGAAGGTGGTCTTCAGCTTCCTAGTGGGCGGCCTGACCTTCCGGTACACGAGCGGGAACTTGATCTTTGAGTTGTGGAACTGCTTCGTGTTGTCCCTTTTGCAGAGCTTGAAGTGAACTGTCGCAGTCTTGATGATCTAAATACATGGGAACCTCACACGGTGCCGAGAGGCCATCTCGGTGTACATCTGCTCCACAACACCATTGAGAGTAGTATCACGGTATTCCTTGTACATGTTGTGGTAACCTGTTCTGCTCTGGTAACGCAGCCAGATGCCATAATGCTTGATCGTGGTTGGGTTACGCTCGAAGATCTGAGAAACATTCAACATAATTAGAATCATGCAGGACAATGAAATAACAGTCACATACTGAGAAAATCAGCACTAGAGGGGAGGGGTCTTGAAGGCATCACACAGTACCGTAGTGCACCCTTTTAACCTCTGAATTTCAAGGTTGTCCTAGAGCACACAACTTTGCTTTGAATTCTAAATTAACCAAAATTGGGGCAACAAGCTATCCCATAGATTAATAGGTATGCTGCCTAGCTTTCTTATGGATAAAACTACCATGACTGATAGGTTGAGTCATATGTCTAACACTGAAGTAGCTCCAACAAGATTTTAACATGCATTAGCACAATGACAGTTGCCAAATTTCAAGGCTTTACTATGTCAATGCAATGTCAGTTTTTTTCCTGTGACATGACTTTGACAATTCGATATACTACTAAGCATGAAAGACTTAGCTGAAACTTAATTAATGTTTATGGTACCTAACATGGTCTGAATTTATATAAAGTAAAAGTTAAACTAACGGGTATGGTACATAACATAATCTGAATTTATACAAAGTAACAATGATGGATAAAAGTAAGAACTTCAAAGTTTCAAGCCTTACATTTTTCGCAAGTAGAACCAAACATTATAAATCATTGTGTTACACTAAATACACTAAAATCTGCCGAACTACATTTCTATAATTCTTCTTCTTTTTTTTGCTTCAGATGCATATATCCATGTCACCATGTATGTATTCTTGGCTTGAACAAGTAAATGATTCCCAAGCTTCTTTTACAGGGTTATATTCCACAGTCCGAGCATCTGGCCATTGCTCTTCTTCACCTTCTTCAGCTTCCTCAAGAAGTACCTGCCCGCAAACACACGCAGATAAGCCAAACAACACCATCAAGAAACATACACCAAACAACACACAAAGAAGCATCGCTTTGACATTGCAGTTTGGGATACTGACAAGAACTTGGATTTGGTGCGGACCTCGTTGGTGGCCCAGATCTTCATGCGGTAGATCCTGGGGTGGGGAGGAGGGGTAGGAGGGGGCGGCGGCGGAGATTTGGGGAGGGGGCGCCGGGGGGGAGGGGGCCGGGGTGGGCGGTGGCGGGGAGGGGGGAGGAGAGCGGCGTGGGGGAGGAGGGGTACGAGGGGGGCGGCGGCAGGAGATTTGGGGAGGGGGCGCCGGTGGGGAGGGGGCCGGGGTGTGCGGCGGCGGGGAGGGGGAGGAGAGAGGCGTGGGGGAGGAGAGAGGCGGGGGCGCGGGGGGATCTGGGGAGGGGTCCGCGGGGGGGGGGGGGGGAGCCGGGGGGTGTGAGTTTTGTTCAGTGGCATTTGCGGGTAAATAACTTTAATTTTTAGTGGCATTTTAGTGGCATTAGCCCGCAGAATCTGTGAGAAGCTGGGCTAATGCAGCTACTCGGTCCCAGTACAATTGTAGCTTCCCCAGATTCTTAGTAGCTGGCTCAAAAGCTGGACTGTTTGGGAGAACTTTTGGCTACTAGAAGTAGCTAGCTAGCCTAAAATCCGAAACAAACAGGCCCTTCCTTTACAAAATATATTACAGACATTTTTCAAAAATTTTAAAGCGCCAAATTTAATCCTTTTCAAGTTCCATTGCCTGTTTAGGATATCACCACTTGAGCTCCTTTTGTCTTGCCTTGAAGAAACTCCAAATTTAATCAAACAAGTAATCATACTATCTGAAGTGGTAATATTCTCATACAGATAATTGATCACACGCAATAGCCATTTTTTTCTCATGTGAGTACCAAAAGATAGATGTTCCATCTAGAGTCCGGCTTATTTCGGTTTGACTTTTTGGCTTCTGGCTTATTTTTTACTATTTCTAAATTTTGTCCTTTTCTATTTTTTTGGTTTTTTTTTGAGTTTTTTTGCCAGTTTTTTTCTGTATTTATTTACATTGTTCGTGATGGGCTAATATGTTCTTTTTTACTTTTTTAAATTTAGTTATGCTAAATAAGTTACTATCAGTTATAATATACTTTTAGCTATAAACTAATTTATTTTAGCCCAATCCAGCATAAGCCGGTAAAGAAATAACATATTTTCTTGATGCCTACGTATGGAAAAAATACATGACGTCTGGATATGGACATGCTCCATGTGCAAAGCCAATGTAAGGGGAGATTTTATATTATAAAAAGGAAAGAGAATAAACAAATGGAGAAGAGCCACTGAGTAGTCTGTTCAGCCCTCACATGAGCTTCCATCCACTTGCTTTTATTTTAAGAAAAGGAAAATAATTAACTAAATCCCGTTGCCAATTCGCTCTCAGCGAACATACACGGAGAGATGGGGAGAGAGAGAGAGAGAGAGAAAGAAGGGTCAAGCTGAAATTTCCACGAACCAATCATTGTGCAGTGCCCAATTACTCAACACCAAGAACGAAATTTTCTTCAATTAAATGAGTAGGAGCAGTATTTTCTATACTTGAATTAAATGAGCTAATTAAGAAAGCATATTTTAGCTGTTCTTCCATCTTAAAAATGATGACTGTAGTAACTAACAAGATATTTAACACTGGAGGTAAGTTGGATGTGGATCTCTTGACTTTTGATTATGGTTTACAAATTTTAGGTTGTTTATAAAAAAATATAAATTTATATATAGTTTTAGTTAATATAAATAATGTTGTTACAGTGAATACGACAGTTACAGTTTGTAGAAGTTGAATCGAAAAGAAGAGAACCGTAATATTCTATAAACAGTAGAAAATGACACTGCTCTGCACTAACAGGCACCATTATGGCAGTAATGCATTACAGGTGCAGGAGACCTTCACAAATCCCAAGCAACTGAGCAAGAGGGAGAAGGCAGAGAGAGAGAGAGAGAGAGAGAGAGAGAGGAATCACTGCCACTGGAAAGCAAAAGTAGCAGAAGAAGAGAAGCAAGAAACGAGAGAGAGAGAGAGAGCTGAGGGACTTTTCATTGGATCCTTCCCTTTTGGGGAGGAAGGAAGGAAGAAGTCGTCTCACTCTCTTGTTTGAGAGGAGGCCGAGGAGATGTTCCCCCCTGGCCTTATCCACCACCGCCCGGACGGCGGGGCGCCCGGCGAGGCGCCGCGCTCCGGCGGCGCGGGCGCGGGCGGCGGGCCGAGCCTGGTGCTGACGGCGGACCCCAAGCCCCGGCTCCGGTGGACGGCCGACCTCCACGAGCGCTTCGTCGACGCCGTCGCCCAGCTCGGCGGGCCCGAGAGTGAGATGCTCCGCTCCCCCCCCCTCTCTCCCCCAAGCCCCAGCAATGTGTGGTTGATTGGTGGGTGGGTTTCTTGGTTGGTGTGGCCGTGTGCTTTGCTTCTTGCGTGGACGGATTCGAGCGGCATGTGAGGCTCTTGCTTGTCTCGGAGCAAGGATTTGAGCGGGATTGGGATGGATGTCTGTTGAAATTTTAGGAAAGTTTGGATCTTTTGTCTATCAAGTTTGGGCCTTTGTCACTTGCAGTCAAATTCGTGCGAAATGCGCGCTGCTGGAGAAAGAGCGTCGTGCATTTGCGCTAAGGAAAGCGGATTTAGCGCGCTCTTGGCTGGTATTGGTGTATGCATGACGGATTTCGAGGGGAATGTGTGGCCCTTACCTGCTTTGGGGCTGGGAGGAGAAGTGTTTTGAGAGGGCTATGTGGTGTGTTTTCGAAGGTTGTGGCCTTTTCTTAGTAAAGTTCAAGCTTTCATGGTGATTCGGGTGAAAAAGGAGATGTTGGCTATGAAATAGGGAGTTTGCTTGATCTTGGATTTCAACGAAATATGCGCTGTAGGAACCATAATATTTTGAATTTTTTTTTGGAGAAAAATGGTGATGCATTTGTGGGTTAGAATTGGGTGGAGTGTATCAGTAATTTCTGGTGGGTCGATGAGATTTGAAGTGGTTGAATTTCATTGAAAAAATGAAAGAAGTTTCTGCACACTGGGGGGTTCATTTCTGGGGGATGTATGGATTGGTAGGCGAAATGGAGCAATTTGTTGCCTTTCCTGGATGACATTCTGGAGTTATGGTCGTAGTTTCAGTTTGTTGGTCCTGGGATTTGGGAGGTGATGTGGTAAATTACGGTGAATCAATTGTTTTGAACTGTGAAACTGGACACTATGATTTTTCTTGCTTTGAGATGGTGATGTTTGTTGCCTGCATGAACTCAGAATTTGATCATATCGTGCAGTTCTGGATGCTGGTTGCGGTAAATTGAAGAAGTATGGTGGTCTGTCTTGATACACGTTGAGTTTTGATGGCAATTTATGTGGCTGGCCGTGTGGATTTGGAACTAAGTGTTGCCATTGGAAGTTGTTCTGTGGGGAGTAGCAGAAAGGTGTTGTCTTTCTTTTAGGTACTTGTATATTTGTGTGAGCTTGGCTCACCATATCTGCAGTCTGCATCTATGAGGAGTTGATTGCGATTGTTTTGCATTAACTTGAATTAATTTTATATGCATTTCAGTTATATTAGGATGTTCTTGCGGT
Organism: Dendrocalamus latiflorus; assembly: GCA_017311315.1. Classification (NCBI taxonomy): domain Eukaryota; kingdom Viridiplantae; phylum Streptophyta; class Magnoliopsida; order Poales; family Poaceae; genus Dendrocalamus; species Dendrocalamus latiflorus. The sequence goes on from CM029658.1 coordinate 23,913,353, forward strand.
GTTTATTTGCTGTCTTTGATCCTGGAGTTTAATGCAATGTTGGAAATTGTGTTTTTGGGTAACATTTCTCAATTTATTATAACAGATTTATTTTTTTAGGGTACAAGGAGCAGTTGACTAGACTCACCTGAAAGATTACAAATGGTTGAAGTGAATTGGTGTATTTCTTGTTATAACCTTGGTCTCATTAAAAGGTTGCTGTTCAAAAGTAGACGGTTGTTATTATGTGGCAAACTGCTTCTTTGTAATACATGACGTAGTTATCGAAAGATGACGCTGTTCTATAGATTTTACGGACTTGCTAATTTTCAGGTGCCTGTATTTTTTTTGTCTCAGTCACCTAAAATTGCACAATACTAAGCCTAAAATTGCAGTACCAAGTGATGTGCAATTTTAGCACAGCTTTATTGCAACTTTTAGTTATATGTGTTTTTGTATTTGTAGGGGGGTTATGAGGGCTGTTAGATCTCCATCCAAGTGTTGAGAAAACTGAATTTCAGTCGCTTGATAAATAGATACACCATAGACTTTATTGGTGTAATCTAGACTTTGGTGTGTTTCTTTGGTATAGTTTGTCTGAGCAAAGTGTTGCCCGTGCAAAAGTAGAATATGGTTTTTACATGGCAAAATGCTGCTTTCATGCTATAATTAATGAAATATGGGTGCAGCTCTACCAATCTAGTTTAGCTCGGAGCTTTGATTTGGGTAGACTGTGGACATGGAAGTTAGCGACTCACGGACTGGAACTATGACATACAAAGAAGGTTTAGGGGTAGTGTTTTAGACTTTCGGTTCAGATGACAGGATGTAGGGCTTACCGTTTTAGCCTTGTAGATTTTATTACAAGGCTCTCGTTTCTTTGACTTTGGTGAGGTTTTATTTCTAGCCCACCCAACTTGTTTGCGAAAAAAGGCTTTGTTGTTGTTGTTTGTAATTGATTTAAACCAATATAGTTAACAGAAATGGCTCTTTTCTTTGTCCTCTTAGGTTTTACTCTATTTTTGTTGATTTGAATTTAGTTCAATTAACTGCCTGATTTTTTGGGAGCGGTTGCAACTTGTGATGATTATGTTTATTGATGATATTTTATCTTGTTTTCTTTACCAAAAGTTACCCATTGTTTTTTACCATTTGGATCTAAATACTGATTTTTGATCAAGAACTTAAATTTCAGCCATATGTTACGTGAGATTTTTGTGATTATTCTCTTGCAATTGGTTAGTTGGTGTGTGTCCATCACAAAACATATATGTTCTTAATAATATATTGTGTTTTTTGTTTGTAGGACTAGGATACAAATGTGTCTGTATTTTCAGGTGACTGTTGTTTGTGACTATTAAGTGCAAAATAATATCTTTTCTTGACTGTTTTGCGTAGTTTTGTTTATGTTTGGTGCATTCATTTCTGGCACCGAATTGGTCAGTGAATCTAGCTGTAAATGTTAAAATGTGCAAACATTAAAGTTCTGTTTAGTTGACAATAAAATGAAGATGATTGGACAACAAATATGAACCATCATTTGTGTTATGAATGGACTCTTGTCTATTCTAATGGGCCAAAGGCCAAATATACAAGGAGAAAAAAAATGCAAGAAGCCCCCTATACAAGATAATAATTCTCCTATAGCATATACATGTCTAACAACCCCCTCAAACACATGGTGGATCAGAAACATTAAGTTTGGAGAGGTAGAAATTGTGTTGAGCCCTTGTTTGTGCCTTGGTGAAGAAATATACTAGTTGAAGTTCTGAAGGTACATATTGAAGAAGTGAAGAGTAACCACAGTGATCTCATGTAGGAAGCATCAACATCAATATGCTTTGTAAGCTCATGCTTCGCTGGATCCCGAGCAATATTGATCGCACCCGTGCTGTTGGACAAGAGAGGAGTCGGTGAAGAGACATAAACACCAAAGTACGCAAGTAGCTATCGTAACCAGGTGTGATCTTCGTAGTCAGCGACGTCATAGCTCTCAACTCAGCCTCAGCACTCAAACGAGAAACTGCAGACTACCTCTTAGTCCTCCAAGCAATCAGGGAGGAACCAAGGAAAACATAGTAGGCAGAAAGAGATCGACAATCAGAATAATCACTGCCTAGATCGCATCAGAGTACACCTAAAGATGTAAGGAGCTCGAGCGAGGAAAGAAAAGACAACAAGAGATGGTCCCACGAAGATAGCGTAGAACACAAATAAGGTGGTTGTAGTGGAGCTGAGTAGGAGCCGAAACGAATTGACTGAAAATGTGAACAGAGTAGAAAATATCCGGTCTAATGATTGTAAGGTAGACAAGACTACCAACAAGGTGACGGTATTGAGTGGGGTCCTCAAGAAGCTCACCATCGGTGGATCAAAGATGAATCCAAGCTCTATAGGAGCATCCACCGTGCACTGATCAGTGAGACAAGCATGAGCAAGAAGATCCTGAATGTCTTCTTCTGGGAGAGGTAGTAGCCCTCAGGCGTAGAAGAAAACTCAATCCTAAAAAAGTAATGAAGGGGACTTAGATCAGGCATTAAGAAATGCTCACTAAGATGCTTCTTCACAAAAGCAATATGATATGGATCATCTCCATTAATGATCATATCATCAACATAAAGGAGTGTCTGACCACGAGAAGTGTGAACAAAAAGAGCAGGGTCGTGATCACTGGCGGTGAAACCGACAGTAGTGGCAATAGAAAAGAAGCTCGCAAATCAAGCATGAGAGGCTTGCTTGGGCCCATAGAGAGAGCGGCGAAGGCTGCAAACAATACTGTTAGGGACAGAATACCCAGGGGTGGCTGCAGGTAGACCTCTTCACACAGCTCACCATTGAAAAATGCATTCTTGACGTCTAACTGAGAGATAGACCACTGTCGAACAGAGGCCACAATAAGGGGAGTGCGAACAATGGTCATATGAGTAACAGGTGCAAAAATCTCATCATAGTCACGACCATACTCTGTTGAAAATCACACGCCACAAGACGAGTCTTGTAGCGCTCAAGGGAACCATTCGAGCTAGTCTTGACCTTGTACACCCATTTGCACGTAATAGGAGTGACACGAGCAGGTAGGGGAACAAGATTCTAAGTGCCAGTACGCTCCAAAACAGCAATCTCCTCTGCCATCGTGTGTTGCCACTCTAGATGAATAACAGCCTCACGGTAAATCATAGGCTCAGCAAGAGCAATAGATGCAAAGCCATAACACTCATGAGGCCTGACAGAACAACAATCATGAAGATCGTACCTAGGAGTAGAGACGGGAGTAGGGCCTAACAAGGACGAAAGAGGGGAAATAGCGGAAGGAGGCACAACTAGGGGTGTATCAGGGCGTGGACGGTGAGAGTAGTGTAGCGGAAAGGGGGAGACAACCTCAACAGAAGAGACAGGGGGAGCAGGAACAAGGGAGTCTAAAGAGGAAGGAGCAAACGGAGGTGAAATAGGTGAAGGTGATGACAAAGGTAAAGTGGGAGGAAGCGACAGTCAGAAAAAATCAGAAAAGGAAGTGCCTCAGAGGACGCTAAATTGGTGAAAGAAGACTGAGGGTAGTAAGGACGAGACTCATTAAAAGTGATATCTCGAGATATCCTCATCCGACGAGCAATAGGATCATAACAGTGATAACCCTTATGCTCATAAATGTAGTCAAGGAAAACACATTCAACTGACTGAGCAGTCAACTTGGTGCGATCGCCAGGGGGAAGAACAAAATAGATAACCGAAACGACGGAGATGACTGTGCTGAGGAGGCCTACTAGAGAGACACTCAACCGGACTATAACCCTGAAGAGTAGATGAAGGCTGCAGATTGATAAGATAAGTAGCCATAGAAACAGCCTTAGCCCAGAAATGAGACGGAACATGAGAAGCAAGCATCAGAGCACGAGCAGTCTCAAGTAAGTGATGATGCTTACGCTTAGAGACCATGCTAAGCATGAGCACTAGAACAGGAGTACTAAGAAAGTACCATGGTTAGCAAGATAGCATTTTGGGTGGCCATTATATGCGGAAGAAGACCAAAGCAGTGGCCGGGTGGCGATGGAGTCGGCTGAGCAGCAAGGCGGGCGGCGGCGACATTGGCCTAGCCTGGATGAAGACGGTGACAACGACCTTGTCAAGCCTCGGATCGAGCTCGGGCACACTAAGGAAGAAGCAACCTAGCAGGATCCAGGCGTGGCGAGGTCGACGATGGATGGATCGGGGTGGGGCAGCGGCGGAGAGGGCTAGATCCGGGCGAGGCGACAGTGGAGAGAGCTGGTTCGAGCAGGGCAGCGGTGGAGAGGGCCGGATTCGGGCTTGGCGGTAGTGGAGAGGCCTGGATCCGACGCAGAGACGGCCGTATCCGGGTGGAGGTGGCTTGGCGGCAACGTGGCAGCCGGGAGGCAGCGTGGGCGCGTCTGGGTGCGGCCAGGTCTGGCATGGCGACGACGTGTGTGCGATGACCTGGTGGCGGCAGATGTGGGCACGAGCGCGAGAAGATTCGGTGACATGGCGGTGGTCAATGACGGCTAGGGTTGGGAAACCCTAACTCTAGCCTTGTCCTTGGCTGATACCATGTTATGAATGAACTCTTGTCTATTCCAATGGGCAAAAGGCCAAGTATATAAGGAGACAAAAATGCAAGAAGCCCTCTACATGAGATAATAATTCTCCTACAGCCTATACATGTCTAACAATTTGTTCCATTCCATGGTTTTGAGTCTTGATTCCTGAGGTGTAATAATCGCTAGTCGCACTAGATTCATATGCATGTCAATGCCAAATCATAGTCCAACCATGTTAGCACCCTAAATTTTTGGCTTGTCAATTGCTATCACTAAACTAGTAAAGCATACTAATATATGACTTTATTTTCTTTTACTTTTGAATATAGTAGTCAAATGCATGATTATTCTTGCAGAAGCAACACCAAAAACTATCTTGAGGACAATGGGTGTGAAGGGGCTCACGCTTTTCCACTTGAAGAGTCATCTTCAGGTACTTACTGCATACTTACGTGTATCTTACAATATCTGAAATACAGCTATTTTATGTTTTCTTTTATCTTATAACCAGAAATACAGATTGGGGAAACAATCTGGCAAAGAGACATCAGAGCAATCTAAAGATGGTAAGTTATACAAAGCAATCTACTTATCTCACTGTTTATATCAATGTCTTGCTGCAATGTTTCACAGCTTGTCTCCCATTAACCTGTACACATGTTGAATATGATTCTACTTGGTTGATGGTCTTGCTGTGTTAGCTTCCTCATAATTTTTCATGAACTAAGATGCCATTTGATGTGAGTATATATTTGGTCGATCATGGATTGGTTTGACCCAGATTGGATGCATGTTGCGAGCAATCACTTAGTAGCAACTTTTTGAAAAAATGGGGATTGTTGGGAGTTCTAGGGTTTGGAGATGGCAACCTAGGCTAACTGAGTTATGGACTGATGAGTTTGACCAGATTGGATGCATATTATGAGAATCACTTAGTGGCAACTTCTTGAAATATTGGGGATTGCTGGGATTTCTATGGTTTGGAGATGGCAGCCTAAGCTAACTGAGTTGTGATTTTTTTCTTTTGTTGCTTACCATGCATATATGTTCTTTGGCAAAGGTCTGCAGGGAGGAAGAGGGTGGGTCTGATGAGAGAGATTATGGGAGGGTTTGGAGTTGAGTGGTCTGTAGGGAACGAATGGTGTGAGATTTTGAGTGGTATTGTCGACATCATTCGAATATGGGAATCATGGAGAGCGAAGGACAACCTGTATGGGATATGGGAAGGAGTATTTTACGGTCAGTGGGCAAATTTATTTGTTTTTCACAGATTTCACATAATCTACAGAAAAAATGTTGATGGAGGTAGCATAAAGTTTTGGATTATTATTATGCATTTGAACGAGTCAAGATTTGCCATGTGCGCACATCTCTGCTAATCCAATTAGACATGCAGGCTGAGGCTAGATGCTATTGCCCTTGGCCAGAGGGGGAAAATCGAGAGTTGTACTTTTGTCTTGCGTATAAAATTTAGTCTGCAGTTCTGCACCTAATATAATCACCTTACTACGAACATGGATAATCACATTAAGGTTCATGGATGGTCACAATTGTATCTACATACATGCAATGAAAGAGCAAAAAAAGACTTAAAATATGATTTTGCTCGGTTAGCAATAGAAACTAGTGTGTTTGTTTACATTGTCACTTAATTGCTTCGTAATGTCATTTTGTTAACATGGAAATGTTTGGAAATTGAGTTAAGCGGTTTTCAACATATTCTTGAATTGCACTTTTCTGCTGCAGTTATTTTCTCTTTATCAAATGATTCAAATCTTTAGCACGCATATCAAAGCTTAGTAGCACTATTTATCTCACAAGCATTGATTAATGAAGATCACTGTGCGATTTACTCTTGTCAGTCACCAGTAACTTAATATAATAACACGTGCATATATTATGGGAAATTGTACATAACTACATACCATATGTTCTGCAATGAATTTGTAAAGAAATCCATGACTCGTGTGCACATCCATTTTTTTTACTTGAAAAAATACTGGAAAGAGTTCTGTTAGGTCTTGTACTAGCCTCTGATCTCTGTTTTGTGCTTGCCTTTCCCCACAATTGCAGCGTCCTATCTTCTAGATGCTCAAGGTGGAATGAGTGTGTCTCCTAGAGTTTCTACTCAAGATGTGAAAGAGTAAGCTTCATGAGCCACTCCCTGTCCAGCATGTTTGTTTCTCTTTGAGGATGTTTCATTTCTAGTCTACCTTAACTTGTTTAGGACAAAAAGCTTTGTTGTTGCTGCTGCTGAGTACCTTTATAATATTTACGTATATTATGCTATTTGAAATAGAGTAAAATGTCCATAATTACTTGCTGCAGAAGTCAAGAAGTAAAAGAAGCCCTGAGAGCACAGATGGAAGTGCAACGAAGACTTCATGACCAAGTTGAGGTAACTTTGACTGCTTGCTCTGTCATGTTCTTGTTTTAGTCTTCTACGTGTTGTCATACAAGAAAATAAGAGGTAGTGTTCACCAACTTCAGTAGTTGACTTATTTGTTGATTTTAGACATTAAGCTTGGACTGGAATTTATTGGTATATTATGTCTGAAAGATGTGAACTCCTGGGCAGGCTTGGCTTGCCTGGTTCTGTACTGGATCTGCTCACTCACCTTAATCTTTTACAGTACCCTAAAATAAATGTGAGCTGTTCATTCTTTTAAGTTTTAATTCAGTGGATCAGATTAGTTAGAATTTAGTCATACTACCACCGACAGTACTAGTGGTAGAATCCTAAGAGAGGTAAACTTGTAAAGGGAATATATGGTCGTTGCACACGTACACCATGTTGCAGGTGTCCTCCCGGGCGTCCGCTGTCGGGCACCGCCCTCAAAGGTAGGCGCCATATGCTGGGTCGATGGCGGAGTCCACCGTTGGGTACAGCCGACCCACCAGGTTGAAGCAGTGGACGCACCCTACTGAGTGCGTGCCCAGCAGTGCCACCATGCCCTCCGAGCCGATCCCCATGGACGCGAATCGGGACAGCACCACCAAGTCATTGTGGTTCGGGTACTGCTCCACCTTACCGTAGTAGCTCTCCCTGTTGTCCTTGCGCCCTGTCCTCATCACCATCGAAGGCCTACCCAGCTGCAATGCAATGGTCATGGTTGCATTTGCATACAAAACGTGCTAGTTTACCATCCATCAAGCAAGCTTCAAAAAGATTACTCTCAAAGAATATATCAAAGAATATATAGCGAGCAAATTAAGTGCGCGCACCATGACAACCCCCTCCTTGGCGGCAAGGGCGACGATGTCGGCGCACGACACCGTGCCAGGGCACTCCTGCTCGACGGCGGCCTTGATGGTGTTGCTGTATTTGAAGTTCCTCATGACGAAGCTCCGCATGGCGGATTTCTCAGAGACAAGGCTGCGCGTGCTCTCCAGTAGAAGCGAAGTGTCGCACGACTTGAACATGCAGTCATGGAAGAGGGCTCTCACCCACGACACCGCAGTGTTGCCATGCTTGTTGTACATGTTCTTCATAATACCCTCACAAAAAAATTAGATTTATAAAAAAATCTACCTTGCTCTCACAAATCAACAGTCGGATTTAATTTTTACTACTACTCTCTTACTGCCGGTAGAAGGTACTGTAAACATTTCCTAAAATGAATAGGTCCCTACCTAACAGAAAGAGAGAAGACTCTGTTATGAATAGCGCATATATTCATATGAGGCCAATGGGCCGGTATATATACACAAAGTACATGTGGTAAATATGCAAAGAACCCTTCACAACAATGGGGAATAACAAACTATACATATATCTCTAACACCCCCCCCTCAAACTCATGGTGGATCAACAACACTGAGTTTGGAGAGGAAGAAGCTGTGCTGTGCTCGAGTCTGGGCCTTCGTGAAGAAATCTGCGATCTGAAGCTCTGAAGGCACATACTGAAGAGCAATCACCTGATCATGCACACAAGTCCTCATGAAAGAAGCATCAACTCCAATGTGCTTGGTGAGCTCATGCTTCACAGGATCACGAGCAATACTGATAGCACCTGTACTGTCTGACAAGAGAGGGGTCGGTGTAGTGACAGAAACACCAAAATCCTCAAGTAACCACCGTAGCCAAGTAATCTCTGCTGTCAAGAGAGCCATAGCTCGCAACTCAGCCTCTGCACTCGAACGGGACACTGCAGTCTGTTTCTTCGTCTTCCAGGCAATGAGAGAACCACCAAGAAAAACACAGTAAGCAGAGATAGACCTGCGATCAGAGGGATCGCTGGCCCAAGTAGCATCCGAATAGGCCTGAAGCTGTAACGAGCTGGAACGTGGAAAGAAGAGACGGCGAGAGATAGTCCCACGAAGGTATCGTAGAACTCGAAGAAGGTGGTTGTAGTGAACCTGAGTGGGAGCTGAAACAAACTGACTCAGAATATGAACTGGATAAGTGATATCTGGACGAGTAACAGCAAGGTAGACAAGACTCCCAACAAGATGACGATAGCGAGTCGGATCAGAAAGAGGCTCGCCATCAGAGAGTCGGAGGTGAACATTGAGCTCCATGGGAGTCTCAACAGTACGCTGATCAGTGAGAGAGGCGCGATCAAGAAGATCCTGAATATATTTCTCTTGGGACATAAAGAAACCATCTGGAATGGAAGTAACCTCAATCCCAAGGAAATAATGAAGAGGACCAAGATCCGACATAAGGAACTGCTCACTAAGACGAGCCTTAACAAAGGCAATGTACTCAGAATCATCTCCCGTAATGATCATATCATCAACATACAGGAGAAGAAGAGTCCGACCACGAGACGAAGTGTGGACAAAGAGCGCAGGATCATGATCACTAGCTGAAAAACCAGCAGCAGTGACCACAGAGGAGAAGCGCTCAAACCAAGCACGAGGGGCTTGCTTAAGGCCATAGAGAGAGCGACGAAGGCGACAGACCATGCCCTCAGGAACAGAATACCCAGGTGGCGGATGCATGTAGACCTCCTCACGCAACTCGCCATTAAGAAAGACATTCTTAACATCAAGCTGAGAAACAGACCAGTGGCGAACAGACGCCACCGAAAGGAGAGTGCGAACAGTGGTCATGTGGGCCACAGGAGCAAAAGTCTCGTCGTAGTCAACACCATGCTGCTGCTGAAAACCACGAGCAACAAGACGCGCCTTATAGCGCTCAAGAGAGCCATCAGAGCGAGTCTTAATCTTATAGACCCACTTACATGTGATGGGATGAGAATGGGATGGAAGAGGAACAAGATCCCAAGTACCAGTACGCTCGAGGGCAGCAATCTCCTCGGCCATGGCAAGCTGCCACTCAGGGTGAGTAACAGCATCCCGGTAGGAGACAGGCTCACGAGTAGCTGCGCCAGCAAAAGCAAAACGGGCAGGAGGCCGAATCGACTGGCGATCGCGGAGAGCGTAGCGAGGAGAAGATGACCCATCAGGGGAGGATGGAGCATCAGAAGAAGATGGAACATCAGAAGAAGATGACTCATCTGGAAGATCCTCAATACGAGGTCGACGAGTGTAGACGATAGTGGGAGGAGCCTGGGGAGTCGTAGGGGACGACACAGGCGGCGACAACGGCGGAGAGGCCACAGGGGGAATATGTGGAGACTCAGTAGGACAGGTGGACGAGGGCAAAACAGATATAGGAGTATCTGGAAAGGTCAAGAAAGACAGAGACTCCACAGAGGAAGCCGAAGGAGAGGCAGGACGTGGGTAGAATGGACGAGACTCGTCAAAAGTCACATCCCGAGAAACCCGTATCCGACGACCAACAGGATCCCAGCACCGATATCCCTTGTGCTCGGCACTGTACCCCAGAAAGACACACTCAACAGACTGAGCGGTCAGTTTGGTACGTTCTCGAGGGGCGAGGAGAACATAGCAAACGCAGCCAAACAGATGAAGGGCAGAGTAGTCAGGAAGAAGACCACAGAGACGCTCAACAGGGATTGCACCCTTGAGAGCAGAAGAGGGCTGAATGTTGACGAGATAGGTGGCAGTGGAAACAGCCTCGGCCCAAAAGTGAGGTGGAATAGAGGCGGCGATCATCAGAGTACGAGCCGTCTCAAGGAGGTGACGATGCTTGCGCTCAGCGACACCATTCTGAGCATGAGCACCAGGACAAGAAAACTGAGCGAGAGTGCCCTGCTCAGAAAGGAAGCTGCGCAGGTGACGAGAGAGGTACTCGCCAGCAGAATCAGCACGAAAGACACGAATAGGAGTGGAGAACTGTGTGTGTATCATAGTGGCAAATTGTTTATAGATGGGCAAGGCCTCACTACGAGAAGACATGAAATATATCCAAGTGTGGCGAGAAAAATCATCTATAAAAATGATATAATAACGATGACCCCCTTTCGAAACGAAGGGAGCCGGACCCCAAACATCTGAATGAACAAGATCAAAAGGACGCTGAGACACAGTCTCACTATGAGGATAAGGAAGCTGAATCTGTTTACCTAACTTACAGCCCTGACAATCTAAAGACACGTCTCCTGAGACAGACCCCAGAAGACCACGACGAACTAAGGACGACAGGCGAGATCCACACAGATGCCCAAGACGGTGATGCCACTGCTGGAAAGAGCCGGTAGACGAAGTGGCAGAAGCGGAGAGACTGGCGGCGGCGGTGGCAGCAGAAGGAAGATGAAGCCAGTCAAGCTCCCAGAGACGCTGTGAGTCACGGCGCCGAGGGCCAGAACCAACCAGAGCTCCCGTGTGGCAGTCCTGAACACAACAAGAGTCAGAGGCAGAACCTGCAGAACCTGTCGAGGGAGATCCTGAAGCGGCAAGTAGGCGTCGAAGTCTGGCTATCTCCTGCTCGGTGAGAGAAGCTGCTGAAGAAGTCGAGGCAGACGTCGTCGTAGAAGCACTAGTGCCAGTAGAAGAACGGCGTGAAAAATGCCGCTTCTTCTTGTAGCACTGGGACTCAGTGTGGCCATCCTTGTCGCAGTAGGAACAGTGAGGACGGCCACCTCCAGACTGAGGACGGCCACCACCACCTGTGGTAGCCGCTGGAGGAGGCAGTGTAGCAGGCGGACGAGCGGCGAGCACAGAGGGGAGTGGCATCAGACCAGCACCACTCAAACGAGTCTCCTCTGCGCGTATCTCAGTAAGAGCCTCCAGGAGAGTGACACGAGGGTGGCGTGCAAGGAGCTGGGCACGCCTTTGCTCGAACTCAGGACGAAGGCGAGTAAGGAACTCGTAAACCCGCTGAAACTGTAGATCAGCACGTACCTCCAGGCAGCACGGACAGGTACGACAGCCAGCAGTGCGAAGTGAGTCCAACTGACGCCAGACAGCAGAACTCTGAGCGTAAAAGGCGTCAACAGTAGCATCACCCTGCTGAAGAGAGTGCTCCTGGCGGACCACGGACAGGTACAGGGCATCACCAGAGGGCTCGTAGCGCTGACGAAGATGAGTCCACATCTGAAAAGCCGAAGGGAGTCCCACAACCTCAGAAGAAAACTGAGGCTGGACACTGGCGATGAAGACAGCAGCAGCCCGAGCGTCGTCATCATACCACTGAGTGTAGACGGTCAGACGATCCGTGTAGGAATCCAGAGCCTCCTGGTAGGCAGAGGCAGCTTTATCATCAGCAGCAGCTTTATCGGCTGTCGGAGGCAATGCAACAGGCGTAGGCTCCGTCGGAGGAATAGGGCAAGGCGGGCAGGTGACATCGCCAGAGAGGACGCCCCAGAGACGAAGACCACGCATGTGAATGTGCATGTGAGACACGAAGTCGGTGTAATTAACACCATCAAAGATCACCGGGCAGCGAGGGAGGGCAACGGTGCCCATTGGTAGGCGGCGCTGGACGGCGCGGCGACCAAGGCAACGAAGTCTAACAGGCGGCGCTGAACGGCGCGGCGGTTAGAACGACGTTTTTTTTTGCTTTTTTTTTTGCCTTTTTTTTTCTTTTGACCGGTCAAACCGACCGGCCTTACAAAGCCGACCGAGGGAGGCCTCGGTCAGGGGCGAGCGGACCGGAGTCCGGCGGGGGCGGCCGACGGCGGGGCTCCGGGCGGACCGGAGTCCGGCGGGGGCGGCCGACGGCGGCGGCTCCGCGGCCTACTTCGGCGGCCTGCCTCGGGCGAAGACGGCGACCAGGCGGCCGACGGCAGCGGCGATGGAGGCGCGGGGACGGCAGCGGTGGAGGCCGGCGCGGATCTGGCGATGGCCCGGGCGGTGGCGCGGGGAGGCGCGGGGGGAGCCGGTCTCGGGCAGAGGAGGCGGCCTAGTGGGAGCAGAGGAGGCCGGCGGGGACGGCAGCAGCGGAGGAGGCCGGCGAGGCGACCGGGTGGGAGTCGGGCGGGGCCGACGGCACGGCGGAGGCCGGGAGTCGGCGGCGGCGGCGGCGCAGGGAGGCCGGCGACGGCGCGAAACCCTAGGTAAACCAAAACCCTAGTTTTGGCTCTGATACCATGTTATGAATAGCGCATATATTCATATGAGGCCAATGGGCCGGTATATATACACAAAGTACATGTGGTAAATATGCAAAGAACCCCTCATAACAATGAGGAATAACAAACTATACATATATCTCTAACAGACTCAACCTCTTTCTGGTGGAAGTGTGCATCCACCATTGAAAATTCCACGATCTGTAGTTTTTTTGTTGTTGTAGGCAGTATGTTTAAAGGGTGTTTTAGTTTTGCAACTCAATGCCTTAACAAAACGATTGCCTCCTAAATTAAAAACTGCAGACTCTAAAGCAAATGATGAATTGAGGCCTTCACTGAAACACTGATGAGAACAGCAGGTCCTTCAGGATTTGTGATCTTTTTGGAGCTTCTCTTAACAATTACGTGGAACGCATCTGTTTGTAACCATTGCTACAACTGCGCTTTAATAATTCAAATGCTGCAACTTAGCTCCATGCAAGACCTGCTCGTTTTTTGTATTTCACACGAAATTAGGAGTGCATTGTTCAGTACACAATACGTGATTCGTTTTCTTTCCCATGATCAGGTCCAGAAGCATGTCCAGATCAGAATGGAAGCGTACCAGAAGTACATCGACACTCTGCTAGAGAAGGCATACAAGATTGTCTCCGAGCAGTTTGCCTCGAGTGGCTTCAGCATCTCCGACCATGATCTGCAGGAGCTGTCCTCTGGCGGAGTCATGTGTGGTACCCCCACCGACACGTTGAGCTCCTCCATCTTCCACCAGCTCTCCGTCAGCTCGATCAACTTGCACAGCCCCGGAGGCAAACCTTCTCCCTCGGGCATGGAAGGCCACCTGCTCCTCCAGAAGTCACCTGAGCTCAAACGCAAGTCTTGTTGAGCCATGTCGTCTACAAAATCTGGATGCAACGCCGGCTTCCCATCCGTGGTAGTCATGTCGAATTCCGGAATGACAAGGGAAATGGCCTACCAATCTTGCTGGTGCAAGTAGCAGGGTTCTCTCTCTTGTTTTATCAACCAAAATCGATGAATCAATCTATGTTTATATAAAATGCCTAATGTGCTAGATCAAGTGGCTTTATTTTGATATATCGTATTATTAGCATGAGATTCTGGTTCTAACATCTTTATCACATCTTATCCATTTAGCACATTTCCAAGATCAGCTTCTATCTTTTTGTACAAATGTGTGCATGCAAAATATTTTATGGCTGCACATGTAACCACCCAGTGTTCCTACTACCTTATTTGCTTCAGAACTCGTGAAAATTGCCATAACAGACATCTAGGTCATGCTATACACTTGGCCTAAAAACCTTCAGTTTTCTAGATTACGAAAGACTTGGTGGGCGTTTGAATTGGTTTTTGTTAATGGCTTTTGGCTAACAATGAATAATAATAATTGAAAGAAATGATTTTTTTTAAAAGTGACAAGCGGTGTAAAAAGTGAGGGAGATATGTGATCATGTGACGGGAGCAAAAGGTGTGGGATAGGTGATCCTGTGACCCCCGTCTTATCTCTGGAGCGAAACAGTAGTAAGAGTAGTAGAGAAACTGAGTGTTCGTATTGACTTTTGGCTTTTCTAAGCAGAACTAGAAGCTAATATAAACATGTCCTTAGACTTTCGACTAATCTATTGTATTGTTTCTGTTGGAAAAAGAAAAAATAATATTCGGCCAATTTCCAGATTACAAATCAAACATCAAAATTATTTGGCTCTTTCAGACAAGGAAATTTTTTTTGAGTTCTTGAAATTGAAATTGTTAAGGGTTGCTACCACATTTCATGGACTACATATTTTTTAAACAGGATTTGCAACATGAATGTTGGTTGGTATGATCAGCAGCTTCCCTTTCTAAATTTCATTTGTTTCCATAAAATTTGAAGCGCAAGGACTGCGTCACCATCATCGATTTAAAATAGTCCATTTATTCACAACGTATGCTGTTTTGGTCAGCGAGATGGTCTCCAAGATTCACTTCGACTAATTTCAACCATAACAAGTCCGGGAAATTTTGAAAACAATATTATTATAAAAGTGTTTTTATGTTGAATCTACAAATATTATTTAGATACACTGACTACTTTCAACCATAACATGTCCGGAAAATTTTGAAAACAATATTATTATAAGAGTGTTTTTATGTTGACTCTATAAATATTTTTTTCCGCACGAACCAATCTAAATCTGGTTGCCTGTACTAGCAGGTATAGTTAGAAAATTTTGGTTACCCTCTACAACGGCATATATTTACGAGGAATCATCTTTTAGTAGGGTAGTGATGTTGTAGATGTACGACTCTATCTATTAGGGTTTAAATCCAGTGTCTATCTTTACACGTATATAAGTACGCTTTCGGTAAAAAAAATTTAAGGTCATAAATTTATTCCCGATCTCTATCTTTTAGATATGTGTCAAGCGAGCACACTTACATATACGTTTGAGGTAGCGTGTGTTAAGAGAAAGCACTTGCGTATGCGCTCGACGTAGTGTATGCGCCTGTGCACTGCCTTGTAATTGATAAAATTAACATATATATTTATGAACGGAGAGGTTGTCATAATCATCGCCTTAGTCCCATTTGTTTATGCCCTGCTGCCCAACCGAACCCCTTCACAAAATACATTGCTCACAAAAGTGATTAGTCCAAGGACAACGTGAAGGGAATATTCCGGGCATTGTTCTAAAGATTCTGCAATGGAAACCTCCAAATCGAAAAAATACTCTAACCTTAGGTTACTGTCGACAACGACAAGCTCGTTTACAGCTAGTGCATTAAGAGTCAGGACCTTATCTGAAGATGAAATCGAGGCCTCTCTCTTGCAAGCAATCTCCTGAACCTGCAACAGATGTCATATTCCAATAAGCAAATCAAGTAGAAGATAAAATTGCACCGGATATACCTGTAGTTCTAAGAATTTGCATTGGCCAGTTCTTGTCCATGCAATCATACCTCTTACCATATTCAGTTTTGACCAGTATGAACTAGCATTGGGATATGAAGAGAATAATACCCTGGATGTATACTTGGTTACTTCCGATTTGAAACGCGAGAATTTCTTAATAATTTTACAGAAAATAATATAATTCCCTCAAGATTCTTACCCGCATTTCAAACGAGATCTTACTGTTCTCGTAAATCAAAACCCTCAAACTGTAATTGCAAAGTACATTCTGAAATAAACGCTGATTTCTATCACACTGTTCCATTGTTCTTTGATGACAGTGTTTTTTTTTTCTGGTGTTGATTGGAGGAAGTGGAAAAGAAATCATATCTTATCATTTTCTTCTTGTTGTTTTTGTTGCTCAAATCTGAGTGCCTCTTTCAATATCCAAAATTTAGTTTGGGTGTGTTAATCTGAAACCAGCGGGCAGCGGCCATCCACAAATGAATTTGCTGAAATTAATATATTTGAACTTTATGTGGTTTAGTGTGGACTTTTTTGGTTTTTTCTAGTCATATAGGTATGAGAGAGAGAGAGAGAGAGATCACTACTGAAAATGAGAGGAGATGCAGTGCCCATTGTTATTGATATGCCTTAGAGGTAATCATAGAGATGATTGTATCACTTCTATATTTATGATCTTTTAACTAATATGTTATTTTGTCCTTTGAATAAATGTCTTTCATATTAATCAACAAGTATGTAATTTGTTCATGGAACTCTTTATTTATGTTTTATGTTATTCTAAACTATCACTGATCTTATATCATTATGTGGGATAATTCTGATTTATAAATCAGCACATGTATTAATTGATAATCATATTTCATGGATCATGGATAGAAGATATCAAATCGATAATGTGAACGCATGTTAGAGAACATGATATTGGACTGACTCACCATGAAACATGCGGGAATTGTTATATTCTCAAGTGTCATTAGTTGGTCTCATACCTAGTGTATGTAGGATTCTTAGACCTGAGATTGTCATTGTTTCCTACATGTGTAATGATTTACTTAGGGGTTACAAAACACTATTCTATGACTGGGTGATCATAAAGGTAACTTTCAGATTTACTATGAAATATGCGGAGGAATATGAGCGATCAAGATGGAATTTACCCCTTCTATATAATAGGAGAAATATCTCTGAGCCCCTCGATGTGGTTAGATTAAGGAAGTGAATGACCATGCCGAATGTGGTTGAGGAGTCAATCACAACTGAGTAATCCATTACAAATACAAGTGAAAGATTGAGCTATCATAGGATGGCACACTTCTTGCCTTGAGTTCGATCTGGTATCATGACGTAAAAGGATCGGTACATAAACACTATATAGCTTCGTCCGATATGATCTTTATGCATATTTGGGAGTCGTTATATCCTGCTAGGAACCGCTACTGGCTTATGGATCGGAAATAAGTTTTTGGTCTATGGCCAAATATATATAAACCTATAGGGTCACATACTTAATGGATTGGAACAATAGAGATTTAGATGATTGTCTTTGAGTGGGATACAATCTCTACTTGTATTGGATAAGAAACCGATTGGAGGCTACATAAGGAGAGGTGTGGGGCTGAGGGAGGGATCCTCGAAACACACCCGTCGAAAGTCTAACGCCATCTCTCATAACCCTTGCCGTGCTCACTGGTGCTAGCACGCCGACGCACGGTGTTTCATTCCTGGATGTGTGGACCTCAGTAGAGGTGATGCTGCGACTGCAGTGCTGATCGGGATGATCACAAGAAGGAGACGATTGGCCTGAGGACGATAAACTACTACCACTATACCGACGTGCTCTTCATTGAATCAGCTGCTTCAACTCTACTTTTCGTTATACTACGTATCTAGTGGTAACGATTCATGATCTCTTACTCGCTTGGCTTTCTAGTTTACGCGGTAGAAAATTTTAATCTGCGCTAGTGTAGTCTATCCGTATCCCAAAACCCATGTGTGGTAAAACTTCAACGAAAGTGCTAAGACGAAACATGTCTTTATTATAACATTGGATTTGGATGTTAAGAGGCTAAACATAATTTCCTAATTCCACTAGACAGCGCAGCAACCAACAGAAATAATTGCCTCCAAAAACAGAGTAAAAAAACAGATTTGCTTCCATCCACACAGAACTCACAAAGCAAGATAGAGACACCATAATTAAGATCATGCATTCCTCTTCTCTTTTGCCCAAGACAATATGTTCTTTTTCCAACGATTTTGGATAAAAATATTCCTAGGGAATTTGTAGAATTTAGAGGCTATGTGGAAGAGGGGGATTGCTCTAAGATTTTAGGATTTAGTTCAAATTTGAGCTTTTTTAAACGAAATTAGTTCAAATTTGAAATAAATCCTAAGGATTTGGATCCAAATCCCCCACCCAAACACTTAGATTTGAATGTGAAAACCCTATGCAAGATTCAAGGAAATGATTTAAAAACCCCGTACAAGAAAATTGCTCAACCCCAATCAATGGACGAACCACGTTTAATTTAAGAGAAAAAAATAGAACCCTATATCATTCTAACAGAATAGTTGTTCAGGTTAGATTAAATCCACTGCACAGATCCTAAAGTTGTCTTCACAATCCACCACAACCTTATCCACTCCAACCATTTCCTCTTCCTCTCCCCTCCTCTCTCGCTCTGCGCCTCCATGGAGGACCAAGGGTACGTGGCCATACAAGCATGTGAGGTCACAACAGGGGGTGTGTCCCGTTGGTGTCCTCGTTGGCGACATCCTCATCACTGGTGAGCACCTAGTTGGCTTCCCATCGCCTCCAAGCCTCCATCGCCTATGTCAACCTCTTCCCCTCATTCTCCACTGCCTCCCCTCCCCTTCCTCTTTCCTCACCGCTTGCACGTCTCCACCTCTCCTCTCATGCCGAAATCTAGAGATGGTGATGGGGCGGGGGCCACAACGGCGCAGCTCAACAGGGCACGATGCGCGGTGGGCGCACACGGTGAGGTGTGGTGCAGGCCATGACGGCATGGCTCAATGAGGTATGATGCGCGACGAGCATGCGCCAGGAGGCGTGGTGCGGCGGCATGTGACACGAAGATGCGATGTGGGCCACGACGAGGCATGATGCGTGCTAAGCGCGCACGTTAGCAACAACAAAAAAATGAAACTCATCGAAACTAGTTTGAAACTGTGTAAGATCGAGGAGGCCGACTAGAGGGGGTGAATAGGCGGTTTTAAAATTTTCTTCTAATTTAAACTAACAATTTTGACTTACTTTATTGCCTAAATCAAGTAAGCAATGTAGTAACTAAATTCAAGTTGATTTTGCCCAAATAGCAACTAGAACAAATGAACTTCCCTAAGAGCAACAATAATTCTAGCCTATGACAAGGTTTGCTACTCTAGGAATAAAAGTAATCAAATTGATTCTAATGAAATAAATTGCTTGAAAGTAAATGAAGCATAAGAGAGCAAACCACAAATGACATAATCACTTTTTACCGTGGTGTTCGGAGACTTGCCGGTTTCCCCTAGCCCACATTGAGGTAAGCCCGAACAAATCGGATCGGCTCCACAAATTAAGCCGAATCACCTCGATCACTAGTGGTAGCTCTTCCCCTCTCCGGGTAGGTGAGCTCCAACCTTCACAATCTTGCCGGGCCTTCTCACAACCTTCTTGAGAAGATCACCGAACACCTCCGCCAAGCCGTCTAGGTGTCGGCAAACACCAAGAGTAATGAATCACAGCGTGCTTGACCACACTCAAGTGCCAATGATCAATCTATGGATGAAATGCACTTGAATTCATTCAACTACCTCAATTGAATGCACAAGAGATGAAATGAGGTGTGAGAGGTTGCTCTATTCTCAAGGATGCTCAATAATGGTTCAACAACTTGTTCTTGTGCTGGTGGGGTCGAATTTATACCCCCACCAAACAAAAGTAGCCGTTGCAATACTTAATCCTAAAAATTCAGGGAAATTGAAAGTTCTGCAGTGCAAAGGCTGGAACTTTCGTTTTTCTGCAGAAGCTACAGAACGGCTATGTCAGAGAGTCAAAAGTAACCGTTGACATTAAATGCGGTACTTCCGCAATTGAAAATGCGGTACTTCCGATTTTCCGGAAGTTTCGATATAGCCTCGGAACTTCCGATATCCATGAGGTTAAGTTTTGAAACAGTTGCTCTCTAGAAAAAACGTTCCGCTCACATTTGTCGGAACTTCCGACCTAGCGGAAGTTCCGCCGTTGAACTAGCGGTACTTCCGATTTCCGAGAGACTAAGTTTACCAGCGGTTGCTCTCTGGAAAAAAACGTTCCGCTCTGGAAGCCGGTACTTCCGGCCGATCGGAAGTTCCGCGATTTTAACTCTGGTACTTCCGGCTGATCAGAAGTTCCGCTTTTTAAACGCCGATACTTCCGATATTTCTGACAATGCACAATTTTATAATTCAATTTTATTTTAAAGTGCATGCATGATCCTAAATTGATCCATAAGGCACAGAAACATGTAATCAAGCACTTAACCATGATCCCTTTTAATAGTACGGTATTTATCCTATAATCCGGTCTTCCAACCTTTCTCTTAAGATCGGTGAAAGAAAAGAACCCTAAACTGTTTACCTTGTTGTCTTGGAGTTCTTTGAATACCATGAAATCTTTTGTGTACCTCTTACTTTGCCTTGAGACTAAGCCTTTCAAATACTTAACGCACATGTTAGCCCCGTATTCACATAATGTTATTAATTGCCAAAACCAATCTTTTTAGGGGCCTAGATGCTTTCAAATTGTTGGTTAAAATTTGTTGAAGCCTATTGAAATTTGGTGAAACCTCTTGGGACTCTTTGCTAAAACTTGTTAAAAACTGTTAAAATCTCTTGAAACTCTTTGCCTGAAACTTGTTGAATATTTAGTTCCAAAATCGGAAACACATCGAAACTTTGACTTACACTTTTTTGAAAGTTTCTGAAAACTTCAAGAAACACACAAAACTTACTGAAACTGAAAACTTTTCAAATATTTTCATGAAACTTCATAAAACCTATTGATATACCATTGCAACGATATAATGTTCTAGCCGCTTCCTTAATTTAAATGTTTAAATGTGGATTAAACTTTGGATTACTATGCATTTATAAGAACCAAGACTGGCCACGTGGACAGATGTCCTCTAATCCAACGGGGTGGAAAAATTTTACTGTGTACCGGTTACACAACTGAGTCTGTGTAACCAACAAATGAGGCTTAGACACGTGGCATAAAAATACTGTAGCAGCATTTAGCCCCTACGAAATAATATTTTTTTAAATTGATGCTACAGTACCATACTGTACGGAGAATATATTTTAAAAATAGTTGCTACAGTAATTTTGCCATATGTGGAACCCTCATTTGCTAGCTACACAAACTCAATTATGCAACCCGTACACAATAGAATTTTTCATAACCGTGAGCTGTACTTGCAGTCTTGCTTGCGTATAAAATTCAGTACGCACCTGATGAAATGGCCATATTATGGACATGGATGATTAATCACGCCATTGGCCAATAGGATGTCTCACATAACATCCAAATAAGGGAAGGATCAAAATGAAAAAGTACACCGGTTTAACTTGGGCAGGTTCGGGCAGCAAACTCCCCATTCCCGTTCCGTCGGCTCACGTAGACCAGAGAGAGAGAGAGAGAGAGAGAGAGAGAGACAGAGAGAGAGAGGGAATCTCGTGGAATTCTCTCCCCACAGCTCGCCGGGAGCCAAAGAACCACCAACCCCCCCATCAGCCCACCGGCGGCACGAAGTTCCGATCTTGGCGGCTGAGCTGCACAACGGCCGTCCCCGATTCGGGCGTTCCGCGGCCGAATTTGGTGGAGGACCCGCGAATTCGGCTGGTTTCTTGGCCTTGGTACGTCAGAATTCCCCAAATTTATTACCACGGGGAGAAATCCCAAAATTTATTTGTTTCGCTGTTCATGTTTTGCCAAATTAGTTTGACAAGTGCTCGGCGCCATTTCGGGTAAAGAAGGAACAAGAATTGGGGTGTTTTGTGTTGGTGGTGGTGGGGGGGGGGGGGGGTGAGAGACTGATAGGAGCCTTCGTGAGGCTGAGAGGGTGGGCCCACCTTTACCGGGGTTGGCTTTGGTACGGTGGGGTTCTTGGGCATGGAGTTCATCATCACTTTCTTGATTTCTTCTTATAAATCGAGGCCTTGAAGAACATGTCCCAACAACCTGCTAAGTTTGGTGACTAGTAGTTGTGTTGGATGTTGCTTCCATAATGCTTGCCTTGTCTACTTGAGCTGATAAAGTGTGAGCTTCCATAGAGTTCTTGTTTTTTTATGGCTTGCTTGTAAATGGAGGGATAAGAAAAGCCATTGATGGTCACCATGAAAGCATCTCCTAACAACAGGCTGCATGTGGTTATCAATCTAATAGAGTTGCTTGGCAAACATTCCTACTACCCTTTCTGAGGATCAACTAATTTGGTGGAGGTGCCATGTAACAAACACGGTTTGTGAATGTCAGGATAGAGGTATTGAAGGTGATGACTGATGAAACAGCAAATGGTTTGTGCATGCTAACTTTTGTGGTAGAATACTAGAATATCGTGTGTCGTTTGATCTTATGATAAATGGCATCTGTTTCTCTTAGTCTATCGGTGTGCTTATCTACTAAATTGATCACAGTCCTTTGTCGTTTTAGGCTTTTATCTAACATGTGACAAGTTTTCCTTTAATTACATGGTTTCTGTGTGAGAGTTGTCCTCCAGAGTCCCGTCCCTCTAAATTCTATCCACGATGTCTCAATATGGCGTTGACTACTAAGACGTACATAAAAAGTTGAATAAATCTCTTAGTATGTTGAACTGCCTCAGAAGATAGGTTGCAATATAGTTGTTGCGGTAGTTGTATGTGTTGTACTTGTGTATGAGTGGAAATGATTGTTTGTGATCGCTGTAAGATTGTAAGTGATATTAGCCCTTATATCAAAAAAGTATGTAATGTTTGGTTCTTCAATGTCATTTATTTTTCAGATGATGAGCAATGTATCAAGCATAACTGGAATCTAGTGTTGGCCCAATTCATAGCAACTCAGTCGCTCACCAGCAGCAAATGGGATTAGGTGGCAACGATATGGGCATGAATAATGGAGCAAACAACAATCCTAACTTGGCTGCAAGGCAACGCTTACGGTGGACAGATGAGCTGCATGAACGATTTGTCGAGGCTGTTACTCAACTTGGTGGTCCTGATAGTATGTAATCATACTGCAATTGTGTCTTCTTTTATTTGATTTTGTTAAACACATAGAGCAAGACTTTCCTGCATAATTGTTTTATATGAGTTGGTAACTTTTGATTTTTAAATAAAGAAAATATACTCTTGCATCACTTTTTCTATATAATGTGCAGTTTTTACTCTATTTAATTATGTTTCTTTAATGTAATTTGAAAGTATGAATTCTTTCTCTTGGAAAAAAATGGCAATAAGATGTAATTATGATGGTGTGCAAGTCAAAATAATTTTTGTAAGTAGGAAGCTTGTAGATGATTTATGAAAATTTGAAGAACAACATCATATATGCTTGGAAAATAATATAGAATATTAATATTTAAGAAAGTCCACTAACTTTTGTTTTCTCAAGAAAAATGGATGAGATGCAAAAGCTACCAACCTACTATGCCTTGACATGATGCTGTATCAAATGAGAACCCTCCGATAAAGTGAGAGAATGAGAACTCCAATCACTTGGAAGAGGATTTTTGTCCATCAGTCGTACTAGCCTAGGGGTGCAACACAATCAGAGATTAGTAACTTAGTTTTGGCAGGAGTTTTAATGTCAAAAGAAAGGTGATTAGTGAAACGTATTGATGGTGTTTTACATACTATTGTACTTACTGCATGGACATGTAAATTTCGGTTTCTGCTAACACCTGAATTTCTCAAACGTGACAGGAGCAACTCCCAAAGGAGTTTTGAGGATTATGGGTGTACAAGGATTGACAATATACCATGTGAAAAGTCACTTGCAGGTACATCCTGTTTCAGTGTGTCACGCGTTAACATTTTTTGGTACTCTAATTTTTATCTTCTATAATGCCCCCATTCCTGTTTCTAGAAATACAGGCTAGCAAAGTACATTCCCGACTCTTCAACTGATGGTAGGCAAACATGCTCATCTTCATATATGTAGTACTCTAGTATTGTTTCAGTTCTTCCTAATTTGTATATCTCATGTAGGTAACAAGGCTGATAACAAAGACCCAGGGGATTTGCTTGCAGGACTTGAGGGATCCTCGTATGTATACATTAGTCTAGTAATTTCCCCTTATCAGTCACATTTTTGTAAATTGTTACTGGCATGGCATGATATGAAAGTACGACAGAGTATGCCAGATTTTACCATTTACTTAAAAACTTCGTCTAATGCAATCAACTTTCTCTATTGACCTGATTACCCTCATTGTTTGCATGCTGTTAGGAAAATATCACATGGTAATTATAGTTAAAAATATCCAGCAAGAATAGGCTGCAAGTGCAACTAGATTGAAATTGATACTAGTCTCATTTTAGACTGATGAATAATTTCTGCAAAATGAAAGTGATGAATTCGTTTTATGTCAAATCGGATATTAACTTCTTCTATTCACCATTTTATTGCTAAATGCTTGAAAAGCAAAAAACGTTGAAATAACTTCACACTGATCAATAGGCATTTGTCTTTTATTAATGAAAAAGTGAAGCCATTCGTGATTGGTCCCTTCTATTTCTCTTTTATTAGATTTCATTCATTGCTTTTTGTTGGTTTATCCATGCCATCATCCTTTCTATATTGGGCAATTCTTTGTAATCTACCTCCATATTGTGAATGTTGATTCATGATGGGATTACTACCGTACAGAGGAAGACCAGACGGCATGGCTTCAAGAGGATTAGGGTATTAGAAGAGGGAGATAGACATGGATTGAGATGAGATAATATTTGGGGGAGAATAGATTGTTTCTATCTTGCTTGATCAAAATAGTTACATCTGACTCATATAATGTTATTAACTTGACCTCAAGTTTAGGACTCCGAATACTACTATAACTACTCTAATTTTCCTAATCCCCTACCTGGCTGAAGCCTCCTGTAATTCCATCCTTTTGTAGTGCCTTTCCTAATACGTGTCCACAACCTCTGCTGTCATCTTCTTCCTGCACGTCTTGACAGCCAGCCGCTAGTATTGTTCTTCTCTTGCATCTGCACGTGTGTGCTGCTGCTGCTGCCTAGCCATGTCCACAACACTCCATTTCATGTTTGTGAATTGCATTATCTTTTGGTCGATGTTGGTCTCCCCCTCTTCTTTCTTCATTTTTCTTGGGGACCTTTGATCATTGTTGTTTTTTGGCAGTGGATTGCAGATATCTGAAGCCCTCAAGCTGCAGATGGAGGTCCAAAAGCGGCTGCATGAACAGTTAGAAGTAAGTCTTTTGTGGAGGTTCCATTTAAGACCAAGTTTATATCTTTTAGTTTTTTTTTATTTCAGCACTAATAACTCTGTCAGGGTGTATTTTGAGTCTACTAAGTGGAGATCTGGGGACATGAGGACATGGCATTTATTTTAAATTTAATGAAATTGTTTTGCATTCAAATATTCATAAATTTTATATGAAACATCTACTAAGAGCAGGCCCTATGGTTGACTGGTGCTACTGAGCCTCACTTGTTAGTGAATGCTCGTGAAGGAATTCATGTGTGGCAGTGCTTTTTCCAGAGTCTAAAACAGAGAATCCAATGCTGCTGTTTTCTCATTTATTTTTGTTGCGTGTATAGTTTCCCATTGTAGCAGTGTATGCTGCGTTAGTAAAATCACCTTATTAGTTGGCCAAAGACCAAAACCAGGTCATTCTTTGCGTCCAGTAATGGCTGCGAGTCTGCATTACATACATGTTTGTGTTTTAATTTATAATCTCATTCACGTTTCCAAAAATTGGTAGGTTTTATTGATTAGATATATACATTGCATGCTTATAGATGTAGATTCATCAGTGAACTGACAATTCTACTTATGACATCAATGATAAGATCGTCTGATAAACATTTTTCTTCAGGTACAAAGGCAGCTGCAGTTGCGAATTGAGGCACAGGGCAAGTACCTCAAGAAGATCATCGAAGAGCAGCAGTGTCTCAGTGGTGTAAAATCTGAAACGCCAGCTGCAGGTGCTTCTGTCACAGTGTCAAGCGATCAATTCCCTGACTCCAAGAGGACTGACCCCTCGACTCCTGCACCTACGTCTGAATCTCCGACTCAAGGTGTGCCTTCCAATAGGGACAATGGAGGCCGAGCCAAAGTAACCAAGAGCCCCTGTCATGATGATTCTCTCTCCCTCCGTGAGCCACTGACCCCTGATTCCAACTGTCAGCCTGGTTCTCCTACCGTTAGCCCAAAGCATGAGAGGGCAGCAAAGAGGCAGCGAGGCAGTGGCACTGAATTCTCAGAGGCCGACTTTGCCCTTTCGGAGCATATCTTCGAGTCGAGCTCGGGGCCAGAGTTCCAACAATGTTCAATGTCCCATTCAGGCCATTAGCCTCCGGTGCTTCCATCCTCACTGCATCTTTGCTAGTTTGTTCAGGACACAATGTGTGACCAGATCCACTTCTGCAGCTCTCGGTAGAACGTTGTTGCCTCAAGGGAGATGTTGGTAGATAAAGTTGTAGGTGTTCAGGTGATTGTTTACATGATATACATGCCGGCTATTTAAGTTCATAGCTTTGTGACGTGTAAGTTAATTGGTAGATCAGTTGAGATGTTTCAAGGTTGGGCACTGTTAGCCTGTTACCTACTATGTTAACTTCTGATCTTCGAGTAATCCTGAGTTGACAAAGTGTGTTAACACGAAGTTTATTTCGAATAGAATGTTATGATGTGTTTGATGATCAGTAACGAGCTTTAGTAGAAGATATCCTACAGTGTTACGCTTATACACCTGGATGGCTGAATGCTTCTTTCTGAATCTCTTCATGCTGTAATTTCTGTATGATTATTGCAAGTTCGCAACCATATGCTGCAACTTGGTAACCATGAGAAATTCCTGAAAAAGATAGAAAAACTACTCATGGGAAATTGAACGCCAATTCACCTGGCCCCCGGACAGTGTCGATTATCTTTCTTTTTAATCAATTGGATGATTCCAAAACCCACAGGGGGGATGGAATGAGGTTGGCTGCATTGGAGTTCTTGGACTAGATATCTTTTGGACCATCTGATCATCATCGAGCTACCGTGCTTCTGATCATCTGATTTCTCTGAAGAGTTTAATCTGGAAGACGAACTCTTAATCCAATGGCTCGCGCCATGGCAAAAAAAGAAAAAGAAAAAAGAGAGAGCAGGGAATGAGATTATGGGACCAATTAGACTTGGTTAAATGGGCCGGTACGGTCCTTTGGGCCAACCCAGACATAGCCGTCTCATGAGTTAAATGGGCTAACCGGCCCGGCCCAACCAGCTATGATGTGCGTGAGTTGGCATCGTGACCCAGCAGGTTGGCCAGACACGACACAGGCACAACCCATTTGGGCAGATAAGGCCCGTTTAGCCTGTTTAGACATGAGATGGTACAACCCGTTTAGACATAGTAACAATTGAATTTTTGAATTTTATAGCCATTTGAATGCTTAAAAAATTAGAAAATATTTAATATATTTATCTTTTTTATGGCATAGAATCTTTTTGTAAATTTTAATCTGTATTTTTAAATTCTATGCATTTTTTTTTATTTTTCAAAAAAATTTGAGCTTAGATAGGCTAAACAAATCTATCCTGGCTTATCAGACAAAACGTGCCTGGCCCAACCAGAGACAACCTACGACCTTCTAGGACCATGCTTGGGTCCAAAGCTCAGCCGTGGCCCGATACGCGCCCGTTTAGGCCCTGTTTGGAATGCGGGAATTTTTCCCGATTCCTGCGGGAATTGAACTGTTTCCTGCAAAATTCCTGTGAAATTCCTCTGTTCCAAACAGGCCCTTACTCAGTTGTGCCTGACCAGGCTGGCAGGCTCAGTGCCGGGGGGAATTCAACTTTTTGCCACTCTGAAGATTGGCCAATTACCTCTCTCACTTACATGCGGGGCCGTCTGAGTCACTGACAACGGGTCAGGGTGGCAAATCTGTTGCCACCCTACTCGTAAGAGTGGCAAATAATTAAATTATCCCAGTGCCGGGCCACCCGTTTGAACTGGTTTGGATCGATTCGTTGTTGTTTTTTTTTCGGTTTTGTTTTGGCGCGAACTAAACAAGCACAAGGGAAAAAAGGGCGGGAAAGCGGCAATTTGGTACACCATCCTAGGCGCCAACACCCACAAAAAATCTTTCTTTGGTTCTTTCTTCTTCCCCTTCGCATCTTCCTTAGCAGATCAGCATTCACCGATCCATCGAGACACAGATTGGAGAAGCAAGAGGCGGCGGTCGCGGAGGGCGATGCAGATCCGGGTGAGGTGTGGGTGCGGCGAGGCGTCGTGCCCGGAGTGGGCCGTCGTGGAGCTGCAGGGCGTGGTGCAGCCGCAGCCGTCCTTCTCCGGCCGCATCCAAGGCCTCCACATCGGCCGCCTCTGCACCGCCGCCTCCCCCTCTTCCAAGGCAACCCATCAACCCAAGAACCATCCAAAAAATATTGTCACTTCTGCAGTTCTGCTCTTCTTTTCTTGGCATTTGGTTTCTTGATTTGGGGATGTTCATGGCGTGGTCTTATCTTACCAGGCTGGGTATACCTTCACCGTGGGATACCATGAGCTCTCCGGGACAAAGGTGACGCTCAAGAAGCCTCTGCTGGTGCTGAGGAAGAAGAAGAAGGGGAGTGCCGGTGAGCTCGAGCACGGCGGTCAAGAACCGATGGCAGCGGCGGAGGTGGAGCTGGAAGTGATTGGCGTCATCCGGCACAAGATCCTCTTCAAGGACCGCCCCAAGGCCCTCATCTCAAGTAATTAACCATCCATCCAACCAATCAATCCATCCATTGTTTGTCACTCCAATTGTTAGGACTATAGTTCTGAATTTAGGGTAGCAGGTTGCTGATTGTCCGATTCTGTTTTTTCTTTCCAGAGCCGCAGCCCAAGGAGAAGAAGACCCTTCCGTCGACAACATCATCCCAGAAGCTGATGTGATGCAATCCTTTTTTAATTTTTGAAGATGTGATGCAATGTTATCTCGCAGTTCTTGAGAATCTGAAGCTCCATAGGTTGTTCGCATCACATCCAAGGCGCCACGATAAATTCTGATTGTACTTGTGATGATCGTTTTTCGTCGGCGAAATTCGATGCCATGGATTCATATTGCAAATTTGTTATATATCTGTCGCATGGTTTCTTATGTGTTTCAGTCAAATTTGTAACCTTTGACGAGCGCCGTCTAGCGAGGCCGATCTCACGCGAGCGTTAGCCTCGTATTGATGTTTCTTGCGTGCTGTTCTGGTTGCTCATGTTTGCTTCCGTATTGATGTTCAATCATTTTGCTTGTTAAGTTTTTTTAATGGCATTCGGCAACCAAGAAAGGCTTATAATGCCCTAGAATAATGGCAAATATTCTGCATAGAGATTCATATTCTACATGTATACAGCGTGGCGCAACTGCAACCAAATGGGGAATATCTGCAGAAGAATACAGAAAACGAAATGGTCACCTATTCTGCAATCAGTGCCAAACAAATAAATGTCATGACAGTGGCTGATATTGCCTCGCTAGCGCAAGTCACAAAACGTCGTCATCAAATCATACGCAACATGTTTGGTACCTAATGGAGACATGTAAACAAAAAGGGGCCGTCGACGTTGATCCTTTCCTGTCTCACGAACCAACCTGAATTATATGGACCGTAGGGTCCACATCTGACATCATTCTCATGTAACTCAGGTACTCCCTTGTCCAGAAATGTTGAGAGAAACAAGAGGCTCAAAAAACCACCTAAGCTCCACCGTGTATTTTTAAAGAATCTTAATAAATGGTTCTGTATAATTGTTCGTATTTACAACTTCCTATTCACAGCAATGAATCATAACTGGAGAGCTTATAAATTTTCTGAAGCTACCCTACCTATCATGGATTCTGGCTTTTTCGCGTTTGGTGTAGGAGAAAGCCTCCTATAGCTCTAACCTTGCCGGTTTTGCATATTTTACAGTCCCAAAATTCTTACTACTCTAAAAAATTTTCTGCGTCTTACGACACCTGCTATGATTTCTTCCCCTTTTTCTTATTTCTAGGGTCAGTGATCAGGTGATGACTCTCGAGAAGATCCGAAAGTGTAATCTTTCCACAGTTTCCTGTGTCCAGCCTTTGGAATTGGTCACAGATCATCATGATATCCTTCTCAGAAATCTTTCCCATCTCCTTGAGCTTGTAAACTACAAATTCCGATTTCCTGAATAACAAAATAATGATAAAAAATAAGCAATGCAACTATTACAAAGAAGCAAGCAGTATTCCAAACAAAAGTAAACAAATCATCTTTCAAGAATTGTGAGAAACTATGTAAAATTCATGCTATCATAGGAGGATAGCACTCAACAATTTGGCAAATTCTGTGTGATGATGAATACCTGATATAGCTATTAGGTAAACTAAAATTGATTACAACCTATACGTGAAGTGTGCACACAATTTTAATATTGTAGGCTTGTAGCTACCACATGGGCAAAAGTGTGCAGCAAAGTAAACTATTCTTCATGTTGGGTCTATCTTTGGTATTCCGATCCACCTATATTATAAGCTGGCAGTAGTAGAGCTAGAGAGGTGGAGATCATAATTGAAAGAGGAACTTTTTGTAGGTAACTTCATAAGCATTTTGAGAAAATTGCCTTTTGCATTCGCACCAAGTTACAAATATATGTTGTATATAGTTGCAATTAAATGCACGCAGAAATATGCAATTTCGGAGTACCAATCAGTCTGGTGCAATCCATGTACCAAAATATCATTCATATCGGCTGCTATTTAGCTATCACATCCTAAATGATACTGATTTACTATTGCGTTCTGAAATGCTGTGTTGGAATAACAACTTATATATTGGGCTGCTATACAAGGGTGCAGTTTCCACCTTTTTTGTGTAACCACAATAAAAGGTTTCCACTTTCCAGGAGGTGCTAAACACAGACTGCTTTGATGTGCGTATGTCAATTGATCTCCAAGACTCAAATCTATAACATCAAGCAGAAGACCAACCAGATACTTTTCAACAGAAGGTTCAAATCAATGAGCCAAGCAATGGATGCAAAAGTAATTCTTAACCACTTCATAAATCAAGTTTGCTAAAGGGGTATAATTAAAAATACATGCCAAAGACCATCACTTCAGTTTCTGTTGATACTTGTTAGTAACCATCCCTACAAAATAATTTAAGGGTCCACATCAACATTTCTTTGATGAAAGAAAAATCAATGAAGAAAAGGTGTAGGAGTTAAAAAACATCAATGGGTTCTGAAAGAATTGCAAATATAGATAAATGCATTGAAATGTTATCAAAATAACAAAGTGGATCTGTGGATGGACTATAGGTGTATAGAAGCACACATGAAAAGCTCAAACCTATAAACTATTCAAATATAACATTCATTAGAGCTGAGCAGAAATCATTGTGAATAACTCAATATTCTAGAAGAGTGCAGTGATTGGGTGAAATAGTTTTTTCTATGTATTGGCAAAAATTGAAAAGGTCTACTTCAATCTTATAAAAATATAAAGTGCTCCCTCTGTTTCACAATATTAGTCCTGCCATCTTCCACACAGACCAATGAGATATATAATCAAGAGAAAATAATAGGTGTTACAGCTAGTCTAGTCTAGTCTAGTCTAGCCTAGCCTTATTAAGTCAAACGCTCTTATCACAATTCTCTCTTCCAACTTAAAAAGTAGGGCAGGGAGTGAACAATTGTACTGCACCTTGGTTTCATCCATGCACAAACATTGCAGAACGACTACATAATCAAACATCTATATATATTTTCAATACAGTGTGCATATTTTGCAAACTATGACAAAGGCATAATTAATTTATGCATAGTGAAATTCCACAATAGAAGTCATTCATTCAATTTATGCTTGCAGTAACAGGAACCTCAGCCAATGTTGTTTATTTACCCCAGAACAACATAAATAAATATGATAAAGTTTATCAAGGATTGTATTACTGTTTTCCCAAGATAGCACAATAATATAAATAAAGAACAATATGGAAGGAGTCATGTACAAAGGCACTAACAGAATAAATTAATATCTTGAAAATTATTGTATATTTTAACATATCATGAAATAATGCATTTCCTGCTGTAATGCAACATAAATACATGATATTCATGAATGGAACAGCAAACATAACTGAGTAAAAAATAAGTATACAGAAGTCTGCTGTAAAGTAACATGAATACATGATATTCATAAGTTGGTTCTTTACTGATTCCTCAAATTCCATTAATACTTATTATTGTATTTTCCCAAAAACCATCCTCTCTTCACACAGCCATACTCTAAAAAGGTAACTTTTTGTAAATTTATCCAGCCATGCTCCTGATTTGACAAACTGTCAAGCTCTTTGGATCAGGTATTTTTTTGGTTATCTTAAAATCCATAATTTTATATTATTATGCAATATCTTATTAGTGTAATATACGTAAAGCAATAGCAGAAAACAAGATAATAACAATTCATTGCACTAACATGGCTACATAATGAATTTGTCAATTACATTCATTTTATATTTTAACAGAAGAATTCACAAGCATCATCAATGTATATATAATATATCACTCTATAACAATTTGCTCCACTAGCAGTGTAGCACCATGTTCAAAAGGAACTTCTTTTCAGATCATGTGTTTCAGTTTCTTGTAATAGTGTGATATATCACAATAATAGTTACCGGTCTCCAAACACCACATTCTTCACCCTTTTTCTGATGTTGTATTTCAGAAAATTAAAAAATCCAGTACAAAAAAAAATCATATATTAACCCTTGTTTTCTGCTGAGGAGTTATTTCCCCCCTTCTGATTTCTGCTTTTATGTTGAAATTGTAAGCACCAGTGTCCTGAATTCCCAAATGTAACAAACAAGCCAGCAAGGTCCATTACATTAACTCATTTGTGCAAATTAGAGCCTGCATACTCAATACCTATAACTAAGATGCTAAAGTTCGTCTAAGAAACCTCATTAAGAGCTAACATTGCAGATCGATAACTTAGTTTCTGAACCAAAAGCCCCTCCTTACCATTTAGTTGCCTCTTATTCCTTT
Source organism: Dendrocalamus latiflorus (assembly GCA_017311315.1). Classification (NCBI taxonomy): domain Eukaryota; kingdom Viridiplantae; phylum Streptophyta; class Magnoliopsida; order Poales; family Poaceae; genus Dendrocalamus; species Dendrocalamus latiflorus. The sequence continues at coordinate 23,946,432 of CM029658.1, forward strand.
CCATAAATTAGGTCCCCACTGAACCTTAGGTTAGTAGTAACTAAATTGCATTACAATAAAATAAACTAGAGTCCAATGCAAGATCTAGAGAACAGCAAACAAAATAACTCAACAACCTAGTGAACAACCAATGTTAATGATACACTGACTATTAACTAGCTGGCATTAAGACCTTCTGTAAGTTGCGACTATTTACATGCTTGATCTTTTTGATAATGTCATAATGTGCTGATCTCCACCTGGCACACATGTTGCCTAATGTTGGCAAATTAATACCTAGTAAAGCCTCCTTGTGGGATGATCTACTTCCAAACATCCATTTCCATGCTGACTTGCTAAATGATCTTCAGCACAGAATAAGTAATTGTGCACATAATTCACTACACAAAATGGCCAATGCAAGCAAGAAAAGAAGGGCTAAGGCCTCGTTGACTTACGTAACATATCCATGGTTGTCGATATCCGCAGCGAGAAACTCTGACACGGTCATGTCTCTCGACAGCACCCAGTTGGCCATCGCGCGGTGTCTCTTGTCAATCCTCATCTCTGCCAAGTAGAGGAATGCCCGTGCTACAGCCAGGGTCGACACGAGCAGCCAGGCGGACGCAAAAAGCCGCCCAGACAGTGTCCGGAACGCATGGTCCCCGTACCCAACCGTGGTCACCGACATCACCGCGAGGTACATAGCATCGAGCCACCCCAAGCTCTCCACCCTCCTAAGCACCGCGGCCCCGACGCCCACGCAGGTGGCCACCACGGCGAGCGCAAGAGTGACCTTCATGCGCACGCGCATCCGGCCCTTCTTAATGTCAAAGATGTAGTTGTGCCGGTGCTTGCGTGCGGAGCGGGGGTTCTTGAGCGCGGTGATGAGGAGGTGCTCCTGTAGGTCGAGCACGTAGGAGACCATGCCGGAGAGGAGGATGTCGACGAAGCCAAACCCAACGAGGACGAAGGAGATGGAGAAGAGCTTGGCGGCGGGGGTGGCCGGGGTGATGTCCCCGTACCCGATGGTGCAGAGCGTGACGATGCAGAAGTAGAGCGCGTCGGCGACGGGGTGGGTGGGCCCCGCCGAGGAGGTGAAGTTGGCCGGCGCGGCGGCGTAGAAGGTGACGCCCAGGGCGAGGTAGGCGAGCAGGAACAAGAACGCGTGCAGAACGATGGCCGGCCGCTGCGGGGGCGTCGGCGGGTTGCGGTGGTCGGCCTCGGCGGCGGCGGCGGCGAGCTCCGCCGCGTTGAGCGGCGCCATGGCTGGCGCGGTGCGGGAGCGGTGGAGGTTGGTGCGGCCGCCGAGGAAGTCGAAGAGCGAGGGCGGGTTGGGCGGCGGGTTCTCCTCCTCGGAGGCAGGGGAGGGCGTCGTGGGGGAAGAGCAGGACGGGAGGTCGAGGTCACGGAACGGGTCATCGGCGGAGACGCGGTGGCGGGAGCGCGGCGGTGGCGGAGGAGGAGGTGGAGGCGGCGGCGACTGGTGGGGGCCGAAGATGAGGCGATCCTTGTAGGAGGAAGCCGGGGAAGGGCAGGGTGAGGGCGGCGGGGAGAAGTTGGAGACGGGCGAGTGCTCCGGCAGCGGGTGGAGCAGGTGCGGCGGCGCGGTGGTCGGCAGCAGCGGGTCGGTGTCCATGGCAGATTCTTTCTTGGTCTTCTTGGATTCTTGGAGATCCTCGCGGGTTCTTGATGCGGCGCGGCAGCGCTGGGATTCTTGGGTTCTAGAGAGAGAGTTAGGGAGAGTGAAGAGAGAGAGAAAGCGAGACTGGATTGGTCAGATTCTTGGGTTCAATGCGATGCGAGGATTGAGGAGGAAGAAGACGGTGGAGAGGGGAGGAGAAGCGGAAGAGGAGGAAGGGGGCTGCGGAGGTCGATGTGTACTTGACGACGGCGATGCCTTTTTTTATTATTACGTCCCTTTTGTTTCTTTTTCTGAAATCAGCTAATTATTGATTATTCTGTGTGCGGCAGTAACTCTATCTTTGTCTAATTTGGCCGCGGTGATATGACAGCGTAGATCTCACTCTTTCTATCTTGAGTTTCTAGTTTATTTTTTATTACTTTTAAATTTTATCTTTTTCTGAATTTTTGATTTTTAAGTTTTTTTCTGATTCATTTTTTCGTATTCATTTGTATTATCTATGATTGGTTAATCTGCTTTTTTATTTTTAATTTTTTAAATTTAATTATACTAAATAAGTCACTATCAACTATAGTATAATTTTAGTCAGCTACAGTGTAATGTTAGTCATAAACTATTTTTTTTAGTCTAATTGAGCGGGCTAATAGATATAGACTGAGTGTAACGATTCGACAATTATGTAAGCCAACCTCAGCAATAGACCTGGTTAATAATGAAAGGAACGTGGGGGAGATCAGATCAGCGGGTGTACGGCTCCAGAGCAACAGATCATATGATCAAGGAACTGTAGAAATTGTTGGCTATTTTGTTTTGCCTTATCTTTACCAACAAACCATTTCTTCATCAAATTAGAGCTCTCTCCCCCTCGTGGCGTCCTTCTGACCCCACTTTTAACCTCTATCACTGCTTCCACTGCAACCATCCCAATCTTTCAGCCGTTGCTCCTCTTGTTTTGCCGATGTTTGACCCTTGGCTAGAATTCCAACTCCAAAAGGTTTATAAGATCAGATTTTTGGTTATTTTTACATTGTAAAGCTAAAAATATATTGTAAGCTTTTGTACGTCATTAAATTTTAAAAAAGGAAAAAAAGTATATAATCACAGATGATACAATAGAATAAGAGGGAAAAAAGAAAAGACAAAAAGTAAAAAAAAAACAAAATTAAGAAACTATAAGCCAGAAACATAAGCTTGTTGAAGCGGAGCCTAAATCTCCGTCGATCCAATGAAAGAAGAGGTGTTCGTTTGTTGTAGCCATTTTGCTTATCTCTACTACTTAAAAATATGAGTTAGTGGTCGTCGGTGCATTCTCCTTCCTCTCTTCTTAACCATCCGATCTGAACAATAAAATCTTGACCATCTATCTAACATCCTCCCCCTCCCTCTCACATCTAATTGCCCCTCATCTCCACTTCCCACCAGCAGTTACCATCTCCCACCCCCTCCCCTCCAACGTCTAATAGAGAGAGTTTGTCACTATCTCTACTACTTAAAAATATGAGTTAGTAGTCGTCGGTGCATTCTCCTTCCTCTCTTCTTAACCATCCGATCTGAACAATAAAATCTTGACCATCTATCTAACATCCTCCCCCTCCCTCTCACATCTAACTACCCCTCATCTCCACTTCCCACCAGCAGTTACCATCTCCCACCCCCTCCCCTTCAACGTCTAACAGAGAGAGTTTGTCTCTATACTATTTAAAAATATGAGTTAGTGGTCGCCGGTGCATTCTCCTTCCTCTCTTCTCAACCGTTTGATTTGAACACTAAAATCTTGATCATCTACCTAATATCCCTCCCCTCCCTCTCACATCTAACTGCCCCTCCTCTCCACTTCCACCAGTAGTTACCATCTCCCACCCCCTCCCCTCCAACGCCTAACAGAGGGAGTTTGATCCAGCAATACTCTCTTCTTCATGGGGGCGGGGGACATCCGCCGCTGTACTTGTCGCATGGCATCATCACTCTGAAGGGCAGGCATTCATATTTAAAATGTCTATTGAGTAGTTGAGGTGCTATTGGTTCCACCTTTCAAATCGTTTGTACTCTACACCTACAAGACATCTATTTTTTTAGAGCCTGTTTGAAATGAAAAGGAAATTTTTTTCACTTACCTAGGTATGATCTCATATTCGGATTCTTCAAAAGAGTGGAGGAAAGAAAATTTTCTGCAGGATTTTTAGACGTGATTCATAAAATTCAAACACGTAGCTTTTTAGAGAGATGGGTTCTTTTTTGTAATAAAATTTTACAAAACTCCTCCAAAATGCTTGATCAACCACACATAGTTCCTCAAATATAAAATTAGAACACTAAGAAACGTAATAAAATAGTTGTCAAGTATGAGAGAATTAAAGGGTAATTGTAGGATCGGATATGACAACAGAGAGTGAATGGTGCCTCTTTGAAAATACGCCCCTCAAAAGTATCCACTAAAATCTCCTCTCCGATAGCTACGAAAAACTGTGAAGAGGGAGATTCATGTTCTCTGGGTCCTTAAGGCAAACATAAAAGAAAGCAGAAAGAAGATTCAACTGAGGAGACAAAAAGAAGCGGGGAGCAGAAATGGAAAATCAGCTCTGCCTGAAAGGGTCGATCAGACCGCAATTCACATGCCAGTCTGACTGCCCCCCAACGCCGGTCAGACCGCCCCCCCACCGGTTGGACCGCCAAAGCCTGGCCGGTCAGACCGCCACTGTTTGGCCGGTCTGACCACTGGCATAGGAGCGGTCTGACCGCCGAATGTTGAGCGGTCTGACCGGTTAACCTGAGGCAAAGCAGTAAACAGGAAATGCCCGAGACTGAAAATACTGGAACTTTTGAAATTAAGGAGATTTAGGGTTTCCAGCTGATCTCCTCAAACCACAAGAGCAGGAATTTGTTCTGAACAGCTACAAGACCTTAGAAACAAAAGGATCTAAATCAGAAAGGCAAGAATATGAGATATGAGCAAAAGTCTGAAAATGAGAAGGGAATGAGGGTAACTCTCAAATTCCTCATCATTCCCATATCCTTTCCACATGAGCTTTTGCAAACGTTTTAGCAAAGATCTCAAGACTAGCAAACAAGAATCTCAAGCCATCTTATGAAGGGAATCAAAAGATTTCATCATCCCCTGCATGAAAACCCTAGAAATCAAGAAACAAAGGAAGATCATCTTTTGATTCAGAGAAGAAAGTGTTCAATGATTCTAGCTTCTGCTCTTAGGGATTGATTGGCCAAATGGTCTTGAGGATTTCCCATCACAGAGCAAGCTGAGAACCAACCTTCCAAACTAGAAAATCAACTCAAATTCATTTGCAACTGAGAAGAACAGAATGAGCACTGAAAAATGAAATCCATCACCGAATGAGCACAAAATGGAAATAGCCCAACACAATTCTTCTCATATTGATATTGAGGAAGAGAGATGAATGATTACAAATGGATTACAACCTCTCACTACGTCCCCATACGCAATTGAGAGAAAACACTACATGCTCACACACGCAGGACACACTGAGTTCACTCTCCAGAACTCACTCCTTTGCTTGAGCTCACTCTAATGCCTGGATAGAGGCACTACAACCTGAATACACCACTTCTTTTATCTCCAAGCCCACACACCAAAGGAGAAAAACAAGAAGTGTTATACCAAACACACTCCCCCTTGCTCCATACACACAAGAGGCAAGGGTCAAAGTCACCATGACCAGATTTTGGAGGGAAAACACCTCCTCCACTCATTTGCTTGAGTCAATTTACCAAATTGCCCCTCAAGCACATTCCCGGAAACTTTCGCATCCGGTACTTTGACCAACTGGACCTCAACTCCTCCCTGAGTCTAGTCCGGTCCGCTTCACTGCACATGACCGCACCCGGCATCCTGACCGTCTGGACCTCAACTCCTCCCTGAGTCTAGTCCCGATCCTCTCGCTGCTGCCCGTCGCATCCTCCCGACACCGACCGAGACCTCCGACTCCACCTGAGTCTTGTCCTGGTCTGTTCTGTCACGTACGACCGCAACCGACCTCCAAACCGTCTGGACCTCCGACTCCTCCCTGAGCCTAGTCCCGGTTCTCCCGTCGTCGCCCGTCGTGTCCGTCACCGGTAGCTCCAGCTCCGGTTCCTCGTCTTCCGACTCGCAACCACCTCACCAGACTCGATCATCTTCGGCATCACCGACCGTCTGGACCTCAACACCTCCTGTGCCTAGTCCCGGTCCTCCTCGCCTCACCATGACCTAGCTCCGAAGTCCTGCAGTCGTATAGACAAGCAAACCGCCACATAGCACCGCACGAAACAGCATAATCAATATTAGCACAAGTAAAGGTACTCAACCCTAGAATACCCAAAACAAACTCAAACTCACTAAACCAACCGTCAATTACTCATCACCAACATGGAGATACCTCCACATGGTCTCTCAGTAATATAAGAATTAAAGGATGATAGGGGACTAATGTATATTTAGCCATATAAGACGTTGGATATGTACGGTATGATGCCAACCAAAAGCTGCTTGGCATGCATATTTCTGTTTGTTTTTGACTATTCATACCCATAATGCTGAGAAGAGGAGGTCTTCTTTGCACCTTTGGAAAACTGGGCTTGCTTTTGTCCCCCCCCCCCCCCCTCAATTTGGTTAGCTTCTGTTGTTGCAAATGATCCACAAGATTAGGATTAGAATGGAGTCTCATAGTCTTACTCAGAAAATATGGAGGCATTTATGCATATGCCTTCCACATACACTATAGATTGGGTTTCACAAGCTGAACATTGAGTCTTGTGTGCAGTGTGAATGTCCGACGATGATCGAGTGGGCTCAATATACTAGAGGAGCATGGAGTTAGGCAAGCATTCAAACTACAAGCGTGTGGTTTTATGTTAGAATTATAAGGTCAGAGTGTACATGCAATGGCATTCCTACATGAAGCCATTGTGCATCCACCATACAAAAATTTGCCGAGCAACCATTATTTGCAGAATTGCACAGGCCCTTTTGAGGGCTCTAGTCTGTGACAGTGGAGCTCATCATAAAGAAATTGCCAAATTCGTGAGTTTGTCATTGATGATTGCCCTCTTCGTTTGGGATCGATATTAGTTCCTGAAGAATATACTGTTTGAACGTAGGGCATAGGACGATTCAATTTTTATATTTGGTTGATGAACTTAACTACTCTTTCCGGTCACAAATATATGTCGTTTTGGACATCAATACGGTCTCCAAAACTCAACTTTAGCCACATAATTCTATTGTAATAATACTAGCTGAATGCTCGTACGTTGCTACAGATTTTAAAATTTTATCATACTACAACTTCTAAAACTCACGGGTGGTAAAATTTTTTAGAACATGCATACAAATATGTTCAAAAATTTCAAAATCTTAGCAACGCACGGACATTCAGCTAATATCATTATATATTGTGCTTCTGATAATTCATTGCATGTATGCAATTACAACAAATCCAATTAGGGTTGCATTTTTGCCTCTGCCTTGCGTGAAAGCATCCAATTAGCCTAATACGCCCAAACCCAGCAAGGCAGCAACCACTTGTCCTAGTTGGCCAAACTACCTGCAGTATTATGGAATACTCGGGTCTTCACATCATGCTTTAGTTCATACACTGCCCAATATAAAATTCCACATAACACTAAATAATTTGACAATATATGATATTAAAATTAACTAATTTGGAAACTTGGAAAAACTCTAAAACATGCGGAGTGTGCAAATTTTGTCAAAAGGGTGTACACATCATGCTACAACCAAATGTAGCTAAAGGCATTTCCAAAGATTAACATTTTTATCAAAAGAAGCACTCTTTGTTCCTTCTGTAAGCCTTCTGTAAATTATTTGTCCCTTATCAAAAAAGCTTGACAAATGAACTAAAAAAACAATGGCCAAGTGTCCACGTTTAGAACGAACAAGAGTCTAGATTAAAACGTGAATACGGAAGCGTCTCCATTAGTCCAACCGAAGTACCTATAGCTTGAAAGCAACCTTCCAAGGCCGTTTGATCAACGCAGAATGATATGCAAAGGACACTTCTACAAGTTCATACGGCCTCGTCTGTCCGTGGTGTTTGTGTTGTCCTCTAAGACAAATCAGTCAATCAATTAGGCCCGATTGGAATGGGTGAAAATAGAAGGAATCTGAATGAATTGTTTTGTTTTCCGCGAAATTGTTGTAAACGTTCTTGCGTTTCAAACATATCCTCCGGGCCTCTTATTAGATAGATCATAAATTAGACGAGTGATTGATACACACACACACCCCATAATGCTCAGACTCCAGGACTAAGACTTTTCATCCATGATTAAGGTTTTTCATCCTGATATATCATATATTATTGCACTTGCACGTATCTAAAAGCAATCCAAAGGCAGGAAGGCCTGGTACCCAGACACTATGGTGCCCCATTTCAGCATCCTATATATACACTAGTTAGAGACCCGTGCGTTGCAATAGAGTTATAAAAATGGTGAGGCGGAACTTACTGTCTGGCCAACTTCACACATCAAACAAGTAAAACCAGAAATTATCTTCTCACTTTTGTTGGCTAGAGCTAGTAGAAGAAGAAATTATTTGATGTACGACATCTTACTCAGAAAAGTCTGAGGTAAATCCTACAACCAGATAGTAGCATACAGTAAAGGATTTCTCAGCTTATTTTGAATTGAAAATATATTAATAGAACAGTATTTTGTAAAACAATAAATTCATCAATGGAACAACAACCATTCAAAAACTTTATAGTACCATTGTATATTCAACAAAAATACAAGTCAACTACTTAACAGGGGCAATTCAATAGATGACAAGATATAGTGAAAAAAGAAAGACAAGGAGCATTCAAATCATTAACTCAGGTGATGTACTCTTACTTCATACCATGCCACTAGAGCTTCTCAGAGCATCAACCACAGAAGCAGCACAAAATGCATTAGTGTGTGCATATGGAAAAATCAAAACTTGAACCAGCTGACATGTCCAAGAATCACAGTTTATACAGAATAAATTTACCAGATATTGTCAAAGAGATAAAAAACGAGAAAGAGGGTCAGTAATGCTTTTGGGTCTCTAGTCGAATGCCCGTGTGTTGCTACGGATTTTTAAAATTTATCATACTATATGGTTTAAAACTCACGGGTGGTAAAAATTTTTAAAATATGCAAACAAACATGTTCTAAATTTTTTTAAATCCATCAAGTAAGTCGAAAGCCGTCGATCACACCTCGTGGCTATAAATCGAAAGATATCGACCACACCTCGTGATCGTAGATCGGGAGCCATCGAGCACACCTCGTCGTCGTAAGTCGGAAGCCGTCGACCATCGCGCGTGATCGTAGATCGGGGGTGATCGACTATCGCTGGTGGTCGTAAATTGGCAGCGGTTGACGATCGATCGTGGTCCTAAATTGGGAGCCTTCGACAATGGCTCATGGTCGTACATCGGAAGCCGACGACCATCGTTTGTGGTTGTAAGTCGGAACATATCAACCAGCACTCGTAGTCGTAAGTCGGAAGACATCGACCACACCTCGTGGTCGTAAGTCGAAACACATCGATCAGTGCTCATGGTCGTAAATTAGAAGGCGTCGATCACACCTTGTGGTCGTAAGTTAGAAGCCATCGATTATCGTGCGTGATCATAGGTCAAGAGCAGTTGACCATCGCTGGTTGTCGTACGTTGGTAGGCCTCTGGTGCGCTTGTGCCCTGTCGCCTGACTGCCGACGCCAGCCTGTGTAGGATCAAGGATAACCGATTAGAGAGGTGAATAGGAGGTTTTAAATTTTCTTGCCTTTTAAATAATTATCTACAATTTCAATTTAGCAAGAATGTGAAGCACTTAAAACCTACACAATTCTAGTCAAGTAGAGTATCAACACTAGCTCTATATCAAGCAAATGATCACAACAATACTACCAAATAAGAGCTAGAAGAAAGTATGAGAGAAATAAACACACTTGATGTTTTACCGTGGTGTTCGAAAACTTGCTGGTTTCCCCTAATCCACGTTGAGGTTAGCCCAAACGAATTGGACCGGCTCCACGAATTAAGTCGAAGCACCTCAAATCCACTAGTGGTAGCTCTTCCCCGCTACAGGTAGGTGAGCTCCAACCTTCACAAGAACACCGGGTCTTCTCACAAGCTTCCTGAGAAGATCAACGATCAACCTCCACCCAATCGTCTAGGTGCCGGCAAGCACCAAGAGTAATAGACCAAGGGCTTCACTTGATTGCATACAAGTGCCAAATGGATCAACTATTGAATGCACATTCACTTTTTGCTCCAACCACCTCAATTGAATGCACAAAGAGAGAAAGAGGTGTGGAATGAATGCTCAAAGATGTTTAATGGGGTCTCTTCTTCCTGTCCTTGAGCAGTGGTACGTGTATTTATACCCCCACCAACCAAAACTAGCCATTTGAAACAAATTTCAGAAAATTCAAGGCGAGCGAAACTACCGCAGGCCAATGGCCGGTAGTTCCGCTCCAGCTCTGGTGCGGCAGAACGGCTATATCAGAGGCTTTGAACTAGCCGTTTGAAAGTCGGCGCGGTACTACCGCCTTTATAATTTCGGTACTTCCGCTATGCGGTAGTTCCACAAAGTCGGCGCGGTAGTTCCGCTTGGGTCAGAACCAAACTTGGCGCTCTCTGGAAAAAAGGTTCCACCCTTGCCTCCGGAGCTTTCGGGCTCCGGAAGTACCGCTCCATACGGCGGAACTACTGCTTCCAACGGTAGTTTCGGCATTAAACCACCGGTACTTCCGATCCCACAAAAACTCAAAACTCACCCGGAGGGTGCTCTCTGAAAAAAAAGGCTCCACTCGGAAATCAGAGCTTCCGGGCGCCAGAAGTACTGTTCTTGATTGTGGAACTTCCGCACTGCGGTAGTTTCGACGTTAAAAACTGCGGTACTTCTGCTCTTCTAGACAGAGCGCAGATTTGGCTATTAAATTAGATTTTTAATAAATGCATGATTCTAGTTTAATCCCAATGGCACAATAATTATGCTATCAAGCTACTTTCCATGATCCCTCTTTATGGTACGACATTTAACCTATAATCCGGTCTTCCACCTTTTCTCCTAAGACAGGTAAAAATAAAAAGGAATCCTATTCTAAGTATACCTTTGTCTTGAGCCATTTTTGATCTTCACATTTGATTCTTAGCATGCTTCTTGTTATTTGAGGACTTAACCTTTTAAACACTTATTAAACACATTAGTCCTATATTCACATAAATTCATAAATTACCAAAACCATTTTTAGGGCCCTAGATGTTTTCAGCCTGCTCGGCCCCGACTTCGACCACGGCCCCGACTTCGACCACTACTCCGTTCGATTTCGACCAATGCCCCTTTCAACCACTGTCCCCTTCGACCACGACCCTTCGACGTCGACCACTTTCCCCTTCGACCATGGATTCGACTTCAACCACCTTGTGGGTCTTGCTATCGAGGGTGGGGAGCTCGATCTTAGGGTGACCTGGGGGTAGGCGACAAGGATGTCCAACTGGAGGGGGAACTCGTAGCAGTGGAGGTTGTGGATGAACCAGCAGGTGCCCTTCGAGTTGGTGCTACAACTACGACCATGACCGCTACGACCACGTCCACGGGCACTACGACTACGACCATGACCGTGACTTCGAGCACTACCCCCTTCGACTTCGAGCATTGTCCCCTTTGACTTCGACCATTGCCCCCTTCAACCGCTTTTCCCTTCGATCACGACCCTTCGACGTTGACCACTTCCCCCTTCGACCACAGATTTTCAACTTCAACCACGGATCTGTGACTTCGACCACTATCCCCTTCGACCACGGCCTTTCGACGACCATGGCCCTTCGACGTCGACCACTTCCCCCTTCGACCACCGTCCCCTTTGACCACTGTCCCCTTCGACCATGGCTCTTTGACGTCGACCACTTTCCCTTTCGACCACGACCCCTTTCAACTACGGCTTCAACTTTGACCACGGGTCTTCGACTTCGACCACTGCCCCCTCGACCACTGTCCCCTTCGACCACAACCCTTCGATGACCATGGCCCTTCGACGTCGACCACTTCCCCCTTTGACCACCGTCCGCTTCGACTACTATCCCCTTAGACCATGGCTCTTTGATGTCGACCACTGTCCCGTTTGACCCAGCCCTTCAACGTCGACCACGGCTTCGACTTCAACCACTGTCCCCTTCGATGACCATGGCCCTTTAACATCAACCACTTCCCCCGTCGACCACCGCCCCCTTCAACCACAGCATCGACTTCGACCATGGATTTTCGACTTCGGCAATGGCCTCTCAACCATGGCCCCCTTTGACCACAGCTTCAACGTCAACCACGACCCCCTTCGACCATGGCCCTGACGTCGACCATGGCCCTTCGACTTCGACCGCAGACTGACTTCGTCCATGACCCTTCGACTTTGACCACTGTCCCTTCGACCACTATCCCCTTCGACCATGGCTTGGATTTTGACCACGACCCTTCAACTTCAACTGCGGCCCTTCGACTTTGACCGTGGACCGACTTCATCCACGACCCTTTGACTTCGACCACTGCCCCTTCAACCACGACCCTTTGACTCTGACCACGGCTTGACTTCAACCACAGCCCTTCAACTTTGATCGCGGATCTACTTTGTCCACGGCCCTTCGACTTTGACCATTGCCCCCTTCGACCACTGTCCCCTTCGACCATAGCTTGGACTTCAACCACGGCCCTTCAACTTCAACCACCGCCCCTTCGACCATGGCTTCGACTTCAACCACAGATCTTTGACTTCGGCCATGGCTCCTTTCAACTTCGACTTCGACCATGGCCCCTCGACTTCGGCCATGGTCCCTCGACCACGGCCCTATTCGACCATGGCACCTACTTCATTGACCAGCTTGGGAGACCAAAATCGCCAGACAGCACGACGGGCACTGAGCGAAGAGCAGGAGGAGGTAGAGAAGCTCACCGGGCGACCGCTGGGCGGTGGTGGGGGAGAGCCACGTGGGTGGGCGTAGTAAGAGGAAGCCGTCGCCATCGCCGAGTGCCCTTCTCTCTGATCCACTGGCCGCTTTCGCCGAGCGCCATTCTCTCCGATCCACCGGCTGCTATCACCGAGCGTCGTGCCGCTGGTTGGAGGGGCGATGGAAGATGGAATTGGTGGCGGTGCCCTCGGGAAAGTTGGGGGACTATGACCAGACGATGCTGCACGGGAAAGGAATTGGCAGCGGTGCCGAGGAGGAGGAGGCGTGACAGGAGGGTTCGGGGGAGAAGGAGGCGGCGATTGCAAGAGGTGGAGGTCGAGAGGCGACGGCGGGCCGATGGGGAGAGGAGACGGCGGGCAAATGCATTGGGGAGGTGGCAACAAGGAGATGCGACGCTGCTGGGGGAAGTTGGGAGACTACGATCAGATGCTGCTGTATGGGGACGGAATTGGTGGCGGCGCTGAGGAGGAGGAGGCGCGGCACGAGGGTTTGGGGGAGAGGAGGCGGCGGTTGCGGGAGGCGGAGGATGTGGGGGAAGAGAAGAGGAGGAGTGCAGTCCACGCGTCGGCCTGACCTTTTCTACGAGGAGCGCAAGAACTACCTATATGCGGATCTGGACGATTGACTTTGATCGGATGACTAAAAAGAGAGGAAGGAGAACAGATCACGACCGCAAACTCTATATATATATATATATATATATATATATATATATATATATATATATATATATATATATATATATATATATATATATATATATATATATATATATATATATATATAGTTAAAGAGTCCCTACTCACGTCACACCACGTTTATATATATATATATATATATATATATATATATATATAGTATAAATAACAGGGGCACCTAGGTGTCTGGACACCTAGTCTCCCTATCTTTGGATTGCTTTTAGATGCGTGCTAGTGTGATTGAGACTTTCCATCCATGATTAAGACTTTCCTTCCATGATTGATTTAGCATGCCTAATATATTACATACCATTGCTCTAGCACGTATCTAAAAGTAATTTAACGGCAGGGAGCCTAGGTGTCTGGGCACCTAGGTGTCCCATTTCAGCGTCATATATATATATATATATATATATATATATATATATATATATATATATATATATATATATATATATATATATATATATATATATATATATATATATATATATATATATATATATATATATATATATATATATATATAGTTAAAGAGTCCCTACTCACGTCACACCACGTTTCTCGTTACGACTAACTAAATTTGACGGTTATTTTTGTACATCATCGTTATTCGGCTCACCGATGAAATTCAAGCCCAAACAAGCCACCATGGGTGATTGCCTTCCATCTCTGTGTTACAAGTGAATCTACGGGTCTGTTCTTTTCAGCTGCGGTTTATGGCTTTTGGTTGAAAATTTTGAATTTTGGCTGTTTACGGTACAGATTACAGAGAGACAGATACTCATTTGCGATTTTGGCTGGTACAGATGTTAAGCTTTTAACGTGTAGATCGTTTAACTTATAGACCCCATCTTAAGAAAATACTCCGTTTGAAAGTTAGATACAAGTCAAAAGCCGCCAGCTTTTGACTTAAAGAATATGCCCCTTATTTACTCCACAAAAGACATGACCCACTTTATCTCACCAACATTTGAACAGTCAAAGGGACTAACATATGTTTGGTTGCATCATGGAACTAGTTGTCGCAACAATCCGGCTATTGGTAGATGCCAACGAAACACACGCGAAAAGCTCCCCCAAGCTTCCAGGCCAGACAAGAACCGTGTGGTCGTATGCTCTACTGCATCACAGCACATGATTCATCATCAGACATCCAGCGGTTTAAGGGGGTTTAGAGAATCTAATGCCCATCATTAAGCAGTATAAGATTCATGTGGAAGGATGATTTAAGAATGGCTGTAGTGCTGATGGGGATGGTATGTGTGTATTTATTGCTGTTTTGCTTAGGGCACTCCCAATGCAAAGTTTCTTGAGGTAGTTTCTAAAAGAGAGAGAGAACAATAAATTATTATTTAGACCTAATTGCTTCCAATGCATAGTTTCTATAGTAGTTTCTATGTAGAGAAAAATTAATATTCTCTTTCATGCTCTATAAATAAAGGTTTGTTCAGCTGTGGCAAGAGTATATGCAGCTTTCATGTGGCCATACTTTGTTCTAGAGCAACTTAATTATCTTTTATAAAATACAGTTTTACTGTGCAAATCCACGATAACTGAGCACTCCAGCAGGCTCACATGCAAATTGAAATGTCAATGGAAAACAGGCCAGCATATACGCATTGATACAGCAAGAAAACACAACAGCCATTCAGAATATCGTCGTCGTCTTCGATGCCAAACGAGTTCGATGCTGAGGTCCGTTGCCCAGTGCTTGCTCCTTGCGTTGGCTTGTGCGTTGGCCTCAGTCTGGCAGGCGGTGAAAGGAATCAATCCAGGAAACACCCAAGAACCCAATTATTTCAACCGGATCAAAGACAATTTTGGAAGTGGAGAGTATCGGAGAAGACACAGAACGCTCAGGGCAATTTTCCGGTTTCTGCACTATTCACCGTAAAACTCTAAATCTGCATACAACTGAAGACTCAACCTTAACTCTGAACATTTCAGAGAGCAACAACCCAGTACGCAAATCACGCCACAGCCAGCGCGATCCGCTAGACTCGGACTCCACTACTGCATAACCAACAACAAAATACTAAAACGTGCTACACTGCACGATCATACGGGAGATAAAACGCACACAACAAAATACTACAGATTTTCGGCTGAGAGCATCAAACTCAAACCGAAACCTGACAAATGACTAAACAGACCAAAAATCCAGACCAAGTCTGGCTTATTTTCCAACATGCGGGAGGTGTTCACGCAGGCGGGGAGGGATGTAGGTTGTGGACTGCGTTCGCGCCGGGAGGCAGCGCGCTGGGAGGCGGGCGGCGTTCGCGCTGGCGGTGAGCTTCGTTCGCGCGGGTAGGCGGGTCACGGGGAGGCGGTGCGTGGGGAGGAGAACCGGATGCGGGACAGCGCGCGCGCGGGGAGGAGAACCGGATCTGGGACGGCGCAGCTGCAGTGGGAAGGATGGGCGCGGCCAGGGAAGGAGCAGTGGTGACGGCGATGGAAGAGAAACGGCCGGCGGCGGGGTAGAGGAACGCCGCGGCGGGTGGCGAAGAGGAGGTCGTCGGCACGGCTGCAATGGGGAGGATGGGCGCGGCCGGGGAAGAAGCGCGCGTGGCGCCAATCTTTCGCGCGCGAAGCTTTGGCGCGGGCTGCGACGGCGTACCGGATCCGCACTGTCCGTGCTAGAAACGATCGAGGTCTTCCCAACGCAGTTTCAATGGTTTCTTCTCTCATCGATCGCAGCGAGGACTCGGTTCCTATCTGTAGAAATCGTTTCACCATTCTCTACTCTCTCTCTACAATAATTTCATTGACACATAAGCAAAATGCTGAGCTGTTATAGTGATTAAGAGGGATAGAAACTACTATTAATGCACCATTGGGAGTGCTCTTACGGACTTGAGCAAGCTGGACACAGACACACAGTGTCATGTGGCTAGGTGGGGCACAGTTGCCACTTGTCTTAAGCTACTCAAATAATATAAGGTATGTTTATCCTGACTATGGTTGATGGTTTTTGTCTATAACTGATGATTTTTGGTTAAAAATAAATAGTAGTTGCTAAAAGAAGTGATTTTTAGAAGAAGTGGACGAGTGGTACGGAAAGTGAGAGAGAGATGCGTACGTGAGACGGGAACGAGATGAGTGAGATGCGTGATACATCCATGACCCGCCCTACTTTATCCCCAAAGCGAGACGGGAGCGAAAACAATGGGAAAGTCATTTAAGAAAACCGGATGATTATATTAGCTTCTGGCTTAATAATGAACAGCGCCATAAGCAGGAAATAGATACTTTGCTTTACCAGCTTTACATTACATCACCTTTTTTTATCGTCCTTTGAGGTTGGGAGTACGTTTTAATTTAAAATTATCTGTGATATTCCAGTATCACAGACGATTCATCGGTAAGAACTGTCTGTGATACTCGTTTTTTCCGACTCCAACAATATAGACGTACATCACAGACAGTTTTGTCAAACCGTCTATGATTTGACGTCTACTAATAGTATTTCTATACTAGTGTTATATCATTATATTGTACTTCTGATAATTCGTTGCATGTATGCAATTACAACAAATCCAATTAGGGTTGCATTTTTGCCTCTGCCTGGCGTAAAGGCATCCAAGCCTAATACGCCCAAGCCCAGCAACCGCTTGTCCTAGGTCCTAGTTGGCCAAACTACCTGCAGCAAGGCTATTACTGTTTTTTCTAGTGATGGTTCGATCAGTTTGGAGCAACTTCCTTTAGTCTTCAAAGAAGAAAAGAACAACTTCCCTTTAAGCAATCTAGTCCGTTATTATGGAATACTCGGGTCTTCACATCATACTTTAGTTCATACACTGCCCAATATAAAATTCCACATGACACTAAATAATTTAACAATATATGATACTAAAATTAACTAATTTGGAACTTGGAAAAACTCTAAAACATGCGTAGTGTGCAAATTTTGTAGTCCTAACTCCTTCGTGTCAAAAGGGTGTACTACACATCATGCTACAACCAAATGTAGCTAAAGGCATTTCCAAAGATTAACATTTTTTTTTATCAAAAGATGCACTCTTTGTTCCTTCTGTAAATTATTTGTCCCTTATCAAAAAAGCTTGGCAAATGAACTAAAAAAACAATGGCCAAGTGTCCATGTTTAGAACGGACAAGAGTCTAGATTAAAACGTGAATACGGAAGCGTCTCCATTAGTCCAACCGAAGTACCTATAGCTTGAAAGCAACCTTCCAAGGCCGTTTGATAATCAACGCAGGAATCATGGAAACGTCGATGGATCGAGAGGAGAATGATATGCAAAGGACACTTCTACAAGTTCATACGGCCTCGTCTGTCCGTGGTGTTTGTGTTGTCCTCTTTAAGACAAATCAATCAATCAATTAGGCCCGATTGGAATGGGTGAAAATAGAAGGAATCTGAATGAATTGTTTTGTTTTTCCGCGAAATTGTTGTAAAAGTTCTTGCGTTTCAAACATATCCTCCGGGTCTCTTATTAGATAGATCATAAATTAGGTGAGTGATATATACGTAGATTTAGTTAAGAGTCCATACTCACGCCACACCACGTTTCTCCTTAGGTGGTGATCAGTTGGACTTTTTTTGTGCCTTATAGCTGAAAATACTGTAACTGGCTGAAAAAAACACTGTAGCTGACAGAGGCTTATTTAGCATAATTAAATTTAAAAAAAATATGTTAGCCCATTACGTATAATACAAACACATACGAGAAAAAAGAACCGGCAAAAAAGCTCAACAAAAAGCCAAAAATTCAGAAAAAAGACGAAATTTATGAATAGTGAAAAATAAGCCGGAAGCTTTAAGCTGAAGTCCAACCGATCAGGGCTTTTTGACGGTTATTTTTGTACATCATCGTTATTTGGCTCACCGATGAAATTTAAGCCCAAACAAGCCAGCATTGATGATTGCCTTCCATCTCTGTGTTACAAGTGAATCTTATGTACTCCACAAAAAACATGACCCACTTTATCTCACCAACATTTTAACAGTTAAAAGGTGTTAGACCATATGACTAGGTTTAGAATATTTTAGTGATAAATAATTGACAATGGTTAATTTATGATGAATATTTTATAATACTACTTATCGGTGTTATGCGAGATGTGTGGTGTGTGGACTGATATTAGTCAAGTTTGGATGAACTTGTGCCGGAAAAATATTCTTTGGTCTTTACATGTGCAGGTTAAGCATGAAGACCATCATGATCGGTGACGAGGTAGACCGGGGCTAGAATGGGGAGATCCAAGGTTCGGACGGTCAAGAAAGTTACGAGATGGTCGGGCTCATGCTTGGGGCGTACGGAGATCAGAGATGGATGATACATATTGGAGTTACGGAGGTGCGGTCCGGAGGCTACGACACGTGGAGAAGCTACGGGAGGTGCGGTCTTGGAGATTTCGACACGTGACGTGTTAAAAAAGTTAAAATTTTGGAAAACCCGTGTTAGAAAGGGTTTTGAGGTCCCTTGAAAATTAGTAGGCCAAAAGCCTAATTGAGGTAAAAAGGTCTAGGCCCAGTTGGATGAGTTGTATTAGAATTTTGAGTAGAGATTGAATAGGTGTGGTAGGAGACTGTATAAAAACACATTATGTGTGTGTGGCGGCGCTGCACGGAGTGATCGGGAAAAGAAAAAATAGGGTCGTAGGACATGGTGAGCAGGATGCAAAGGAAGAAGATGAATAGTCTGCCTTTTTGAATAAAAGTTTATGAGTTTTTTTTAATTTGCATATATTATTCTTTTTTCTGGTTTTTTGATCCCCAGGGGTTCTCCATGTTTGGTATATATATATATATATATATATATATATATATATATATATATATATATATATATATATATATATATATATATATATATATATTCTTGCATATATTCATGAATTAGTTTTGATTAAAAATCGATTGCTAGATTGAATGAAAAACGTGTTTGGCTGATCAGTTATCGACCGGAAGCAGATATCGACTGGAATTTTTTTGTGCTACAGTAATCACCACAGTAACTGCTACAATACTAGAAAAAAAATATTTTCTTGCTATTTTTTTTTGTAATTTTGTGAAGAGACTTCCGTTAGGCGTTGCAATCATTTACTCTCTCTAATTACCATCGACGATTCTACAAAAGAACTAACATATGTTTGATTTATGACAAATCATTTCTGGTTGCATCATGGAACTAGTTGTCCCAACAATCCGGCTATTGGTAGATGCCAACGAAACACGCGAAAAGCTCCCCCAAGCTTCCAGGCCAGACAAAAACCGTGTGGTCGTATGCTCTGCTGCATCACAGCACATGATCCATCATCAGACATCCCGCGGTTTAAGGGGGTTTAGAGAATCTAATGCCCATCATCAAGCAGTATAAGACTCATGTGGAATGATGATTTAAGAATGGCTGTAGTGCGATGGGGATGGTATGTGTGTATTTATTGCTGTTTTGCTTATGGACTTGAGCAAGCTGACACAGACAGACACACAGTGTCATGTGATTAGGTGGGACACAGTTGCCACTTGTCTTAAGCGACTCAAATAATATAAGACATGCTTATCTTGACTACGGCTGATGGTTTTTGTCTATAGCTGATGACTTTTGGTTAAAAATAAATAGTAGTTGCTAAAAGAAGTGATTTTTAGATGGAGTGGACGAGTGGTACGGAAAGTGAGAGAGAGATGCGTGCGTGAGACGGGAACGAGATGAGTGAGATGCGTGATACGTACATGACCCCTCTGCTTTATCCCTGAAGTGAGACGGGAGCGAAAACAATGGGAAAGCCATTTAAGAAAACCGGATGATTATATTAGCTTAGAACGAGATGAGGATATTAGCGAAAACAATGGGAAAGCCATAAGCAGGAAATAGATACTTTGTTTTACCAGCTTTACATTACATCACCTTTTTTATCGTCCTTTTCGAGTACGTTTTCGAGAAATTATGGTTTTCTTGCCTTGTGATCTGAAGCATTCGTCTCTGCTCGGATGGCTCCTTGCAGGAATTAATGCGCATGCAATTAGTGGAGCAATGTAGAAGGTTCTTTTTGATGATGTAAATCATGGAATGCCTTCTTAGGTGTGTGGTTCTCAGTAGCGGGTTTTGGAGGTGATCTGGAACCAGGCCTTATTGCTTAGAGAGTACAAAACTACTTATGAGAGCCATTTGATGAGAAATTAGTTCTTGCGATAGTGGCATGAGGAAATTGAGGTGTCCAAGACTTTTTAATCGACAAAAGGAAATTGAGGTGTCCAAAATCTCTTAATCGAGGTGAAGATGCGAGAGAGGAAGAAGAGTTCAAATACAACAAGAATACCAGGACGTTGACATCAGGTTGATGAGATGGAGGTGCTTTCTTAATCATTGTTTCTTTGCCGGCATGAATGTAACAGTACTGTGAGGGGTTTACCTCTCGGTGGAGTTTGTACAGTTCACTCAATCTCATCCATTTGCTTCCAGTCCAATGGGATGAATTTACTTCACCACATGGAGCATTTTCTATTTTGACATCCCTGTACTTCAGGTGAATATTGTGTTTGAAAAGTAGATCACGGCGCATGAGGAAATTGATGTTGTAGTTTTATCTCCGTTGAGCGAAAATCAAATGGTTCAAATCAAATTCAGGGCGAAATTGCTTCTTGCTCGTAAGAAGTCATATGCTAAACCCAAGCTACATTGATTCTTAATGAAACGGTTCTCCTGGGTGTAATTGTTGCTGTTGTTCACCTGCAGATCTATAGCTTTATGGGGCAATAGCCAATAGGATTGTGCCCAAGGGCAATATAATTTCGTTTTGCAATGTATGTACTTATCTGTTCTTGCTGCAGTTTGATTTGCCACGTCTAATTTGGATAAATTAAGCTGTAGTCAAACGCATCAATCAATTCATGAACAGAGGGAAGGAAAATTGTACTGCTGTTGATAAGGACACAGATATTGGAATCGTCAATGCACACGGTGTAAAGGACACTGTGCAAATGAGTTTATTTCTCTTTTTTCTTTTTACAAGTTTATATGATTCCGATTACTGTCAGCAATGCAAACAAAAAGTTCCAGACACATCAAATACTCCAATTGACAAATTGTTGTCAATTTTGTTACTGGTCCTGCGGTGAAGTATCATGGATCACAAACACATGACATGACGCATGGATATTATTTAAGGACGCTTAGAGAATAAAGAGAAGTACTAATATAGCAAACAGCATTAGTCACTGTCCATATATTTAATTGGCAGCTTTGGTGTTAAGCGAGATCATATCGTTTGAGAAAGGTTGACACATCCTTAATTGGTTTGTGGTGGGCCATTCGTGCTCCTTTTGATCTCGAGCAACACAAAAAGGCCTTCGTCATTTGTGAGCTTTATAGAATTTGCGTCTTGCATTTCAGGCCATCTTCAACGGGACCGGCAGAGAGCCGGAGAGCCGTCGAGGTAGCAAAAGGAGTAGCAGGGTCAAACATTTTCAGACTTGATCACAAATGCATTTGTGAAGAAATAATAGACTGGCCACTTGGATTGGAACTGGTATTGCTAGATTCATCGTGGAATATACTTTATAATGCGTGATTTTTGTGACTTGTAATAACATGTCACGATGGTAATTAGCTGTCGAAGTGATACTGTGTAGACCATAGCAATGTTCAGAATGACTTCCATTTGAAATTGAACGGAATGGTCTATCGGACCAAATGAACGAATTGCAGACGCTAACCTCGCGATAGTCGTAGTAGGAATAGGTTGAATTTTACGAAGGTAAAACATGATATAATGACTTTGGCCGGCAAGAGGAGTCTGCCATTATGCAGATTCTTAGCTTAAATCAAGCTCTTTGTGAGAAGATGTTTGTTCTTAGCTTTCGGTAGTGATTGGCCCACATCAGTTGGCGGATCGCTACTCCTACCTGAAAACGTACTTATTCTGTCCTTCTAACTAGACATTTCAATTTATTCAAAGGCATGCAGATTTAGGTGATCCATGTGTTGGACCCGATTTCTTGGACCAGAAATAGCGAAACCTATTAACTTCTTCTATATACTTTTTAGCATCTGTAAACATTTTCTACTGATAATTGAAGTACATTAGTAAAGAGCAACTCCAGCAGTAGCCCTTAAAACAGGACCCTTACTTTTTATTGAGAGCTCTCCCTACTTTTGAGGGTTCTGTTTTTTAGGCTATACTCCAGCAGAAGCCCTCAAAACAGGACCCTCAAATTCATTCTTAGAGGGGATGACACATAGGACCCACACTCATCCTCATCCTACTTTTGAGGGCCGAGGGGCAAAAAACTAACTCCAGCAAGGCCCCTACTTGAGCCCTCAAAAGTAGGGGCTCCCTCCAGACCCCAGGAATGAGGGCTCGAGGGGGAGATTTGAGGGCTCAAGTAGGGGTCCTGCTGGAGTGAGTTTTTTGCCCCTCGGTCCTCAAAAGTAGGATGAGGGCTCAAGTAGGGGCTCAAGTAGGGGCCCTGCTGGAGTTGCTCTAAGAGCATCTCCAGCAGGAGCCCTCAAATCAGAGCCCCTACTTTTGATTTGAGGGCTCCTCCTATTTTTAAGGGTCATGTTTTTTGAGTTGAACTCCAGCAGAAGCCCTCAAATCAGGGCCCTCAAATTCATTCCAACTGAGAATGACATGTAGAGCCCACTCGTCATTCTCAAATTTCTCTACCCCTCCTCTCCTCCACCCGTGCGCTCTCCGCTCGTCCACCGCGCCTCCTCCTCTCCTCCACCCGCGCCTCCTCCTCTCCTCTCAGCCCACCCGCTCCCACGCCCCGCCGCAGCCGCGCGCCTCGCCTCGCCCGCCCTCCGCCTCCGCTCGGGCCCCTCCCTCTCCGCCGCGCTCTCCACGCTCCTCTCCGCCATGCTCTCCGCGCTCTCCACGCTCCCCTCCCTGCTCGGGCCCCTCCCTCTCCGCCGCGCTCTCCACGCTCCCCTCCTCGCCGCGCGCCTCCCGCCGGCCACCCACTCCTCCGACCTCCTCGCCCTCTTCGACGACGCCTTCGCCCACCTTCAACCCCCGGCTAACTCTTCCTCACCCCCGGCTGGCCGCCGCGGTTTCCACCGCCGCCTCCTCATCGGTCGACCCCGGACCGATTCCGCTCGGTGGGAGCCGCACCCCGGCACCCTGCAGCCTCCCCCACCGCCGGCCGGCGTCCTCCGCCACGCGAGCTCCCCCGCCACGGTCGCCTCCCCGCGCCGTTGCCCGTGCTCGTCGCCGGCTCAACCCGGCCTCCTTCCGGCCGCCCCGGTAGCTCAGGTGAGCTTCTACCATCTTGCTCATGCTCGCGCACACCTCCCTTCTTTCCCCCACCCCTTCGGCCACCGGCGCCTCTTTTCTCCTCCACCGCCGGCCTAGAGTCGACGGAGGAGCGGGGAGCAGGAAGACGAGCGGCCGGGCAGGGGCGGGCTGCCGGGCGGTGGCGAGATCTAGGCGGGTGCAGGCCGTCGGAGGGGAAGAGGAACCAGGCGAAGGCGGGCGGCGGCGTGGAACTGTCGATGCCCGCGAGTGAAAACCGTCAAAACAGAAAAATAGGGGCTCCCTCCAGACCCCCAGGAATGAGGGCTGGAGGTAGGGCTGGATAACGAGCTGGCTCGGCTCGGCTCGGCTCGGCTCGGTCTGGCTCGGTAGATAACGAGCTGGCTCGAGCTGGCTCGTTATAACTAACGAGCTAAAAAGCCAGCTCGGCTCGGCTCGACAAAAAGCTCGAGTTAGCTCGTTTGGCTCGTGAGCCAGGGCAAAAAAATATCTCCATCATATATTCATCCATGGAAGTTTGGCTCGTTAGGCTCGTTTGGCTCGTTAGGCTCGTTTGGCTCGTTTGGGTACAATAGAGTACAAATTAATACATGCATGGCTCGTTTGGGTACAATAGAGTACAAATTTACACATTAACACATGCAATAGAGTACAAATTAGGTCCATGGAAGCAGCATATGCATATCTAAATTCCTGGAAGCATGGCTCGTTTGGCTCGTGAGCGGCTCGCGAGCTGGCTCGAGTTGGCTCGTTATAGCTAACGAGCTAAAATCTTGGCTCGGCTCGACTCGTTATCCTAACGAGCCGAGCCGAGCCGAGCCGAGCCAGCCACGAGCCGAGCGAGCTAACGAGCTTCGAGTTTTTCGTCCAGCCCTAGCTGGAGGGGGGATTTGAGGGGCCCCTCAAATTTGAGGGCTCTAGTAGGGGCCTTGCTGGACCTCTGTTTTTGCCTCAAACCCTCAAATTTAGTTTTAGGGGCTCAAATAAGGGCCCTGCTGGGAGTTTTTTGCTATTATCGTACCCTCTAAGTTGGGCTTCGACGAAACGGTATCTACGTCGTGGACTTCTCTAAAATAGTACTCTTGTACTTAAGACTTCTCTTAAATAGTATTCTTCAGGGATTTTAACTCAAATAATTTGATTTTCGAATTTGTACTCCCCCAATTGACTGAACTGCCCCTGCTCATTTTGTTTAACCCTAATCACTTTTATTTTCTTCTTTTCACATCGTTTGGGTTTCATTGGCGACGGCGGCACGCCGACTGGCCGATCGGAATACTCGGTGCGGCGCCGTCAACGCCAGGCGAGAGCGCGGCAAGGATCGCACGGGAGTGCGCGCACCCCAGGCCACGGACGATCGCACGCCAGCCAGGGACGGTCGCACGTCGGCAGGGACAACCGGACCACGTACGCGGCAGGTGTGATCAGCATCTTTGTACGCGGCAGGTATTGAGCATTAAGGATGATCCACGTACGCGGCAGGATCAATCTTTGTCATGTTTTTTCATGTCATGTTTGAGTTAAAATCAAATTATTTTAGAGAATACTATTTTACAAAATCAATCCTTGTCATGTTTGATCCACGTACGCGGCAGGATCAATTTTACAAAATGAGCAGGGGTAGTTCAGTCAATTGGGGGAGTACAAATTCGAAAATTAAATTATTTGAGTTAAAATCCCTGAGAATACTATTTGAGAGAAGTCTTAAGTACAAGAGTACTATTTTAGAGAAGCCCACGACGTAGATACCGTTTCGTCGAATCCCAACTTAGAAGGTACCATAATAGCAAAAAACTCCGAGATGCTCTAAGGGTGCACATACCGTACGGTTGGCAACAAAATCTCTACCCCTAAAATCCACCAGTTCAGTTCTTTCCTACGACCACTCCAAATTGTGCCCCCAGCAGTCATGAGTTTTCCTGCGTCCACACCAATTCGTGTCCCCGAGAAAACCAACCAATGAAATTAACGATCAAGGATCAATTTCCACCTTTCTCTCTCCTTACCCACTCATATCCAACGATCCAAATCTACCCTACTCTGTAATCATGCACATCGTTGAACCTGGAACCCACCCGACGCCCACGCGCCCCCGACGACAACCCGCGCTCCTCGGCTCCTCCCCTCTGATTTCTCCGCCGCCTCCTCCCCTCCCTCCTCCTCCTCCGCCGCCTCCTGCCAATCCGTGCGCCTCCTCCGCTCCGCCGCCGCCTTCTCCTCCCCCCACCCCTCTGCTCCGCCGCCACCTCCTCCTCCCCCCACCCCTCCGCTCCGCCGCCGCCTCCTCCTCCCCCCACCCCGCGCCGCCGCCTCCTTCTCCCCCCACCCCACGCCGCCGCTGATGATGATGTTGCTGCGTCTGCTGCGGCCGGGGAAGGTGGCCTGCTCGCTGGCCAGCGGGTGGTCGTGCTCAAGCCCGACCCGCAGAACCCTAACCCTAGCGGCGGGGAGGGGGAGGGGTCTGGGGAGGAGGCCGCCGTCGCGGCGGCGCTTGCGACCGCGTCGTCGTTCCAGGCGGCGTACCTGCACCTGCAGGCGGCGCACTCGCCGTTCCTGCCGGATGCCGCGGCGTCTGTTGAGGAGGCCGCCGTCGCGGCGGCCTCGCGACCGCGTCGTCGTTCCAGGCGGCGTACCTGCACCTGCAGGCGGCGCACTCGCCGTTCCTGCCGGAGGCCGCGGCCGCCGCGGACGCCGCCGCGGTGTCACCCCGCGCCCGCCCCCAACCCTCCCTCCCACCCCGCGCCCACGCACGCGCCCCCGACCCTCCCTCCCACCCCGCGCCGCCGCCTCCTCCTCCTCCCCACCCCGCGGCGCCGCCTCCTCCCCTCCCTCCCACCCCGCGGCGCCGCCGCCTCCTCCTCCTCCCCACCCCGCGGCGCCGCCTCCTCCCCTCCCTCCCACCCCGCGCCGCCGCCGCCTCCTTTTCCTCCCCACCCCGCGACGCCGCCTCCTCGTCCTCCCCACCCCGCGCCGCCGCCTCCTCGTCCTCCCCACCCCGCGCCGCCGCCTCCTCCCCTCCCTCCCACTCCGCGACGCCGTCGCCTCCTCCTCCCCCCACCCAGCGCCGCCGCTGAGTCCTAAAGAGTTCTCTCTCTCCTCCCAAAACCCATCTAGGGTTCCTGGAGGTGCCACCGCCGCCGCGCGCGCCTAGCGAGGCCACCGTCGCTCGCGTCAGGCGAGGCCGCCGCTGCTCCAAATGGTTTCTAGGCTCGTGGCATGAATTATCTGCATAATTGCACACCAGTTATAGTCCATCGAGATCTGAAATCCCCAAACCTACTTGTTGACAAGAATTGGGTTGTGAAGGTAACGCACAAGTTCCATTATAGCAATGACATTCTGTGTATTGTTTTCTTTGCAAGTTACATAACTTTTTGCAATTAGGTTTGCGATTTGGTTTATCAAGAATGAAGAACAATACCTTCCTGTCATCAAGATCAACAGCTGGAACAGTAAGGTTGCATGATTTCCACAATTTTGGTGTAACTTTTATGCGAGCAGTGCTTCTGTACTCTTCTGAAAAGAAAATTGCATAAATCTAAAGCATTTGCAGTTCATACAAGTTGCAAATTATTTGTTGTCACAAAATGCTTTAAACCTGTGCAATTTTCTATCTGGGAGACTATAGAAGCACTTCCTTCTCTATGCTTAAATTTGTTTGTAGTGTACTGAATTCTCCAGTTCTGTAAATTATCTCCTCCATTTGTTAAAAAAATATTAAACTTTGTAGTTCGCATATGTGTGCATCTATCTTTGGAAACCTCAAGCGGCAAGAGTTTGTGGTTTGTCTGTTGGCTCAGCTCTTATATATTTAGAGTTTACATACCAGTCAATACACTATTCTAATATACAGTTAATATTAATATCAGCAAATGTCAAAAGATCTTCAGCAAGTGGTCTAAAATTTGCAGATGAAGAAAGGCCAAAAAGAACCTGCAATAATCACCAATTACCTTTAGGAAAAGAAAATTGTGTGATTGCAAGAAACAACAAAAGTGATGATCTTCAATGAGACTTTGTTGCAATTCTGTTTTGTTGACATTTCTTCGATCTAATCTGGAACTTGTAAATTGTACCTTTCCTACATAGGTTGCTGATTTGTTAGTTTTCGTAATATCAGCAAATTCGCTGTACAATTGCGATTTGAGTAGTCCAATTGATGAGTTTGGATCACAATTGCCGAACTCGTTTGTTTTGTTCAATCCTGATCTTAACACTTGTGTATTTCACATGGTTTATGTGTGACAGAATGGCATTATGGACCTCAAAGCTATAGAAAAAACGGTTACATATTTTTTTATTTGATATGCCGCTCCAATGAATATGTTTTTGGCCCTCAGACCTACACAGGATTGATTTAATAGAGTTTCAAAAAATGATAAGTCAAGTTCTTAGTTATATATGTTCATAATTATGTTCCTAATTGTTGGAAACAATATCACAGGATAGCTCACCACCCTTTTGTTATTTATCTATTACTTGGAACAGAACATTTGGCTTCTGATCTTTGATTTATTTTTTGTGTAGAAGATTTAGAATGAATTATGGGTTTCAAAGACAAAAGAGCTTATGTTTCTTAATGTTGATGTTCACAATATTTGCTTACAAAATGTTTGAGCTATGGTGTACTCTCTTCTCTGTGCTATCTTTTAATTTATTTATTTTTAAACTAACATGAACATCTTGGTATCATGGTAAGTTAATGTGAAAAATAAATGACACAAGCTGGCATTACCATTTTGTTATGTTAAATATTTTCAGTTTTATTGTGTAGGACATATAGAAAATCAAGGTGGTAAGAGCTGGTAACTATTTAATCATGGTGTACCCTAGCCTGATACAGCTTGATCTGAGCATCTTGCCTTAATTTTGCAGCAGTGGAAAGGACGGAGAGGGAAGAAGCGGTGGCGGCGGCGGCGGGGAAACCCTAGCCTGATACAGCTTGATCTGAGCATCTTGCCTTAATTTTGCAGGTTTACTACTATTATCCATTGTCTGCTCTTTCTGATCCGGCCAAACCTTTCAACGATCTCAGATGGAATATCAGTAGACCCCAGGGATTTGAGGCTGTCATGCGCGTCAGGTGCAGTCAGGTGAGCATATGTCCAATCCTTCCCCCCCTTCATACCATAATCTGATAGTAACTTAAATTTTCTTCTTTTTTGAATGCGTGTTAGGGGCTTCAAATTCAAGACTATTCTGGCAACTTCTGCAAGCGTGTTCCTACTGATATTGACCTTCCTGCGGTCAGTAACTATGATTACTGCCCAATCTAATTTGGTTTCAGACTTCGTATGTTGCTTGCGTATTTCTAATTGTGAACACATGTGATGCACGTGTACATGAACAATAGATAACTTTGTTATGTTGCATTCAATGTTGCTCTCTGTTAGTGGTAGAAAATGCACCTTGGCCTCAAACAATCGGCTGGTAATATTATAGAGTAATGCTGAATCCATGCATATCATGGTACGGTCTTGGCACATGCAAGATGTCAATGCTTGTGTTTACGGGAATCATGTCTAGAATTGGTTAAACCTTACACAATCCAATGCTTGTGTTTCTTTTTCTTTTGGGAAAATGCTATCATTGGATTACATATATCCAATGCTTGTGGACAGAAGGGTTCCATTTCCAGGTGGTAGGTAATTGACCGGTTACTAGATACTCTGGACCTCACTGATATCTACAATAATGGAGAATTGCTGCAATTTTCTGAAGAATATAAAATGTAGAAGCCTAGAAGGGAAACAATAAAACTTGAAATAATAATAATAATAATAATAATAATAATAATAATAAAGAACAGTCATGCCTGGGAATAATGGTTTTCATGATTGTTACTGCATTCTTATGCTGTTTCACTTACTGTTTCTGTGTCAGAGGCGGCAGAATCTAAGATCTGTAAAATTTATCCTCCTTGTGCTGCAGATTGACTCAGACAAAACCATAATGGTTACCTTTAAGCATGATGAAAAACTGCAGGAGAATTTAGAATGTGCTTTCCAGGTAATGTAGTATACTTTGTGAAAATCGTTTATCGTTATCCTCTCGGTATCATCCTAAGGCTACAGCATTAAGTAAGCTAGAAGACCAGTTCTAGGAACAGTTTCAACAGAAATGTGGGTCAGAATGATCATCCAGAACAAACCCAATGCTGCCGGGGTTCAGAAAGCCAGTCTCTTGCCAATACAACTTGTTGAGTGGTACTGCGTGCTTCATGCTGCAAAGAGACCTAACAGTAACCGCGGCAATTTAGCTAGGAGCTGGTTTCTGCCTAAACTAAGTAGACTCACCATG
The DNA here is from genome assembly GCA_017311315.1 of Dendrocalamus latiflorus. Lineage (NCBI taxonomy): Eukaryota > Viridiplantae > Streptophyta > Magnoliopsida > Poales > Poaceae > Dendrocalamus > Dendrocalamus latiflorus. The sequence continues at coordinate 23,976,245 of CM029658.1, forward strand.
TTTGAAGTTCATTACCATTTTATTTCTAAAGATATGGTGCAATGGTATGTTTCTGTGATATTAGTCCTAAAAGTGTTTTTAGTTGAATTGCAGCATATATATAGTTGCCTGCTGCAGCCAAATATTTCCAAACCGTATTTGAATTTCTTGGAGTGGTTATCCTTCGGATTCTTTATGGCTAGCATGATGCTTTCTGTATGTTATGGTGTATTTACTCATTCATAGGATGTCTACAAACTACGGTTGCTGCCTCTCTTTGGAGATCTGGACAGGTTTGTATTTGGGTATACCTCGGAATAAACGATAATCCGTCGGTTGAGCTGGTGAGCAAAATCTTCATAGTAGCTGTCTCCTTTGTGGCTCTTCTTGGCTTTTCAGTATACGGTGGAAGGTAACTCAGCGTCCATTATCTCTTGCTATTGTACTCTCTTCCTTAATTGTTCAGTGTTTTATTGGTAAGATGTGCTGTTGTTTTCACGCAGGTTGTTTTTCTTGCTGAGACGTTTCCCCATTGAATCAAAAGGGCGAAGAAAGAAGCTTTACGAGGTGACCGCACCCTTCAATAAATAGCTTGAAACATATTCCCTGTTCAGGTGCACATGAAAAGCCTAACATGTTGTTGGGGTCTGTCAACTTCATTTGGTAGACAGACCTATAACAAATGTTAGTTTTAACTTGAAATACTGGAAAATGATAACAATTGAACATGCACTTCTTTTGTGTTGTTCACAACTTGGTGCACATAGTTCTGTAACTGCGGTAACTAATTAAATTTACGGCACTTGTATGCAGTGGGAGAGATCCAATTCACCCTATTCAACCCTATTGCGCTCACCCTGGCTGTTTTGACAACATTTACAGATCTTGGATGTGATTGTTAACAAAATATTCACTTCCTCCTGATTATGCTTCATAATGTATGAATAAATGATATACCCTATTCTTTCATGTGATTTTTCATTGGCATATCTGGTAATCATTGAGACCCTGATCTCATATTTCTTGTTTCTTTTGCAGGAAGGATATAGTTCATTGTATTCCTTGATCATGGGGTCATGAACAACATTTGTCGCATCTTCCATGAAGTTTAATTAGTTCATTTGAAGCATGGACAATTCATTTATCACCTTGTCTCTCCGAATAATTATCTATTTGATTTTTTTTGTTATTTGAGGAACTTGTAATAATTGATGCTGACATTTTCATTTCAGTCCACTTTCAACATCTTTACATTCTTTGTATGAAATTATTTTCATACAGTAGTTTGGTATACGTGTAATAATGCCGTAATGTCTGGGTGGTTGTTTGTTGGAAGTAACACTCGGACGCACATAGAGATTGGTTCGTGACCTGTGACTTTTGTAACCATGTTCCAGTCTAGAGATCACCTTGTTCTTCCCTGTGTTATTATCAACTCTTCCAGTCTAGATATTCTTGATAAAAGGCACCAGAGTATCTGGAACACCATTGGCCTATTAGGATGTCCCATGCCTCAGGCAAACACAATGAGGCGCAGGCACGCCAAAGCTTTGCTGGTTTCTTTCGGTTCGGTTGCTAGGCAGCTAGCTGTTGTTCGTGCTAGACGTCGGCAAGTTCTCTTTGTTAGATGGTTTCTTTCAAACAAACAATCGGATGGCGGCGAAACAAACAGATGACCATCTCCGTTTTTAAGCAGCTTAGTGAGACAATTTTTTAAAGCAGCTTATCGGTATTCAGTTCGTTCATACAAATGTTCATATTATGACCAAAACCTATAAGCTGCAGTCATAAACATTTCCAATTCCAGATTTCCAGACATGCATACGCCGAGAGACTTGAGAGAGCATTGACTATTGAAATAAAAAAAAGTACATCGGTACAAAAGGAGAATCTATAAACGAAACATCCAGGATTCAAAATCGATAGATTAAGTTAATTCTCAAGACCACAATTGAGAAAGAGCTATCAATTTTTTCCAATCCTGAAGAGGTCTGCTCATTCCCTTCTTATTCTCTTGCTTCTTCTGGTTTTATTCTACAGCTTTCACATGTACAAGTTGCAAACTTGCAACATAGCCATTCAGTCAGTTGTACCGTTTCTTTCATGTAGAAATTTCCTTAGGGTTGTTGTTTGACATTTTTTCTGATACCTGCCTCTGATGAAATTTTGTCATTACATATATCTGTATCTTGAAAATCTTAGCATAAGCATTGCTCCTCTTTTAGATGACACCATAATCATCACCTGGAAGTATTTCTAATCAAGTTGGGTGGAAATTAGGAATATAATTATGATTTCTTACTAAAGAGGAAGCTGCAACTATTTTACACATCAATATTTTGATGTAGTAATCACCCAAATAATAGTACGAGCATGCTGCAATAGAGAAATTACATTCATTTAATTGTACCTATTTTTATGAGAATGTACTGTTAGCTAATTTATGTGCTAAACTACTGATATAGAAAGTATATCATGAAATTTAAATCATGGCGCATTTGCTGAAATGATACTGTAGGTCGGTTGATTGCATGCAACTCTTCTAAGTTTATATTGTTTTATATTTTATATTGTTTTGTATTTTACCGTAGCGTTAGCACGGGCACACTACTAGTGTAGTAAAGGTCACGGCCATGCAGGAGCAGGACTCCCTCCACCGCCACCCAAGCCCAGCTCGCTGCCGCCGCGCCAACCCTTCATGTCCGCTGCTGCTCATCCTCGTCCGCCGCTTCCAGGTGTTGCCACCTACGCATGTGCCTACGACGGATCTGGTTGGGGAAGCTCCGCAGCGGTAGGTATGGCAGCCCCTTTCTGCTGCGGCCGCGAAGACGACGTGGCGGCCATGGCACGGCGGACAGCGGGCGAGGGAACTCATGGGAGGTGCACTGCGGGTGTGGGCGCGGGGCAATGGCCGAGCGCACGTGCACGGCCTCGTCACGGGGGAATCACCTTGGTTTGGTCCATGGATACCCCGAGGAAGATGGCGGCGGCGGCCGTCATGGCGCGGTGGTGGCGCTCGCTGGCGGCGTTTTCTTGCAGCGGCGCGGCTTGGACGGACCGAGGACTCGGTCGCGTTCAGGAGGTCGAGGCCGTCGCGGTGACGCAGGTGGCGAGGTTGGAGATGGATGTGGGCGGTGGATCAATGTGCGGGGCGGCGCGGGCGGACATGTCCATGGCGCGGCTCGCCTGCAGGGCGGTACCGGCGATGATAACGAAGGAGGAGAGGAGCACTGGCATCGCAATGGAGTGAGGAAGCTAGGGAACAGTTCAATTTGGGAAGAACTTGGACGGTGGCGACGAATTTTGGAGAATGGAAGAAAAGGGATTTTCGGCGGTGGCAATTTGGCGGTTGGATCATCTGGCGAAGGGCGGTGGTGGACGGCGGCGGCTCAGGTGGTGGATTGCGACGGCTAGCGGCGAGGCCCGACAAGTGGCTGCCGGTGGCGAGGTGAACGCAGCCTTGCTCGGGCTGGGCTTGAGATCTAAGAGTAGGAAGAAGATGGGCTGACATGGGCAAAACGGGCTTTTTATTCACCTTCCATTTCCTTTGTAGTCGGATATTATATCTTAATAGAGTGTTCGTCAATAATAAAACCATAAAATTTTACTGTGTTTGAATAAAAACATAAAAAATGATGTCCTCAAACAAACATCACAAAAATTCAGTGCACTGTTGCCTAGATTAGTGAACCCATTTGTCACCTATTGCTGTTTACAAGTGATGGAGAAGATCGTGATTGTTGTTCTTGGATGGACGAGGAGGGAGGAGACGGCAAAGGTGCGTGTTGGCCACACCTTCGTCTTTATAATTCTCGCAAACTTGAGTTTTGTTCAAAGCAATGTGTTTTTATTGGGTATAGCAGCCAGCACAAGGGATACAAATGCCTTGATCCTTCTACCAGGCGTGTCTATCTTCCTACAGATGTTATTTTTGACGAAGATATCTTTCCCTTCTCTATATCGGCAGCAACCAACCCTCCTGCTCATTGCTCATCTGCTAATGACACGGCTCCTTTTCCAAATCTAGCAAGCCTTGAATCTTTGGTTGTGGACGATCATGTGGTTAATGAGGCACCTAATTTGTTACCTTCTAATGCATCTGTTGAGTTTTCAGGAGGTACACTTTCAAACAACGTTATGGCATAGATTATGAAGATATTTTGGTCCTGTGGTTGAGCCAGCAACTATTCACCTTGTTCTTTCCGTTTCAGTATCTCAAGGATGGAGCATTAGACAACTTAATGTGCGGAACGTGTTCTTTCATAGTGTTCCAGAAGAGGAAGTGTTTATGCAACAGCCTCCTGGGTATGAGGATGTTCGGCATCGACTCTATATATGCAAGTTGGACAAGGCACTTTACGGATTGAAACAAGCACCCCGTGCGTGGCACTCTCGGTTGAGCTCCAGATTACAAGAATTTGGCTTTCAGCCTTCACAAGCAGATACCTCTCTGTTTGTGTACAAAGGTGATGATGTAGTCATTTATTTTCTTATATATGTGGATGACATTATTGTCAATGGATCTTCCAAAACTGCTATTCAAAAGCTGTTGCAGAATCTGCAGCAGGTCCTTGCCATAAAGGATCTTGGAAACCCTCACTATTTTCTTGGTATTGAGGTAAAAAAGACTGCACATGGAACAGCTTTGTCACAAGAGAAATATATTCATGACCTTCTTGGTCGAGTAGGGATGACACAGTGCAAGCTGATTGCAACACCGTTGTCAAGTCTCCGAGAAATTATCTCTGACTGAAGGTGATTGTTTGGGGCCAGACGATACAACTCGGTACAGAAGCATTGTGGGAGCTTTGCAGTATCGCACTCTGACAAGAACAAACATTGCCTTCTCAGTTAATAGAGTTTGTCAGTTCATGCATGCACCGACTACTCAACACTGGACAGCAGTCATGCGGATTTTGCACTATTTTCGTCGAACTGTAGGCGAAGGATTGTATATTCAGAAATCATCCTCAACCCTTGTCAGTGGTTTTTTGGATTCTGATTGTGCCGGTTATCCAGATGTCAGAAGGTCTACAAGGGGTTTTGCAGTCTTTTTTAGGTCAAACTTGATCTCGTGGAGTTCTCGAAAACAGGCAACAGTTTCTAGATCGAGTACAGAAGCGGAGTACGAAGGGTTAGACAATGCCATAGCTGAAATTATTTGGGTTCAGTCATTGCTTAGTGAACTTGACATTTTTCAGTCCGAGACTGCCTGTCTGTGGTGCGACAATTTGGGAGCTATTTATCTCTCGGCCAATCCAGTTTTTCATGCTACAACAAAGCATATTGAAGTCGATTATCATTTTGTTCGTGAAAGAGTAGCTCGAAAAGTTCTTGACATCCGATTTATCTCTTCACATGATCAGGTGGCAGATGGATTTACTAAATCACAGCCGACTGCATTGCTTGAGAGGTTCAATGCCAATCTCAACCTTGGCAGGTTGTGACTGAGGAGGCATGTTAAATATAGAATGTTAAGACTGATTGGCATATGAATAGCAAGCCAATTGCTTGTCTGATCCTGTGAGATCCTTTCCATTCTGTAGCTAATTCTTTCCTTGTTGTATTGCTGTGTATTTTCGGAAGTAATTATTCACCGTTAGACAATACAGTCCAGAGCTGCACACGGTGAAAGGTGCGAGACTGTGTTTCTCCAATTCTCTGCTCACCTGAAGTTTTCTTTACAGGGGTGAATTCGACGCGGACGAGGAGGAAGGCGGCGGCGGGGGTGCTCCAGATGCAAGAAGAGAAGTGATGAGACAATTTTCCAGACATTTTCCTTCCAATATCCTCTCTGCTGCAACAAATTATGGATAAATCTGACTTACCTGGCCTGTTATGAGACATTTTTCACGAAGTTATTGAATTGATTGAAAAGAGAAGTGATGAACAACACCATGCGTATTTGTTGTCAAAAATCACAAATGTGAAGAGAAGTACAAATTTGTTGGTATTCCATGGTGTCAGTATGACATATTCTTTTACCCTGTTGTTTTTTCTTGTAGGGTCTAATTGTGGATTTAATATAAAAACATATTATCTTCTGTTATTTTTATCAACATCCTTTCTTCTCTTTATGTAGTTACAATAAGGGTCTTGATGTTCTGCACCAACATGATCTTATTACCCTTTAAAATGATGTTGTGCACCAATATTTATGTATATACTGGGATAACAAATTCTGACATGATACCAATTGAGCATCTCCGTAGAGAACCAGAGATATTAATCTCGATATCATTACAGTAGCTAAATTTCTATTGTTTTTATCAACCTCCTTTCTTCTCTTTCTGTAGTTATAATAGGATTCTCTAGATTTATTTAATTGACTTTGTTGTACGGTTGAAATCCTACATCTGGAATTTTGCATAAGAATCTGGTGCATGTATTCAGTATTAATTTCTATATGCAGCAAGCCTTTTGGTACATGGTTTGGACAGAGAATGTCGGTAACAGATTCTTGCCTTACACTCGTAGGACTTTCAGATTGGAGAGTTTGGCCAGCTTGCTAGGGGTTGATCTTGAAGGCTTACTAATGCAGCATTGGTCTGATTCATGAGAGCATTGTGTTGCTAATGCAGCATTGGTAGGGCTTCATCAGTGCTGCTTTTGTGATTTTTTGGTTCACCTCCATTTTCATGTTGTAAGCTTTGTATCTAGGTTATGTCATGCTTTAATAGTTGTAATACAGTAATGGAACTGATTCTACCAGATCTCTGGTGTTCAGTGTTCTGTACTTCATATCAGCTTTGATATGCTCATATGCTATCTTTCCAGTTGCCATGTGCATTACTTGCAATGTCAGAAAGAAGGGAGCAACAGTTACTTCAGTTATGCATTTGATATCATGCATCAATTTCTCTCTCTCCACAGGTGCACACGATTTTATTTGTTTAATATGCATCCTGAATCCTGATAGTATTTTTGCTTTGTTTAAGACGTGTGGATGAGTGAACCAAACATTGGTTTACTTCATATGCATGTTTAACAATTGGTGTCCTGTGCTATGTCTATTATCTAATACCTCCTAATAGTAATACCTATATTATCGAATACAAAGGAGTAATGCAGCAAAGGGGGTCGACCCACAAGATCTGATGGATCATGGGGATCACCCTGATCTCATAAGGGCCGGCCCATATCCCTCAAGAAAACCAATGGTCACTACGGGTAAGTTCGATCCAGCCCACGTCCACTCGTAAAATTTTTGCTTTTTAGCCCAAAATTTGAAAGTTTTTTACATATAGACCCCTGGAGAAAAGATTTGCAAAAATGGACACTTCTCTCGGCGCCAAAGCATATGACGCCCAGTGTACATGTCACGACGCCATATGCTTTGGCGCCGTGCATTGACACGTCGGAGCCAGTGTGGCATAGCACGACGCCAAGGCCCACGGCGCCGTGATATGCACATACGGCGTTAAAGGCCGTGGCGCCGTGTACTGACTTAGCCAGTCAACCGTGGTGCTTGCTGCAAGTCCACCTATCTCGGCGCCAAACATGCGAGCGCCGTACATAGCTTACATGGCGCCGAGATGTGTATATACGGCGCCAAGGTGTTTGGCGCCTCTTTTGGCGCCAAACAGTCTGGCGCCGTATATACACATCTCGGCGCCAAAGGGTATGGCGCCGTGTAAGCTACACCTGACAAAAAACAGCAAAACAGCAAACTTTTCTGTAAAATATATGCACATACAGACATACACATACATTCACACATGAAACATCTGAAAATCTAAATAACAACATCGTATAACTATCAATAAGTCTCAAAATACCACATAACTATACAAAAGTCTCAAAATATCACATAAGTCTGAAAATATCACATGTCTATAAAAAAAGTCTCAAAACATCACTGCCTCTTGGCCTTCCCCTTGCCCTTGGCTAGAGCATCACTCCCTGGAGTATACGTGCTCGAGGGACGAGCCGAACGACGAGGCCCGCTGCGAAGCCTGAGTAGACGGTGCGTCAGGCATCTGCGACATCCCAATCTTGTCGTGGGTAGATGCCTCCTCGTCCTCGTGCTCCTCCTCGACGTCGTCACCCTGCTCCGCCTCGTCGTCGTCGCCCTGACTAAAAGTCGGAGTGCGTGACGAGCTCCTCGTGGACTAGCGCCTGCCGACGTGTGATGACGATGCTGCATTGGCTGAGCGTTGGGAGGCCGGTGGTACGATCATGTCTGAGCGTGCGCGGCAACCACACCGACCTGTCGCCCGATTGAGGCGACGTCGAAGTCTCTGCAAGTAATGATATGTCATAATTGCATACATGCTGAATCGATCTAACCTAACGAATTATCTTCGTACCTGCAGGAAGTCCCTCAGGGGGTGGCTCTCGCTGTTCAGGTGGCCGAGAACCTCGTCGATCTCACGCACCGAGGTTTGGAGAGAAGTCCCCTAAAGAAATAAGCAAATATAAGTGCGAGATAAACGTATGGAACCAAAGTATTGCAAATATCATGCTTTCCGTACCACTCGATCGAGAATCGGAGCGGCCTCGATCACTGTGCCCTCCCTCGCACGCCTGTCGTACGCAGTGTCCTCGTCCTCGGATGAAGCGAGGTCCGCGTAGTCGACATCGGTCCACTGCTGCCTCAGCCTGTAGCGCGTGGCAGTGTGGTACCAGGACAAGTAATTCCGGAAGCTGGCGTTACTGTGGGGGGTACTGTCCGGCTCGCAGTTGTCCTCCATCTTCCTCCACCACTGCACGTACTGTCGGTGGTGATCAGCGAAGTCCGTCACCTTTCGTTGGCGGACCCTGTCGAACCTATACATATAGCAGATGTCAACAATAGTTGTTAGTACGAACCAAAAGAATTTAAAATTGTTACTTACTTGTGCAACTCAACAGAAGTCGACATCCCCTCTGGGGGGAAGAACTGCACGAGGCCGAACTGCTGCGCAACTCTGTGGGGGAGGTGAATCTCCACGCCATAGAAGCAGATCAGCGGACACCTCATCCTCCAAATATGGGAGTCCCTGCGGCACATGGTGCTGAGCGGTAGCGCTAGAACCTGTGGCTCGGAGTAAGGCTCCCAGGACACCTAGTAAGCGAACACACGATTAGCCATGTACAAAAACCAAGAACTGTAGAATAAATAAATGCAGTACCAATTTCTTACCATCGTGGGAGACAAAGTGTCAAACTCGTTGCTAATAATAAACCTTATGATAATAATAAATATTATTTACATATCTCAAAATCCATGGGGCCCCATTTCAAATAGTGATTATATGATTAAGGTAAATAATTTAAGTATTACGTCACTAATATTAACTGTAAATACCGAGATATATTTATCAAAGACATTATTGATATGTTGACTAAGGGTTAGGTGGACATACAATCTTGCCCATGTTGACATGAAATCATCCTATTTGGTATATGAAACCCTAAAAACCTAAAACCGAACACAACCATGTATAAATAATAATCAAACCCTAAAACCTATCCAAATACACAGTACTTCTCTTACATTACGCATATCCATTGCAAACATAACCTAAAATCGCTCATAATTGAACTAATTTCATCTAGGGATTCAAATCTTTCCCTACGAAATGTACCTCAAATAATCCATATCTATTTCAAAAAATCAAGGGAGGGGAGAGAGTTTACCTTGCTTGCCCGATTTGGAAGCAAAATCGCAAGATTAATAGGTGGATTTGAGAGGATTTGGAGGGGGAATAGAGGGGGCGGCGGTGGTTTACTGTTAGAACAGAGGAGCAGTGAGGGGGAGCTGGGGGCCGGGGGACGCGCTCGGGCTTAAGTCCCGACGCACGGCGCCACGGCCTTTAGCGCCGTATGTGCATATCACGGCGCCGTGGGCCTTGGCGTCGTGCTATGCCACCCTGGCTCCGACGTGTCAATGCATGGCGCCAAAGCATATGGCGCCATGACATGTACCCTGGCGCCATATGCTTTGGCGCCGAGATAAGGGTCCATTTTTGTAAATCTTTTCTCCAGGGGTCTATATGTAAAAAACTTTCAAATTTTGGGCTAAAAAGCAAAAATTTTACCGTCCACTCCTACGTGTGAGTAAAAATAGATAAATGGGTATTACCTTTTTAGTACTTAAATCTAAATAAGTATTTTGTTTCTTACTCATATCCTATCTAACAGTGTGAGTATGAATTTAGATAAAAGTAATAGGTATCTTGTGACAGCCCTATGTCCGCTCCCACGGACTGACGGATTGAACAGAAGGCTTTAGGCCCCGCTCATTTCGGTTTAAGTTTCTGGCTTCTGGCTTATTGTTTACTATTCCTAAATTTCATCATTTTCTAGCTTTTTTGAGTTTTTTATTGGTTCTTTTTTTTCTCGTATTCGTTTGCATTGTCCGTGATAAGCTAACTTGTTTTTTATTTTTAATTTTTTAAGTTTAGCTACGCCAAATATGCCACCATCAGTTATAGTGTAATTTTTGTTAGCTACAGTCAATTTTAATCATAAATTAGCTTATTTTAGCTCAACCGAGCGACTCCTTAGAGTTGCATTTGGGTGAAGTACACGCACGCAGACCACCGTCTGTGGTCAGAATTTTGAAATGAGTGTCTGGAGCAGCGTTTAAGCATTTCCTTGATTCGGTGACCATATGGTCACTGCATACAGTGATGAATTCTAGTTATTCTTGTGCTCCGAAATGGTATCTTGATGTATGATGTGTGTATGTAGGTACTTGAGGGGCAGTGGCGAAGTCAGGAATCAAATTGAGGATAGACGAAATTATTTATAGGACTAAACTAAATTAATATAAATATAGTCTTTTACCCTTATAAAATTTTAAATTCATACAAAATAACACAATTGGAGACAAATAATAAAAAACAGAGAAATACAAAGTATGTATCTCGATAATAGAAAACGCATACTAATAAATATATAATTTTTCTACCATAAGTGCAGAGTAGCGATAAGTAACCTGTGTCATGGGTGGTAAAGTAGCCTGTGTTACTTGCTACATGGCTTTTGAGTGTTATGTCTGTTGACAAATATCAAGCTCACTAGAATTTGGGATTTGGTTTGGTAGACTATCACCATCGGTTGATCTCAGAGCCTCAGAACCTGATCAGATACAAAGCCCCTGTGCCAGTTCGCCTGCCACCTAAGCTGGTGAATGGGCCATTGATTTGCCTTGAATCTTGTTTCTTAAAAGTTAAAGCACGAGCGAGTCTCCGATTCCATCAGCAAATCCTGTAGAATTGCTTGATTGGACCTAAGCCTAACCATCTCCTTTTGGCCCTCGTCTACATAAAGATTAAAGAGTGTTTGATGTGTTGCATCTGTGGTCGGGTATGTTATGCCTTCTATTGCCTGCGCGTTGTGTTGGCGCTTGCCGAACGGCCAGACCAAGATCAAGCTCCAGCCGCTGTCAACCATGTGACCACTATTATGACACCCTAGCACGCTGTTAGGTGTCAGGTGTGTGCCTGCCTGATCACTGTTGTGTGTTTACAACTTGTTTGAAGCATATCATGTCTCGCGGCCACAACATGTAACTAGTACATGCATGTACCTCCCAGTCTTGTGCATACTTGACCAAGAAAAAACCTTGAAAACTTGTTGCAAATCTCGCACAGTCCTCTGACTAGTCGAAGAAAGTGCACCACCCAGGTCAGGAACTAGTAATGCCTAGACGGTTTCCCAGGATCTAGCCAAAGGGGCAAGCAAAACCACCACGCAGCCAAGGCAGCGTTCCAACCACACACGCTTAACCATAGGCCACCGATTTTTCGACAGCCACTGACCTCCTTCTCGCCGGCCGTCAGCCTCATGACTGACCCCACTGTTTCCTCTCTAAAACTGATGCCACTCGGTCTGTCGTCTTGCCCTTTCTTCACCCGCCGCTCCCTCGTCTCCCTTCCCTACCACCAGTGGCGGATTCAGGATTTTACCTAAGAGTATGCCGTCCAAAAATTTTCATATACAATTCGGTAAAACCATTTGGCAATTCGGTAACAGTTGTAAAATTTGCAACGTAATTCGGCATATATGCACTAAATAACACGATAAGTCTTAAATTTGAAGATTAAGTTGAAAACATCCACAAATTACAATATGCATAGTTCAAACGCCATACTGATAGTTCAAAATATAGGCATAAAAGAGAGTAAGAGACTTACAATACTACTTATCTGACTTTTTTAGCCGACGCTTTCTAAGGGACATGAATGTCTCGATTATATCATCTTCATCCACTTTAAAGAAAATATCCCGCTCAATGAAGATTAAGGTTGGAATGGACCTTTAATAATATATGCTCTTCGAATTGCATCTTGATCATTAACAGAATAACTTTCAATGGGCTGTCTATCACCTGGATCATGCGGAAGGCGATTGATGTCATAAACCGGCGGCGGTGGCGGTGGCGGGGGCATAGAATTCACAATTTTATCAATTACTCTCTCTTGCTCTTGAGTTTGCTTTTCCGCCACAGTTTCAACTGGAGATGGGGCAGGATTTGAAGTAGCAGCCGCCGCCTTCTTGGCTGCATATTTCTGAAAAAGAGATGCAATGTCTCCGCTTCTCTTCATAACTGAACAATTCAAAAAAAAAACAATTGCTCTGGCCCTGCAAGAGAATAAAGAATATTATATATCATTTTGAAATTTGAATGCTAGAACTTTTCTTGGCCATATCTTTCTGTTATAGAAGTAATGCAAGATCTTCAAGATCTGTGACTATGTTCTTATGGTTGGGAATGTTCCCAATTTTTCCTTAAAGAATGAATGTTCCGCCAAATTAACCCGCATCAATCAGTGCTAACAGGAAGCATTCATCTCAAAAGTACATTAGGGCGGGCAGTGGTCTCATCCGAAACAAAAAAAAATAACAAAAAAATGGCATCGCTGATCGCTCTCATCCATCGAGAGACCTAACGATTTCCTGATTGATTCATCTGAAACAAAAAAAATCACAAGAAATCATACTTGTTTACTTGATTGATTTCGCCTGACGAGCGGAGCGGCGCGTTACGTGCGGGCAGACGAGCGAAGCTGCGAAGGTGAACCACCTCGGTGCGACGGTGCAGACGGCGCGTCACGCGCGGGCAGGCGATCTGGCGAGCGATGGAACCGTCTCGCCGGTCTCGGGCTCTCGGCGCGTCACGACTCACGCCGTCACGCGTTCCGGGCTTTCGGCGTTCGGCAGGCGAGGAAACTGCGAAGAGATCGATTCTCATTCAACGTCGATTCCCATACGCGTTCCGGGCTTCCGGCGTTCGGCAGGCGAGGAAACTGCGAAGAGATCGATTCTTCCGCACGCCCGCACGTCACGTATGGCAGAGATTATTACGTATGGGTCATGGACTCATGGCATTCATTATTGCTTGCCTGTACTTCGCATTGATTATTAGTCTTCGTTGGTAGAGATTATTAGACTTCGCTGGGGCCCACCGCTACAGGGTATGCCGGGGCCCACCCGGCATACCCTGTAGATCCGCCAATGCCTACCACATTTACACCCGCAAATTTTCTGCTGCTTTACAAGTCACTTATGCCACGCTCCTGGACTAAATAAGGGAAATGTGGGCTGGGGGTAGGGGTTCTTGCCACTGGAGAGGGTAGGCTAAAGCCTAACTAAGCCTCTCCCTTGGCTACACCCCTGGTGACGGGCAACGGAGGGACCGGTGATTAGGCTAGGGAAGCTAAGGTTCGGATGCTTGTGGAAGTCGGGTGATGTCAAGGTGGTGCTTTGGGTGACTTGCGTACAAGATCCATAATTTTATTGTTTTAGCAACTAAACTGATTTTTCTTTAAAATTGCCTATGTTTCGAACGCAAGTATTTTTCTATTCTTATTTCCTATGAAATTCCTGTTAAATTCATGTGTTCCAAACGGAGCCTTATTTATTGAAAACTTTCATCACAAATGTTGCAAACATGTTCGTAAAATGTTGCACTTTGTTTCCATGGGAGCGCAACCCTTTATTTGGAGAGCTTTCACACATAGGTGGTGCTCCAATAGGCTTGCAGCTTAAGCTTCTGATTAGAATTGCACTGTAGTAGCTTAGCTTTTTAGGAAAAAATAAAGAAAATAGAAAAAAAACCATTATATCGTCACAGACAATATAAAGGAATAAGGAGAAAAAAGAAATGACAAAAAAGCCAAAAAAAGTCATAAAAAGGCTAAATAAATCGAAATTAGAAACCAATGCGTTCAATTAACTTCTAACTTGAATAAGCCGAAAGTCAAAATAAACTAGAAACTGAAGCCATTTGGAGCGGATCACAGTTCCAATGATCTTCAACCTACAGCCCAAAAGAGTTACTTGCTTAACAGTTTGAAGAATGGGCCATGCATCCGCCCAGTAATGATCCTTAAGAGCTCGATTATCATTCCGTTGTCGGCCTAGATAAAACAGTACAGATTATTAGAACCCACATTACGGGTAGCACGCCAAAACAGATGACGTGCAGCTGGCAGTCACAAAATAGGTAACAGTCACAAGTAATCACAGAAAAACAGATGATATCGCACGATTTAATCAAATCTACAAGTACCGGTAACATAAACGGTTACAAACTGTTAGTAAGTCCCTAATTAAGTAACACAAAGGTAAATTGATAAGTATGACTATCCTATCACCAATCGCTTCATCTTACAGAAAAAGGAAGCTCAGAACCTAAAGAATAATACTTTGCTCAAAAGAGTTCTTATGTGCCACATTTCCTATTCATGTTCGGCCATGTTTTCTAAGCTATGAATCATGATTATTAGCATAATAACACATCTAATTAGATGTTTGTAGTTTATACATCTTGCACATTCATGCATCACTTAACAATATTACGTATAAATCATATTTACCCCTAAGCCAATTACGAAATGATCCTAAACTAACTACAAAGACAAACCTATCCTAAGCCTAGGATTCTGCAATAACAATGCAAAAAATGCATGAGGTGGTTGGCCATTCATGTATGCACATATATAAAAGAATCCTCAAATGCGTAAATTTGTAATCAATGACAGCACTAATGAGACATGACAAGGTGGCAGTCCACCTAGAAAATATCCATTGTAAAACCAATAATGTAAACCGACCTACTATGGTAAATAAAGATAAAGAGGAAGATTTCGGTTGATACATAGATTAGTAACTAAAATGGGTACTCCACGATTCAGGTAGGTAACGAGAAGAGTTAAGATCTAATTCCAGCTGGAGATGGAACAACGAAGGCCTGTTCAGAGCAATGAACTATGCTTAATAATTCCATCTCATCATTGAGTATTACCTTAGGTCTAAATTAGCACAAAGCTGTGTAGTTCTCATTAATGAGAGGCCATTGGTAAGTTGGCTTTGCATTCATAAGTCACAGTAGAAACAATTTTTTAATATGATATCCTGTTAGTGTTTTGTAGGTGCAGAGTTTCTATTGGACATATACCTTCAGTTCTATCACTGCCACCTGGATCTACCAATGCCTCTATTGGAGGAAAACACACAACACTTCACCTGTGATTAGCAAAGGTTATATAATAATGACTACCCGAATGGGACTGGCTGGCACCATAAAACAAGGCTAACCTGAACACACATGGCTTGCCTAACGCTGCCACCATTCTTTGATTTTGAGGCCAGGAACTTCTTTTCAGAGAAAGGCTTGGATTGCTGGCAATCCGAAACCCAGACGAGTTTGGGGTACATAAATAGAAACAAGAGGAAAACGCTCATCTGTAATACATTAGGATAGAATAAAAGAACAGATTGTGCATTAACATTAAAAAATCTTAATCTACATGACGATAATTGGAATTCTTTAATACGATACGTAAACAGGACTACATAGTGATTCGTAAAACTGCAGTAACACTGCAATATAGTTTACATGTAGTATTGATGAGGATACCTAATCTAGTTAGGGCTAGAAAATAAAGAGGCTAAAAATTAGTACCGCAGAGAAAAAACCAAAGTTATACTAAGCTAAAATTAGTACCTGCAGAGAAAAAAAAACAAAGTTAAACTGAGCTTAGTATTTAATTAGGATTAATGGCAGTCGCAACACATGGAAGGCCATGATCCCCTTCGCCCAGATCCGGAGTTCTCGGTGCTGCGTGGGGAGATGGTGAGCGGAGGGGCGGCGGAGGAGGCGTGGGCTGGCCCGGGTTCCTCGGAGCTGGCCGCTCACGCCACCCCGCAGCGATCTCTCCTCTCCTTCAAAAGGGGTCGCTCAGCTCCACTGTAGGGAGATTCTCATGCAATCCCGATTGCTTCTCTTGAGTGGATCTCCTCTCTGTTCTTTGGTTGGCGGAGATTTGGTGTTCGGGCCATCTTCGATTGAGGCCTTGCTTCCGGTTTCCCGTGTGAACCCTAATCTGGGTTTGAAGAACTCGGGACCTTGGAGGTCAACCCGAGGAAGAAGGAGGCGGTGCCGGCTCCCTGCTATGTTGTGACTGCTCTCGGCCAGGGCATTCTCGTGATCTTGTGCGGTATCTCTGAACCTCGGCTTCTTCTTTGGTTTTCGCCTGAGAGAAGAAGTGCGGCATTGTATCTCCGTGAATCATCTACCTGCTAGCGACAATGGGTTGATAGATTTTCTGGGACAGCGATTTCATCGTGCCTTGCCCTATTGCTTGAGTTCTTCGGTTTATTTGCTTCTGGACATTTGGAGTACTGTCTGCTCAGTGAGTATATCTCATTCTTTGCAACTTACAACAGTTAATCTTGATCTGTAATTTTGTTCGAGTATTTGAGGGCTGCTGTGAATGTATGTGGGCGCAATTGTATGCTCTGTGATGAACTTAGTCATATACTGGATTTGATCTAGGCAACAGAGTTAGACTTGAGCTCTAGATTTGATTTCTGCTGGCTGTAGCTATTTGATTCTTTAGATCTGATTACCTGCAATTGGAATTGTAAGTAGTACAGTGGCTTGTTAATCCTGGTCAGATTATATTGTCAGTGCAGTATTCTTCTTGTTTCAGTCCTGTTTTATGACTTGAGTTTTACTGCAATCTATATATATAATTCGGTTTGCTGCTAATTGCCCGAACATCATAAGATCACTGCCTATTATTTCATTGCCTGTAATCATTTAGCAGTACAGAATTTGCACAGAGATCTGTTCTCTATTTATTCGGATCTGTTGGTAGTCAATCTGTTAGAGCTCATGTCTCATTTCCTAGTTGTTAGATCAATCATGAAGAGTTATGACATGTGCATGAGAAGGCCAAAATCTATGATTTTGCGCAACTTTGTTCTAAGAGTAATAATAAAACAATTAATTTGTCATATGCTAGATTTAATTGTTTTATTGTTCTTAGGACTGTTCTGCACATTATTATTTTCAGCAGTAATGATGTTATATTCTTTGAATATATATATATATATGTATGTATGTATATATATATATATATATATATATATATATATATATATATATATATATATATGAATGGCAAGATAGAATTTCATGTTTATATGCAATTTATGTCATTCTTATGCTGGAAATATGTTATTTATATGATTGTTTTGGTTGGAATTAAATAGGGAAATATGTTTATACCGCAATATTTACAACAATCCAGAAAATCTATAATTAAAGAAATGGCTTCCTCCTCTGATGTTGTGAAACCTGAAGTTTTTGACGGAGTCAACTTCAAGCGCTGGTAGGCGAAGGCCAAACTTTGGCTGACTGATCTTAAGTTCTTCTGGGTCATTTCAAATCCACCGGCGTTTCCGCTGGAGATCCCTGAAGCGATGTGATGGGAAGAAGCTAATAATGCAGTCTTAGCCTGTTTACTGGCCATCCTGTCTAATCGCTTGTTTGACGTCTATGTCAACTTCACGAATGCCGAGCAACTGTGGGATGAGCTCGATAAGAAATACTCCGAAGGAGATAATGGATATGAGTCCTTTATTACAGCCAACTACTTGAACTACAGGATGGTTGAGGGGCGGTCGGTGATGGAGCAGCTCCACGAGCTTCAACTCCATGTACGTGACTTGAGTCAGTACGACTGCATCCTGCCAGAGAAGTTCCAAGTGAATGTCATTCTGGCTAAGTTACCGCCTTCATGGCGTGACTTTGTGACCGCTCGTAGACATATAAAGGAGCGCTTGACGCTCAATGAGTTGTCAGCTGCTATCAATGTCGAAGAGCGTGCTAGAGCTGGTGACGGCACGGGAAAGGCTCATGTTCATGCTCATCAGGTGGAGGTTAAGAGAACTGGAGGCCCTGGGAAACCCAAATTCTAGAATGAGCCCCAAGTCAAGCTCCAACCAAAGAAAATGAAGAAGAAGCGTTTGCTTTGTTTGCGGTGAGGCTGGCCATAAGGCCAATCATTGCCGCAATCGCAAGGGTAGGGGTCCATCTCCAGGTCAGCACAAGAGCCGCAAGGCTGAAGTGAATGTCGCGCTGGCTAGTAACAGCTCAGAAGAGTATGTACCTACGGCCTTTATGGCAAGTCCATCTATTGATTGGTGGGTTGATACATGTGCTACTAGACATATATGTGCTGATCGATCTTGTTTCTCTTCATTTCAGGGTGAAGGTGGTGGATCTGTCCTAATGGGCAACGGAGCCGCCGCAACAGTACGTGGGATTGGACAGGTTTGCTTGAAGCTTACTTCGGGCAAAACACTCATCCTTAGAGACGTGCTGTATGTGCCTGCGATGACTCGCAATCTCCTTAGCGGGTCAATGTTATGTAGGCAAGGAATAAAGCTTGTGTTTGAGTCAAATAAGGTCATTTTGACAAAGTTTGGTAATTTTGTGGGCAAAGGCTATGATAGCAGAGGCATGTTCCGCTTATCTATTCTTGATTTGAATAATGTAAACATTTATAATGTTTCCCATTGCAATAAAGTTCATGATATTTGGCATTCACAGTTATGTCATGTTAATTTTGAAGCCATTATGCGGTTGAGTAAAATGAGTTTAAGTCCTAGGTATAATTATGAGAAGGGTTCAAAGTGCGAAGTGTGTGTGCAAGCTAAGCAGCCCCGAAAACCTTTTCATAGCGTTGAAGGGCGGAGCACTTCTCCACTTGAACTAATCCATTCTGATCTTTGTGAGATGAATGGAATATTAACTAAAGGTGGCAAACGATACTTCTTAACTCTCATAGATGATGCGACTAAGTATTGCTATATTTATCTACTTAAGTCGAAAGATGAAGCACTTGAATACTTTAAAAATCAATAAAGCTGAAGTTGAAAATCAACTAGAAAAGAAAATCAAACGGTTAAGATCGGACCGAGGTGGTGAATACGTCTTACATGAGTTTTCCCAATTCTGTGAAGAAAGTGGAATAATTCACGAAGTTACTCCACCATACTCACCCCAATCTAATGGAATAGCCGAAAGGAAGAACCGAACTCTTTGCAACTTGGTTAACGCCATGCTTCAGAGTTCAGGTATGTCGGACTATTGGTGGGGTGAGGCAGTTCTCACAGCTAATTATGTCCTGAATAGGGTTCCACCTCGCAATCAGGAGGAAACACCCTATGAAGGATGGAAGGGGAGAAAACCCAATCTGTCATTTCTTCGAACGTGGGGATGCCTTGCAAAAGTGCATGTGCCGTTGCCGAAGAAAAGAAAGCTTGGTCCTAAGACCGTTGATTGCGCCTTTCTAGGTTATGCTATTAATAGCACGGCTTATAGATTTCTAGTGGTCAAATCCGAGGTGAGTGACATTGCTACAAATATAGTGATGGAATCTCGTGATGCGACATTTTTTGAGCATGTGTTTCCTATGAGACCGAATGAAGACAGTGGTCATATCGGTATAGATGATCTCTCTATTCTTCCTAGTGTGGATAACACCGCTCCAGAGTTGGAGTTGAAGAGGAGTAAGAGACAGAGGACCGAAAAGTCACTTGGCGATGACTTTGTCACCTATGTCATGGATGATGAACCACGAACCCTTTCAGAGGCATACGCATCTCCGGATGTGGATTACTGGAAGGAGGCAGTCCGTAGTGAGATGGATTCCATCATAGCTAATGGAACTTAGGAAATTGCAGATCTCCCGCCTGGTTGTAAGCCAGTAGGTTGCAAATGGATCTTTAAAGAAAGCGTAGACCTGATGGTACTATTGAAAAGTACAAAGCCCATTTAGTGGCTAAAGGTTTCACGCAGAAAGAAGGAGAAGACTATTTTGATACATACTCTCCTGTGGCTCGTTTACCCACAATTCGAGTGCTTTTAGCGCTAGCCGCTGCATATAAACTCCAAGTACATCAAATGGATGTAAAGACCGCTTTCCTAAACGGAGAGTTGGATGATGAGATTTATATGCAGCAGCCTGAAGGATTTGTGGTTGAGGGGCAAAAAAAGAAAAGTATGTCGATTGATTAAATCTTTGTATGGTCTAAAGCAAGCTTCTAAGCAATGGCATGAGAAATTCGATAGTACGATGACATCGGTTGGCTTTTGTGTAAACGAAGCCGATAAATGTGTCTACTATCGGTATAACAGGGGCGAAGGTGTCATTCTTTGTCTTTACGTAGATGACATATTGTATTTGGGACCAACATAGATGTGATCAATAGCACAAAGTCTTTCCTTTCCCAGAATTTTGATATGAAAGATCTGGGTGAAGCTGATGTTATCTTAAACATTAAGCTTATAAAGGGTGAGAATGAGATTACTCTTTTACAATCCCATTATGTGGATAAAGTCTTAACCAGGTTTGGATTTACGGACTGTAAGCCAGCAGCCACACCCTATGATCCAAATGCAAAGCTACATAAGAACACCGGGTATGGGAAGGACCAACTTAAATATTCTCAAATCATAGGATCCCTGATGTACCTAACTAATGCAACGAGGCCAGGCATCTCATATGCTGTAAGCAGATTGAGTCGTTATACGTCCAATCCAGGAGATGATGATTGGACAGCACTAGAAAGAGTACTAAGATATTTGAAGGGAATCTCTAATTTGGGGATACATTATTTGGGTCATCCAGTAGTCTTGGAAGGATTCAGTGATTCAAACTGGATCAGTGACTCGGATGACATGAAGGCTACGAGTGGTTATGTATTCACTCTAGCAGGTGGGGCCGTGTCGTGGAAGTCTTCAAAACAGACTATTCTTACACGGTCCACCATGGATGCTGAATTGGTAGCTCTTGATTCAGCGGCTGTAGAGGCAGAATGGATTCGAGAACTCCTTTCTGACCTGCCTGTGCTGGAAAAGCCTATTCCAGCCATTTTGACCTACTGTGATAACCAAACCGTTCTGGTTAAGGCGAAGAGTAGGAATGACAATATGAAGTCCTCAAAACACATAAAGAGACGACTTAAGTCGGTAAGGCATGCCAGAGAGACGGGTGTTATTTCTGTAGAATACATCCAGTCTGAAAGGAACTTGGCAGATCCTTTCACCAAAGGATTAGCGCAGAAGGCCATCCAAGCAGCGTCTCAGGGAATGGGGCTCATACCCGTATAAAGGCTCACATTGGTGGTAACCTATCCTAGGAGATCGGAGATCCCGTGAACTAGGCTCTAGGACAACAAACTGTGTGAGATTAGAGAGCACCTCTAACGGGTCCCATTAGCTGCAGTGCTCAATCTGTATGGAAGGTTGAGCTTTGGCTCTTAATGAACTCGAGGTCTATATGACTTATGGAATCGTCCTACAGGGTTCCTAGAAGAGTTCACCTACGTGAGTGTGATTGTGAGGTCGCAATCAAAGGAAAACAAGGGTATACTTTCCTAAGCACTCATGAGCAAGATACGGGGACATGATTGGAATGTCCCAACCCGAGAGGGAAAGGGCAAGCCGCCCAGTACAGAATGTGATTTGGGCGAAAATTCTCACACCAAGGCATTGGATCAAGGTGAAGTCCTCCTTTGTCTGTGCAGAGTCGTAGTCCTTATCGCTAGACTTTGGGTTCAAACCCGCAAGGTACCCATAGTCGAATAGCTGTATATTAAACAAGACATTGGACATCTTTTATCAATTGATAAATTGGTGGGGACTTGTATTTGAGAGGGGCTTTTTGGGAATTTCCCAATTGAATAAAAGGAGGGATGGAACCTGCAGGCGGGGCCCACCGGTCGGTGACCCGCGCAAAGAGATAAGGGCGAGGAGACTTTGTCTCCTTCCCGATGGGCGTCCTGTGCCGTTCCCGAGCGTCTATTTTGATCCCCTTTGCCCAGATTTGGAGTTCTCAGTGCTGCGTGGGGAGATGGTGAGCGGAGGGGTGGCGGAGGAGGTGTGGGCTGGCCCGGGTTCCTCGGAGCCGGCCGCTCATGCCACCCCGCAGCAATCTCTCCTCTCGACCAGGGCATTCTCGTGATCTTGTGCGGCATCTCTGAACCCCGGCTTCTTCTTTGGTTTTTGGCTGAGAGAAGAAGTGCGGCATTGTATCTCCGTGAATCATCTACCTGCTAGCGACAGTGGGTTGATAGATTTTCTGGGATAGCAATTTCATCGTGCCTTGCCCTATTGCTTGAGTTTTTCTTCGGTTTATTTGCTTCTGGACAGTTTGGAGTACTGTCTGCTCAGTGAGTATATCTCATTCTTTGCAACTTACAGCAGTTAATCTTGATCTGTAATTTTGTTCGAGTATTTGAGGGCTGCTGTGAATGTATGTGGGTGCAATTGTATGCTCTGTGATGAACTTAGTCATATACTAGATTTGATCTAGGCAACAGAGTTAGACTTGAGCTCTAGATTTGATTTCTGCTGGCTGTAGCTATTTGATTCTTTAGATCTGATTACCTGCAATTGGAATTATAAGTAGTACAGTGGATTGTTAATCCTGGTCAGATTATATTGTCAGTGCAGTATTCTTCTTGTTTCAGTCCTGTTTTATGACTTGAGTATTACTGCAATCTATATATATAATTCGGTTTGCTTCTAATTGCCCGAACATTATAAGATCACTGTTTGTTATTTCATTGCCTGTAATCATTTTGCAGTATAGAATTTGCACAGAGATCTGTTCTCTGTTTATTTGGATCTGTTGGCAGTCTATCTGTTAGAGCTCATGTCTCATTTCCTAGTTGTTAGATCAATCATGCAGAGTTATGACATGTGCATGAGAAGGCCAAAATCTATGATTTTGCGCAACTCTGTTCTGAGTACAATAATAAAACAATTAATTTGTCATATGCTAGATTTAATTGTTTTATTGTTCTTAGGACTGTTCTGCACATGATTATTTTCAGCAGTAATGATGTTATATTCTTTGAATATATATATGAATATGAATGGCAAGATAGAATTTCATGTTTATATGCAATTTATGTCATTCTTATGCTGGAAATATGTTATTTATATAATTGTTTTGGTTGGAATTAAATATGAAAATATGCTTATACCGCAATATTTACAACAGGCCAAACTGAGATAAACCAGTGCAGACTATTAAAACCCACATGCATCCGCCCAGTAATGTTCGTTAAGGGCAGTCCCAGTGCAGAAACCACTTAAGTAGTTTCTATCTATGTCATGTCATATAGACACTGCTTTAGACACTATTGTCTCCAATGCACCATGTCTATTTATAACCCAAGCAATTAATTAAGTATCAAAATCTCTCTCTCCTCTCCACCAATCATAATTTTTCTCCATCTATCATGAGGATACCACCATCTCTCCAATGCAAAATTTGGTAGTGTCTATTGCATTGGTTTTCTCATAGAAATTAGGTTTTGCATGAGACTTAGTTTCTTCCTCTTTTTCTTCTCTCTCTTATTTAATATAGCGCCACATCATCTAAAACTCCTACATGGCAATCTAATTAATGCCATAGACACTATCTTACGTGGAGCACTGGGACTGCCCTAAGAGCGCGACTATCATTCTGTTGCCAGCCTAGATAAAACAGTACAGATTATTAAAACCCGCATTACGGGTTAGAGCAACTCCAAGAGATTAGCCAAAAGAAGTATCTAAATTTAGTGATTTAGCTATTCTCTAAAATGAATCTCACCCAAAAAAACAAGACTACTCCAACAGGCTATATAAACTAGAGGGCGCGTGGTGGGTCGCGTACGCGCGGGAATGGGGCGCAGCGTGCGGAAAGGAAACGCCGATTGCGCCAAGAGGCTGGATGGTGAGCGAGGTAGGCTATCCAAAAATAGAGAGCGAAGGAGGAGGGATGGAGAGCTACTAAATTTGGAGAGTCATTTACAGAGTCTATTGGAGACGTTTTTTCTCCAATAATAGCCAAATTTACCTTTAGAAAATGATTTAGCTCTTCTCTTGGAGTTGCTCTTAGCATGCCAAAACAGATGACGTGCAGCTGGCAGTCACAAAATAGGTACCAGTCACAAGTAATCACAGAAAAACAAATGGTATTGCACGATTTAAAACAAATGGTATTGCACGATTTAATCAAATCTACCAGTAGACAAACGTTCAAAGATAGAATCAATCGTCAGGACCATACGAGTAATGTGTGTCCCCAGTTAATAACAATTCCAGAAACAACGCAGCTCTCCAGATGCATAACAGCCGAATCAGAACAAAAAATTGGCAAATGCAACATAAGCTAACGTGGGAAAAGTCCAGCCCTATCTCTCCTATCTGTGTCATGTTCAATTCCACGCTCCCAGCTTCTCTCATTATCATGGTCCCCAGCTTCGGCGTTGGCTTCAGCGCCCCCCTCTTCCTTGATCATCTCTCTGTGTGTTGCTTCTTTTCCCTGCAACGTCCTTGTCTCTGCTCCTATTTCTGCTTCCTAGATCTGCTCCTTCCTCTGCTCCTATTGTGCTCTCTGCACCGATCTGTGCTCCTTCCTCCGTTGCGCGATTTGGAACGCCGATCACCGCCTCCGCTTTCACTTGCTGTGTGCCCAGCTCTTGCCTGCGATCGAGGTCTACTTCCTGCGTAAGAGAACTGTTTGAGATATAAAGGATCTCCCCCTATAAGCCAGAAGCACACATGCATACTGTTAACTACAAACGTTTGTATGCGCACATAGTTTAGTTTTGGCCACCTCGATCGTCAGCTGCAATGTTGCATGCATATATCAGCAAGCGCGGGTAAACTTTGTTGAATTTGTATACTTGTTTATTGTTCACAAGAAACATTAAAACATGAAGTACTACATTTGACACACAATCCTAGGGAGACATTTATTTTTAGAAAAATAGCTAAAGTACTGGAGCAACAAGCTCAATAATTGTTCAAGAATAAATAAATTACGCACATATGCATGGGTATGATCGAAAGTACACATATGCATGGGTATGATCGAAAGTCGTAGAGGGCAAGAACTAGATCGTCAACCTTAATCGATTTCTTGTGGCTACAAGTGTCTTGAAAACCGGTTTGAAAATTTTACTCAGGTGTTGGCTAGACCGATTTCATCGATAATCAAAAAATTTATAAGGATTTTGGTCGGAATTTTTGAATAAAAATTCCATTAAAAAATTTATTGGAAAGGTCATACCCGTAGAGAGGGAGGGAGGGAGGGAGGGGGTGCGGAGTGTTACGATTTGAGTTTGTATCCTGGTGAGAACACCTAATATTGCCCGCGTTGTTTTGATTTTGTCCACCGTTCGCTGCACCTATAAGGGCGTCCGCAATGATAATAGCTAGCACTAGCTATATAGTCAGCTGATGTGGAGGTGAGAGACAAAAGCAAAGACTATTTTATACTGTTGGACCCACATGCTCCTCTCTCATGTTCTTGGACTATGTGAAATAGATCAGCTATTTGCTCGTCGCTAGTGACTACTCTCTCTCCTACTTTTTTCTTGCCACATCAGATCTAACTAACTAAATAGACAGCTGTTGGAGACGTCCTAATTAGATATTTCGCGGAGCTCAGTAATCAGTATACGATCGCTGCACTTATAATTAGGGTGGCATAACCGATGTATAATTGACATAAAAGCGGATAAAATTTCATGCGCATTAATTCATGGTGAGTTCTCTTTTTCTTCTTGTTGGGACCACGTAATGCATGTTCTCTTTTCTTCTTGTTGGGACCACATAATGCAGTTCTCTTTGTTCAGACGCAGATATATTGAGTGAGTACAACAGTACATCCACGGTGACTAGCATTCAAACCAGGTTGTGACATGTTAAATTGCATCGATTTGCAAAAGCAGAGGGCAGTTCCAGTACATTTATAAATGAGTAAAGTCCATTACCGATCCTTAAACTTTTTATGCTGTGTCATCCCGGTCCATAAACTTTTAAAGTATGTCATCCCGGTCCTTAAACTTTCAAAGTGTGGCAATTTCTTTGAAAGTCTATGGACCAGGATGACACAGTATAAAAAGTTCACTGCTACAACTACATAGGATATTGCCACACTTTGAAAGTTTAAGGACCGGGATGACATACTTTAAAAGTTTAAGGACCGGGATGACACAGTATAAAAAGTTTAAGGACCGGTAATGAACTTTACTCTTTATAAATGCATATGACACATAAAAGTGCGTTTCATCTACTTACCAACGGGCGTCTGTTGGGGAAGAACCCTTGTAACATCTCGGCCCCTTTCTGAGCCTAAAGTGCTACCGTCTATTCTATACTATTGCTAACTTTAACCTTTGCCGTTGATATTGTGAAACAATTCTTTTATTTAAATATCAATCAAACGACAAAAGTTGATATGCTTGACACTAAGCGCGGCAGAGGTATAAATTTGCTAATTACCAAAAAGGTACTCAGACCATCCAAGACTAAATATGTCAACTGTAGATGATATGTGAATTACTGTTACACGTGAAACAATTGTGCTACTCCTGCCCATGCATGTCGCCTTCAACGGATTCATAAAATAAACAACGATAAAGCAAGGGTGAGTCCGAAAACTCATTCAGCACACGATAAAATAGTGACATCACTTTAGCACTCAATCGATTTCATGAACCGTAAGCTGTAAATCAACTTTATAACTGTAAACTGTAAATCAAATCTGTAACTATAAACTGTAAATCCAATCTGTAACTGGAAATTGTAAATCAATTCTATGTCGTTGGTACAGTAATCACCAATCACATTTATGAACTGTAACTCAGAATCTCTAGGTTTCCTCCTGTCACCTGTTCATTTCCTGCAAATGCAATGCAATGCACCTCTGTATGCAGCTTATACCGGTATAGTGGAGCTGCTTCACCCGTTGATAAAACCCCTCTGCCTCCATCCCTGGAGGTGCCTACCGATGTAGGTCTCGATTTCCCCATCGTCGTAGGTCCATAAGTGCAATGCATAATGTGCCGCTATATGCCGCTTATACTGGTATAGTGGAGTTGCTTCACCCGTCGGCGAAACCCATCTACCTCCATCCCTGGAGGTGCCTACCGAAGTAGGTCCTGTTATTCCCACCGGGTGGGATGCCTACCGTCATAGGGCTTTCTTGATGCTCAGGTGCAATGCAAATGCAACATTTTTCAAATGTTGATATTCAATCATAAGCAGCACTCATCGCAATACAATCAATAGATAAGCTGGGATACCATTTCATAACACGGCATAAATCATGGCATAAAACAAATACTAGGCATTCATCACAATCCACTATTCTACCATACACTTAACTTGGTTATCCCTGTGGACGATGTGTGGAGGAGCGTCAAACCAAAACCTCCACCTGGAAGCATCACCCAAACACTCAATTCAATATTGTAACTCACATGAGCATGCAAACAACATCGATTCTATGCATATAGACAATCGACAGCGTTCCTACGCATAAACCCGATACCAACAACCTATATCTCATCGGACACCTTTCCGATGTCCCGGTGCCCAAACGATCATAATTCAATAATCGTCATCTATAATCGCAGATAAATCTTATTTACACATCTACCATTTTTCTCTTCATTTTCTCCTCTTTTCTTTTCTTTTTCTCTCTCCTCCTTTTCTTTCTTTTCCCTTTTCCTTCCTCCCCTTCTTTCATTTTCCTTTTCTTTTTCTTTTCTCTCCGCTAACACTCTTTTCTTTCCCCGATTTCTCTCTTTCTCGGCTATCTCCTCTCCTGATCAGATCGGGTCTAGCACCGCCTATCCTCGCCTCGTCACCCGTCTCTCACCAGGTTTGCTGCTACCAGATCCGTGGCCTACGGCCCGGATCTTGCGCCTCCTCCCTCGAATGCATCCTGGTTTTGTGGTTGATTTATTTGCTATTTTGATTTGGTTCGATTTGGTTTACTCATGATGTGATAGGCATGGAGGTGAGTTGCCTTGGCTAGTCACGGCTGAGCTAGAAGCCGCCAGCACGCCGAGGGAGTGCGCGGTGGTGGTTTGGTGCGTCGCTACGCCGATGATAGTGCGCCGCCACCGGTCTTTGTCTACGATAAACCTCCTCAGTACTATTTACTCCCTCTACTCTCTTCCTCTACCTCCGGTGGTGCTCTCTGTGCTGGTCCCTTGGTGCCCTAGTGGTGCTCGGTGACAAACTACTGGTGGCTTGTTGTCCATAGCTATGAAAGGTTTACTATTGAGAAACTGATGCTATTGCTATGAGTAATTGGTGGGCTACCTTTGCCGGTCGATGGTCGAGTTACTTTGGAAAGGAATTGGGAGTTGATTGCGGCTGTCGCTTTCTCAGTTGTTTGGGTATCACCTGGTGGTGACCTCCTAGGGTTGATGGTCTCATGGCCTGTGGTTTGTCCTCTTGCTGTCGCCATCGCCTTGCTCCTGGTCAGCTTGCCTTGCTTCCGCCTTACGGTCTAGCTTTTGCTATGTGGCTATGGTTTCTCTGTTGGGCTTGGAACGGATGGGGAAGGAAGAACTGAGTGCTATGTTAGCTATTATCGTGCTCATACTTCCTTCTCCTTTATCCCTTCTTCGGTTGGCTGTGCTATCTGGCTTGTAGCCGTGCCTTCTCGGAGGCATGCGCTGTCTCTGTGACTGTGGCCTTGCTGGCTCTCCTGTTGCTGTGTTTTTGAAAGGTGTCGTGCCGTGCCTTCTCAGATGCTTTGCTATCCCTTTACTATAGCTGTGGGCTATATATGGATATTTGGGGACAGTGGGCTGGCTCCAAAGGTCTTTGAATATTTCAGGTTTGTTTATGCCTAGTGATGACCCTATGGTTGTGGGAAGCGCCGACTGGCCCTCAGACGGTCAAGTATCTCCGTGAATGAACTACTCTGCCCGAAATTAACCTCTAGGGCTCTGACGGCAATTTTTTTCGCTTTCCTTCCTTTTTCTTTCCCACGGGTATTACATTCTCCCCCCTTAACAGAATTCGATCCCGAATTCTGGTGCTAAGGAATCCACATGAATAATACCACGACACAAGCTAACAAAAAACCTACTCTATCTCATACCAGTAGGGAACAACTCCGGGTACTTCTCACTTAGACTGATGCGATATCTCAGTACTTTAACATACTTTAACATCTTGTGCCTCAATGCTTTCTCCAATTCCTCCAGAATCCAAACTGGATGGGACCTGAAGATAAGGCCTTACTTAAGGGACAATGGTTCTAGAACAACCCTATGTTCCGGATACCTTAAGTACTATCTCAGCATAGAAAAAAGGAAACACATTGCACACTACGCACATAGATTCAATTCTCATGTTATCATGTGCCTGGTCTAACATGACCAACATACCTCAACAACCTTTAACGTTTCATGCCTCGGCATAAGGAAATCCTTAATCCTCCAAGAAAATCACTCTCATCGTTTGCACAACAGAGAACGCTACTCTTGTTCAAAACAGAGAGCTCTTCTCTTTTACAAGAGAAGTACCACATAACACTTATAAACCCGACTCGCTTTTACAAAGCAAAGTCCTTTATAAATACAAATCCAATCATGGAATCAATCCATTCATTCACAAATAACAACCTTTCTTCCAAAATAGTTGGGAATTCATTTTCCCCACAGAACATTACTTCATCACAAACAATCCTCTCAAAAGAGAGAAAAATTGGACAGGGAAAACCAATCCTCGTCCTAACAAACAATATGCTGCATAAATCATGCGAATTGTTTCTATTCTCGAAATTAGCCCATTTCTTTAAAAAAAAGAAGCACACTTTTTTAAGACGAACAAATAACGCCTTAGCGAAAAATCATATCAATCACGTAAGAAATGCGGAAACCCCACAACTTTCCACTTAAATCCACTTTCCCTCAAAGTGAACTTGAATGAATTCCCATATCAAGGGAACCCAAAATAATCCTTTAAACATCAATCAATCATTTCAAATACTCAATAGATTGCCATACGGCAATTCATCCTTCCAACACCAATCTATGGGTTACAAAACCAATTCAATCCTAGGGCATTCACATGAATCTGGGGATGCTTTAGTATATGACTCGCAAAGTACTCAACCAAACCTTCTTCACCAGTCACATATTGTCGACAGGTAACCCCATATGCCCCATCAAATTTGTGTTGGATCCTATTAATTCAATCCCTCCAATACCCTTATTTTCTAGGGTTTCAACTCATGCTCTATTTGCACCATGATGAACTCCATCAATGGTCAACTTCAACTCATGAAATAAATCATTACTTTGGCTATTTCCTCAGTTAATGATCTAAATCATTACTCTGGCTATTTCTTCAGTTAATGATCACCGAACACGGTGAACATAAAAATCACCCATCTGTACTCAATTCCACATATCCACAAAATAAGGTAAGCCCCATTTAGGATTTCAGTTAACATCTAATAACTAAATCCTCTAATAGCTCTATTTCAATTTTACCTCAATGTTTTAGCCTCCACTAGCTATCAATAAATCTGAGGCTCACATACCCAAAACATAATTCAGGGAAATGCTTTTGCCCAAAATCTCACTCTTAACACTATCAATGGTTCACCAACTTATATGTGATATTAGTCACATCACTCCCCACAGACGCTACCAGTTGCAGCAACACAATTGGTTTTGCCCCTAAGGCCGATATTTTTCTCAATCAATTTCCCACAAAGATTAGGGCATAAGATCAACTCAGAACTCTATTAGCCACACAAATCTTTATTATCACCTCATTACTAACATATCAACCATCTTCACTATAGATCTGAGCCTCACAGAGTTTCTTGTTAGGAATTTAGCATTCATCAACATAAACCTTCCCAAGGCTTACCAAAATCTACCAATTTACCATGGACCGAAGAGATGCTGAGGTGGCAGGGATGCTAACATGGTGATGACATGGCTTGACACATGGCTGTTTTGGCTGGCGTGGCTACCACATGGGTCGAGGGACCTCTGGTGCTGACGTGTCAGTACACGTGGCTACCACGTGGACCTGAGAGCTGAGATGGCTGCTAGGTGGCGCACACGTAGACCGGAGGGGCTGACTTGTCTGTTGGCTATGCACGTGGCATCTGTGTGGTGCTCAGGCTCTGACTTGGCTGGCTCGATGGCGCCGCGTAGCTGCCACGGGGGCCGAGCCGGCTGAGGTGGCATGGTCACCGGCGAGGGCGCCCTAGGGTCACCGGCGGCAGAGGCCACAGCGGGGGACGGTGAGGGAACCAGAAACAAGAGGGAGTCGAGGGCAACCCATTTCACCTTGGCGCGGAGTCCGGGGAAGCTCGAAGGCGGTCGACGGCGAGGAAGGAGCGACAGAAGCGTTCAGTCCTCGGCGAAGTCGGCGTTCTAGCGGCGCTTGAGCCTGGAGAAGGGGCAGAGGGGCACAAGCACGGCGGAGCTCTTGGAGGCGGTGGCGAGGCCTGGGGACAGGCGGCTCGACGGCAATTGCTCGTCAGAGAGCGGTCGAGGCTTAGGGAAAGAGGAGCACGGTGGCAGGGCACTCGAGAGCTCGGGAGCTGAATCGGGAGGTGGGGCGAGGGTGGAGTGAGGAGATGGGGCTTGGGGAGGGTTTTTTATAGGGGCGAGGAGTGCTAACCGCTGGGAATGAGCTCATCGGAGATGGCGGAGGTGGGCGGCAGTTGCGGGGTTAGGTGAGGAACGAGCACGGGGAGAGAGAGAGGTGGGCGCAGAGAGTAGGGCACACGAAGGTGGGGCGGCGCGCGTGGGGGGGGGGGGAGGAAGGAGAGGCCGGGAAGGGCGGAAGGCGCAATGGCTGTGGCGGCAACGTGATGGAAGAAGGTACTAACGGGCGGGCTCGGGGCGCAACGAGAGAGAGAGCGGGAGAGGAGAGGCACCGTCAGGTGGGGACGGGGTGTCGGGGAAGCGGGAAGGGAGAGAGAGGAGGGAGCGGGGAGCGGCCGGATGAGGATCAGATGGCCGACGGAGAAAGAGGCGGCGGACGAGGGAGATTAGTCGGGGTAGCGACATGGGCGAGATCGGAGCCGGACATGTGTCAGCCAAGGAGAGAGGGAGGTAGGATGAGCGGGTGGTCGGATGGTGGCGACGTGGGAGCATCTGGGCCGTCCACGCGTCAGCTGGAGGGAGAGAGGGATATTTTATTTTCTTTTTGATTTTCAGAAAACACCAAAAAAGAAAATAAAGCTCAGAAAAATATGAAATAAATTCAAAAAATTCCAGAAAAATTCACAGAAGTTTCTGGAGATGTTTTGGACTTATTAAAATTATTTCCAATTAAAGTTGGTATTTTATTTTCATACTTAAAGTACTTTTTAATTTGAAAATAGATTTTAAAATCCAAAAAACACAGAAAAACCATATAAAAGCCAAATAAACCCAAATAATTAATTTGAGTTAGCATTTTTTACAAAAATCAAAATATCATTTTATTAATAATATTTTTAGGTTTTTACTTAAATTACTTTTCAAATCCAGCCTTTTTAAAACAGAAAATCAGGGCAAATCCAAAAATAAAACTTAGGCAACAAAATACTTATTTTTAATTTAATTTAATTTTTTTTCTCAAAATTTAAAATAAACAGCTGGGCTGTTACAACGGCCTCGACTCCCATTGGTTAGAGGCTTGGCATAGGAAGGGAACACGAAGAAAACAACGGAGCACAGCTAGAGGATGGCTAGAGAAATGGGGTGATAGTGCACAGCGGTGGACAATGGAGTGGCACCTGTTTCGGAGTTCTACGGCGATGCATTGGTCAATTTGAAGCATGAAATATGTAGAGGATGTGCTAGTGATGGTATAATTACAAGGAATCGAAGAACGGCTCACCAGAGATGACGAATCGACTACAAGGAGTGGAAACAGCTAGTTTTGAAAAAAATCTCAATTCCCATTGATTAACTGAACTAATGCTTAGGAAGATGGTGTTTGACTGACTGTTTATTTTCCATTTATTGATTGATTGACTGTTTATTTTCCATTTATTCTACTATTTTCCAAGCTGTTTAGTTCGGGAATGACAGATTTTGGTTATTAAATTTTAAAACTGCCAAATAAAAGGAAACAATAGAATAAATGGAAAATAAACAGCTTGGAATTAATGCTTGAATAATTTGGGTCATTTCTATTTTTGCATGAGGTGGAGATGAGGTTTGGTTTGAAAATTAGCTTGGAGAAACAAAGAATATAAGAGTCTAAAGGTGAATTGTTCAAGCAAATGAAAGAAAAAAAGCACCATCGCATCATACCTTGAAAGAACTTCGAAGTTAAGTGAGCTCATACTTGCTCAAAGCCTACCCGGCCGGGCAGGCCTAGAAATCTATGATGAAATAGCATGTTTACATGACGTTTTATGAAAACATGCATGACAATTATAAACATCACTAATTGTTACATTCCATGACAATAATATTTTTTGTCATTGAGTTTATGACGAAAATACCTTATCGCATCACTGGATACAATCTATGATGCACTTTCTATGATGATGGCTGTGACGTTTTATTTTTGTAATAAAATATTTTTACAACAAAAAAGTGATCTTCCATGATAATGTTTTATCATCATTAAAGCCCATATTTCTTGTAGTGATTTCACATTGTATCTTGGATCTAACTACACCATAGACTCGGTCCTTACCGACCTGGGGGAGATAATCGCTAACAAAGTCTCATGCTAAACATACCGATCTCTACAACCACTCGCCAAAGTCTAAAACATGTTTTCTATTTTATTTGCTAACTAAATATTAAAGGTATCACCTCCATACTAGTCACAAGTGTTTCCCATAATTTTGCAATTTTGACAATTGTACCAACCTTACACAACTCGTATCAATAAGGCCCTGTTCTTTTCGGCTTCTGAAAACGGCTTTTGGCTTTTGCTACAGTACCTAACTTTTAAACAGAGTATTTTCTCAAGACAAGGTCTACAAGTTAATTGTAATACATGTTAAAAGCCTAACATCTGTATCAACCAAAATTGCAAGCGAGTATCTCTCTCTGTAATCTCTGTCGCAAACAACTAAAATTAAAAAATTTCAGCCAAAAGTCATAAGCCGCAGCCATATCAAACAGACCCTAAGCATGGCTAAGCATCAATTTCTTCATTTAATCTATAAGTTCCACATTTTACCAATAGTGGATGATAATGCTAAGATGAGAATAGCAAGGATATCAACTTATCAAGGTAGGATCAATGCAACAATTAGATATAACTACCAACCTTACCATTATAGCGATTTCTACTGAAATAATGTGCATGCATAATAGTTTTGAATATAACATACATAACAGTGAAATATAGTATCAACATGGTAAAGGGGTGTTTGCCTTGCTTGTTGCATTCTTATTCTTTCTCTAGCTCATCAACGAAATTTTTTGGAATGTCGGTATCTAATTGGTAAAATAAGAGCGAATTTACAGATAAGTTTTATTTAATTTGGAGTTCGTATACAAAAGCTGAAAGCATTTGAATTAGGTTCAATTCAAAAAATGCTAAAAAATAACAGGAAAACACTGTGTATAGAATTTCGTTTTACTTTCTAAAGGAAACACTGAATTTTGTTGTGTCATTAGACTGAGTGGTAGAGCTACCTATCAGAATTTTATTAATTTTCTAAGACGACTGGCATGCGGAGTCAACATGTTAGTGACACAGATCCTAAAACCGGCTTTAAATAGAAATTCAACTAAATAATCTACTCAGGCCCATATATCAGTGGCTTGATTACTAATTCAACCACGGTTGGTTAGTGCTAATCTAAAATTCTCGGTAGGACCCACTTGCTAGAGAGAGGAAACAGGGGAGGCACTGCTCGGACATGGCCAAGCTCGTCAACGATGAGGAAGCGGCGGAGAGGCCTTAGAGACTGGCAAAACGGAACAGCGATACCAAGGCGAAGCTAATGGTGATGCCTAAGGTGGTCTGACATCGCAGCGCAACGGCACGAGGCGACGAGGTTGGCACGGCATAAAGTTGGTGTTGGCAAGAGAGAACAGGAGGGGCTATCTGGGTCATCGCTCGAACTAGTAGGAACCTGGGCGACGCTACGGAAACTGGCGTGAGTTCCGTGTTAATTTTTGGCTTGTAATCCGCAAATAAATCGTAAGCAGGGACTTCATCCGTCTTTCACAAGTTTTAGAAGAGCCACTGGATCTTTGCCATGACAAAAACATAACCACCCGGATTCTTCTATATCTGCTTACCAACTGTGGTGTTTATGTGGCCGGTTACACTTGCTTTGTTGGTATCATGATCACGTAGGTTCTGATGAGAATGAAGCCCAGTACCTCTGAGCGATGTGCCAATGCCCGCTGCATACAGAAAAATACGCAAAAATTTCGCTGTACCTCTGGCTGATGTTGAATAAGATAACAGAGATTAACACCGATGACCATTTATTCGAAAAGTCATATACACACATACACGCAGAGAGAGAATTGTACGATTAAAGTTTGTACAGTGGCGTAGCTAGCCGCTGACTGGGCCTCGGTCACAGTGTAGCCAATCGCTGACGGGGCCTCGAGCACAGTCCTCGAGCTACAGTATTACACAGCAAGGAGTTTTGATCTTTTGTTCAGGGTTGCGAAGCACACTCTGTCCACTCAACGTTACACCTATAATTAGATATTTCGCGGAGCTCAGTAATCAGTATACGATCGCTGCACTTATAATTAGGGTGGCATAACCGATGTATAATTGACATAAAAGCGGATAAAATTTCATGCGCATTAATTCATGGTGAGTTCTCTTTTCTTCTTGTTGGGACCACGTAATGCAGTTCTCTTTGTCTAGATGCAGATATATTGAGTGAGTACAGCAGTACATCAACGCTGACTAGCATTCAAACCCGTGATGACATGTTAAATTGCATCGATTTGCAAAAGCAGAAGGCAGTTCCAGTCGATTTATATATCCATATGACACATAAAAGTGCGTTTGATCTACTTACCACCGGGGGTCTGTTGGGAAACCCTGCTTGGTTGACGGTGATCGCGCTGTCCACTTGTAACAGTACTTGTGGC
Organism: Dendrocalamus latiflorus; assembly: GCA_017311315.1. Taxonomy (NCBI): domain Eukaryota; kingdom Viridiplantae; phylum Streptophyta; class Magnoliopsida; order Poales; family Poaceae; genus Dendrocalamus; species Dendrocalamus latiflorus. The sequence goes on from CM029658.1 coordinate 24,012,374, forward strand.
AATATTTAGACCCGTAGGTACTGCATTCACAAAAAAATAAAGTAAGAACTACTGAAAGATAATGGTTATGAGTACGCCCCTAGCGAAGTTCCTAATTAACTAATATATATGCTCGCTACGTAACGTCCGTCCCATCTACGTAACGTCCGTCATTTCTTCGGACATGGAAATGCCTCGCAAAAGTGCACATGTCATTACCAAAGAAGAGAAAGTTTGATCCTAAGACTATTGATTGTGTCTTTGTAGGACATGCTATAAATAACATGGCTTATAAATTTCTAGTGGTCAAATCCGAGATGAGTGATATCGCTACAAATATAGTGATGGAGTCTCGTGATGTGACATTCTTTGAGCATGTGTTTCACATGAGACCAAATGAAGTCATTGACCATTCTGGTTCATATGAACACTCTATTTTTCCTAGTGTAGATAACACCGCTCCAGAGTTAGAGTTGAGGAGGAGTAAGAGGCAGAGAACTAAAAGTCACTCGGCGATGACTACGTCACCTATGTCGTGGATGATGAACCATGAATCCTTTCAGAGGCATACGTATCCCCGGATGTGGATTACTAGAAGAAGGTAGTCCGTAGTGAGATGGACTCTATAATAGCTAACGGAACTTGAGAGATTACTGATCTTCCGCCTGGTTGTAAGCTAGTGGGCTACAAATGGATCTTTAAAAGAAAACATAGACTTGATGGTACTATAGAAAAGTACAAGGCCCATTTAGGGGCTAAAGATTTTACACAAAAAGAAGGAGAATACTATTTTGATACATACTCTCCTGTGGCTCGTTTACCCACAATTTGAGTGCTTTTAGTACTAGCAGCATGCATAAACTCCAAGTACGTCAAATGGATGTAAAGACCGTTTTCCTAAATGGAGAGTTGGATGGGAAGATTTATATGCAACAGCCCGATGGTTTTGTGGTTGAAGGGCAAGAAAAGAAAGTATGTCGATTGATTAAATCATTGTATGATCTAAAGCAAGCTCCAAAGCAATGGCATGAGAAATTCGATAGTACCATGACCTTGGTTGGCTTTTGTGTGAACGAAGCCAATAAATATGTCTACTATCGGTTTAGCAAGGGCGAATGTGTCATTCTATGTCTTTATGTAGATGATATATTGTTTTTTGGGACCAACATAGATGTAATTAATAGAACAAAGTCTTTTATTTTCCAGAATTTTGATATGAAAGATCTGGGGTGAGGCTGATGTTATTTCAAACATTAAGCTTATAAAGGGTGAGAATGGAATTACTCTTTCAAAATCCCATTATGTGGACAAGGTTCTAACCCGATTTGGATTTATGGTAACCCAGCGGCCACACCCTATGATACAAATGCAAAGCTACGTAAAAACATTGAGCATGTGAAGGATCAGCTTAAATTTTCTCAAATAATTTGGTCCTTGATGTATCTAACTAGTGCAACGAGGCCAGACATCTCATATGCTATAAGCAGATTGAGTCGTTATACGTCCAATCCAGGAGATGATCACACTACTACAGAAAGCCTCATAGTAGACGCCTCATCACAGACGGTTTTGTGAAACCGTCTCTGATGAACACTATTACAGACGGTTGTAATTAGGAGGCCGTCTGTGGTATTTGTGGCGGGAAAATGGATTATCACAGGCGGTTATTACCGAAGTATCACAGACGGTCTGTATTAAAAACCGTCTGTGATAATCCCAGATTATCACAGACGGTTTTTAATATAAAACCGTCTGTGATAAGCTAGTTATCACAGACGGTTTTTAATCAAAAACCGTCTGTGATAATTCACAGACGGTTTTTAGTTAAAAACCGTCTGTGATAATGGCTAAGGCATTTATTGCGCTGCTCAGACTGCATCTGTCTTCATTTCGATCCAGATCTATCCACTGCTGCGCACTTTTTCACTCGGGAGGAAGCTAGGCGATTTCAGGCCAGTTAATTTGGTGGGAAGAGGCAGAGATTGAGCTTTGAATATTCAGTCTTTCCTGGTTGCTCTAGATATGGTTAGTAATGTAATTTATTTTTTCTTTAATTGCATTACAATTTAGGTCTAAGTAATCCATTAGTGGTTATTGAAGATGGTTAATTTGCAAAATTGTTGGTTATATAATAGCTGTTGTGTTTGTAATATGAATTGAGCTAGCAAATTAAGTCTCAATATAATAAATGTGGCCCGTATATACGTAGTTATAATTAGTTAATCTAGATTTTAATACTAAGTTGTTATATATGTACGTAACGTAGGACCGAAGCTGGATGTATGCCGCGAGCCATGTGAGTGAAGAGTACATTAATGACGTTTCTGCTTTTATAAGAGCCGCCGAGGAGGATATGTTGAATAAGGGGGTGGAATATATGTGTTGTCCATGCACTGACTGCGAGAATTTGAAGATGTTTAAGAACCGAGGGCAAATTGTAGCGCACTTGATTCGGAGGGGTTTCAAAAAAGATTATACGTGTTGGACCAGTCATGGCGAAGTGAATGATCATATGCCGCCGGATGACATCGTCGGTGAAGTGAATGATATGCCCCCGGATGACATCGTCGGCGAAGTGAATGATATGCCCCCGGATGACATCGCCGGTGAAGTGAATGACATGCCGCCGGTTGATGTCGATTGTGGCTCGGATTCGGATAGGTTGCACGATGATAATCTGAATCAGATGCTTCGCGATGTAGAAGAGAACTATGATGAGAGAGAGTATGTTAAATTCCGTGGCTTGATGGAGGACTCAGAGAAACCTTTGTACACGAGCTGCAAGTACACGAGGTTGTCGGCCGTGCTTGAACTGTTGAAATTGAAGGCAAGCAACGGTTGGTCCGACAAGAGTTTCACGGTGCTGCTAGGTCTTTTAGCGGACATGCTTCCGGAGGGAAATGAGTTGCCTAAAACCACGTATAAAGCCAAGAAGGTTCTTTGTCCGTTGGGAATGGAAGTAGAAAGAATACATGCATACCCGAACGACTGTATCCTCTACCGTAAAGAGTATGCAAACATGCATGTATGTCCGGTGTGCAACGCATCCCGATACAAACGTAACAATCAATCAGATGATGGCGAGGGAACAGAGGCGAAGAAAGGACCTCCTGCTAAGGTGGCATGGTATTTTCCTATAATTCCCCGTTTGAAAAGGTTTTTTGCAAATCCAAAGGAGGCAAAACTGCTGCGTTGGCAGTCGGAGGAGCGCAAGAAGGATGGAATGATAAGACACCTTGCTGATTCCGCGCAGTGGAGAAACATCGATAGGAGTTTTGCAGAGTTCGGTGCAGAACCAAGGAATATAAGGTTTGGACTGAGTACAGATGGAATGAATCCTTTCAGTAGCATGAGCAGCCGACACAGCACATGGCCCGTGACTCTCTGCATCTATAACTTTCCTCCTTGGTTGTGTATGAAGCGAAAGTACATTTTGCTGTCGATGCTTATTCAAGGGCCAAAACAACCTAGGAATGATATCGATGTGTTCCTAGCACCGTTGGTGGAAGATCTAAAAGTACTGTGGAACGAAGGGGTACAGGTATGGGATGCATACAAACGAGAGAACTTCACTCTGCGCTCCTTATTGTTCTGCACCATAAATGATTATCCTGCCCTTGGTAACCTATCAGGCCATAGTACAAAAGGTGCCAAAGCTTGTACTCACTGTTTAGATGGTACCGAGAGTGTGTGGCTGAGACACTCACGCAAAACCGTCTACATGCGTCACCGCTTCGGAGGGCTCACCCATACCGCAAGATGAGGCAACAATTTGACGGAGAGAAAGAAGACGGTTCAGCTCCAAGGCATTTAAGGGGACACGAGGTTTATGATATGGTTAAGGATTTAGATGTTGTCCTCGGAAAGGGACGTAAATTGAGGGCTCATGAGAAGAACACCTGGAAGAAGAGATCAATATTTTGGGACTTACCTTATTGGGAGTACCTAGATGTTCGACACTGCATCGACGTCATGCACGTAGAAAAGAATGTGTGTGACAGCTTGATTGGTCTCTTACTGAACATCCGTGATAAAACAAAGGACGGCGTCAACGCACGGCTTGACTTGGCTGACATGGACATTAGGCCTGAGTTAGCAGCGACACACACTGATAATGGACGAACGTACCTTCCCCCTGCGTGTTACACTCTGTCCAAGGCTGAGAAAACAGAACTGTGCCAGTGCTTGCATGGTGTCAAAGTTCCGTCTAGTTACTCCGGCAACGTGAAGAAACTTGTTTCGATGCAAGATTTGAAGTTAAATGGCATGAAGTCTCATGATTGTCATGTGCTGATGACACAGATGCTCCCTATTGCAATTAGAAATATTTTGCCGATCAAAGTCCGAGAGATAATCATGAGGCTATGTTATTTCTTTAACACAATTGCTCAGAAGGTCATCGATCCCGAAGGACTAGATGCTCTGCAGGACGAGGTGGTGATGACTCTATGTCACCTTGAAATGTATTTCCCTCCTTCGTTTTTCGATATCATGGTCCATCTCATTGTTCACGTTGTGTGGGAGATAAAAATGTGCGGGCCCGTATTCCTACGTAGCATGTACCCATTTGAGAGGTTCATGGGAATTCTCAAGTCCTACGTACGGAATCGTTCTCGGCCGGAGGGCAGCATCGTCGAAGGTTATGCAAGCGAAGAGGTCATTGAGTTTTGTGTCGATTATATGGCTCAGATTCAACCGATAGGTGTCCCTCAATCTCGTCATGAGGGGAGGCTGAAGGGTCTCGGAACTATCGGAAGGAAAGCAATCACTCCAGATATGGACACGTATACTCAAGCCCATTTCACGGTGTTGCAACACATGACTGAAGTGGCCCCTTATGTGGACCAGCACAAGGATGTGCTTCGGCAACAGAATCCGGAGCGGCCGGATGTTTGGATCATGAGGCAACACAACCGTTGGTTCAACCAATGGTTGAAGGAGCAAATCGCTAGGAGCTCGCCGAGTGAGACGCTGACATGGTTGGCAAAAGGGCCGACATTTACAGTTGTGACATGGCAAGGATATGACATAAATGGGTACACATTCTATACGCAGTCTCAGGATGTCAAGAGCACTAACCAGAACAGCGGTGTCCGCATAGATGCATTCAGTACCGATGGGTCGAGAAACTCGTACTATGGCTTCATAGAAGAGATTTGGGAGCTCGACTATGTGGTTTTCAAAATCCCCTTATTTCGCTGCCGTTGGGTGCATCTCCCACCGGTGAAGGTTGACAAGTACGGTGTCACGATCGTGGACCTCCAACGTGTCGGGTACAAAGACGAACCATTCGTACTCGCCAATCAAGTTTTTCAAGTTTTCTATGTAACCGACCCGGCAAATAAGAAACGCCATGTAGTTCTTCATGGAAAAAGGAGAATTGTTGGAGTGGAGAATGTAGTGGACGAGGAGGAATACAATCAATTTGACGAGTTACCTCCTTTTGGGAATGGCATAAGGGTCGACGATCAACAACGTGACGAAACTAGTTACGTACGCATTGATCATGATGAAGGGCTAATTTTTAAAGGAAATATGTGAAAATTTTGAGATGTATATGTGAAAATGTGTGATGTAGTCAATTTTGAGATGTATATGTGAAAATGTGTGATGTAGTCAATTTTGAGATGTATATGTGAAAATGTGTGATGTAGTCAATTTTGAGATGTATATGTGCAAATGTGTGATGTAGTCAATTTTGAGATGTATATGTGAAAATGTGTGATGTAGTCAATTTTCAGATGTATATGTGAAAATGTGTGATGTAGTCAATTTTGAGATGTATATGTGAAAATGTGTGATGTAGTCAATTTTGAGATGTATATGTGAAAATGTGTGATGTAGTCAATTTTCAGATGTGTATGTGAAAATGTGTGACAAAAATGAATGCAGACTGATAAAATGTGTAAATGAATGCAGCTGGTAGGTAGTTGATCATGAATGCAGATGGTTGGCTGTTGATCATGAATGACTACAGTTGGGCACAGTCTTATCACAGACGGTTCTAAACTTAGAACCGTCTGTGATATGAATATCACAGACGGTTCTAAGTTTAGAACCGTCTGTGATAAGCCTACTATCTCAAACGGTTCTAAACGTAGAACCATCTGAGATAGTATGCTTATTACAGACGGTTCTAAGTTTAGAACCGTCTGTGATATTCATATCCCAGACGGTTCTAAGTTTAGAACCGTCTGTAATAATCCGCTATATATACCCGTGTCTAGGGTTTTCCGTGTATTATGCAGTTATTCTAATATCTAAATCCCGATCTGCCTCCCCCGAGCCCTCGCCGCCGCCTCCCTCGAGCCCTCGCCGGCCGCCTCACTCGAGCCCTCCCCGGCTGCCTCACTCGAGCCCTCCCCGGCCGCCTCACTCGAGCCCGTCGTCGCCGCCGCCTCCCCGAGCCCGTCGTCGCCTCCTCCTCCTCCTCCGTCGTCGCCGGCCGCCTCCCCGAGCCCGTCGTCACCGCCGCCTCCCCGAGCCCGGGGCCTCCTCCTCCTGCGTCGCCGCCGCCTCCTCCTCCTCCTCCGTCGTCGCCGGCCGCCTCCCCGAGCCCGTCGTCGCCGCCGCCTCCCCGAGCCCGGGGCCTCCTCCTCCTGCGTCGCCGCCGCCTCCTTCTCCTCCTCCGTCGTCGTCACCTCCTCCTCCGTCACCAAAACCCTAAGGTCATCAAATCCCTCCCCGAGCTTCATGCTTACTGTTAGGGTTTAGGGTTGATGCTTGATACTTCATACTGAGTGTTAGGGTTGATGCTTGATACTTCATACTGATGCCTGTGGGATTTACAGTTGCTCGATGATGATAAATTCATATACTGAGATTGGTTCATTCGGTCTTTGAGCTCTAATAGCTGTTATATACAATCTTCCATATACTGAGATTGCCTGTGGGATTTACAGTTGCTCGATGATGATAAATTCATATACTGAGATTGGTTCATTCGGTCTTTGAGCTCTAATAGCTGTTATATACAATCTTCCATATACTGAGATTGCCTGTGGGATTTACAGTTATGGCATGTTATTAAATTGAGCTCTAATAGATTGGTTCATTCGGTCTTTGAGCTCTAATAGCTGTTATCTGTTATATACAATCTTCCATATACTGAGATTGCCTGTGGGATTTACAGTTATGGCATGTTATTAAATTGAGCTCTAATAGATTGGTTCATTCGGTCTTTGAGCTCTAATAGCTGTTATCTGTTATATACAATCTTCCATATATTCCTGTCTGAATATATGCATGCTGAATATATCTTGATCTTGAGATTGTAGAGTTTGTATCTAGAGCTCAAAAGACTGAATTCATTATTTGGCATAACCAATCAAGGAAGAGTATATGATTTAGTAGCGGGACGGCCAAGATTAATCTTGTGCAACCCTACAATTTGAGAGCACATATTCATGTTGAGACTGTTATTGATTCTATTATTTGGTTTATAGTATTAGCAACTAAAGTAGGTGCTAAGATAGGCACATCACCCCCTCTCTATGTCCATATCACCCCCTCCCTTCTCCCCCTCCCCTCTACTCCTCTCTTCCAATTCAATATGATTACATTCTCATCTTATCTTAATAGACCCACAAAATGAGCAACATGTCACCCGCGCATTCTTCAGCATCATCGCCGGAGGCGTCCGCTCCAACATCAAGACGCCAAGGAAGAGGGATATCAAAGAAGCCTCAGAGCCGACAGACCATCACAGCGGTAAACGCAGCTGGGGTCCCTATCCTTCCTAAGCAAGCGGTAAACGCATTCCGAACCATGGTCGGAATAGTTGCACGACAACGAATTGAGATCACATACAATTCGTGGAAGAATGTGCCTGACACTCGGAAACGTGAACTGTGGACCGAAATTTTGGCATCGTTCGAGTTCCCAGAAGAACACTTACACGCTGTGGAACGACAAACCTACCAAGCGGCGTGCAAAGCATGGAAGAACTTCAAGAGCACGCTTGTCAAGAAATACGTGGAGACGGACGAAACGCCTTTGACTACATACCCATTCCTGGAACCACAATGGGAAGAGTTCAAGGCGATGAAAACGACCGAAGAGTTCAAAAGTACAAGTTTGGCGCACAAGGCCCTCCAGGCAAAAAACACGCACCCCCACAGACTTGGCACAGCTGGGTATGCGGGTAAAATCCCGCAATGGAGGTTGGAGGATGAGCTGGCAGCTGCAGAGGACATCGCCCCGCCGTTTTCCAATATCCCGGATGACCGCGCTCGAAATTGGCTTAGAGCAAGGTCATCTACAATGACATCGGGGGAAGTCTCCTTTCGAAACCCTGCAGACCAGCAAGTGTCCCAGCGCTTGGTAAGATATCGATCGAACTACGTAGCTTGTAATTACTTCACAACTTCGTACGAATTGAAATGACATGTCGTGCTCTTGCAGGAAGAGCTGAGTTTTCAATCTACGGAGGGATCATTCCAGGGAACAAGGGAGAATGATATGCTCTCCGTGGCCCTGGGAAACAAGGAGCACCCGGGCCGTACGAGAGGCCTTGGGCTTTACGTTCCATGGAAACATGGTTTCCAAGATGACTCTGACATGTATCGGTGCAGGAAGAGACACAAAGGCGAGCGTGACGCACAACTACGAGAAGAGATCAAGGCATCTCTTAAAGAGGAGCTACTGGGTTCGATGGTTGATATAATCAGAGATGAGGTGCGGAAACAGACAGAAAGTCAGCAGGCCGCCACCGCCGCCGCTGCGCTAGCTAGCCCGCACAACCGTCCGAGTAGCTGCGCGTCCAATCCGACGCAAATCCAGTCCAAATTTCCTGTGGACGACATCCAGGTAATAATTATTACCTCTCGAATGCTTGCTCCATTAGTAGGCCTATTCGAGTAGCTAATTTTGTATCGTTATGTAGGAGCCTACGAATTGCAAGCTCCAAGTGAGATATGGCTCCGTTCCCTTGTACGCTGCTTGGGGCCAGGCATATTCGTCTGGTATCGGGGCCATGGTGCACGGTCAAGCTTTAGCGCCAGGCTTTGCAAAAGTTAATGTGGATGGTGTGCATGTCAATTTTGAGGTGGTCCCGCTACCGAAGCCCCCCAACGACGAGATCATGACTCTAGGACAGGCCATCGGAACATTCATCCAGTGGCCCAAAAGCGACATCTCCCTGGAGTCTTCTTCACCGGTGGCAGGACCAGAGCAACATGCACTGGTTCCATCTCCATTACAACACCAGTCGGTTCCACCACCGGATACTGCACCGGTGTTATCTCCACTGGTCATACTCTCGCCAGAGCAACTTGCACTGGTGCCATCTCCATTACAAGACCAGTCGGTTCCACCACCGGATACTGCACCGGTGCTATCTCCACGGGTCCTATTCTCGCCAGAGCAACTTGCACCGCTGCTGCCGACTGCCGTTAAGTCGGCCTATAGCCGAAGTAGCAAGGGCAAAGCAAAGAAGACCAATGATGATATTTCGTACCTACCTTTGGCCCGCAAATTCGTGCTTGGTCAGCCGTTGCTCGAGGAAAAATACCTCGAAAAGCTACCATATAGTTGCACGCAATTGCACATGTGGTATATGCAGCAGTCCAATAAGCTAGAGGGAGAACGGACCTCAAGTATCACTGTCAAATTCACGTAGGATGATTTACACCACAGTCTTCAAGAGTGTATGTTCGTGGTCGCCTTTGAGGATTTATTCGATCTGTTCACGTTCAACGCTCTTGACGTCTCAATCCTTCGATGCTGGACGCTGTAAGTGTGTACAATCACAGTCTCCGTTAATGTCATACCGATAAATGCCATATCTAATTTTTTTCTTTCGTGTGTATATATATAGACACATGCTGATTAAAGCTAGATCATCCAACTTATCAGTTGGTTTCTTGGACCCACAATTGGTCGCCAAGCAAACCATTGACCAGGATACACCCCTCGTCGAGAGGTACATTGCAGCAGGACTGCTGGGTTGCGTCAAGAAGGATTATGTACTTATGCCCTTCCTTCAAAACTTTCATTGGATTTTAGTAGTAATTGTACCAAAATGGAACAAGGTATTTTACCTTGATTCCCTAAGTAAGAATAAAATGGACTTCACAGTTCTCAGCCAAGTAATCGATAGGTAAGCACATATTCCCCATACATATCTACATTGTACTTTCTTTCCTTCCGAATGATTAAGGTTAACTTTTTCGAATTACGTAGGGCGTTTGCCACCTACATTGAAAAGGGAGGTGACTCGAAGCGCGGGGCCAAAGGCTTGCTGACACATGTTCGAGATTTTAAGGTATTCGCTATTTCACATTAATTAATCCTATGCAACAGTTGGTACTAATGCCTCTTGAACTAACACATTCCATTTTTTGCAGTGTCACCAGCAGGAGCCGGGCAACACATGTGGATACTACGTTTGCCAACATATGGAACTACTCCTCGATTCCTCGAGGCTCACCAATCGCAAGGTTTGTCACTCTTCTCATAATTACTTCATACTTAACACGTTACATATATACGCACATTGATATTCCTATCGACAGGCTGCGTCCATCCCGTCAACTGCATTGAAACAGCCTGTTCTTGGAGGGATTCGAGGAGAGTTGGCGTACTTTTTGCTGACTCAAGTCATAACGCCAGGAGGACGGTTCCACTGCGCACCATGATTTCTTATTGATCTTATCACTAAGTGCAAATGCAGTGCACATCTTTTGTAAATAAGATGTGTTAATGGACATTTCATTTCAATTCAATTAATCGATTTGCGAAATAGATGCATGCTTTATGTTTGTGAAATGAAGTGCGATGTCAATGTGATGTTTTATGTCTGTGAAATGTATCTGAAAGGAAATGAGATGTGTGAATTGTATGTTTTTTGTCTGTGATTATCTGCTTGTTTCAGAGGGCATGGCTAGCATTTCCTGAGGCTAGCTATAAACAGAAATAGATTCTGCTGGGGTGGAGTATCACAGACGGTTTTTCATTAAAAACCGTCTGTGAGTATGCGATATCACAGACGGTTTTTTATTAAAAACCGTCTGTGATTATGCGATATCACAGACGGTTTTTTTATTAAAAACCGTCTGTGATATCGCATAATCACAGACGGTTTTTAATAAAAAACCGTCTGTGATATCGCATAATCACAGACGGTTTTTAATAAAAAACCGTCTGTGATATCACATAATCACAGACGGTTCAAAAACCGTCTGTGATAACTTGGATTATCACTGACCCATAATTTCAGACGGTTCAGAAAACCGTTTGTGATGACGTTTCTGAACCGTCTGTAATGTGGATTTCTGTAGTAGTGTCATTAGATAGCACTAGAGAGAGTACTCAGATATTTGAAGGGGATCTCAAATTTGGTAATATATTATTCTGGACATTCGGCAGTCTTGGAAGGATTCAATGATTCTAACTGAATTAGTGACTCGGATGACATGAAGGCTACGAGTGGCTATGTATTCACTCTAGCAGGTGGGGCCGTTTCGTGGAAGTCTTAAAAACAGACTATCCTTACACGGTCCACCATGAAGGCTGAGTTAGTAGCGCTTGATTCAGTGGTTGTTGGGGTAGAATGGATTAGAGAACTCCTTTCTAACCTACTGAAATTAAATATAATTATATATTTATATAGCAATATTTACAACAGCTTGTACGTTGACCGCGATCAGGCTGTCTATTTGTAACAGTACCATCTGGGGCAAGCTGTGCATCCCTAGGTACTGCATTCACAAAGAAAATAAAGTAAGAACTACTGAAAGTTAACGGTTATGATCATGAGCAAGGGTACGCATCCTCGATTGTTTTTCTCATTGTCTCCATCACGTTGACTAAAGCTAGCTAGGGTTACTAACTAATTAAGATCGAAGGTTTGTGTTAACGGCTTTATACATTCACCAGTTCTGTTCAGAAGTCGTCAAAAAATATCGATCCTTCGGAGAATCTCAATCGTCTAATTAGAAATCAATAATTACACAAATTGTTAGGCTACTATATATATCATTTGTATTTACAAATACGGCCGAGTTTTACACTGCATACAAATTTTAAGACGAATTAGAAACAAGAGTAAATTACACTAGGGATCATTAAATTTGTTTGGATGGCTCATCTAGATCATTGATATTGAAATCCACACATCTAAATCACTAATTTGAATTAAATGCCTTCTTGGAATGAATCATGGCCTTGATCAATCACCGCGACCCCATGGCTGCGAGTGGGACGAGAATTTTGCAGCTAGAACCCAGGTACATCTCTATTGTAATTCCCAAGTCCTCCTAGCTCTATCCCAAACACATCTGAATCCCCATCTCCATCTCACGAGCAGACACCCCCAACTCCTTGTGTCGATTTGATCCTCCAGCTCTGAACCATCCCGATCCCAATCAGCTTTTCTCAATTTGATAATCCATCTCTAACCCATCCCAATCCCCATCACCTTCCCTTGATTTTAGTTTCTGTGCTAGATGGAGCCAAGGATCCGAGGGATCCAGGCGGCTGCAGGAATTAGGAAACTAGGAAACCAGAAGTTACAAGTTACAATTTCACTTCAGGGGGCATTCATCCAAACGAAGATGGCTAGAAGCTTCCACGCATGACCACCGGCGATCTCCCCGCAGCCGGCGACGAGTCCACGGGGTTCTCGTTTAGCATCTGGCCACCAAAGCAGCGCACACGGGATAGGGGTGGTGAAGCATGTTGGGAGAACCGCCACCGGATCAACACGCCCAAATGCACTACGATCGGATGCTGTTGTCGGACGGCACACAGTGCCTCCGACCAGCTCCTACGACTACGGCGACACCCCCTTGTGCAAGCTCTACGGCGCCGTGCCGGCCATCGATGCCGAGCTTGCGATATGGGTGCGGGAATGGCGAGGAAGGGACTGGTGGACTAGGAGGAAGATGAGGCCCGTGGAAGCGAAGGCCAAGACCAGTGTTAGGACGTTGGTGGGCGACAGCGACGACTGTGCCATGGCCGAAAAGTCGCTTCTCTCTATCTTTCTTCCCTTGTGGCCAACGAGCAAGGGGCGACACTACTGAGAGGCGGAGCAGCAGAGCAAAGATTCATTTGTGCGAGGCTCCTGCGATCTGCGGAAATCCATATAAATGCATTCGAGGACTTGTTCGTAAAAATGCCTGGGCAGATTAAATTGTGCCTTTACCACGGTAGCACTGCCACGTCATTGTCACAATCGTGCTGGCCTACTAGGAATGGGGTGGACGTTTCTCACTCTTAGAAGGAAAAATAAAAGAGAAAAGGATTGACAAACACGAGGAAAACAACCAGGCAGGCATCAAAAAAAGAAGAAGGGCAGTTCCGATCCATCGATTCCCTATATTTCTATCATGTCGATTTGATGCTATCTCTAACTACATACTTTAATCTGTAATCAATCTGCAGTAAGCCAGCAAACGTCCGTTTGTTGATATCGTATGGCAAGCAAGAAATTGAAGTCCAATCGATCCACTTACCAGCTGAGTCCGTGGCAGCTGTGTTGGCACGATGAGGCCGTCCGTGGCTTTGTTGACCTCCCGGATTACCCCCCAAGTTAACACCTGTGGCTGCTGCAAGTGCGTAGATCGAAAGCAAAGAAAATAAAAATGTGCCGACGTGCATATGCATGGATGTTAAGTTTTGCCTCATTAATTGCACTCGCGCACGAAAAATAGTAGATGTACTATTAAAACTACTCTACTTACATATAAAATTTTATGTTTGGATTCGTTTTCCCCATTGAGAGTAACAAAAATAAGAAGAAAAAATCTGAGAAGTGATAAATCAAAACGGAAAGGAAAAAAAGGAAGTGTTATTATTCACAAAATCTTTTCTCTTTTATTTGTTTTAACGCATTATAGGCTACGTCTACAATTATTTTAGGAATTATTTATCTTAATTTAATTCTTAAACCAAATGCTTTTGTAACCGTGCACCAAATTATGCTTGTAAGATGTTACTAGGAATGGGGTGAACCTCCCTCAATCTTAAAAGAAAAAAAAAGAAAAGGATTAACAAACACGAGAAAAACGCCATGAAATCCCTCGGATGAGAAAAAATTCTAACAAGTGATAAATCAAAACGGAAAGGAAAAAAAAGGCAAGTGTTACTATTCACAAAATCTTTTCTTTTTTTCTTCACTTTAACGCATTATAGGCTACACCTATAATTATTCTAGGAATTCTTTATGTTAATTTAATTCTTAAACCAAAAGTTTGGGTTCCTGTGTACCAAATTATGCTTGTAAGATGTTACTAAGGAATGCGATGAACCTCCCTCGCTCTTAAAAGCAAAAAAAGAAAAGGACTAACAAACACGAGAAAAACACCATGAAATCACATAAGTTTATATGCAAATCCTTGAATTTAGTTCAAAACGGACTCTAAAAACCTAAACGATCGCTGCACCTATAATTAGGAAGACATAACCGATGTATAATTGGCATAAGAGCGGATAAAATTTCATGCGCATTCATGGTGAGTTCTCTTTTTCTTCTTGTTGGGACCACATAATGCAGTTCTCTTTGTTTAGATGCAGATATATTGAGTGAGTACAACAGTACATGAACGGTGACTAGCATTCAAACCCGTGATGACATGTTAAATTGCATCGATTTGCAAAAGCAGAAGGCAGTTCCAGTCGATTTATATATGCATATGACACATAAAAATGCGTTTGATCTACTTACCATGGGGGGCTGTTTGGGAAGAACCTTGCTTGTGTTGGACTCCTGAGGGTAATTTGGGAATTTCTCAACTTGATAAAAAATGAAGGAGGAGGTGGGCCCACCTGTCAGTGGGTCACGTGGGGAGGTAAGGTGCTGGAGACTGAGTCTCCAGCCCTAATCCCGTGTGGCGCTTGGCTTTGGCATAACTGGTTCTTGGGGGCGACCGAGTTGTGCGACAGTGTCGACGGTGGAGGTGCCATTGGCCCGGACGCCTTGGCACTAGCCATTGGCTGTAGCACCGCCAGTCGCCTCCTTGCCGCTCTATTTAAGTCAGCCTTCCTCCCCTCTTGAAAACCCCCAGAACAAATAGTGAGTTCCCCATTTTCACGATCTCCTCCTCCTCCTCTTGACTGTGTTCCGATTTGGGTCTTAGTGCTGCGGTGTCATGGTGTTCTTCACGGGCACCGGTGGTAGTGTGGGCCGGATTTGATTTCATTGGCATATCCCATGTGGTTCCCTTGTGCTCTATCTCTGGGATTTGGGGATTTTGCCCTTGAAGTTCAATCCGGTCGGCTCTGGATCACATTGAGGAAGAGGAGTTTAGTTGCTTGTTCACGGGTGCTCTTGGCCGAATGCTCGTCAAGTCTTGCACAGCATCTTCCCTGACCCTCGACTTCATACTTCAACTTGCCTAGATGTAAAGGCCAGCATTGTATCTCCGATTGCCATTGTCTCCTTGCTCGGCATAGCGAGGCGCTTGTTTTTCTGGGTCAGCGCAGCTTGCGTGCCTTGCCTTCTTCGATTGCTTCTTGGTGATTTTGAGTATCACTAGCACTATGAGTTTGTCGGTGATTTTGGCAGTTTCTGGGCTAGATGGAGCCAAGGATCCGAGGGATCTAGGCGGCTGCAGGAATTAGGAAACTAGGAAACCAGAAGTTACAAGTTACAATTTCACTTCAGGGGGCATCCATCCAAACGAAGATGGCTAGAAGCTTCCACGCATGACCACCGGCGATCTCCCCGCAGCCGGCGACGAGTCCACGGGGTTCTCGTTTAGCATTGTCCACCAAAGCAGCGCACACGGGATAGGGGTGGTGAAGCGCATGGTGGACACCCTCGCCGGCGACACCCTCCTGTGCAAGCTCTACGGCGCCGTGCCGGCCATCGATGCCGAGCTTGCGGAGGTGGCGGTATGGGTGCGGGAATGGCGAGGAAGGGACTGGTGGACTAAGAGGAAGATGAGGCCTGTGGAAGCGAAGGCCAAGACAAGTATCAGGACGATGGTGGGCGACGGCGACGACCGCCCCATGGCGGAAAAGTCGTTTCTCTCTCTCTCTCTCTCTCTCTCTCTCTCTCTCTCTCTCTCTCTCTCTCTCTCTCTCTCTCTCTCTCTCTTCCCTTGTGGCCAACGAGCAAAGGGTGACACTACGGAGCGGCGGAGCAGCAGAGCAAAGATTCATTTACTGTTGTCCAGTGGAGGAAAGTGAGGAGGAGAGACCAAAATAGAAGCGGCGTGGAGCGTTGAGCAAGGTGATTCGGTTGGGAGGGCCTCTTATGGCGAGATGGGGGCACTTTTCTCGAGAAATTGTGGCCAGGCTCGGTTTCATATGAGCTTGCGGTTGACGCCGAGCTCGGCCTGGACCTCACTTTCCTAGTGAGCTCGGCCTGGAGGGCGACACTAGTGTTGAATAAGATAGCAGAGATTAACATCGATAACCATTTGTTCGAAAAGTCATACACAGATACACGCGCACAGAGAGAGAGAGAGAGAGAGAGAGAGAGAGAGAGAGAGAGAGAGACGATTTGAGTTTGTATAATCCTGGTGAGAAGCATTTTCAGATTCTTTAGTGCACCCCTAGCGAAGTATTCTTTAGTTACAAAAATAAAGTAAGAACTACTGAAGTTAATGGTTATGATCATGAGCAGAGTACACCCCTAGTTAAGCCCTAATTAACTAATATATATGCTCGCTACGTGACGTCCGTCCCCGCTACGCAACCTCGATTGTTTTTCTAATCGTCTCCATCACGTTGACTAAAGCTAATTAAGATCGAAGGTTTATCGTAACGAATGTATATATTCACCAGTTCTTTTCAGACGTCGTCACATGGATCCTTCGGAGAATCTTAATCCTCTAATCAGAAGTCAATAGTTTGGCATTAATTATACAAATTGATAGGTGATTATATATCATTTGTATATACAAAGACGGTCAAGTTCTACTTTGCGCACTGCATACAAATTTTAAGATGAATTAGAAACAATAGTAAATTACACTGTGTGTCACTAAACTTGTTTGGGTATTTCATCTAGGTCTTTGATCTTGTAATTTGCACATATAAACCACTAATTTGGATTAAATGGGTCAACAACACCACCACTGATGCCACCTCGGAATGAATCGTGACCTTAATTAACCAATAACTGTGCCAACATGGCTGTGAGTGGGACGAGAACTTTGCACCAAGACCCCAGTTACATCTCAATTCCCATGTCCTCATGTATCTCAAACACATCAGAATCCCCAGCACACAAACCAGAAACTACAGGTTACAATTTCAGTTGAGGGGCATCTATGCGTAGGAAGATGGCTAGAAGCTTCCACGCATGACAACCAGCGAGCTCTCCGCAGCTGGCGACGAGTCCACGGGGTTCTCGTGTAGCATCTGGCCAATGACGCAGCGCAAGCGGGACAGGGGTGGCGAAGCACTTGGGGGACACCCTTGCCGGCAACACCCTCCTGTGCAAGCCCTTTGGCGCCGTGCCGGCCACCGATGCCGAGCTTGCGAGGTGGGGGGTGCAGGTGCGGGGATGGCGAGGAAGGTACTGGTGGACTAGGAGGAAGATGAGGCCTGTGGAGGCGAGGGCCAAGACCAGTGTCAGGACGATGGTGGGTGATGGCGGCGACTGCGCCATGGCCGAAAAGTCGCTTCTCTCTCTCTTTCTTCCCTTGTAGCCAACGAGCAAATTAAGGGCGACACTAGTGAGCTGCGGAGCAGCATAGCAAAGATCCATTTGGGCGAGACTCCTCCGATTTGGGGAAATCCATATAAATGCACTCGGGACTTGTTTGTAAAAATGCCTGGGCAGATTAAATGGTGCCGGTGTGACGTGCTGGCTTACTAGCGATCTCCAATGACTCAATTAACCTGGATTGGTGACCTAGCTTTGAAAGTTAAAAGATCGGTAACCTAAATGAATCACGCAAACAAGTTCATTGACATATGATGTAATTTACTCTAGAAACAAACATAGGCCACTCAAAATCACGCCTTGCAATTGTACGTGTACATGTAGTGGCCTGATGTTTATTACGTATATAGACGGTGATTTGCAAATTTGCAGGTGATCGTCTTAACTTAATTACTACACAAATGTTGAACCAAAAAGTTCAAAAATAGGAGTAAGAAAAGAGTTGAATATACAAACTAATTTAAAGTGATCTTTTGTTTTCATTTCATGGCATTATGGATACGTATCATTGTAAAAACTGCTTGTATTTTTTAAATGAGGTGCATTCATAGAGGTGAAAGGAATCCTAGCAAAAAAAAAAAAAAAAGAGTAGCAAGTAGTTTGGACGGAGGTTTATGTATGAAGTTCCTTGGAAAATAATCCTATCATTATATGTATCCCTTGTGGAATCAAGAGTAGTATAGTTATAATTTTATTAACATGTAACCATGTTTTTGATGATTGAAGAGATGGAAGGACTTGGAGTGATAGAGTATTTAATTTAATAGTTCAATTTAGGCCCATTTCTAAAGTCTAAACAAACGATGTTTCTTGCCAGCCTCTCCATGTGGTAGCCCTCGAATTTCCAGGCTACTTCACTTCACGGCAAGGTCTGTCTTATCACACAGGTATATTCTTCTCGCACAGGGTACTTATGGATTCTACCGGGTGGGATATCTGGTACACAAGCACAATTTAGTGTACAAGTGCACAAATTTTTTGCTTGGGTATCCAATAACTTTGGAAAATTTCGGAAAATATTGTATATGTACTATTACAATTACTCTAGTTATTTATAAAATTTCAAGTTTAGATTCGTTTTGCACATTGAGAATAATAAAAACGAGAAAAATTCTGACAAATGATAAATGAAAAAGGAAAGAAAAAAAAAGACAAATATTACTATTCACAACAACCTTTTCCTTTTTGCAGATGCATGTCCTTATGAATCGCGCTTGCGCACGCATGCATGAATGGATGCATCGATAACCTAAAAAAAGGATGGATGCATGAAAAGTACGTGACGGGTACTTACGGTTTTGCGACATCGTGCTAACACTCCTACTTCCTTCCAGCAAGTCCGTGTTTGTTGTTTCTTGTAAGTTGTAACGAGAGAGTAAGCCCTATATATACGAGTAATGGCTGTTTAATTAAGGCGAGGACAATCATGTTGCTTATCGAACTACTTTTCAGAATATTTTTGGCACTAGCCAGTCAAATTTTGTCCGAATACAAGCTACAAAAAATCGTGTTTTAGGTCAAATAGAAGTGGTTATGACAATACATGTCTAACTAATGCGTTCGGTACGACGTCGCTATACGTTATACCGTCTTCGATCAACAGCCAAGCTAGCTCTTACGGATTTCTCTGTTCGCCAATCACCCTCTTGCAGTGAAGCTTAGACGCGCTCATGGAAGATTCTCGATCGGTGTGTCTAACTAGAAATCAACTAGTCGTAGGCCCATGAGTCCAGTAATTTTTTTTAATATTTTAGTCTTTTATGTAAATCCAAAAGATTATAATATATTTGTGTAATCATGATTTGCATGCATGAAAATATTGCTAAATATTTGCACATTCGGAGAAGAGTCTACCGGAACTTCCTACGCAGATACAATTTCAAAACTTATTTTTTTGTGAGTTCCAAAATTTATGGATCACAATATTTTCTTACCCTCAGACCACACTTATCTAGAAAAAAAATTAAAGATTAAAATTCTTTCTTACCTCATCTACCAGAACTTTATAATACCAGAACTTTTATAATACCAGAACTTCTATAATACCAGAACTTTTGTTACGGATTAAAACAAAACATGTTTGTTACGGACTGCAATAATAAAACAATGCTTCAAGCGTCCACTAAATTAGAGCCATCACATTTGTTGTATTTACCACCACTACTACAGAAAGCCTAATACTAGACGCCAAATCACAGACGGTTTTGTGAAACCGTCTGTGACGTACACTATCACAGACGGTTTTAATTTGGAGGCCGTGTGTGGTGTTTCTGGTGGGAAAAAGGAGTATCGCAGACGGTTCTTACCGCTGAATCGTCTGTGATAATGGAATATCACAGACGGTTTTTATTATAAAACTGTCTGTGATATTCTAGATTATCACAGACGGTTTTTAAACATAAACCATCTATGTAATCCAAAATATCACAAACGGTTCGTGTTAAGAACCGTCTATGATACTCCTTTTTCCCGCCACAAACACCACAGACGGCCTCCAAATTAAAAGTCCGACAAACAGAGATTCCCAGATTTTAATTCAAGACAAATTTAATTCATTACAAAAGTTCGACAAACAGAGATTCCCAGATTTTAATTGAAGGCAAATTTAATTTATTACAAATCTAAGAGAAAAAGAGATTCCCAGATTTTAATCTTCTGGGCTTCATATGCTTCTTCTTCAACTTCTGGAGTTGGAGGATCAGCCACTGAGTTCTCGAATGTCGTGAAGATTGTCCTTGCCCTCTCCACTTCCTCCTCTAGCCTGGTAAAATCATTAGCATGGACCATAATCTCAAAGAGGATGTCATGATAAACTTCAGAATCGGCCGATTCTGCTTGATCGGAAAGGTTATCCATCACACTCTGCACTTCCGCAAGAGCTTCCTCCGCTTTGTGGACATTGTAGAGAAGAACGAGGCTGAGGGCGGTTTCCTTTTCGTGAGCGGCAACGAGACACCTTCGTCGACGGCAGATGATGAGGTCTAGTTGATGTACGATATTGGAAGCGAGTCGAGGAAGGAGAGCAGGGCGTGAGCGGAGGAGCTGCTCCAGACGTAAATTGTTGGCCGCCTGTGTAAGGTTGCGGCCAAACAACTCATGATGGATAGATGAGAGGAAGGAGATGAAACGAATTTTAGATGTCATTGTTGAGAAATGTGGTGATGATCGAAGAAGATGAGAGGGAGAGGACAGTTTAGATCGAAGAAATGGAATAGTGCGTGCATATATAATTAGCATTATCACAAACGGTTCATATTCCAAACCACCTGTGACGCTTCGTATATAACCGCGCGCCGTCTCATACATTAATATCACAGATTGTTCGTAAACCGCCTTATCACAGACTGTGGTTGATATGAATGCAGCTGTGTAGTTATTGGTGTTGTCTTAATAACAACAGCCGGCAAAGGCTTATCACAGACGGTTCTAAACTTAGAACCGTCTGTGATATGATATCACAGACGGTTCTAAGTTTAGAACCGTCTGTGATAGTAAACTATCACAGACGGTTCTAAGTTTAGAACCGTCTGTGAAATGATATCACAGACGGTTCTATGTTCAGAACCGTCTGTGATAATCTCCTTATATATACCCTCTCGCTAGGGTTTCCCGTGTGCGCTGCAGTTATTCGATCTAGATCTAAATCCCCGAGCCCTCGTCGGCTGCCTCCCCGAGCCCTCGCCGGCCGCCTCCCCGGACGAAGACGTCGCTGCAGCCTCCTCCTCCTCCGTTGCCGCCTCCCCGAGCCCGTCGCCGCCGCCTCCTCCTCCGTCGCCGCCTCCCCGAGCCCGTCGCCTCCTCCTGCGTCGCCGCCTCCTCCTCCTCCGTCGTCGTTGCCTCCTCCTCCATCGCCGCCGCCGCCTCCTTCTGCATCGCCGCCTCCTCCTCCTCCTCCGTTCCCGCCTCCTCCTCCTCCGTCGTTGCCACCTCCTCCTCCGTCACCAAAACCCTAAGGTCATCAAATCCCTCCCCGAGCTTCATGCTTACTGTTATGGTTTAGGGTTGATGCTTGATGCTTCATACTTAGTGTTAGGGTTTAGGGCTTACTGTTAGTTGCTTACTGTTATGTATATGGTTAGTTGCATTCATGTATATGCTTACTGTTATGGTATATGCTTACTGTATATTCAAGTTTGTTATGCTTACTGTTATGGTTAGTTGCTCAGTTGCGTTCATGTATATTCAAGTTTGTTAATCTTCCATATACTGAGATTGCCTGTGGGATTTACAGTTGCTCGATGATGATAAATTCATATACTGAGATTGGTTCATTCGGTCTTTGAGCTCTAATAGTTGTCGGTTCATGCAGTTTTCAGGTTATAGCATGTTATTAAATTGATCTGTTAGGATTTAATCTTGACAAGTTAAAAGACTGAATTATTGGGCAAATTTAACTTGTATGGTCTTGATCTGTATGAATACTGCTGTCTGAATATATGCATGCTGAATATATCTTGATCTTGAGATTGTAGAGTTTGTATCTAGAGCTCAAAATACTGAATTCATTATTTGGCATAACCAATCAAGGAAGAGTATATGATTTAGTAGCGGGACGGCCAAGATTAATCTTGTGCAACCCTACAATTTGAGAGCACAAATTAACCAATCAAGGAAGAGTATATGATCAAAGGGCATGAAGAAAGTAACACATTCTAGTGTATCCAGTTCAATGACCTTAAAACACTAGTTTGTGTGATTTGCTTCATAGAACTTTGTTTAGAGACCTTGTAGTAATAGTATATGCCACATAGACCTTCAAGGGGCATGAAGCAAGTTACACACTCTAGTGTATCCGGTTCAATGAACCTGATACACTAGTTTGTGTGATTTGCTTCATATAACTTTGTTTAGAGACCTTGTAGTAATAGTATTACAAAATTCAAGGCAATTTTATTACAAAAGTTCAAAAAAAAGACATTCCCAGATTCTTCGGTGAGCAGCCGACATAGCCGACTTCTTCGCTGAGCGACTATCCATCTGCTTCTTCCCACTTCTTTTCTTCATCTCTGGTCTCTGGATCACGTACGCCAGTAGCGATGATTCAGTGTCTTTTTTTTGCACTTTTGTAATAAAATTGCCTTGAATTTTGCGGGAAAAAGACGGACTTGATACATTGGTTTGTGTCATTTGCTTCATAGAACTTTGTTTAGGGACTTTGTTATTTGGTTTATAGTATTAGCAACTAAAGTAGGTGCTAAGATAGGCACATCACCCCCTCCCTTCTCCCCCTCCCCTCTACTCCTCTCCTCTCTTCCAATTCAATATGATCACTTTCTCATCTTATCTTAATAGACCCACAAAATGAGGAACATGTCACCCGCGCATAAAGAAATATTGCGATTGTTGCAAAAGATACATTGACCATTTGGGTGGAAAGATGAATTGTTTCGTCAGGCGCATGGCAGCCGATTCGAAGCATAGCATAGCA
This sequence comes from Dendrocalamus latiflorus, assembly GCA_017311315.1. Lineage (NCBI taxonomy): Eukaryota > Viridiplantae > Streptophyta > Magnoliopsida > Poales > Poaceae > Dendrocalamus > Dendrocalamus latiflorus. The sequence continues at coordinate 24,035,398 of CM029658.1, forward strand.
TCCGAGGCCTGCTGTTGTGTCTTAAGGAATGCCAAGAGCTGGAGACCAGCTCTTGGCATTCCTCAAGACACAGCAGCAGACCTCGGATGTGCCTCGGATGCTATGCTATGCTTCGAATTGGCAGTCATGCGCCTGACGAAACAGTTCATCTTTCCACCCAAATGCTCCATGTATGTAGCCAAAAAACAGCAAATGAAGCAAGTGACATACTCTAGTGTTCCCGTTCAATGAATCAGATACACTGGTTTGTGTCATTTGCTTCATAGACCTTTGTTTAGAGACCTTGTAGTAATAGTATATGCATAGACCAGCAGCAGCCGGGCAACACGTGTGGATACTACGTGTGCCACCATATGAGACTACTCCTCGATTCCACCAAGATCACCAATTCTAAGGTTTGTCAATCTTCCCACATTTATTTCATACATGTCAGGTTTTATATGTGCGCGCGTTGATATTCCTATCGATAGGCTGTGCCCATCTCTACATCTGCATTGGAACAGGCAGACTTAGCAAAAATTCGAGGAGAGTTCATTTGGTTTTTGTGGACTAAAGTTACAAAATCAGATGGAGAGTTCCACTGCGCAGAATGATTTTTTTATTGCTCTTATCACTCTGTAATTGTGAATTTGTAAATGGATATTTTATTTCATTTCAATTAATTCATTTGCGAAATGGATGCCTTATGTCTGTGAAAGAAATGTGATGTGAATTGGATGTTTTATGTTTGTCAAATGAATTGAGATGTGAATTGTATGTATACATATACTTGTTTATCTGCTTGTTTCAGAGGGCATGGCTAGCATGTCCTGAGGCTAGCCAATAAACAGAAATAGATTTAGGGGTAGAGAAGAACATCACAGACGGTTTTTAGTTACAAGCCGTCTGTGATGGGTGACATATCACAGACGGTTTGTAAATAAAAACCGGCTGTGATACTGATTATCACAGACGGTTTTTAGTTAAAAACCGGCTGTGATACTGAGTATCACAGCCGGTTTTTAACTAAAAACCGTCTGTGATAATCAGTATCACAGCCGGTTTTTAACTAAAAACCGTCTGTGATAATCATATATCACAGACGGTTTTAACTCAAAAACCGTCTGTGATACCTGATAATCACAGACGGTTCGAAAACCGTCTGTGATGACCTTGGATTATCACTGACCCATAAATACAGACGGTTCACAAAACCGTCTGTGATGACGTTTTTGAACCGTCTGTGATGACGTTTTTGAACCGTCTGTGATGACCTTTTCTGTAGTGCACTTGGATTGGATGGACTGGATGTTTCCTTTTTCACAAATTAAGGTGGTAATTTCTAGCCTTTTTTTTTCTATCGGATTAACTTAGGAGCCTCCGATTAGTACAGATACACATATCTAGTGTGTTAGAAGGAAGTAGGAAAACTAGAGTGATGGATTTAAATATCTTATTTTCGACTGTTAATTTTCAAAATGAGTGCAAATTGGCAGACGAGTTTTCTTTCTTTTCGTTCCTTTGAGCATGTAAACAGTCAGGTCAACTAATAGCATTAACCATGGGAACACAAAAGGAAGATCAATAGAGCTAACCCATGGATGTACTAGTACTGTTACACTGTTGGTTCAAAATAGTCCTCGCAGAAATAAAATCAAAATAGCATCGGCCGTACCACATGTTTTCGTGATGCTCTGTTTTTTATGTTCAACAACAGATTGTTAAGTCTATACTGATATGCTTACTATATACTGATATGCTCATTTTATGTTTTAAGTCAAGTCTTGCAGTTTGTCCATTTGTTAGCGTTCCTTCGTCTTGACCATTTCATAAACCACCAACAGGCGCTTGGGTCCGAAACAGAAGTCATTCGCTTAGGTCGAGGTCATTACTCCTTAAGATTTGGTTCATTAATTGAGATCTAATCATAAACCATTTCATAGGCAGCTTCTCCGCGTTGTTGTAGCCAATACTAGTTTGTGTCCTGGAACATATATATGTCACCTCTATTTTTCTTGTGGTTGTGGTATTTCATGCATGTCCTAGTTGTGTGACAGCTGTGTTGTTGGGACGTACGAAGTACGGGTGGATGTCCTGCCAGTAGTTGTCTTATTAAGCATTTTTCAAAACTGGCACAGTTCAATTTACATGCAGGCATAAAATTTGTGAAACACAACTATATAACAGTGAAATACAGGATCAATATGATCAAAGGGGTGCTTGCCTTACTCGTTGAACTCTTGGTCTTGCTTTGGAGTGGTATCGATGATTTCCGTAACGTTGGTATCTAATCGGTAAAAGCCAAATAACACAATTAAGAGCCAAGTAAATTCAAATAAGAGCAAATCCAAATATTTTTGCAGATTATGAAAGTTAATGATTTTAGAAAAATGTAGAAATAAGTTTCATTTATTTTGGAGTACTCCATTTATTTATATGATATTTATCAATATTGTATTGTGTGAGCTAGCTATGGATCATGGGAATAACTCAGCATACACCGAGGTTTTGGATGTAATTCTGAGTCCCGACAAATTTGAATTTGATTCAAGTCAATTCAAAATCCAAATTTTTTGTATGGGTGTCAATCGGAATTCCACATGGCTGTGAGGCTCACCTGTGCACCTAGGTCCATCATGCGCATAAAGTAGGTTCTCTACACGCTAAATCATCTCTAACAACTTTCAGACAATTTCATAAAAAATTTATTGTGTGAATGTGAGGTTGAAATTCTAAATACCGAACTTGTATGAAATCATTCTCTACAGGGTTGTGAGGGCTACCAGTACACCAAGGCCCACCAATGTGTGTGCAAATTACCTCCTCTACAATGGAAATCATCTCCAACAAATTTCAGCCGATTTCTTTAAAATTCTATAGTTTGAATTTGAGGTTGAAATTCTAAATACCGAATTTTTGCTTAATTTGGTAATGTGAATTCCAGATAAATGATAGGATGTATGTTAAGCATTGATTCTAGCCCTGTCATACCTCTTAGAATTAGCGGTGGAATCATCAGTCAATTCTGTGTGGTAGCCAAACCGCAACATCTTTGGAATTGAAATCGAATTCCATAATTTCAGGGCCAATACCTAAGAGCCAAATGGGGTGTAAATGGTTAATCCAAAACTTGATTGTAGATACCACGTCCGTCCTAGCAACATAGCTGTCACACAATTAATACATGCGTGACATACCGCAATTACAAGAAAAATAAAGAGGTGACATATGTTTGAGGACACAAACTAGTATTGACTACAACAACGCGGAGAAGCAGCGTTTGAAATGGTTTATGTTTAGATATCAATTTATGAACCAAATCCTAAGGCTAGTCTCAGTGGGAGTTTCATCTGCATTTAATAGGCTGCCACATAGGCATTTTTGATGATATGGCAACATTTTTAAGAAGAGAGAGAAGAAGTGAGTTTCATCTAGATGAAATTCTCTTGGCACGATTACCAACTTTATATGAGTCATGAAATTAAATGTCTATGAAACAATAGAATGAAACTATGCATTGAGGATGGATGTTTCATCCATGTTTCATTTCATTTTACATGATGTGGTAGTCTTAGAAACAACGTCATGAAACTCTCCACTGAGAATGGCCTTTGTCTTCTGTTTTAGACCTAAGCGAGTGACTTCTGTTTTGGACGAAAGCGCCTGCTTTTTTTAGGGTTACAAGCAAGACGAACATAAGTCAGGACCGCGTTTGGTGTGACCAAACCAAATTTTCCTTTGTATTCTCACCGGTTTCTAGACAATTAGCCTGTTAAAGATGATTTCAACCAAATGTCAGTACGTAATTTTTAAATTAACTAAAAAGGTACTAACAGCAATGCAGATAACAAAGGAATTTCGGTACAGAATAAGACAAATAGCTTTGTTTTGTCCAACAACAAAGCTATTCAACAAATAAGAATTCCTTTATAGGGATTAAGAATGGTAAGAACTAGCAGGGGCACTAAAAGTCTGCAATTCAGTAAGAGATTCTCAGAGCAAGTACAATAATGCTGACTAGATCGCCTCTAACGAAATCCACGTCAGCACAATCCTAAGTGGAAGAGAGAGAAAAGAGGAGAGAGAGGCAAGCTGCCCCTTAGAGCATCTGCAATGGGTCTATAGCAGCTCTCTACAAGAGAGTCCATGTCATCAACTGTCCTATGTGGAAGATATTAAATGAAGAAAGAGAACGCAGCTCTCTACAGCTCTAGAGATAGTCTATAGCGCCAAACGAGGCAGCCTCCATAAATTCTGTGTGTGCATGTAAGCATCAAATAGCTATCCTTATAGATAGTTCTTTAGAATGCTAACTTTAGTGTGTACTATATAGATGATGTGGAAGTTTTATAGTTAGTTACTAGCTATAACCATTGCAGATGCTCTTATATAAGAGGTGACCTCTAGCACATCATACGAGGAGTTAAGGGCAGCTTGGAGGCGATGCTAGTTCTTAACTTATTGTATTAACTACCTCCACGCGTTTTGTGGGCCTAATTGATATATTTATGCAAGTATTAAATGTTTGAGTGCTTTAGTAGAGGTAACCTCTACTCAACTTATTGTATTAGCTACCTCCATCATGAGCCACATGTACTCTATTAAACTTGCTCTCAGGCATTTGATTTTCAACCAAGTAAGGTTTCAGAATGATAGCAGCAACTAGTGTTGAGTGCATTAACGTAGTTTAGTATCTCCTTAAACTTGTTTATTTCAATCAATTTTGGATATCCAAATTCACCGTCGGATTTTAAGTCACATGTACATGCATGCATGTATGACGCAGGCGTCACTACAAGAGAAGTGCTATTTTTTGACATATCATTTATGTCATAATATCTAAAATTATGTCATAATTCACCTTTTATGACATCTGTGTGACAAAAATCGTTATGTCAAAAAATGAGCGTCACAAATTTGTTTAATGACGTTTGTTTGTTCCGTGTCACAAAAATTATGACATTCATTTTAATGTCACAATAACTTATGACATTTGTTTTATGTCACAAAATCCTAGGCCTTGCCACGTAGGATAAAAAACGTCATAAAATGTTGACGTGACGCTGACGTGACAGATTTAAAAACGTCATAAAAATGCTGACGTAGCAGATATAAAAACGTCATAAAAAATGCTAACGTGGCACTAACGTGGCAGATTTTAAAACGTCATAAAAAATGCTTACGTGGCGGATGACGTGGCAGATTTAGACACATATATTTTTATCAGCCCATACATTCAAACCATCCAACAAAATGCACAAATAGTTGCTGTCTCAACACACATTCAAATCAAATCAGGTCTGATATTAAATATCAAGCATTTCATGCATCACCAAATTCAAAACACATAAAGTTGGTGTCTCAACACAAATTCAAAACACATATAGTTGTTGTCTCAACCTCATCACAGGTATCCTCTACCTGCTTCTGCAGATTACCCATCTGTGCTCGAAGCTCTGCTGCTCCTGCCTTCTCAGCATGTAGTTCGCTCTCAAGCTCATGGACACGCTCATTCATTGCAGCAGCCTTGGCATTCCTCTTCATTGCTGCAGACCGCAAGCCAATATTTCGAAGGAAAGTTGATTTTGGAAGAACTTGAGCTACAGCTTGGATAAGAGTCTTCGGATCTTGCCCTTCTTGTGTTGGTTGTGCAATGATGGCCTCCATTTGAGCCTAGCAATAGCACAAAAAATTCAGGTTTCTTGTATCCCAACTGTTGTTCATCATATAAGATAAGATAGAGAAAAGGTACTCACAATGGCAGAAGCAATTGATCTTAAAATTGTAGTATCTTCAAAATCACAGATTACATCTCATGTACACAAGGCAGCAAGACCTTCTTTGACAGTGATCCAAGATCGCTGACAGAAGCAATTGAACTTAAAATTATAGGGGGCTTCGAAATCACAGCTTACATCACATGTGCACAACTCAAAAAGACCTTGTTTGGCAGTGCTCCACCAACTGTTTAGATGGAGCTAAAGCTAGCAAGCCAAATAGACACTCTATGTTGTGGCCCAAGAGGAGCTCAGGAAGATCTAAAACCCCATCTGCTGATTGTTAAGAGGGTTGGAACATCCTTTTTGGTGCTACAAGTGATTCAGAAGTTAGGTGGGCAAACAACCTGTCCTCAAAATTGGACCAAATGATAACTTCCAACTTCTTGATTCTAAAATGATAGCTATAAATTCCAGTAATAGAGAAACTGGAGCTAACATAAAAAACAAACCATGTGGATTACAGCTTGTCACATGCAGTTGGAATTACAAGGATCCAGCTTCCTTATGTTAGAAGCTAAAGCCAGACCTTAGGTTAATGGAACCTTACAATCTTTTAAAAGAAAGAAAAGTACAATTCAAAAATTAACACTTTCCCAGAAAGGAGTTCCCAGTCAAAATGGCTTCAATCAAAGTTAATCATCTGATTCACATAAGCACCTCACCAAAGGCCTCGCGTGCAATTACAAATAAAACTTCATTGCCAGATCGGAAACTAAAATGCTAAGGATGGAAAAGTCACACCATGATCTGAACATTTGCTAATCTGATGACATCCTGCAAATGGCCCACTAAGCAAACAGATCAGACACAGAAGTACAAAACACTCATCACTGAGTGTTTACTTTATTATACCATAAGCCCAACCCTCTGTAGTGCAACCCAATGCAAAACCTCCACGATACAAAATAAGCAAAGGCTTTGCTATATTCCTAGCTCTGTAACATAAACTGAGATAAGAGTTGGTATTGTCATGAAAAATTCAACTTGAATTTGGTACAAAATTAGTAAGCTACTTCTAAAAACTAGCATGTAAGATTACTTCATAGTTTATTCGACACAATGGTGCACCAAAACAAATCCATACCTTCGAGGGATCTTGGAATGCCTGCTGGGCACTGGTTGCTGAAAAGACGCGTCCTCACCGGCGACTACACGCCCTGCTTGCCGTTATCATAATAATCAGAAGTACAGAACTGGGCACACTAACATAACATATATCACTATAAGAGAACTCAAATTAACAGGGCTCATGAATATATCCATTGATCACATTCATCACAGATAACATTCACAGTTAATCATCACAATGCAATGGATCAGAATCCACATTTCACCAGCACATTGCAAATGAGTTAACATAGTAATAATAAACAATTATTCGTGAACAGTAATTAAGAAACCAAAGAAATAGATGAAACGCTGAAGTAGAGAGGGGATTGGAGTAAACCGAGAGAGGGAGTAGTAGCAGAGGGCTGAGTTGTCGGTGAAGCGGAGCCGAGGAAGGAGGGGTCGCCGGTAGAGTAGATGAAGTGGTGGCGGAGCTGCAGCCGAGGATGGAGCAGAAGTCGGGGAAGAGATCGCCGATGTGGACGTCGGTTGAGAGGTTGAAGCGCCGGCGGATCCATGGAGTATGCAGAGGTCGGCGATGTGGAACAAGTCGGGGTCGTGGTCGCCGAGCTTGGCGTCGGGATGGCGGCGCTGATGGAGGTCGATGGCGCACGGTTGAGGGCGGCGGCGCAAGGCGGTCGGAGAAGAGGGAGATGGTGGAGAGCGGCGACCGGAGAGGAGCGGCGGGTGGATGGTGGCGCGGTAGGGAGAGCAAAGAAGGGAGGCGGCCGGTGGATCTGGAGAAGGGGGAGCTGTGGTTGGCCGGAGGGAGTAGAGAAGGGAGGAGAGAGGCGGCGGAGAGAGGTAGGGCGGTGAAGCTTGGTGGCGCGGAGAGGGCGGTGGCGCGCCGGATGTGGAGAAGAAGCTGCCGGAGAAGAGGTGAGGCTCGGCGGCCGTGGAGAAGAGAGGCGGCCGACCGGGGTTGAAGAAGGCTCGGTGAGGGGAGGTGCGGCGCAGTGGAGCAGGGAGGATTTGGGCGGTGCCGAGGGAAGTGGAGAAGGTAGCGGCGGGTGGATGCGGCGGCGGAGAGGCGAGAGAAAGGGAAGGATGGGAGTGGAGAATGGAGGCGACCGGCGAGGTAAGGCCCGGCCCTCGCCGGCGCCGGATTTGGAGGAGAATGGGGGGAGAAGGAGAAGAAGGCGACGGGGGCACTGAGAAGAACCGGGCTCAAAGGAATTCCTGGCGGCGGCGGCTAGGTCTTCTGGCCGAATGGGAGGGGAGTTGGTAGTTTTGCGATTTTGCCCTCCTGGTTTCTAGGGTTTAAAATAAGGTCTTTCTCCCATGAGATTTCTTCCGTTCTGCCCCTTAGAAACTCCGATTTCATCGCGAACAGATCCTACGCATTCGTGTTGAGTTCGAGCGCCACTTCCACCAACTTTTATTTTTCTTTTTTTTTAAATAATTCCGTCCGCTTATCCTGGGCTGAGCAAGCCCATTAAAAAACCAGTTGGTTGGGCCCTGAGCAAGCTCATTAAAAAAACAGTTGGTTGGGCCATGTGGCGGTGGGACCTATCTTGACAGGTGGGCCGTATGCCAACAAGGAAAATGATGGTTTAAATAATTCAATATAATAATTTGTGATGCACCAGTTTTGTCATTAATTTATGACATTCACAAAGTAGCCCCTATGACACAACAAATATTGTCACTACATGGATATATAATAATTTCTGACACACCAGTTTTGTCATTAATTTATGACGTTCGCAAAGTAGCCCTAATGACACAACAAATATTGTCACTACATTGATTTAGACTTGCATCATGACATTTTTTGTGACATTCATATTATTTTTGTCACTAAGCCAAATTACCTCTACAAAAACGTCATAAACTAGATGATTTAGTGACATTTAGACCCTTTGTCATGCCATATATGTCACAAAATGACACATCTCTTGTAGTGCGTCCCATCGAATTCGCTGGTCATCACCATGCAATGAATACATGAGAGACCAAGTGGTCGTGACTCCATGTGAATGATGAGTAATTGATAAAGGTTTAGGATAGTCGAGTTTGGTTTGAGTGGTTCGGAGTCGAGCCGTTGCGTGGCGCAATCGGGCTCGGTCGGACTTTGGTCAAACTTGGTCATTTGGGCTTAGGATGTATATTCTAATGTTTCGACAGGTTTGGACTTCGTCTGTGGTAAGTGTGATGGTATTTACGCTTTCATGTGTCGAGCGGTGCTATTTGACGTGTTTTCTTGTCTGTGTGACTACAGGACATCGGGTGGAGTCGTGGCGAGACACGTGGACCGGACTAGGCGCAGGTGGCGCTGAGGTCAGAACGGTCGGGATGTGTCGAAGACGACGTAGACTCGAGGTGGTTGCGAGGCGTGGGAGGCAAGGAGCGCGGAAGCTTCCCGGAAGGTGCAGGAGGGGCGAATCGGGAAATTCGCGAGGCTGCACAAGCGGGAGCGGGCGCCGTTGGATTTAGCAGGCGTAACGGGGCGGAAACCCGTTAGCCAAGGCTATAAATAGGATTGAGGGGCTGCATGCCCACTTGAGCAGTTGAAAGGGAATTAGGGTTTGCTAGAGTCAAAAGAGTCTTTAGTGGTTGTTTTGGCTTTAGGCTTTAGTGGTTGAGGGTTGTGTGTGTGTTCCTCCCAAGAACTATGTAGTTCTTGGTGCTCTTGAGGATGAGGAGAGGGATTGAGTAGAGATTCCATATAATCATTCCTCTTGTTCTAATGTCCATGCGTATAGGGACTCCTTGTATTACTTGTTTGTTTGGAATGAAGAATCTGAAGTTTTATCTCTCGTGCATGTCCTTCTGTTCTTTCTTTTGTGATTGAGTGTTCTTGGTCTCCTTGTTGGTTCTTGCTGTTGAACCGTGAGCTCCAATCAATCTTTGCTTGTTTTGTACTGTGTTCGGCTGGAAGCATCCGTTTCCAAAGATCATTGATCCTTCAGCCAGCAGTAGAGTACATGCAGTGAAATAGCTTTCTTGCTTTAAAGTTCTTTGAGTTGGTGCCTTGGTCCTACTTCTATTTCTTTGTTTTTGCTTGTTCGGCTAGCATGCAGACCAAGTAGTTCTTTGAGCAAAAGTTTCGGCCAAGCATTAAATGATCCATGCAGTCCGTATGCTCGGCTCAAGAAATCAATCGGCAGCTCCTCTCTTGGCCGATTTTTGTTTGGTGACCGAACAATTTTTTTTCTTGCAGATTTTTATTTCAGCTCAACGCTTCTCATTCAATAGCATGCAGTTTCGGCTGAATTTTTTTTTCTCAAACTAGCTCTTGCGGCCAGCAAAGAAGATCAGTCCAGATGATTGGTCTTAGTCTTTTAGGATGAATCTTTATTTCTTGCGGCCAGCAAAGCAGAACTAGTTGATTCTCGGTTGCACTTCTTTTCGATAGCAAACAGCTGTCCCTGTTCTCCCTTCCTTTGCAGATTTCAGTTTGTCTTGCATCTTTTGCAGCTCTCGGCAATTGAGTAGTACTTTCCTGGTCATCTCCTTTTAGTTAAGCTTTAGCTTCATAGCCGAACAGTACTACTTTTCTTTGCAAAAGATCAGCAGCCTTGTTTGTTCTCTTGGCCAAGCTAGTGGGTCACGGTCAGCAAAGAAGTTACCTTCTAGTCTCTTGCTTCCAATTTCTTATTCTTTTTCTTTTTGTGCTGATCTTCCTCCCTTTCGCATGCGATCCAAACGGACTTATTTTCAGATGAATTTTTTGCTGGTGGGTCTCTGATTTATGCTGAATTTTTCAGTGTCGCATGCGTTCCAAGTTTCAGCAAAATTAATTTTCTGTGAGTTGCTTTGTACTGCAAAATTTGTGTACAATTTCTCGGGGGCGATTTTAAAGCGAACGACATTCACCCTCCCTCTGTCGCCTTTTCGGTCCTACAATTGGTATCAGAGCCGGTTAGCTCTAATTCATAGATCTTAACCGGTCTCAAGAGCCATGGCGACGGACAAGTACTCGACCAAGCCGCCCGTGTTCGATGGCATCGATTACCCCTTCTGGAAGAGCCGAATGGAGACATACATCCAGGCCCAGGGATATGCCATCTGGCGGAAGGTCAAGGTACGATTCGCTGTTCCTGCCGATGAGAACATCAATGCCGGGAACATGGCTGATGTTGAGGCGAATGCAAAGGCAAGGAACATCATCATCCAGGGGTTGAGTCGTAGCGAGTTTGACCGTATATCTCACCTGTCGTCCGCCTACGACATCTGGGTGACCCTCGATGCATACCATGAGGGCACCACCCAGATCAAGACGGTTCGACAGGACCAGTTCAAGCGCGAATACAACAAATTCGAGATGCTTGCTGGTGAGTCCCTGGACGAGTGCTTTTCGCGATTTCACAAAATCTTGAGCAACCTCCGAGCGGTTGGTCTCACATACCCCGACTCGGACAACGCTCGTCAGATGCTCGCGGCACTCGATCTGCGCGTGTGGGAGATGAAGGTGACCACCATCAAAGACACGACAGACATCTCGACCCTGACTTTTGACGCGCTGTACTCGCGCCTCAAGACTCACGAGATTGACGTTGTCTCTCGTCGGTCGAAGTCACAGTCGATGGCTTTGGTCACCGATCCCAGTTCAGCGTCTGGTTTTTCCGCCGATTCGCTTTGTGGGTTCTCGCTAGCTGCTCTATGTGACGTAACTGATGATCAGTTAGAGCAGCTAGAGGATGAACAGCTGGCCCTCCTAGCTCGGAAGTTCTCCCATGCTTACAAGAGGAGGAGGGACAGAAAGAGAGGCGGACCAGTCATCTGCTTCGAGTGTGGTGGCCCCAACCACATTCGAGCGAACTGTCCCAAGCTGGAGAAGGGCAAGAACGACTACATCGACAAGAACCGCGACAAGAAGACTCCAGCTCAGACGCCGGGAAAGAAGAAGTTCCGCAACTTTGGCAAAGCCAAGAAGCTCTTCCACCGCGTCCTCACCGCATTCGACGACCTCGACCTCAGCGAGGTGGAGGGATGGAGCGACGACGACGAGGCGGGTGACCAAGTGCCCAAGGATGGCGGCGACGACTTCTCCGGCATGTGCTTCATGGCCCTTGAGGGCGAGATCAGCGACAGCGAGCTGTACTCCGACTCGGATGAGGTACTCCCTTCTTATGACCAGCTAAATGATGCTTTTCTTAAGCTAGGTGGATTTCATGCTAGAGCTAGGTCTAGGTGTACCGAGTTAGAGAAGAAGGTAGATAGACTGTCACGGGAGATTACTTCACTTAGATCTGCTCCCTTCCGTGACGATTGTGATACATGCCCTACTTTGCTTGGAGACATGGAGAAACTAAGGACCTCTCATGATAGTTTGTCTTCTGAGCTTGATGTGCTTAAGGTGGAGAATGTTAGTCTGCTTGCTGAGTTAGAGTTGAGTAGGATGGCTGTTACCCTACTTACTACTGATGAGACTACTTCTCCCACCTCATGTGAAGATAAGGACATTGCTGCTAGAGGATCTTATTCCATGCTCCTGGATCGGCCCGAGCCTTGTGAAAATTGTAATAATTTAAAGATGAACCTAAAACGGGCAGATCACAAAATCTCTGAGTTATATGCTTGGTTGTGTGAGCCAACTACCTCTTGCTCAAATTGTCCCAAACTTACTGCTGAACTTGAATCTGTCTCCAAGCAGTTTCAAGAATTAGTTGATGACAACAATAGATTGGCTCAAACTGCTTCTAAGGATCCTGTTAGCTCACCTTGCATGAACTGTAACAAACTAAAACTTGACATGATTGCCTTGGAGGAAAAATATGTGAAGCTAACTAAGGACCAACTAGAGAAGCCACCAACCTGCTGTGATGTGATTGCTAAGGTGGGGGAGAAGCCCCAGGGTAAGGCCAAGACGCCTAGCGACGTGAACCAACTGGCTAGTAGTAGGACTATAACCTCTGAGTCGGATGTGCGTGCACAAGCTATTCTTTCCTCCACTGTTGGTTCTTCATCTGCTTCCTTACCTCCTGCTGTTCCCTCTTCGCCCTGCTCTTCTTGCACCTCTCTCTTTCGGGAGTGTCAGTATCTTATGAACACTCTCGAGATATTTGTAGGCGGCAAAAAGAAGCTTAATCTTATTCTAGACCAATCCAAGATTTGCAAGTTCAATCAAGGTCTAGGATATGATTTCTATGAGGATATGAGGAAACATCCACCTGCTATTCTCCGACCCATCGTAGGAGGTGTGATCGAGGTCGAGCCCAGATCTGATGAGGTTAAATTCAAATCAGCGGGCTTTGTCCAAGGGATTTCTGACAGTAAGGTGAGTTCACCTGCAGCTTCGGCCTCTCAGAAGGCGAAGCCATCTCATGCTACTTCTGCCTCTCAGAAGGCAAAGTATCATTGCACCTTCTGTCATAAGGATGGACACTTGATCGATCGATGCTTCAGACGCGCCAGGATCGCGCGTAGAGACCGTGTTGAGTCTCTTAGGGGTATTCAGGGTCAGCCCCAGATCTTGAGTGCACCTAAGACCAACACGAGGTCTAGGACTGTTGAGTCTGGGTTTGGGCAGCATCGAGGACTTGGTTTTTCCGAGTTTTCTGGTTTTCATCCTCGATATGCTCCTAGTCGTGACTTCCGCTGTCCTGAGGGTAGATCTCGTTTCCTCCATCGAGATAGCTACCCGCGGCGTGATCAGCCTGTTGCCGGTGTTCCGACTCGCTCTCCTGTAGCAGTCGGACCCCGCAACAGCTTCAAGTCTGCTCACAGACCTTCTGCTTTGAGTGACAGAGAGCGTAGGGTAGCTAGAGGTCAGTCGTGTGTGGCTACTTCTGCTACTCGACGTGTCGTTCAGTATTGGGTGCCAAAATCACTCTTGATTTACCCCAGTACTGAGACTTCACTCTCTGTTTGACTCAGGTTCGCCGGGCAGGGAAGGGAAAGGTTTGGCTCGTAGACTCCGGGTGTTCACGACACATGACCGGAGATTCCCGTTGGTTTTCTTCCCTTGCCCGTGCTCCAGGTGATGAGACGATCACCTTCGGAGACGCTTCATCTGGGCGTGTCATCGCCAAAGGTACAGTGCACATTAATGATTCTTTCATTTTGAAAGATGTTGCCTTGGTTAGTAAGCTGCAGTACAATTTGCTTTCAGTTTCTCAGCTTACCGATGACGACTTTGAGGTGAGCTTTAAGAAAAACAATTGCAAAATTCTTGATTCTTCGGGTAGTCTGGTTTGCGGGATTTCTCGTTTTGGGAGGATCTTTCGTGCTGATTTTTCTAAGTCTTCTGGTGATCCTCTCAGGTGTTTAGTTGCTTCTGAGTCCCGCGACCTTTCGTTCTGGCATAGGAGACTTGGTCATATTGGATTTGACCATTTGACCCGAGTTAGCGGCCACGACCTCATTCGTGGTCTGCCAAAGCTCAAAATGGTCAAAGACCTTGTTTGCGCTCCGTGCCGGCACGGCAAGATGGTTGCCGCTTCACATCCTCTGGTCACTGTGACCATGACTGTTGCACCGGGACAACTGCTCCATATGGACACTATTGGACCAGCTCGAGTGCAGTCAGCCGGAGGGAAGTGGTATGTTCTTGTTGTGGTCGATGACTATTCGAGATTTTCTTGGGTGTTTTTCTTAGCTTCGAAGGATGAGACATTTTCTCATTTCCGAGTCTTTTCGGTAGGCTTTCTGTTGAGCTCCCGGGTGCCTTACGAGCGATCCGCAGTGACAATGGCACGGAGTGCAAGAATTCCTACTTCGAGAGTTTCTGTGGTGAGACAGGTGTAGAGCACCAGTTCTCTTCTCCGCACGTCCCACAACAAAATGGCGTTGTGGAGAGGAAGAACCGTACCTTGGTCGAGATGGTCAGGACGATGCTTGATGAGTACTCTACACCGCGGAAGTTTTGGGCTGAGGCTATAGCCACCGCGTGCCGTGTCTCAAATCGAGTTTTTCTTCGGGCACACTTGCACCGTACTTCTTATGATTTGAGATACGGGCGAAAGCCCAGCGTCTCTCATTTTTGTGTGTTTGGTTGCAAGTGCTTTATTCTGAAGTCCGGGAACCTAGATAAGTTCGAGTCCCGTTCTTGTGATGGGATCTTTCTAGGTTACTCGCCTTCTTCGCGGGCTTATAGGGTCTGGAACTGCGAGTCTAGCAAAATGGTAGAGACCTGTGAGGTGACCTTTGACGAGGCCAGTCCGGGGACTAGGCCAGATATCTCAGGTTTTTTAGAGCAGTCTGAGACCATCTTTGTGGATGATGAGGACGATGGAGACGATGGTTGTTTACATGATCTAGCTCCTCATCCTCCCCTTGAGATGCCTTCTTCCACGGCTTTAAAGTTCTTTGAGTTGGTGCCTTGGTCCTACTTCTATTTCTTTGTTTTTGCTTGTTCGGCTAGCATGCAGACCAAGTAGTTCTTTGAGCAAAAGTTTCAGCCAAGCATTAAATGATCCATGCAGTCCGTATGCTCGGCTCAAGAAATCAATCGGCAGCTCCTCTCTTGACCAATTTTTGTTTGGTGACCGAACAATTTTTTTTCTTGCAGATTTTTATTTCAGCTCAACGCTTCTCATTCAATAGCATGCAGTTTCGGCTGAAATTCTTTTTTGCTCAAACTAGCTCTTGCGGCCAGCAAAGAAGATCAGTCCAGATGATTGGTCTTAGTCTTTTAGGATGAATCTTTATTTCTTGCGGCCAGCAAAGCAGAACTAGTTGATTCTCGGTTGCACTTCTTTTCGATAGCAAACAGCTGTCCCTGTTCTCCCTTCCTTTGCAGATTTCAGTTTGTCTTGCATCTTTTGCAGCTCTCGGCAATTGAGTAGTACTTTCCTGGTCATCTCCTTTTAGTTAAGCTTTAGCTTCATAGCCGAACAGTACTACTTTGCGCGCTCCGTCCCCTACCCTTCGAACGGGTGGCAGCGGAGGCTGACGCCTAAGTCGAAGTAGACGCGCGCGCTCCGTCCCCTACCCTTCGAACGGGTGGCGGCGAAGCTGGCGCCTAGTCGGAGTAGACGCGCGCGCGCTCCGTTTCCTACCCTTCGAACGGGTGGCGACGAAGCTGGCGCCTAGTCGGAGTAGACGCGTGCGCGCTCCATCCCCTACCCTTCGAACGGGTGGCAGCGGAACTGGCGCCCAGTCGGAGTAGACGTGCGCGCTCCGTCCCCTATCCTTCGAACGGGTGGCGGCGAAGCTGGCGCCTAGTCGGAGTAGACGCGCGCGCTCCGTCCCCTACCCCTCGAACGGGAGGCACCGGAGCTGGCGCCTAGTCAGAGTAGACGCGCGCGCGCGCCGTTCCCTACCCTTCGAACGGGTGGCAGCGGAGCTTGCGCCTTCGCACCGCGAACACCGCCGCGTGGGCGGTGACTTGGGGTCTTGTGATGCGGTCTTGCGCTGTAAATGTTCCTGGAATCACGCCGGCCCCTGGCCTGCCAGGGTTAGGTTCCCGTACCGTGCGACCCGACGCGCCCAGGGCACGCGGTGGCCTATGACTTGCGGGCGGCGGGATGTGGACGGTTGCGTGTTTGCAGCCGCTCGCCTCTTCCCTAGGCATGGGGGACACGGGGCGGGTAGTGAATGGCGCGGCGCCGGAGCTGTTGTGATCCCCTGGCCCACCGGTGCGCCCATAACAGCGGCTAGGTAACGCCGTGTTGTGACGGTCCTTGGCACCTGTGGTCGTGACCTTCCAGTGTTGGGTGGGGCGTTGCGCTGGACAGGCGCTTGTACGACTGCGGTCGCGCCTCGTACGCGGACCTTCGCGACCCTTCACTTTCAATTATTAGGAATCGTGCGGGGCGGGCCTTTACATCGCTGCGGCTGCATCCGGCGCGCGGATCGTTGCGACGCTTCGGTAGCGGCGGTATGAGCGAGGTGGCTTGAAATAGCCCCCCCGTAACAGCGTCCCCACATCTTTACGCCCTCTTTCCTGTCTGCTCCGCCCTCTACACCTTCGCGGTATCCTCACCGCTTCGGACTCTCCGTGGGAAGCGATGGCCTCCAGTAGCGAGCGCGGCCAGGGGGTTGGTGGCCCTGACATTCGCCGGCGGTCCTCACTGCTGAAGGTGAAATACGCGCTGCAAGAGCGCGACCCGGCGGTGGTGGACCAGGAGCGACTGTTGGCGGAGGAGGAGGGCACGTTCTCCGGCGAGCTAGGCCCCTCGCTCGTGACCGAGAAGACGATCCAAGGGCTCCTGCGCGCGGGGAAGTTGTCCGGGCGCCCAGAGGTGCGATTGCCCGCCGCCGACGAGACGAAACCGCACCCCGAGAGGTCGGAGGCGGTCGTGTTCGTTGCTTTTTTCGACGCGGGGCTCCGGATCCCAGCGGCAGCGATGGTGGGCGACGTGCTGCGGACCTTCGGGCTGGAGCTGGCGCAACTGACTCCGAACGCCGTGGCCCGGCTCGCGGTGTATAGCTGGGCCTTGCGCTCGGGGGCATGTTGGCCCAGCGCGTCGTTGTTCGCCTATCTTCACGAGGAACGATGCCAGCCCAAGGGCTGGAAGGACGGGACGCTGTCGAGCTTCGGTAGCGTCACTTTTATTCTTCGCCCGTTGTGCAAGAAGCTCTTCCCTGCGAACGCAACTCGCGGGAAGTGGGAGTCTTACTGGATGAAGCGGTGGTTCTACCACCGTGTGGAGAGCGGGAGCGGCCTTGAGTGCACAGGCCGACCCATCGCGTTCAAGCCCTCGCCCGGCCGAACACTCGATGATGAGGACAAGCAGAGGGCCCGGCGGCTCGTCGGCGTGGCCGCCCGCTTCAACATGCGCGACCTCGCCGAAGAGTTCGTGATGTACGGCGTGGCACCGCTTGCCCGCGACTGGCGTCTTGCCGCCGAGAGGCGTCGTGACGACAATGTTTTGCCCTCGGTCTGCTTACTGCCGGTGCCCGGTGATCTTCGTAAGGCTCGCTCGTGTCTGTCCTTTGTTAACGCGGAACGTGTTGTATGCTGATGGTCTTCTCCTTTGTTTCAGAGATGCCCTTGGAGGAGGCGGAGCAAGCCGCGCGCGTCTTCCTGGGGCCGTACACCGGCAGGGAGCATGGGCAGCGCGCGGCGGCTGTTGCCGAGGCGGGGCTGGGGCGAATAAACCGCGTGTGCGAGGCCCTGGGCCTTGCCGTGCCGGACCGTGTCGCTCCAGACGACGGTGCAGCGAAGGAGAAGAAGAAGAAGAAGGCCCCGTCTCGAAACAGGGGCCGCAGCGGTGCGCCTGCTGCTAGTGTTTCCGCGGGCGCGGCGGACGCGGAGTCGGACTCGGCGAGGTATGCCGGCTCTGGTTTGGGCGGTGCAGACGTCGAAGGCGAGGTATCTTCGGCGAGCGTCCCAGACGGCGGGTTTGCCACGGGCGGCCGAAGGGGGGAAACCTCACCGCCCACCGAAGTCACCGAGGCGGAACCCGTGCGGATCGACGATGCCGAGGTGGAGCTTTCGACTGTGGCCGCTGTGGTGCCGGAGGCGCCTTCCGCGGGGGCGCACGAAGCCGTGCTGCCTTTACCGGCAGCAGCAGAAACCGAGGTGCCCCCCTCGGCAATTGCCGCCACGGAACCTTCGCCCCCGGGCGCGACAGCCGCGGGGGCTTCGCTGACTGCGGCTGCGGGGGCGGTGTCGCCGCTGGTTGCCCCGGCTAAACGGCCGTGCGTGCGGCCGGAGCTCCACCGGACACCGCGGGGATTCGTCGTGGCCACGGGCATCAGAAGCTTGTGGGACTCCAGCGCAAGCGCCGGAGACCCTGCGGCATACGCGCCGTCTGCCCCCCTGGCCACGCCGCCCGCCGCGCAGGGACAGCCGTCGCCCTCCCCGCATGCGGAGGCTGCGGCCCGCGGCGGGACCATTCCTTCTGCTACCGAAGGTAAGGTGGCTTAGCTTACTCTGGTGTGTGCTTGTATGCCTTGGGGCACTCACCCGTATCCCTGTTCGCAGCGTTGCTCATTCCGGAGGGGGAGCACTCGGCGGAGCATGGGGCCTCCGAGCGCGTAAGCCCTGCGGACTTCGTGCCGCCTCCGGAGACGCTGAGGGCGTGGCGCGGGATCGTGAATGACACGGCCACCAGCGTTGACCCGCAAGTGCTGCAGGCCTACGGGGCGGGGCGCCTCGAGGACGCCTTCGAGGTGTCTGGTGTGAGGGTAAGCACTCATGCGACCACTCTTGGGTTAGCTGAGCTCGCTAAGTCTTTGCCTTCTGCAAACACTTGTGCTGGGGCAGGCCCTGCAAACGGCCTATGCTTGTGGCCGAACGGCGCTCGAGGATAGGCTGCGGGCGGCCGAGGAGGAGCTGCGCGAAGCCTCTGGCGCCCGCTCGGCCCAGGAGGCCCGCATCCGCCAGCTGGAAGCAGAATGCGCCAAAGCGAGGGCGCACGCCGAGGGACTTGCTGCATCAGCTCGGGAGTCGGCTGCGGCAGCTGCCGAACAGAGGTTTGCGGCGGAGCGGGACGGGCTCCTGGAGCAGGTCGCCTCGCTGGAGAAGGAAAAGGGCGAGCTCGCCCTGACTCTAGCGGAGCGTAACCAGGCGCTTGGCGACGCCTCGGTGGTTGCGTGGGACGCCATGCAAGCACTGGAGAGCCATCTTCGGAGGAGTTGTCTCGGACGCTCCGCTGGGTCAGGGATGCCGCCCACGTCGTGCGCGACGTGGCGACGTCCTTCGGCACCCACTGCGCATACACGTCGGCATGCTTGGTGTGCGCGCTCCTGCAGCACCGCGGTTGTACGCACGTCGCCGGGCTGGATGACCCCCATCTGGAGATGCCTGGCGGGGCCGGCGTGATGTCCGGCGCCGTCCGCTCCGCTCGCCGTGCCCTCGGGCCCTTCTTCGACCGGATCTGGGGTTACGTCGGGCCGGATGCGGCACGGATCGAGCTCCAGAAGTCGCTCCACGGGACGGGGAGCCTCGGCCAATTTCTGGACGGGGTCCCTCGACGCGACGATGGCGGCGCTGGGCCCTCCGAAGGCGCCGGGAACCCGCAGGTCTGACGCCGTGGCGCCTAGGTGTAGGCGTGCGTTGTACTATTCCCTGTTTTTGCGAATAAAGTACACACTTGCTGCATGCATTCTGACTTTCACCTATATCCCGGGCAGCTTCCTTGCTGGGGCCGGCTTCGTGCGGCCGACCTTTCAAACCGGCGACGCCTTCGACGCTGGCGAAGGGCCGAAGAATCGCTTGACTTTTGGGCGACCCGGCCTTCTTCGGGCGAGGCCCCAGCTTTAGCGCGTGTTAAGGATGAACCTGCGGGGTAGCGGCTTAGAGCGGCCGGGATGTTGCCGGACCTTTGTACATGTGATTTTTCCGGTATGCAGACTTCTTGGCATTTTAGGATATGCGCTGTGTGTTGATACCACCGTTGGCGAAATAGCTGCGCCAGGGTTCCTTAGAACGGACAGTCCGTAGACTGACGTATGCGGAGGCGGACCTCCGCGGTTCGCCTTGCTTTATAGTCCGGAGACTCGCGCGTGCGGAGGCGGACCTCGACGCTACGTCTTATTTAAAGTCCGTGGACTGGTGCGTGCGGAAGCGGACTTCGACGCTACGTCTTCTTTATAGTCCGGAGACTTTTGCGCGCGAGGGCGTCCCCTCGGTGCGTCTTTTGTTTATACTCAGGCCCGTCACCTTTGGCTACGGTGAGTGCACACGCGAACATGCGACTTCGATTTATACTCAGTCCCGTACCCCTGGCTACGGCGAGTGCACATGCGAACGTGCGTCTTTGTTTATACTCAGGCCCGTTACCTTTTGGCTACGGCGAGTGCACACGCGAACGTGCGACTTCGATTTATACTCAGTCCCGTACCCCTGGCTACGGCGAGTGCACACGCGAACGTGCGTCTTTGTTTATACTCAGGCCCGTCACCTTTTTGGCTATGGCGAGTGCACACGCGAACGTGCGACTTTGGTTTATACTCAGTCCCGTACCCCTGGCTACGGCGAGTGCACACGCGAACATGCGTCTTTGTTTATACTCAGGCCCGTCACCTTTTGGCTAAGGCGAGTGCACACGCGAACGTGCGACTTTGGTTTATACTCAGTCCCGTACCCCTGGCTACGGCGAGTGCACACGCGAACGTGCGTCTTTGGTTATACTGCGGGAACGCGCGCGTTGGCTGAGCCTGCGCGCGCCTTCACCGCGTATGTGCGCGTGATAAAAAAAGATTAGCGACAAACGGCGATCTTCATTACATCCCCGTTTGCGCGGGCGAGCAACTACAAAGGATGGATATACTAACCGTTTGCCCTTGGTGCGGCCGAAGCCTCTAGTCGCTAGACATCTGCAGGGCCGGCCAAGGCGCCTGCGAATGGCCCCGCGGACCTCCGTGCGGTGACGCCAGCTCTAGGAGCGCCGTTGGGCTTCGCGACGCAGGCACCTGGTGCCTGGCTCGATGCGCCGGGCCATATCCTGGTCGCCTCGAACGGTGATGATGGCCCGGGGACCCGGGATCTTCATACATAGATAGCCGTGATCTGGAACCGCGCCGAAGGAGTTGAGGATTGGGCGCCCTAGTATGGCATTGTAGGGATACGGAAGGTCGACCACGTCGAAGGTGGCATCTTCGGTCCGCACATTGTCATCTCGGCCGAAGGAGACTTGAAGACTGATTTGGCCCAGCGCCCGCAGGGGCTGTCCCCCGAAGCCCTGCAGTGGGATTCCCGAGGGTCCTAGGCGGCTTCGAGGGATCCCCATCTGGTCGAAGGCCGCCGCAAACAATACGTTCGCGGAGCTACCACCGTCCACCAAGGCGCGCCCCACGTTGCATCCCGCGATGGTGACCCGGATGACCAGGGGGTCCTGATGAGGGAAATCCACACCCTGGGCGTCGTCGGGTGTGAATGTAACTTCGTGCTGCGCCCAATCCGGCGGTGCTTGCGCCGGGTATGCCGCCACGTGATGTAGTCTTCGCGCATAGGCCTCTGCTGCCGTGCCAAGGCGAATTCCAGCGCAGAGCCTCCGGATATGACGTTAATGATCCTGCGGTAGGTTGCGTCCGGGGCCTGCAGCGACAGGAGGCCCTCCCGAGGCTGCTGTACGTGAGCTTGGATCCGTAAGGCGCCTTTCGGGGGTTGCATCCCTTGCGCCTGTACCTGCACGGGGGCCTCGTATGGGAATTGGACGTGGGCCACCGCAGGCGGGCGCGCCTCCGGGTTCCTGTCCCTAGCGACGCTGTCGCGGAGCGCCGCGATGGAGGTGCAGGCGCGGGTATCATGATTGCCGCGGCCGTGGACTACGCACCACAGTCCCTGATGCTGGTCGTCGTAATCCCCGCGACCCTTATCGTCGCGGCCCCTGCCACGGCCGCGCCCCCGGCCACGGCGCCCCCGACCGCCTCGGCCCGCTGGAGCGCCCTCGTCGGACCCGCCTTCGATGTCGAGGACGTACCGGTTTCGCCTCGACCTCTGTTGGCCGCGCTTGGGCTGATCGGACGACTCCTTATGCGAGTTGTCCCTGCGGTCGGGCGCGTCCCTGGACGACTCCTGCTTACGTTTTCCCTTCAAAGAACCGCCTTTCGGCGGATCTTCGGCTTTCGCCGAGGCTCCAGCCTGGTTGGTGTCGGAGTCGTCACCTTGCCTTCGCCGCGCGTCTTCCTCCGCCCTGGCATATTCTTCCATCTTGTCGAAGAGCTTCGCCACCGTCTTGATTGGCTTTCGCGCATTGTACTCGGCCATCGGGCCCGGACGAAGGCCCTGAATGGCTGCATTAACGATGGTGGTTTCGTTGACGTCTTTCACTTGGCATCGAATCTTGGCGAAGCGTTTGAAGTAGTCCCAGAGCTTCTCCGAGGGTTTTTGCTTCACGACAAAGAGTTGGTCCGCGTCGACTCGGTCGACGTAGTTTCCTTGGAAGTTGTTGTGAAGGCGGACGCGAAGCTGTTCCCACGCGTAGATGGAGCCCGGCTCTATGGTAAAGAACGAAGAGAGCGCCACTCCTTGTAGCGCGAGGGGGAGTCCCTTCGCCTTCGTGGTGTCATCTCCGCCCGCGGCTTCGATCGCGGTTTCGTATACGCGCACGAACTCACGGGGGTCCGTGTCGCCTTTGTACAAGTCGATGGCGCTAGGAAACTTGAAGTCTTCGGGCCATGCCGCCTGCTGCAGCCCCGCCGAAAGCGGGGACTTCGGATCCACGCGCCGCAGCGGCACGCGGCTGGACGTGGGGGCTTCGCGACTGTCCGCCCTCTCCGGCGTGGGCTCGGTCGCTATTGCCGGCGCGGCCTGCTGGCTCCGAGCCTCTTGCATGTCTCGGACAGCTCCGCGAAGGTCCCCTAGCTCCCGCTGGAACGCGTTGAGGGCCGCCAGTAGGGCGCTTTCCATCGCCTGTGCGGGCGGGGTCGCCGGTGCTCCCGACGGGCAGATCGGCGCGGGGACGACCGCGTTGCGAGGCCCCGAGCTGCCGGTCGCTCCGTCGTGGCTACCTCGAACCGCCCGGTCCGCGCCGCCTGCGAGGGTTGCGGTGGGGGCGGCGAGGTCGGCTGTTGTTGCGTCGGCGCGGCCGGTTGTTGCCACGCCCGCGTCGACGTCTTCGACTGCGGGGTCCGTCCCCGCAGCGCCAGTGACGGGGCGGGTCGTCGCGGTACCGGTGACGGGGTTGGTCGTCGCGGTGCCGGTGACAGGGTTGGTCGTCGCGGTGCCAGCGACGGGGTTGGTCGTCACCGTGTGAACGTCGACGTCTTCGGCCACCGCGCCTGCGCCGCCACCCGCGTCCGCCGCTGCCGATGCCGATGCCGAAGCCCTGGTACTCATACGACGCTCTGGCCCGGCCGCCTTCTTTCCCTTCGCCGCCGCTGAAGAAGCTTTTTTTGGTGCCATCTTTTTCCTTCGGTCTTCAGGCTTGTCCTCGTCCTCCCCACGGACGGCGCCAACTGTTGTGGCTACAGACCAAACAGAGAGAGAGATGGTAGTGGAGAGTGATGAAGATGAATGTAATGGTCTGGGTCCTCCCCATGGCTTGTACTCATATATATATACACATGAGGAGTGTTTTTACAGTTTTACCCTTGCATCTGGCTATCCCCTCTGGGGGCAGTTATGTCATTACACATGGCCTATTCTGAGCCTTATAATCTCCTACCAGACCTGCTGGGTTTAGGTGGGGGCCATCCCTACGACACTTGCATCTTTTGCAGCTCTCGGCAATTGAGTAGTACTTTCCTGGTCATCTCCTTTTAGTTAAGCTTTAGCTTCATAGCCGAACAGTACTACTTTTCTTTGCAAAAGATCAGCAGCCTTGTTTGTTCTCTTGGCCAAGCTAGTGGGTCACGGTCAGCAAAGAAGTTATCTTCTAGTCTCTTGCTTCCAATTTCTTATTCTTTTTCTTTTTGTGCTGATCTTCCTCCCTTTCGCATGCGATCCAAACGGACTTATTTTCAGATGAATTTTTTGCTGGTAGGTCTCTGATTTATGCTGAATTTTTCAGTGTCGCATGCGTTCCAAGTTTCAGCAAAATTAATTTTCTGTGAGTTGCTTTGTACTGCAAAATTTGTGTACGATTTTTCGGGGGCGATTTTAAAGCGAACGACATTCACCCCCCTCTGTCGCCATTTCGGCCCTACAATACATGTGCAGCATAAACCGTTCTGGCATGTGGACGGTCGGTCAGCACGTAGGAACGTAATAATACATACGTCATATTTAATCAGATGCCGTGAAACTCGATCAGTGGGTTAAGTTCAGCAACATATGTTCTACCTAATATATGCATTATGTGTTCACAAACTACTAGTATGTTTAAAATGACGGTCAAGTCGTGCAGTATGTCCTTTCCTCTTGATCATTACCGATATTTTCTACGCTCTAAAAAATATGTTAATATAGATCCAAATCAGAAGTCGTTACTCCCTAAGATTTGGTGCATTGATTTGGAACGTACGTAACCAAAACGATTTCAAATTCAACTTCCATCCGCGTTGTTCTGCTTATACGGAGCATTAATTAATTTAGTACAATGTTATTTATATTATCAAAATATACCAAAAACTATATACACCTTCGTAATTTTTTTCATGTGGTTGGTATTGAAGCATCTTAAAATTAGTATATGAGTACACCTAACTTGACAAAGGAGTATGTCAAATTTATTTAGGTGGTATATTATAGATGGGAGTAACTACAACCGGTAGTAGATTATGTGTGTGTGTGTGCATTTGTATATGTATGTATATGTAATGTTAATTATACTACATAGGATGCCGAAATGAGGCACCACGACTTCAAATAATTTGGTTATATTTTTCAAAAAATTTAGTTTTAGGATATATCCATCTCCCATAATTTAAATGAAATACATATCTTTGAAAAAATATACTCAAATTCAATGTTTGTCAATGATTGTTTATCACATGCTTTGCTGATTTTTATACATATAAGCACATACTTACAGTCAAACTATCTAAAAATACATAACTCTAGTTTGAATTTGTATTCAAACTTGTTTGAACTAGTTAGTAAACAAGTTAGACTCGGCATCCAAAAATGTAAAAATTTACCCACACAATACCTAGGGGAAATTACTTATTTTTTTAGATTATGGTGTCTAGGCACCATGATTTCAAATGCACAAATTAAACCCATATTTGGGTATATTTTTTAAAATTTTAGTTGATGGTGTATATCCATCTATAAGAATTCAAATGAAATATATATCTTTGAAAATGTATACTTGAATTAAAAGTTTTCTGCAAAACCCCACGTATAGACACTATTTTAATATGTTAAAGGCATTTTTTTCATATCTCGATATTGTTGTAGAGACATTTTTTAAAACACTTCATAAATCATCTTCCTATGTATCGTCGCTATAAACGTAGGGACATGTAGGTTGGCACTCGAACTCTACACTTCATGTGAATAGTACTTCGCTTGGACATGTTGCATTGCCTACCTCAAGCTCACCGCTTCACATATTTGGTTGTATCTTGTAATATTTATATATAGGTCATTTTAACACAAGTAAACCACCAAAAGACACCTCTAGATAATTAAGAACATCCCAAAAAAAATGTCTCTAGACAATAAAAAACCTTAGGTGAATTAAAGAATGTCTCAAAAACACACTACTACAGAAAATGTCATCACAGACGGTTCGAAAACGTCATCACAGACGGTTTTATGAACCGTCTGTATTTATGGGTCAGTGATAATCGAAGGTCATCATAGACGGTTTTCGAACCGTCTGTGATTATCAGCTATCACAGACGGTTTTTGAGTAAAAACCGTCTGTGATAGCTGATAATCACAGACGGTTTTGAGTTAAAAACCGTCTGTGATACTGATAATCACAGACGGTTTTGAGTTAAAAATCGTCTGTGATACTGATCATCACAGACGGTTTTTAAGTAAAAACCGTCTGTGATTATCAGCTATCACAGAAGGTTTTTAACTCAAAACCGTCTGTGATATTCCCTTCAACCCCTAAATATATTTCTGTTTATTGGCTAGCCTCAGGAAATGCTAGCCATGCCCTCTGAAACAAGCAGATAATCACAGACATAAAACATATACAATTCACACATCTCATTTCATTTCAGATACATTTCACATCTCAATTCATTTCACAGACATAAAACATCCAATTGACAACGCACTTCATTTCACAAACATAAAGCATCCATTTCGCAAATCAATTCATTGAATTGAAATAAAATATCCATTAACAAATACACAATTGTAAAAGATCTACACTGCATTTGCACTTAGAATTACAATAAAAAATCATTCTGGGCAGTGGAACTATCCATTTGATCTTACGACTTTAGTCCACAAAAACCAAATGAACTCTCCTCGATTTTTTGCAAAATCCGGCTGTTTCAATGCAGATGTAGAGATGGGCGCAGCCTGTCGATAGGAATATCAACGCGCGCACATATAAAACTTGACATGTATGAAATAAATGTGGGAAGATTGACAAACCTTAGAATTGGTGAACTTGGTGGAATCGAGGAGTAGTCTCATATGGTGGCACACGTAGTATCCACACGTGTTGCCCGGCTTCTGCTGGTGGCACTGCAAAAAACAGAATGTGTTAAATCAAGTGGCATTACTACTAAGTGTTGTATATAATTAATTAATGTGTAGCTAGCGAATACCCGAAAATTGCGATCATGTTTCAAGGGCTTGGCCCCTGTCGTCGAGCCACGTTCTGATCATGAACAGAATATGACAGACAAAGGGACATCACAGACGGTTCTTGTTAAAAACCGTCTGTGAACATTAACAGACGGTTCTTAACAACAACCGTCTATGATAGTCTACACAACACAGACGGTTTTTAATAAAAACCGTTTGTGATACTTTAGTATCACAGACGGTTCATCGGTAAGAACCGTCTGTGATACTCGTTTTATCCGACGCCACTAACACAAACGGTGTCCAAATTAAAACCGTCTGTGTTAGTGGCAATCACAGACGGTTTGACAAAACCGTCTGTGATTGGCCGTCTAGTATTAGGCTTTCTGTAGTAGTGACATTTCTGCAAGATAAAATTTTGCACGTGGTTCTAAAATATCTCAGAACCACCTCTATAGTACAAAATTTGCAGCAATTTTTAAAATGTCTCTAAAAAGTACGTCTCTAGGTTATATTAAAAGTGCCTCTACATAGGGTTTTTCTTGTAGTGATTCAAAGTACGTATAATCAAATTTCAGTTTCAGATTTATATATATTTGGACACAACATATTTATTGTTAGCAAGTATGTCCGCCCATGCAAAGTATACTATAATTGTTGCTCCAAAACATATATGTCGTTACTCGGTTAATGTATGTTACGTTAATTTGGGTCATACATATGGACGTAACCATGATGAACCTAACGTCCGTATGAATGGGAGCATTATGTCGATCAACTCATGACTTCTTGAGTTTATTGGCCTTTTCTTTTCGAGAAAAACATCAAAACTGTTGGATTGCATCACGTTTGCTGGAGGAACAGGAAGCAATATAGAATCATGTGGCACGGTGGTCCCGCTTGGCCACAAATATAAACTATACAACTGCCCACTAGTCCAGTTAGCATCTAATTAAGGTTAGCTAGTTCTTAATTAATTATACAGACACATCAACCCACTGCACATGCACGGACTATATTCTTAATTTTATTATTGGAAATAATTTATAAAAATCAATTCCTAACTTTTTTACAAATTAGGGTACAAAACGTTTATCTTGGAATTTTAGTCCCATACTCAAAATTGCTATATAGCTTATATGTAATATAAATCTGATACTATATGTATTTGGATAACAAATTTGTTATATGAGTCTTAGTTCCAAATTTATATGTATCACGATACCGTGATTTTGAATTTTTTATGTTTGGATACTATTGTTTATAATGTTACTTCTAAACATAACAAATTTTTTCGAATTTTAAGTTTCAAAATTTTATGTATTTGGATACCACAACATTTTGGAAACGTTCATTTCAATTTTGTACTTTATATATATGTTCAAAGTTATTTTGAAATTTTTAATTTGAGAATTTACATATATATGGAAAGAGTACACAAGGGATTCAGTTTGTTTTCCTTTTCTATGAGTAATAGGAATTTCTAGCTATTTCGTCTTTCTGATCAACATAGGAATTCTACTCTTCTTTTTCCTCTCATGATTAAAATAGGATAATTTTTGGAGTCCTCGAATCATTCAACAATATGTATGTCTTCCATATTGTTTTTATTGTTAACATCTTACAAATTTATTCACCTATTGATAGAAAGTTTTGCTTAGATATTGTAATATCACAGACGGTTAGTAATAAAAACCGTCTATGATATTGTAATATCACAGACGGTTAGTAATAAAGGCCGTCTGTGATATCATTCATACCACAGACGACACTCTTTGAAACCGTCTGTGATATTGTATCACAGACGGTTTTTAACAACGAACCGTCTGTGATAGCAAGTGCATCAACCATTTTATTTGCTGTTTTTTGGCTAGCCTCAGGATATGCTAGCCATGCCCTCTGAAAGCAAGCAAGCAAGCAGATTACAGATAAATGACAGATATAAGTTAATTGCAACTCAAGGTAAATTACAACAAAATTCGATACACAGATGAATGTAACAAACTGCCAGTTGATCACATACATATATAGAATGAAAATCGTTACACAAAATCTGACAAATGAATTAAATTGAAGGAATTGTTTGATTTGTACAATTGAATCCAATGTTTCAACATCTAATTATCACCATTGCCGGCGTGGAACTCTTCCCTCTTATTATGACCTCTGCTAGCAAGAATTGGGAGATGATTGCACGAATGTCGATGAGATTGTCAAGATCATATGCACTTTCGTTGAAGTCCACCCGCTGTCGCTAGGAGCAATGTTAAGTCATTAATTAGCATGTGTGTGTAAATATATATACATATATATAATCAGAAAATAACAATTATTGGAAGGACCAGACAAACCTCTGGATCATTGATCTTAGTATCCATGATTTCCTTCATATGGCGGCAAACATAGAATCCACATACGTTGCCCTGTAGCTGCTGGTGGCACTGCAAAAATAGAATTACATACATCGGTATTGTCAATTCTAGAGGCATTATAACAAAGTATAATATAGGATTGTTGTGTTGTAGCGGGTACCGGAAATCGCGTGTTGTGTCGTAGCGTGTCACTGGATTTGTCGTGTCTTCCTCCTTGGGCAACATAATCGGCAAACGCCCTACGTGATTCAAAAAAGTTAGCCTCGGCCGTGGCAAACAAAAGAAATATTACAATAGAGTTATGTATGGAGGAAATGAGTTTACCTGTTAAGTACTTCTTGCACACGACTGAAGTCGTGGTTGCTCCTAAGGAGGGAATCAAGGTATATTACCTTGCTCCACTTTGGTACAATCACAATCAAAATCCAGTGATGCCTAGTCATGTGTGTCGCCATAGTGATTAATCCTAAGTTCATGCTGGATGTAAAGTACAAATGAAACATATGTGTGGCAACTAGTGAAGCACTTACCTTTGGTTGAAGGGTACCATGACGTACTCCTTGTCGTTGTGAGCAATCAATCCCCTCGTTATGTAACCTTGCACGAAGGATGCATCTGCATTGATAGATTGCTCGGAGACCAAGTGAGGGTCGAGGAAACCCACCGGTCGTCGCGATCGCCGGACTTCTTGGATCATGTATCTATACATAAAGAAAGAGTAATGACATTTATCTGTATAACGTGAATGTAGAACTTCATTGTACAATACACTTACAGTGTCCAGCATCGTAGAAGTGAGGCGTCGAGTTCGTCGAGATTGAATAGTAAGAATAAATCTTCGAATGTCACGACGATATAGCCCGAGTCATGGAGGAAATGCGTCTCATTATATTTCAGAGTGAATGCACTCTGCCGGATTGGCTTCATGTTGGACTTCTCCATGTACCAGGCATGCAATGTATTGCAAATCAAACCCAGCTAGGATAATTGTGACTCGGGCACCAACAACACTCCTAGAATAAACTTCCATGGCACGGGACACGGCTTAGTTTTCTTCATATGAGCCCTGGAGCCTCGCTTATGATATGTTCTCGGTGGCATCTCGGCGGGAGCCGATGCAACAGACTTTACTAGTTTTGGAGGTGGAGGTGGAGCCACCGGAGCTGATGTGCCAGGTCCAGGGCGACGTCCCTCTTGGGCCACTGGATGTGAAGATTGTGGCACAGACATGTCGAGGACGATGTCCCTCTTGGGCCACTGAATGAATGTGTGGATGGCATCCCCTAATGTCTTAATCTCTTCGTTTGGGGGCTTCTCAAGAGGGACGGTCTTAAAAATATCATTAATCATGTCCACCTGGACCTTTATGAAATCGGTGTCTACTTGTACACCATACACCAGCGTCCCTGGCAGCAATGGATACACCATGCCGCGCCCAGCGTCAACGGGAATAGAGCCAACAAGCCTGACTTTGAGACTGCAAGGCATGGGCTCCTACATAACGACACAAGATGAGTTAAGGCGTCCACCAGAGAGATCTATGTACCATTTTAAAGAGGTACATTACCTGAATGTCATCAACAGGTAAGTGGGCGTCGCTATGTTCAGAAATTGGTGTGGATGCGCAGCTACTGCGACGTTGAGGGGGACTGGGTACCACAGTAGTAGGAGTGGGTTGCGATTGGTTGCGGACTTGTCTCAATTCTTCCCGCAATGATTCTATCTCTCCTCGAAGTGAGGCAGTCTGCTCTTGAAGTGAGGCAGATAGTTGTTCCTCAACTTGAGCACGAAGCTTCTGTTTTATTTGTTCGTTGTGGTACGCCTTGGATCTCTTCCTACTCCTATATGTCTCGGAGTAATCTGGAAATCCGTGCCTCCAAGGTACATAAACCCCCATGCCTCGTGTGCGACCTGGGTGCTCCTTGTTTCCCAATGCCTGTGATAGTAAATCTCTCTCCCTATATTCTTCAAAGGAGCCACGAGAAGATTCGGTAGTCAATGATTGCTGCAAGAGGCAATTAATCATTTTATTTTTGAACCCATAAAGTTCAAGAGGTGTTAACAACTATATAGTTTAACATATCTTACCATGCGTTGGGACACTTCCTCATCTGCGGGGTTTTTGAAAGAGACACCCGAAGATGTGGTTGATGACCTCGCTCTTAACTAGTTTCGAGCGTGCTCGTTTGCGATCCCGGCAAATGGCGGAGAGGCCTCCGATCGGATTGCGACCTCATCCTGCATCCTACATTGCAGGATTTTACCCGCGTACCCAGTGGTGCCGAGTCTGTGAGGGTGCGTGTTTTGTGACTGGAGAGCCTTGTGCGCCGCACTTTGTTGTTCAAATTCGGTCGTTGTCTTCATCTGCACAAAGGCCTCCCATGTTTCTGGCGACACGAAAGGATACTTTGTGAAGGGCGTGACATCCTTGGCCACGTACTTTGTCACAAGAGTGCTCTTAAAATTCTTCCATGCTTTTCCCATCATGAGGAACGCCTGCCGTTGCACGAGTCCCTATACTTCTGCTGGGATCTCGAATGAATTTGTAATTTCCTCCCATAGCTGATTTTTATGATCCTTTGTCAAATCTTTCCAGCTTGCTATGGTGATAGGGACCCGTTGCCTTCCAATTATCCCGCAGGTAGTCCAAAATGATGACGCTGCTTTTGTCGGTTCTAGAGGGACCCCATTCGGAGAGACCACCGTGATGGTCATTCGACCCTCTGGCCTTTTCGATACTCCTCGGCCACGCTTAGTTTTCGCAATCTTGGGAGCGTGAGACCCAGATGACGACGACGAAGACTGTGTGGACGCCATCTCTCTTCTAAGAAAAAACTAACTGCAGTGAGCTATGGGCCTTCCAAATAGACTAAACAAAGTTCTATGAAGCAAATGACACAAACCAGTGTATCAAGTTCATTGAACAAGATACATTGGAGTGTGTCACTTGCTTCATGCCCTTTGACAAAGTTCTAACGATTGACTAACTGCAGTGAGCTATGGGCCTTCCAAATAGACCTTGTAGCTAACAAGTGAGCTAAACAAAGTTCTATGAAGCAAATAACACAAACCAGAGTATCCAGTTCATTGAACCGGATACTTTGGAGTGTGTTACTTGCTTTATGCCCTTTGAAGGCCTAAACAAAGTTCATCGAACAGGATAAACTGGAGTGTCACTTCCTTCTGGATAAACATGATATATTATATGCTACAATTTAGCAAGCTAACATGTGAAACTAACATATCAAGCATATATCGTAAAACTAACATATCAAGTATATATCGTAAAACTAACATATCAAGTATATCGTAAAACTAACATATAAAGTATACCAAGCATATATCGTAAAACTAATATATCAGGCATATATCGTAAAGCTAACATATCGGAGGGAGCGGCGTCGGAGCGAGCGGCGTCGGGAAGGAGCGGTGTCGGAGAAAGCTGCGTCGGGAGGGAACGGCGGTGGGAGGGACCAAAACCTAGCTAGCAGGGGCGCTGGAGAGTGGAGACAAGAGAGTGCGCGAGTGCGGACTCCGCAGACCTAGCTGCGGGTATTTATAGGGGCGCTATCACAGACGGTTCCTTAAACGAACCGTCTGTGATAGTGATATCACAGACGGTTCTATAAATATAACCGTCTGTGATATAATATTATCACAGACGGTTCTATAGGTAGAACCATCTGTAATATCCATATTATCACAAACGGTTCTATAGATAGAACCGTCTGTGATATGCAATTATCACAGACGGTTCTATAGATAGAACCGCCTGTGATAGTTCATACCCGCAGCTAGCTAGGTTCATATGTCATTTTACAATTACAATGGAACATAGATACATTTATGAAAAACGCAAGCATAACCATAAATATAACTATTTTTTAGTTCCTGAGTCATTTTACAATTACAATGGAACATAGATACATTTATGAAAAACACAAGCATAACCAATATAACTATTTCATAGTTACATAATTTATTACACTTGGCTATATCATTTTAAATAAAGCCCTTCACGATGATCGACACGCATATAGCTTGCTTCATCGCCTTGTTCTTCCTTGAGCCTGATGCCATCTCCGAATGGAGGCAAATCATCAAATTGATTGTACTCTTCCTCATCCACAACATTCTCAACCCCGACAATCCTTCTTTTTCCCTGAAGAACTACATGGCGCTTCTTATTTGCCGGGTCGGTTACATAAAATACTTGAACAACTTGCCTCGTGAGTACGAATAGTTCGTCTTTGTATCCTACACATTCGAGGTCCACGGTAGTGACGCCGTACTTGTCAACCTTTACACCCCGTGGGAGTTGGACCCAACGGCACCGAAATAGAGGAATTTTGAAAATTACGTAGTCAAGCTCCCAAATCTCCTCTACAAGCCCGTAGTACGAGCTTGGGCCAGCGGTACTGCCGTGCGCATCATAGGCATCTATGCGGACACCTGAGTTCTGCACTGTGCTCTTTCTATCTTGATCTGTTGTATAAAATGTGTAGCCATTAATGTCGTATCCTTGCCATGTCACAATTGTAAATTTTGGCCCTTTTGCCAACCATTGTAGTGTTTCACTTGACGACCTCCTAGTGAATTGCGCCTTGAACCATTCGTTGAACTGACGGCTGTGTTGTCTCGTGATCCAAACTTCTGACTAGTCTGCATTCTCCTGACGTAGCATGTCCTTGTGCTCTTCAATATATGGGGTCACTTCAGTCATGTGTTGTAAAACCATGAAATGGGCTTGAGCATACGTATTTTGATCCGGAGTTATTGTTTTCCTCCCGATAGTCCCGATACCCTCTAGCCTCCCCTCGTGACGAGATAGAGGTAGACCTATCGGCTTTACCTGAGCCATGTAGCCGATGCAGAATTCAATGACCTCTTCTGTTGTATAACCTTTGATGATGCTACCCTCCGGTCGAGATCGATTGCGTATATAGGACTTTAGAATTCCCATGTACCTCTTGAAAGGGTACATATGACGTAGAAATACAGGGCCGCATATTTTTATCTCTTTCACAAGGTGGACAATGAGATGGACCATGATATCAAAAAATGATGGAGGGAAATACATCTCTAGATGACATAGAGTTGCCACCACCTCGGTTTGCAGAGCATCTAGTCCATCCGGATCAATGACCTTCTGAGCAATTGCGTTGAAGAAATAACATAGCCTTATGATTGTCACTCGAACCTTGTTTGGCAAAATACTTCTAATTGCAACATGTAGCATTTGTGTCATTAGCACATGACAGTCGTGAGACTTCATGCCAACTAATTTCAAATGTTCCATGGAAACAAGTTTCTTCATGCTTGTGGAGTGACCGGATGGAACTTTCACACCATGTAAGGACTGGCACAGTTCAGTTCTCTCGGACTTAGACAGAGTGTAGCATGCTGGGGGAAGGTACGTCCGGCCTTTATCAGTCTCTATCGGTGCTAACTCGGTCCTGATGTTCATAGCGACCAAGTCACGCCTTGCGTTAACACCATCCTTTTTTTATCAGGAATGTTCAGTAAGAGACCAATCAAACTGTCGGGACCCCGGATTTCCGAACCCGGACCCTTTGTGTATTACTGCACTAGTCCCAGATCAAAGCTAGTGCACACAGTTAAACAGAAATGAATACATCACCAGCAACGCTTTATTACAATATTAAAGAGTACAGACCGAAAGGTCTCATTATTACAAATGAGGTTTCAAGACCTCGCACACACGAAACACAGCGGAAGCAAAAGATAAACTCGGTGAAGACCCATCAATACGCCACAGGCAATTGACTGGGGAAGCGCGACCTAGAACTCCTGGAATCCTTCGTCGAATCCACCCGCGAAGAAGTCGTAGTCGCCTTCTTGAGCTTCGTACTCCTCTGGTTATTATTTTTGAGTGTAGCATGTGAGTACATAAAGTACTCCGCAAGTCTTGGGAAAAATGCAATATATGCAAGGCTTGGCAAAGGAAGGCTATATGGTTCTTTTGCACAAAGCAACATTTTCATTCAATTACTTCTAATTATTTTCGAAGGCATCAATTTAATGAAGTAAATGTTTTAACAGAATTAACTTTCTAGTGAAGGTTCCAACTACCAACACTAGCTAACCAATTACCATTGGTCAAGTTTTAAACTGCGGGTTCCATCCACCCTCTCTGGCTCCATCCGCCAGGATTCCCTTTCGAGAGTTCCCTCCACCCTCGGAATACAAAACTTTGATTTTAAAACCAAAAACCAGAAATCTACCATGTGAATGCATCCCTTGCCCGCCCTTGACCGTGGGCACGGCTATTCGAATAATTTTACACTCTGCAGAGGTTGTACAACTTTACCCACAAGAGATAAATTATCCTAAAAGTCACACGCTTCCTTTGGCATGAGACCCAGATAAAATATCACAAAGCCTTTACCTTATTCTAATCTAGCTAGATACCACCCGCTGAGGTTTCACCGCAGAAGGGTTAAATCCGCCCAATCTGAAGCCCCCTCTTGCGCCATATGAGTACAGTAAATCCCTGTCCCTCACTGTGAATAACCATTCCATCCCTGGCACCCACTTTCCACTGGTGGCACCTAAACTAGGCTATCATAAGTTAGTCAGCTAGGTCGTACCCATATAGACTTGTGGTTGTACGGTTAATGCTCAGTCTGGACAAACACAAGCGTCGGTCCTTAATTGACTAGGGTGGAGCATACACTTTACAAGATCTCGTGCTTCCTGCACCAAACCAAACTAACCATCCACCCTAATCTAAACCAACTTTCACATTTTAGTTTATTTTAACAGAACAGCGGTAACTCCAATTACCACTAAATTTGTAAACACAAGGCTATTATAATAAATCATAATTTCCCATTTTCAATAGTTTCTAAAGATATTAGATAGCATGACTAAGCATTATTCTACCATTCTAATGTTCACAAAGATTAATAGTAATCTCATTATTGAGACAAAAAAAGTTCTAGGGTGACAAGGTACATGGCAATCAATGCCAAATGAGGGCATAACAAAGTTGGAATAACTAATTCCTAAAGATTTGAACTAGTGGTTTTATGTAAATAGCAATGCACATAATTTAAAATATTTAAAACATTTCAAAAGCATAGGTTCAAGATGATCAAAGGAGACTTGCCTTCTTGCAGGGTTTCTGGGTCTTCTTGTTGCTGTGAAGAGGGATCGTCGACAACGTTGGAATCTACGCGAGAAAAGACGAAGCAAACAAAGCAAATAAATACAACAAAAATTCAACTAAACTCAAAAATTCAAATAGAGGCCATATTTGGATAGATTATGATTTTAGACGAATTTAGGAGAAAGGTTCGGCGGATTTGGGGTTGACACGAGGGAGAACGAATATCTGGAAGATCGGATGGGAAAAGAAATTACTGAGACAATATTTGAACCAAGAAAGATAGAATGGATTTTATGGAGATTTGACAAGATTTGAATTTGAATTTTGAAAGTGCACAGAAAATTTGGAATGGAACTGAGGCTTTGAAATTAAACTAGGCATTGGAATTTGAATTTTAAATATTTGAAATATCAAATAAATTTCAAATATTTAGAAGGATGGAAGAAATGGATAGTTTGGAATTTTTGATGAATTTAGAAATTTGAATGGGCTCAAACGGAGTTAAAACGAGGGAGAACGGGCTCCGGGAAGTTTGAAAAGAGAGAAAATGGAAAAACTGGATTTTTGGAATTATTTTTCTAAAGGAAAATGAATTATGGCGTCAGCATTGCGTCAGCCCTGGGAATTTCTTTTTCGGCCGATTTATTTTTCTACTGGAAAATTGGATTTATTGCGTCAGCAGGCGTCAGCCAGGGAGTAGGCCGACTGATAGTGGGCCCCGGGTCTATGGACCGGGCCCATGGACAGAAGGGAGTGCCGAGGTGGCACGGGCGCGAGGTGGCGCTGACCGGGCAGGGAGGGGCCGACGCGGCACCGACGTGGCGTGCCACGCGGGCGGCTGACGTGGACAGGGTGACCGGGGTGGCGCACGGGCAAGGCGTGCTCGCCGGCGCTCCGGCGGCCGGCGACCGGCGGCGAGGGCGGCTACGGGGAGAGGGGCGATGGGGATCTCAGGGGAGGGGTGCGGTCTCACCGACGGTGGCCGGAGACGGGCCGGCGACGAGGGAGGAGGCGGCGGCGCTCGGGTCTTACGCGGCGGCGGTGCTCCGGCGGCGAGGATGGGCGGCTGAGGCGTCCACGGGCTTCGCACGGGCGCGGTGAGGATGTTGGTGGGGTCGGCGACTACCGGAGAAGGCCGGAGCAGGGTCGGCGGCGAGGAGGGGCGGCGACGCAGCTCGGGCGTCGTCGGCGATCGTGCTCCGGTGGGGTTGCGGTCCGGCCGAGGGACGGGGGACGTCGGGGGCGACGCGGTAAAGCTGGTGGCGGCGTCGGCGAGGCGCGAGGGGGCTCGAGCAGACGGAAATTGCTCGTCGGAGCCCGAGAAGGCGGGGGAGGCGGTGGTGCACGGCGCGGGGGCGGTGGAGCGCACGGGAGAGAGGGAGGAGTAGCGGGGGAGGATGGGCGAGGAGAGGCGGAGCTCGGGGCGCCTTTTATAGGGGCCGGAGAGGGGCGGGGCGGGGCGGGGCAGATTTCTCGCCGGAGATGGCGGGATCGGCGGGGATTGCGGAGAGGGAGAAAAGGGAAGGTGCGGCCGTAGATGGAAGGGAAACGGGCAGGGAGAAGAAGGAAAGGGCGCGGGTCGCACGGGCGGCGGGAAAGGAAAGGAGACCCGACGGGCGAGGGCGGCGGTTGCGGGGAAGACGGAGGCGGCGTGCGGAGGAAGAAGGTCGGCGGGAGGAGGAAGACGGCCTGACGGGTGGGGCCGGGGCGCAGCGAGAGGGGAGGCGCAGGCGGCCAGGATGGCGCCACGCGGTAGGGGGCCGAGTCGGGCGACCGAGAGCGGGCGAGGCGCGGACGGGCGGATGGGGGCGAGGAAGGAGGCGTGGCGCAATCCCGTGCGCACACGTGGCGAGCAGAGAGGGGAGGAAGGCGGGATCCGGCGGCATCGTGGGCGGCAATCTGGCCGTCCACGTGGCGGCCGGAGGGAGGGGAGGGGGAATTTGAATTTATTTTCTGATTTTAGGTTTTCAGAAATTGCCAGGAAATTCATTTAGCCTCAGAAAAATATGAAATAAATTCCAAAAATTCCGGAAAAATTCACAGAAGTTCCTGGATAAGTTTTGGACTTAATAAAAATACTCCCAACTAAAGTTGGTATTTAATTTTTATACTTGAAATACTTTTTATTTTTCAAAAATAGGTTTTAAACTCCAGAAAATCCAGGAAACCAAATAAAAGCCAAATAACTCCAAATAATTAATTTGAATTAGGATTTTTATATAAATTCAAAATATCTTTTTATTTAACAATATTTTTTTAAGTTTTACTTAAAATACTTTTCAAATCCAGTTTTTCAAAACAGAAATTCAGGGCAAATCCAAATAAAACTCAAATACTTTAAAATAATTAATTTAAATTTAAATTTTTCAGAAAGCAAATTTTTGGGATGTTACACAAACTGTCACATACATTCTTCTCTACGTGCATGACATCGATGCAATTGCGAACTTCTAAGTGCTCCCAATAAGGCAAGTCCCAAAATATTGACCTCTTTTTCCACATGTTCTTCCTCAATTTACATCCCTTTCCAAGCACAACATTTATATCCTTGACCATATCATCCACCTCTTTCCCGCTAAAAGGTCTTGGTACTGAGTCATTCTCTTTTTTCCGTCAAATTGTTTCTTCATCTTGCGGTATGGGTGATACTTTGGAAGGAACCTACGGTGACGCATGTACACAGTTTTTCGCGAGTTGTTCAACCACACACTCTCGGTATAATCTAAGCAGTGCGGACACGCTTTGCCTCCTTTTGTACTCAACCCTGATAGGTTACCAAGGGCAGGAAAATCATTAATGGTGCAGAACAACATGGCGCGTAGAGTGAAGTTCTCTCGTTTGTCCTCATCCCATACTTGTACCCCTTCGTTCCACAGTATTGCAAGATCTTCCACCAATGGTGCTAGGAACACATCAATATCGTTGCCAGGTTGCTTTGGCCCTTGGATAAGTAGTGACATCAAAATATACTTCCGCTTCATACACAGCCAAGGAGGAAGGTTGTACATGCACAGAGTCACGGGCCAGGTGCTATGTCGGCTGCTCATGTTACCAAAAGGATTCATTCCATCTGTACTCAACCCAAACCTTATATTTCTCAGTTCCACACCGAAATCTACAAACATCCTATCGATGTTCCTCCACTGGGCAGAATCAGCAACATGTCTTATCATTCCGTCTTTCTTACACTACTCGCAGTGCCAACGCATCAATCTTGCATCCTTGCGGTTTGCAAATAAACACTTCAAACGGGGATTACAGGAAGATACCACATCACCTTAGCAGGAGGTCCTTGCTTCACGTCGATGCCCTTCCCATCATCAGAGTCATTTTTACGCTTGTATCGGGATGCTTTGCACACTGGACAAACATGTAAGCTAGCATACTCTTTACGGTACAGGATACAATCATTCAGACATGCATGTATTCTTTCTACTTCCATTCCTAATGGACAAAGAATCTTCTTGGCTTGGTAGGTGGTTCTCGGCAACACATTTCCTGTTGGAAGCATGTCCGCTAGGAGACCTAACAATGCCGTGAAACTCTTGTCGGACCAACCATTGCTTGCCTTCAATTTCAGCAGTTCTAGAACTGATGACAACCTCGTGTATTGCGGCTTGCAGCTCGGGAACAAAGGTTTCTCCAAGTCCTCCATCAAGCCCTCGAATTTACCAAACTCTCTCTCACTATAGTTCCCTTCTGCATCACGTAACATCTGATCCAGATTATCATCCTGCGACTTATCCTCATGATCCAGATTGTCATCCTGTGACCTATCCTCACGATCGAAAGAACAGTCCACAACTGGCATATCGTTGTCTCTCTCGACTATGCCATAACTACCTTCTTGTGTACTCTTCTCTTCACCGTGACTGGTCCAACATTTGTACCCTTTTCTGAAACCCCTTCGAATCAAGTGAGCTTCGATCTGCGTTGAGTTGCTAAACATCTTGAGATTATCACAATCAATACATGGACAATACATATATTTTATCCCCTTCTTCAACATGTCCAGCTCGGCCGCCCTTCTAAAAGCAGACACGCCATTAATATACTCTTCACTCACACGGTTCTCAATATACATCCAGCTTCGGTCCATCTACGCTACACAAGTAACATATATTTAAGCAAGAATGTTAGCTAGCTACATTTAAATTAAACAAAAACCTAGCTATCATTTCCGGCCTTCAATTACAAACACATGCAGCAAAGTAATTGAGTACTAACCTTTGATCAGATCACTAAGAAGACAGTGATATGTTTTCACCCCTAACTCCCTAAAGCCGGCCGCCTTGCTCCACCAATGTAGCGCAATGAAGACAGGTCTGTAGTGTCGACATCGAGAAAGTACGCCAAGTAATTAATAGTGTGCAGAATATCACAAACAGTTCCAACCACAAACGGTCTATGAAAACAATATATCACAGACGGTTTGTGTTAATAACCGTCTGTGAATTATCACAGACGGTTCTATATACGCACTGTCTGTGTTATAAACAATATCACAGACGGTTCATATTAATCACCGTCTGTGATTGGTTATTATCACAGACGGTTAGTATAAAGAACCGTCTGTGATAGTCTACATTATCACAGACGGTTATTAACACGAACCGTCTGTGATGTCCATAATATCACAGACGGTTCGCAAAAAGAACCGTCTGTGATAGTGAGTATCACAGACGGTTCGTATATAAAACCGTCTGTGATAGTCCTTCACAGACGTTTACACTACAAACCGTCTGTGATAATTCACTCTATACAGAAACAAGCAATAAAATAATGTTACCCATGCCCTCTGAAAACAAGCAAATACAGACACAAGCATAACAACACATTCAGATCTATTACAGGATAACAAGCTAATGAACCCTTCATGGCACGACGGTGCAGCTGAACAAGACACACTTACCACACTTACGGCAAGAGTGTGTTGTCCAGCCACCCGCTGTGCCGCGACGGAAGCGCTAGCTCATAGCGGAGGGGCGATGCATGAAGGAAGCACAACAACACATTCAGATCGATCTATTACAGGATAACAAGCTAACGAACCCTTCATGGCACAACCGTGCGGCTGAACAAGACACACTTACGACACTTACGGCAAGAGTGTGTTGTCCAGCCGCCGGCCGTGCCGTGACGGAGGCGCTAGCTCACAGCGGAGAG
Source organism: Dendrocalamus latiflorus (assembly GCA_017311315.1). Classification (NCBI taxonomy): domain Eukaryota; kingdom Viridiplantae; phylum Streptophyta; class Magnoliopsida; order Poales; family Poaceae; genus Dendrocalamus; species Dendrocalamus latiflorus. Next base: position 24,076,873 of record CM029658.1, read on the forward strand.
GAAGCTAGCTAGTGCATGAACTCACGCGTGACTAGTACCGCTGGAAAGGAGATGGGGTTATTAATAAGGGCTGAGTAGTGGGAGGAACTGCTGCCTGCCATTCGATGTGGAGAGAATGGACGGTCGAGATAGAAATCCTGGGTATTCGCCAATTATTGGTGACATGTGATTTTTACAGACGGTTATTAACATGAACCGTCTGTGTTGTCCAGATTATCACAGACGGTTCGTATTAAGAACCATCTGTGATTTCTTAATTATCACAGACGGTTAGTGTTAATAACCGTCTGTGAAAATATCACAGACGGTTGCGAGTATAAACCGTCTGTGAAAGTTTAATCACAGACGGTTCCGTATAAACCGTCTGTCATAAGCTTTATCTCAGAACGCTTCGTGTTTCAATCGTCTAATTAACGTCTCTCGATCGTTATACGAAGTGTCTATATCATTAATGTTTGGGTATATGAACCGTCTGTGCTTAAGGTTAAATATGCGCGCCTAATCCAGGTCTCTTCTACGTACGTATAATATGGCTTCTACTATTCTTGTGATCATCTCCTTCCTCTCATCTGTTCATCAAGAATTGTTCGGCCGGAACCTTACACAGGCGGCCAGCAATTTGCATTTGGAGCAGCTTCTCCGCACACGCCCTACTCTCCTTCCCCGAATTTCTTGCATCCGTCAGCTCAACCTGATCGTCCGCCGTCGACGGAGGCATCTCGCTGCCGCTCAAGAAAGGGAAACAGCCCTTACCCTGGTTCTTCTCCACAATGTGCGCAAAGCGGAAGAAGCTCTACACGCATTGGAGAGACTGATGTATAGCCTTGCCGATCAAGCAGAAACGGCAGATTCTGAGGAATCTTTTTATGCTATCCTCTACGACATTATGGGCTATGCTACTGATTATTTGCCCAGGCTGGAGGAGGAAGTGCTGAGGACAAGGACAATCTTAACGGCGTTCGAGAAGTCAGTGGCTGATCCTCCAAGTCCCAAAGTCGAAGAAGAAGCGTACGAAGCCCAAAAGATTACAATCTGGGAAACTCTTTACCTGTGCGACTTTTGTAATAAATTTGCCTCTAATTGAAATTAATAAATTTTCTTTTAATTTGTGATCTCTTGTCTCAATAGTTCTGTAGTTAAGTTATTAGAAGCAATGTGTACTTATATATTAACCTCTGATCATGAACAGAATATGACAGACAAAGGGACATCACAGACGGTTCTTGTCAAAAACCGTCTATGAACATTCACAGACGGTTCTTAAGAAGAACCGTCTGTGATAGTCTACATAACACATACGGTTTTTAATAAAAAACCGTCTGTGATACTAAAGTATCACAGACGGTTCATCGGTAAGGACCGTCTGTGATACTCGACCACTAACACAGACGGTGTCCAAATTAAAACCGTCTGTGTTGGTGTCAATCACAGACGGTTTTGTCAAACCGTTTGTGATGCAGCCGTCCAGTATAGCCTCTTTTGTAGTAGTGTAGTAAACAAGTTAGACTCGGCATCCAAAAAATGTAAAAATTTACCCACACAATACCTAGGGGAAATTACTTTTTTTAGATTATGGTGTCTAGGCACCATGGTGCTCAGGCACCATGATTTCAAATGCACAAATTAAACCCATATTTGGGTATATTTTTTTAAAATTTTAGTTGATCGTGTATATCCATCTATAAGAATTCAAATGAAATATATATCTTTGAAAATATACACTTGAATTAAAAGTTTTCTGCAAAACCCCACGTATAGACACTATTTTAATATGTTAAAGGCATTTTTTTTCATATCTCTATATTGCTGTAGAGACATTTTTTAAAACAATTCATAAAGCATCTTTCTATGTATCGTCGCTATAAACGTAGAGACATATAGGTTGGTACTCGAACTCTACACTTCATGTGAATAGTACTTCGCTTGGACATGTTGCATTGCCTACCTCAAGCTCACCGCTTCACATATTTGGTTGTATCTTGTAATATTTATATGTAGGTCATTTAACACATATAAACCACCAAAAGACACCTCTAGATAATTAAGAACATCCCAAAAAAAATGTCTCTAGACAATAAAAAACTTTAGGCGAATTAAAGAATGTCTCAAAAACATTTCTGCAAGATAAAATTTTGCACGTGGTTCTAAAATATCTCAAAACCACCTCTAGAGTACAAAATTCACAGTAATTTTTAAAATGTCTCTAAAAAGTACGTCTCTAGGTTATATTAAAAGTGCCTCTACATAGGGTTTTTCTTGTAGTGATTCAATGTACGTGTAATCAAATTTCAGTTTCAGATTTATATATATTTGGACACTACATATTTATTGTTAGCAAGTATGTCCGCCTATGCAAAGTATACTATAATTGTTGCTCCAAAACATATGTCGTTACTCGGTTAATGTATGTTACGTTAATTTGGGTCATATGTTATTAATATGTTATAATTGTTAATTCGGTTAATGTATGTTATGCAAAGTATACTATAATTGTTGCTCCAAAACATATGTTATTAATAATATTTGCTATTTTCAAAGTTAATCGGGACCATGGTCAACATTTCATATATATGTTTTCATTGTGTGTACAAATATGATCCTAGACTAAAGCAAAATACACAGATAATCTAGATGTACATTCAGATCTTGATAGTGCTTGCCCATGAAAAGTCCGAACATTGTCATTTGGTCCTCGCCCTGCCAGCTCAACCAACCACAAGGATATTATATCGCCAAACATTTCTTCTTTTTCGGTCTTCAGTCAAGACGGAAAGTTTTCTGGTTTTCTATTGGAATTTAATTGTGTTCCTGTAAAATTTCAGCAAAATTCCTGTGTTCCAAATGGCGGTCAAGGGTTTGATCTTGTTGCAAAATTCCTCTGCTGGAATTAAAGAGCGTGTTCGATTTGGGAGGGATGACTGCGATTGGGTTGTGCTTAGGAACCGGAGCTCTAAGCGATGATGCAATTTTGTCTATTAATTAAGAAAGCTCTTCGGCTAGTATAAATGTATGATTTTGTTGTCTGATACGAAATCAATATGAGAATCAATAATTATACGCTTTTGTTGGAGGTAAGGTCGAACAAATCAATGTAAATATTCTTTCGAAAGCTTATACGTCTTCTTATAAACAAAATGGTTCAGATTTTCAAACTACTTGTGCTGGAGTTTATGACAACGACGGTCAAGGGTCAATTGAAATTGTTATTTAAATCCAAAACAGATGTCATTGTTGAGGAACCGTCGCTGGCGACCAGTCCGATCGATTCCTCTGCTTAGAACAAGAATGAATCAATCACAGAATCACAGAACAATAGATTGAACACAGAGAGGTAGAGAGAACTCTCGGTCTTTATTTATTGCTTTAGATTGCATCAGGTGTACATAATGAGGGGGTATAGGTCCCTATTTATAGTCTACGGTGGGGTGCCCAAATATGTCAGGACTCTTGGCCATGGGCCCAGTTTCCTAACACTCCCCCTTGGGCACTCACCCAACATGTTCATGCCTCACTAAAACTCCATAAAAACCCAGTGGGAAAAATTTGGAGAAAGAGCACATGATACATGTGATGCTGCGATGCACGAATTGCCTAATTAAAAACCTTGGTCGAGAAACTTCATGGAAAACTCGTCAAGGGAAAAAGAGTACAATTCACCCAAATTCATTTGGTCTGCAGGACTTTATTCTTTGGGTACTTAATCTTCATGATCAAGATTTATTAGCGGGCTTGTGAGAATTCTCCCCCTGAATTTTGCACTTCTCTAAGTCTCATCATTCCAATTCCACGCACGCACCTTTCAAAGCTAGATGCGGGGACTGACTTAGTGAATAAATCTGTGAGATTTTCACATGACTTAGTATGCAGTACTTTAATCTCGTCCATCTTTTGCAATTCATGTGCATAGAAGAACTTGGGGTTGATATGCTTTGTGAGATGACTCTTCACATAACCCGTTTGCACTTGTGCAACGCAAGCGGCATTATCTTCATAGATAATTGTGGGGGTTTGCACAATGTTCATCCCACATGACTGCTGGATGTGGTGAACCATTCGGCGGAGCCAAGCGCACTCTCGTGCGGCTTCATACAGTGCTATGATTTCTGAGTGGTTCGTCGAAGTAGCTACAAGGCTTTGCTTAGACGATTTCCATGAAATTGCAGTTCCACCACACAGAAATACATAACCTGTTTGTGACTTAGCGGTATGCGGGTATGACAGATACCCAGCATCTACATAGCCAATCAAGTTCAGATCTTGATTCTTTTTGTAAAACAATCCAAGGTCCTTGCTTCCTTGGAGGTATCGGAAGATGTCCTTTATGCCCTGCCAATGCCTTTTGGTGGGCTCTGCACTGTACCTTGCCAACAGATTTACGGCAAATGCAATATCCGGTCTAGTGCAGTTTGCTAAGTACATGAGTGCTACCACTGCACTCAAGTATGGGAATTCCGGTCCCAGGACTTCCTCCCACTCTTCCCTAGGTCGGAAAGGATCTTTTTCTCGCTGTAAAGACCTTCCGATCATCGGTACTTTCGTGGGAAATGCCTTCTCGAAGCCAAACCTTTCAAGCACCTTCTGGGTGTAGGTCGACTGATGTACCAAGACTCCTTCAGGGACATGCTCAAGCTGCAGGCCTAAGCAAAACTTGGTCTTGTCCAAATCTTTTATTTCAAATTCTAACTCCAAGTAGGAGTTTGCTTCTTTTATGTCTTCGGCTGTCCCGATGATATTCAGATCATCTACATACACAGATATTATATATAATCCATTCTGGGATCACCGTATAAATACACAAGGACAGTCTTCATTGTTCGTGTAGCCTTTCTTGCAGAGAAAGTTGCTTAAGCGATTATACCACATTCTTCCAGATTGTTTCAGTCCATACAGTGACTTTCTGAGTTTCACACTGTATAGATTTCTATTTGCTCTGTCTTGGTTCGGGAGAGAGATTCCTTCAGGGACTCTCATATAAATCTCCGAATCCAAGTTACCGTAAAGGTATGCTGTCACAACATCCATCAATTTCATTTCTAAGTTCAAGTTCACTGCCATTGAGATCAAATATCTAAAGGTGATTCCACTCATGACTGGGGAGTAGGTTTCTTCATAATCAACTCCAGGACGTTGAGTGAAACCTTGGGCTACTAGCCTTGCTTTGTATCTCACTACTTCATTTCTTTCATTTCTCTTTCGAACAAATACCCACTTGTGCCCAACGGGGTGTACATGGGGAGGTGTGCGGCATACGGGCTCAAACACATCTCCTTTGTTCAGAGATAGCAATTCAGTTTCTATTGCCTTCTTCCAATCTTCCCAATCTGATCTTGTCTTATATTCAGCGAGCGATGCAGGCTCGGGATCAAGATCAATGATGGTTGCAATTTTCTTTGCGAAGTAGATATCGATATTAGCTGTTGTTCTATTCAGGGACTCTCCCGTGTGCACATAATTTATAGCTATTTCTTCATGAGTTGCTTCTTTTGGAGCGATTGCTTCTGCTGGAGCTTCACCTTGCGCATCGCTTCTTTCAATTGCGGTGGCAAGTCCCTTTAGTTTTTCGACTCCGATGTGTGCGCACACATCCATGCCGATGGGGATATTCAGATCCGGTATGCCCTTTTTTGAAGGTGTCACACTTGTGCCAGGTCTCAACTGGCTCCCCTTCTCATTCTGGGGGACTTCAGTGATCAGCTGTGATAAATCCCTCTTATCCTTCTTCACCAGGCGTCCCCGGTTACTAAGGATTCGAGGAGCCGGAGTTCTCGTCCTCTTTTTTTTATTTTTTCTGAGGCCTCTGGACGAGATTAGGGATACCTTCTGGTTTCTTTGGTATTTCAACCCTCTCCGGTGCAGTGCGTGCAGGCACATGCGACTTAGTCACGCTCTTCAAATCACTAAAGTGATCAGGCAGTTGATTTGCTAGTTCTTGCAAATCGATTGTCTTCTGGACTTCTCTTGTCTTTTGGACTTTTCTGTTTGCTTCACTAATGCGCGGGTCATCTGCATGGATTCCCGTGGCTGCCACGTAATTTCCCGACATTCTTCATCAAGGGGTTGATTTCCTCCCCCTAATGTTGGGAAATCTTCGGTGGTGACCCTTGCGCTAGTTGCATAGGTGAATGGATGTTATAGGCCGAAGGTCTAAGGTTGATGAGATTCGCTGCATGTAGAACTGCGTGTCCCCAACATGTAGCTGTCAAATTACAATTCTACAAAGGGATAGGGCAATAAATTTAATTATCTTAATTAAAGCCTCTGCTAGACCATTCTGGGTATGGACATGCGGTACCAATGCTCAACTGCAATTCCCATCGCCATGCAATAATCATCAAATGCCTTTGAAGTAAATTCTCCGGCATTGACCATTCTGATGGACTTAATGTGATGACCAGGGAACAAATTTCTGATGCGAATGATCTGCGAGATCAATTTTGCAAAGGCGTGGTTTCTTGTGGATAATAGACCCACATATGACTACTTCGAAGAAGCGTCAATGAGCACCATAAAATACTTAAATGGGCTGAATGGGATCGCAAATGTCTCTCTTGATGCGATCCAGGAATACAGGGACTTCATCCTTCACTTTCAGAGTGGAGGGTCTAGTTATTAGTTTCCCGGTGGCACATGTAGGGCACACAAAATCTTCATGATTCGAGAAATTCTTCACATTAATATTATGCCCTTGGAAATTGTTTATGATATTTCTCATCATCCTAAGACTTGGGTGGCCTAATCTGTCATGCTAGAGACAGAAGGGTTCAGAGCTTCTAAATGATGTCCGCAGAACAGTGTACGCTGCAGGCGCCTTAATTTTGGTATAATATAGCCCAGTTTCAAGTGAAGGAAGTTTTTCTAATATACTTTTTCGTTTCATTCTCTTCGCGCTTCATAATGAGCAGGTATTTCTTACCGTACTCTTCTTCAATCTCAATGTGGAAACCATTTACGCGGATATTCTTAAAACTTAGGAGATTTCTAGCCAATTCTGGGTACAATAAGGCTTCTTCAATGACCAAAGTTGTGTCCATTGTGGCTCTTCCCGAACCAATTATACATGCATCGCTTCCGGCGATTGTCGTAAGGCTGCTAGTGCTCTTACGGATCGACTGGAAATATTAGTCTCTCTTAAGATGGTATGCGTTGTGCCGCTGCTAGCTAAGCACACTTCCTTCGTAGGGCGCTACACGTGTTCTAATATAGGGTATTTATTAACATGTATGAGAAGGCAATCAACACATAAATAAAATATTCCAATATCAGAACATATCATGCCATCATAAACTGAATAAATGAATGAATTCTTCAAATATCATCCAACCATCACGAGAAAATAACAATTCTTAAGTACCATCCATGCAAATTCTAACATATTCTTTCACACAAAATAAATGACAATTAAAGTCGAAATGCATTCAGTGCACTAGACTTCTTCTGCTATTTTTTCCGGGTTGACATTCTCTTCAAGAGAAATCATGGCATTGGCTGCTTCTAGGTCGAGAGGGGGTGCTGCTACCTGGATGGTCTAAACCTCCACCAGCGAGGGCAGCTGCTCTGTAACATCCTGATTTTCAGAGCCTTTTTGAATCTTTTAAAATAAAATTCACCATTTAGATTTTTCTGAAATTAATTAAAGCTTAATTGGAATTTTTATTAATTAAAAGGATTTAATATGATTAAATTAAACATTAACATTTGTCAAAAATATTTTATTTGTGTTCCTTGTATCACAAGGAATTTTTCTGCATTTCCTTGTATTTTTCGGAGTTTGTTTGAGCTCAATTTTAAATTTCCAAAAAAAAAGAGAGGAGAGAGAATGAATCACTCATCTTCCCAGCGAGCGCGCAGAAGCTCGATCGATCCTGTGCGTGCATGTTTTCCTTCCTTTTCCTCTCTCTTCATAACTTCCAATCCGGACCTTATTTCAATGTCTTCCCAAAAGGAAAGTTGTGCCAAATCACGCAAGGAATCCATCCCAATTGACCTCTTTCCATTTCGTTCATTCGTTTGCCTTTTATTTCCTATTTTCTGAAACAGGCTCTAAACCGAAATCCGCGAATTGGAGCTGGTTTCTACCTCTTCCAAGCCTATAAATATGACCCTTTGACCCCTCTAAACCCATCCCAAGCCGTGGCAAGTCCCCTCAAAGCTCAGGACGCCGTCGACATTGAGGCCCTTCGGTCCCAAATTTGCTCATCGCGTCTCAAGCTATTCGGTGAGTTTTTCTGTGATCCTTTCATGTCACATTGTGCCATCATGTGCCATCTACCTTCTTGCCAAGTTAATTTGATTTTGGTGCAGCCAATCTCCCGGAATCGAGTTTTCTTCAATCTAGGCCATGATCGCTTCTCGACATCGATTCGTCACCTCCAGTAAGCTTTAACCCTTGCCGTAATTTTTCTTAGAATTTCCTCATCGCGTTCTACGACGTGTTCACTTCCTTTTCCCCGAAAAGCCTACACAAATTTTTACCTCCGACCTCGCCATGGCCGCCAAGGGCATCTCATGTCCCCATCTATCCGGTGATGTTTTCTCCCAATCCGTTCGCGTCATATTGTGCCAAACCATCCCAGGTAGGGGTGAAATCGGGTCGGATACGGTCGGATCTCACCTTTCCCATATCCTAACCCACATTTTCTAATCGGATTCGGGTCGAATACGGATAGTATCGAATACGAATACAAACACGGATAATGTCGGGTACAAATATGGAACAAATACGTACCAAGACGGATACGGACACTATCGGTCACGAATATTTATTCGGATATCAAGTCGATGCAACAACCATTTTATACCACATAGACAATAGCAATGCAACCATTCCATACATCCATAATGCATGCCGGTTTGCTGTTTAGCTAATAATAACATTCCGGTTTGCTGTTAAAACTTCGCAAGGAAAATAGTGTTAGCCAGATTTTATAGAATATTCTCTTAGCATGTATTTTCTAAATCTAACTTGTGTTTTATCTTTACTTTTATTTTTCCTTTTTTATTTTATTTTTCTTCTTATTTTTCTACATCTCCTTCCTTTATTTTTCCTTTCCTCTTTCCCATCTCCGACCTTATCCATTCGGCTGAACGATTCTCCATTCCTCTTCCCCATTCTGCCGCCCCTCTCCTCCCCCTCCCTCCTGGCTGATGCCGCCCCTCTCCTCCCCCAGCCTCCCCCCTCGGGCCCCTCCTCCCCACCCCCCTTCCTTCCCCGCCGTCTCCTCCTCCCCCTTCCAACCCCGCCGCCCCCTCCTCCCCCAGTCCCCCACCTCCACCGCTCCCCCGCCGCCTCTCCCCTCCCCCCTCCTCCCCCACCAGCCGCCGCCCCGCTCGGGCCCCTCCTCCCCCGCCGCCTCCTCATCCCCCCTCCCCAGCCGCACCTCTCCTCCCCCTCCCCCCGCCGCCCCTCTCCTCCCCCTCCTCCCCCGCCGCCTCCCCACTCCCCCTCCTCCCCCGCTCCCTCGCCTCCCCCCTCGGGCCCCTCCTCCCCCGTCCCCCTTCCTCTCCCACCGCCCCTCCTTCCCCAGTCCCCCACCTCCACCGCTCCCCCGCCGCCTCTCCCCTCCCCCGCCCCCCCGCCGGCTGCCGCCCCCTCGGGCTCCTCCTCCCCCTTCCTCCCCTGCCGCCTCCTCTTCCCCCGCCGCCTCCCCCTCCCCCTTCCTCCCCCTCGCGAGCTGCCGATTCGGGTGGACTGCCGGCCGTGGCGGCGCAATGCACGTACGCATGGGCACAGGCGAGGGCGTTCGTTGTGGTGCCGCCGTGCCGGCCGTGTGGCTGCTGGTGCTTGTTTGCGTCACGGTGAAGGTGCTCTGTGTTTGTGCTTGTGCTTGTGGGACTGACATGGTGAATGAACTGACATCAATGTGAAGATCGAGTCTGCTCTGTGTTTGTGCTTGTGGGACTGGGATTGGGAAACTGGGATGGTTGCCGGTGCGGGCTAGAGCAAGCAATCCGGGTAATATCCGGATAATTTACCGGGTAATATCCGAATTTTATACCGGATAATCCGTATCCGTCGGATACCGACCTCCCAAACCCGATCCCGTATCCGCCAAATAATACCCGTATTTGGATCCGATACCCGTATAAGTTTCCGGGTACCCAAATTTATGACCCGAATTTGACCCGATTTAATACGGGCGGGCGGGCGGGAAATACCCGGCCCGTTTTTACCCCTAATCCCAGGTAGCTACCCTCCAAATGGTTTTAGATTTCGTTCACCGAGCACCAAGATATCAAGATTTTGCTTTTTCCTTCCCGACGTCGTTCAAACGTCGTTTGCGTCGTCTCCGGTGGATTTCTGTCTGAGCCGACAATTTTCCTAGCTTTGCCAAGCCGTGTTCTAGCCCGTGCTCACCCTACTTCTCCATGTTTTATGCCCGGATTTTATTCCTCTCTCCTAACCATGTCGTTGTAGCCGCTCGTGCCGTCATCGTTCTTCGTTTGGCGTGCCGTCGCTTCCTATGTGTGCCTTGGGTCCCTTGCAACCCATTTTGCTAGTTAGATTCACCACCCATGCCTCCTCTCGCCGACGCTAGCCTTCTCTCCAAAAGTGTTGCTCTCGGATGAACAGTAACTTTTGCTATTTTTCCAGCATTTTCTCGCCCGGCAAACTTTAGATCGCTTGTTCTCCTTCATCCGACCTCCGATTGACCCGATTCTTTTTCCTAAATTCATCTAAAATTGAGCTCTATTGTTTGGTTCTGATTTTTCAGTTTTTGGAGTTCATTTGAATTTTATTTAAATTTATTTGTTGCTCTTTCTTTTCGCGCGTAGAATCCAACGTGGTTGAAGATCTGTCCGCTCCGCAGCAAGAACACCCAGAGAGTGTGCAAGATGGCAAGTCTCCTTTGATCATCTTGAACCTATGATTTTGAAATGTTTTAATTATTTTAAATTATGTGCATTGCTATTTACATACAACATTAATTCAAATCTTAGGGTATTAGTTAATCCCACCTTGTTATGCCCTCAATTGAGTTGAATGCCATGTACCTTTGTTACCCTAGAATTTCCTTTGTCTCAATAATGAGAGTATTATAATTATTTGTGCATAATAGAATGGTAGTATAATGCTTAGTCACGCTATTTAATACCTTTGAAATCTTGAAAGTGGGAAACTATGATTTGTTGTAATAACCTTGTGTTTATAAGTCTAGTGGTGATTGGAGTTGCCACTGATCTTTTAAAATAAAATAAAATGTGGAAATTGGTTTAGATTAGGGTGGATGGTTGGTTTGGGTTGGTGCGGCAAGCACGAGATCTTGTAAAGTGTATGTTCCACCCTAGTCAACTAAGGACCGACGCTTGTGTTTGTCCAGACTGAGCACTACCGTACAACCCTAAGTCTATATGGGTATGACCTAGCCGAGTAACTCATGATAGTCTAGTTTAGGTGCCACCAGTGGAAAGTGGATGCCAGGGATTTACTGGTTATTCACAGTGAGGGACAGGGATTTACTGTACTTACATGGCGCAAGAGGGGGCTTCGGATTGGGCAGATTTAACCCTTCTGCGGTGAAACCTCAGCGGGTGGTGTCTAGCTAGTCTAGAGTGAGGTAAAGGCTTTGTGATATTTTATCTGTGTCTCATGCCGAAGGAAGCGTGGTGACTGTTAAGATAATCTATCTCTTGGGGGTAAAGTTGTACAACCTCTGCAGAGTGTCAAACTATTCGAATAGTCGTGCCCACAGTCAAGGGCGGGCAAGGAATGCATTCACATGGTAGACTCTTTGGTTTTGGTTTTAAAATCAAAGTTTTGTATTCCGAGAGTGGAGGGAACTCTCGGAAGGGTATCCTGGCAGTTGGAGCCAGAGAGGGTGGATGGAACCCGCAGTTTTAAACTTGATCAATTGTAATTGGTTAGCTAGTGTTGGTAGATGGAACCTTCACTATAAAGTTAATGATAGTTCTGTTAAAACATTTACTTTGTTAAAATGATGCCTTCGAAAATATTTAGTAGTAATTGAAATAAAATATTGCTTTGTGCAAAAGAACCATATAACCCTCCTTTGTTAAGCCTTGCATCTATTGCATTTTTCCCAAGACTTGCGGAGTACTTTATGTACTCACATGCTGCACTAAAAATTAACTCAGAGGAATACGAAGCTCAAGAGGGAGACTACGACTACTTCGCGTGTGGATTCGATGAAGGATTTCCGGAGTACTAGGTCGCGCTTCCCCAGTCAATTGCCTGTGGCGTATTGATGGGTCTTCGCCGGATTTATCTTTTGCTTCCGCTGTGTTTTGTGAGTGTGTGAGGTCTTGAAACCTCAGTTGTAATAATGAGACCTTGCGGTCTGTACTCTTTACTATTGTAATAAACGTTGTTGGTTATGTAATCATCACTGTTTGACTGTGTGCACTAGCTTTGATCTGGGACTAGTGCTGTAATACACAGAGGGTCCGGGTTTGGAAATCCGGGGTCCCGACATGCTCGAAACTCTCCCCCTCAACCGATGCAAAGTGGGCTTCAAGATGCCCTTTGCCATCCCGTTTTGGCTTGCTAGCCTTATTCTCTCTGGAGCATCTGATTCGCCTTTCTGGGCTGCGGTCTTACCCTTCCTTCCTCTTTTCTTCGTCAAGGGCTTTCGCACCTTGTAGGTCCCGGTGTTGACTTCATAGCCAGTGGAGCTCCTAGATGGCTGAGTGACTTAGTTCTTTGCGGAGAACTTTGTCCTAAGCCTCCACAACCTGCATCATATCAATCAATTCGGCATATTCCTTATGGCCGTCATGACGATAATTGTATGCGGATTGTACTGCATTGGGGTGGAAGGTGGATAGGGTTCTTTCGATCTTCTGCTCATCTGTGATCTGCTTGCCACAGAGTTGCAGATTAGTACAAATCCTGTGCAAGGCAGAATTGTACTCCCTGACCGTCTTAAAATCGGCAAACCTCAGTCTGATCCACTCCTGCTCTGCTTGAGGAAGAATGGTGCACTTCAGCCTCTCAAACCTGCTTCTTGAGTGTGGTCTAGAGTGCTAGCGCGCTCTTCTTCACCATATACTCATTCTTGAGAGTGAGGCAGAGGTGGTGCCTGAGAAAATGAAGTGCCTGATCATTATCCTTAGGTTTGGGTTGAGCGTCATTCAGTCTGCCAATTCCAATAGCAGCGGAGCTTCCTGGCTCCAAGCACAATCTCGACATCGGATGCCTACGTCAAATAATTTTTGGCCATGCTGGGCCAGCTCCTCGAACTCTCAGTTCGTGATGCTAGTCATCTAAATGTGTATAAGTCTACTGTTGGTAGACATGCATGTAATAATTCACTGCCGGTAAATAAATGGTACAAAAGGTTCTCGCAATGTTTCAGAATTTTCTATGCATTTTCTATAAATTTTATTGCTAATTCAGTGATTAAAAGCAATTTTCAGTAATTACAATTAACCAAAATAGTAAATAAATACAGAAAATACAGAGAATAATAATGGCATAAATAAATAAGCTTCAAATGCTAAAAATAATTCAAAATTTGGATTCCCGAGGCCCTTTTATGCAAGAATATGAAATTTCAGTGAATTCTGCAATTTCTGGGGGTTTTTACGCAAATTTTCAGTTTAGAGACAAATTCGCGCAATTTTCTGAATTACAGAGGGGTTTTCTGCAAAATTCTGGACCCGCTCGTAAATTTGAGGGCTTATACGTAATTTTTGGAATTACGGAGGCCTCTCTGCAAAATTTGGGACTTCAATGAAAGTTTAAGGGCCGATCATTAATTTCCATATTCTACGGGGGTTTTGGTAAATCTGTGGTGCCGGCCCACTTCCCCCTTTTTTTGTTCGATCGGCCCATTCGCCCCCTTTTTTCGGTCCACTTGATCCGACCGGCCCACCTGGCCCGCCTTCATAGATCAAAGGGTCTGGGTAGGGTTTCCCCTACCCCATTCACGGTGGCGGCGGCGGGGCTCAAATCGGCTCAGGCGGCGGCGCACCTGAAGGCGGCCGGGCGCGCGGAGGAGACTGGGCGAGTGGCTCACTTCAGGCAAGCGACGCCGGCCGTGGACTCGGGAGACGGCACGGCTGCTACGGCCGGGTGGCTTGGGGAAAGGCGGCCGGGCGCGACTTCATGGCGGCGGCGCTGCAGATGAACCGGCTTCAGCTGAGGTCTGCGCGTGTGGAGCCAGAGTGGTGCACGGTCGAGACGGGGACAGCTGCAGGCCGGAGCAAGCTGGGGTGGCCGGGGTGCGGCCCGGCTACGGGCAAGGTGGGGTGACGCCGTGCGGCTGCGGGCCGGATGAGGCAAAGGCAGCCGGCGCCGTTCGGTTGCAGGCCGAACGAGGCGGAGGCAACCGGCGCCGTGCGGGGCTTGTGCTTGGTCAGTGGGGCCGAGGCCGGTGGCAGCGACACTATGCGAGCACGCGGAAAAACCAGTGGCGGCGGCGCATGGTCGGGGTTAAGCCACGAACGGTGGTGGCTTCGGGCGGTTTCCCCCAGTGGCGTCCAATAACCGACGGCGGCGGCCAACCAGGTTTGCGGCGCGCAGGCGAGAAGCCAAGCGGCCTGCGGCAAGCGCATTCGGGCGATAGCCAAGTAGCCGGTGGCGGCCATGTTGCTGGCTTCAGGCACTGCTATGGCCGGCGGGGCAGCCGGTGTGGTCTGGTGGCCAGCTGCAGGCCGGCGGCCGAGGTGCCGTGCGGGGCGGCACTGGCTGCAGGCCGGCGATCGATGGCCAACCGGCGGCAGGCCGGTGACCGACGCGTGCGGGGCCGGTCGGATGCATGTTTTTTATCTTTTCTATGCAAGACCCAAACAGGGGAATGCAAAATTTTTCTTTCGTGCAATGACTGTGCAGAAAAGATAATGCATATATTTTCGTTTCCAAACTACGATGCAATCATCATCTACCCCGTTTTGCAATCTACCGATCGACATTGTTCCGGCGATTTCAGATCTGCTCGCGGTAGATTTGGTGCGGATTTGCATCGCTCTACAGTGCAATCAACATCTACCCCGTTTCACAATCTACCGATCGGCATTGTGCCGGTGACTTCAAGTCTGCTCACGGTAGATTAAGGCGGATTTGCATCGTAGAGATTCAATCTAGAACACCAAAAGAAAATACAGATTCAAAAGCGATCTAGAAAATTCAATCTGTGCTTCGATGATTACCTCGTTCACCAGAGCGAAGTCGTGCTGATAACGTGTTGAGGAACCGTCGCTGGCGACCAGTCCGATCGATTCCTCTGCTTAGAACAAGAACGAATCAATCAAAGAACAATAGATTGAACACAGAGAGGTAGAGAGAACTCCCGGTCTTTCTTTATTGCTTTAGATTGCATCAGGTGTACATAATGAGGGGGTATAGGTCCCTATTTATAGTCTACGGTGGGGTGCCCAAATATGTCAGGACTCTTGGCGATAGGCCCAGTTTCCTAACAGTCATTACTCGGTAATGTTTGTTACGTTAATATATGGACCTAACATCGGTATGAATGGGAGCATTCCGGTAAGGTTTATGTTGAGGTGTGCTTGCAGCTGGAATCCAAAACAGAGGTCGTTACACGGTAATCACTACTACAAAAGAGGCTATACTGGACGGCTACATCACAGACGGTTTGACAAAACCGTCTGTGATTGACACTAACACAGACGGTTTTAATTTGGACACCGTCTGTGTTAGTGGTCGAGTATCACAGACGGTCCTTACCGATGAACCGTCTGTGATACTTTAGTATCACAGACAGTTTTTTATTAAAAACCGTCTGTGTTGTGTAGACTATCACATACGGTTCTTCTTAAGAACCGTCTGTGAATGTTCACAGACGGTTTTTGCAAGAACCGTCTGTGATGTCCCTTTGTCTGTCATATTCTATTCATGATTAGAGGTTAATATATAAGTACACATTGCTTCTAATAACTTAACTACAGAACTATTGAGACAAGAGATCACAAATTAAAGGCAAATTTATTAATTTCAATTAGAGGCAAATTTATTACAAAAGTCGCACAGGTAAAGAGTTTCCCATATTGTAATCTTTTGGGCTTCGTACGCTTCTTCTTCGACTTTGGGACTTGGAGGATCAGCCACTGACTTCTCGAACGCCGTTAAGATTGTCCTTGTCCTCAGCACTTCCTCCTCCAGCCTGGGCAAATAATCAGTAGCATAGCCCATAATGTCATAGAGGATAGCATGAAAAGATTCCTCAGAATCTACCGCTTTTGCTTGATCGGCAAGGCTATCCATCAGTCTCTTCAATGCGTGTAGAGCTTCTTCTGCTTTGCGCACATTGTGGAGAAGAACCATGGTAAGGGCTGTTTTCCTTTCTTGAGCGGCAGCGAGACGCTCCCGTCGACGGCGGATGATCAGGTCGAGCTGACGGATGCAAGTAAGTCGGGGAAGGAGAGCAGGGCGTGTGCAAAGAAGCTGCTCCAGCTGCAAATTGTTGGCCGCCTGTGTAAGGTTCCGGCCGAACAATTCTTCATGAACAGATGAGAGGAAGGAGATGATCACAAGAATAGTAGAAGCCATATTGTACGTACGTAGAAGAGACCTGGATTAGACGCGCATATTTACCCTTTAGCACAGACGGATCATATACCCAAACATTAATGATATAGACACTTCGTATAACGATCGAGAGACGTTAATTAGATGATTGAAACACGAAGCATTCTGAGATAAAGCTTATGACAGACGGTTTATACGGAACCATCTGTGATTAAACTTTCACAGACGGTTTATACTCACAACCGTCTGTGATATTTTCACAGACGGTTATTAACACTAACTGTCTGTGATAATTAAGAAATCACAGACGGTTCGTATTAAGAACCGTCTGTGAACTTTCACAGACGGTTCTTAATACGAACCGTCTATGATAATCTGGACAACAGAGACGGTTCGTGTTAATAACCGTCTCTAAAAATCACATGTCACCAATAATTGGCGAATACCCAGGATTTCTATCTCGACCGTCCATTCTCTCCACATCGAATGGCAGGCAGCAGTTCCTCCCACCACTCAGCCCTTATTAATAACCCCATCTACCTTTCCAGTGGTACTAGTCACGCGTGAGTTCATGCACTAGCTAGCTTCCTCTCCGCTGTGAGCTAGCGCCTCCGTCACGGCACGGCCGGCGGCTGGACAACACACTCTTGCCGTAAGTGTCGTAAGTGTGTCTTGTTCAGCCGCACGGTTGTGCCATGTAGGGTTCGTTAGCTTGTTATCCTGTAATAGATCGATCTGAATGTGTTGTTGTGCTTCCTTCATGCATCGCCCCTCCTCTATGAGCTAGCGCTTCCGTCGTGGCACGGCGGGTGGCTGGACAACACACTCTTGCCGTAAGTGTGGTAAGTGTGTCTTGTTTAGCTGCACCATCGTGCCATGAAGGGTTTGTTAGCTTGTTATCCTGTAATAGATCTGAATGTGTTCTTGTGCTTGCGTCTGTATTTGCTTGTGTTTCAGAGGGGGTGGGTAACATTATTTTATTGCTTGTTTCCGTATAGAGTGAATTATCACAGACGGTTTGTAGTGTAAACGTCTATGAAGGACTATCACAGACGGTTTTATATACGAACCGTCTGTGATACTCACTATCACAGACGATTCTTTTTGCGAACCGTCTGTGATATTATGGACATCACAGACGGTTCGTGTTAATAACCGTCTGGGATAAAGTAGACTATAACAGACGGTTCTTTATACTAACCGTCTGTGATAATAACCAATCATAGACGGTTATTAATATGAACCGTCTGTGATATTGTTTGTAACACAGACGGTGCGTATATAGAACTGTCTGTGTTGTCCAGATTATCACAGACGGTTCGTTTAAGGAATCGTCTGTGATAGCGCCCCTATAAATACCCGCAGCTAGGTCTGCGGAGTCCGCACTCGCGCACTCTCTTGTCTCCACTCTCCGGCGCCCCTGCTAGCTAGGTTTTGGTCCCTCCCACCGCCGTTCCCTCCCGACGCCCCTCGCTCCCACCGCCGGTCCCTCTCAATGCCGCTCCCTCCCGACGCCGCTCCGACGCCGGTCCCTCTCGACGGCGCTCCCTCCCGACGCCGCTTTCTCCGACGCCGCTCCCTCCCGACGCCGCTCCCTCCGACGCCGCTCCCTCACGACGTCGCTCCCTCCGATATGTTAGCTTTACGATATATGCTTGAAATGTTAGTTTTACGTTATATGCTTGATATACTTGATATGTTAGTTTTACGATATACTTGATATACTTGATATGCTTGATATACTTGATATGTTAGTTTTACGATATATACTTGATATGTTAGTTTTACGATATATGCTTGATATGTTAGTTTCACATGTTAGCTTGCTAAATTGTAGCATATAATATATCCTATTTATCTAGAAGGAAGTGACACTCCAGTTTATCCTGTTCGATGAACTTTGTTTAGGCCTTCAAAGGGCATAAAGCAAGTAACACACTCCAAAGTATCCGGTTCAATGAACTGGATACTCTGGTTTGTGTTATTTGCTTCATAAAACTTTGTTTAGCTCACTTGTTAGCTACAAGGTCTATTTGGAAGGCCCATAGCTCACTGCAGTTAGTCAATCGTTAGAACTTTGTCAAAGGGCATGAAGCAAGTGACACACTCCAGTGTATCTTGTTCAATGAACTTGATACACTGGTTTGTGTCATTTGCTTCATAGAACTTTGTTTAGTCTATTTGGAAGGCCCATAGCTCACTGCAGTTAGTTTTTTCTTAGAAGAGAGATGGCGTCCACACAGTCTTCGTCGTCGTCATCTGGGTCTCACGCTCCCAAGATTGCGAAAACTAAGCGTGGCCGAGGAGTATCGAAAAGGCCAGAGGGTCGAATGACCATCACGGTGGTCTCTCCGAATGGGGTCCCTCTAGAACCGACAAAAGCAGCGTCATCATTTTGGACTACCTGCGGGATAATTGGAAGGCAACGGGTCCCCATCACCATAGCAAGCTGGAAAGATTTGACAAAGGATCATAAAAATCAGCTATGGGAGGAAATTACAAATTCATTCGAGATCCCAGCAGAAGTATAGGGACTCGTGCAACGGCAGGCGTTCCTCATGATGGGAAAAGCATGGAAGAATTTTAAGAGCACTCTTGTGACAAAGTACGTGGCCAAGGATGTCACGCCCTTCACAAAGTATCCTTTCGTGTCGCCAGAAACATGGGAGGCCTTTGTGCAGATGAAGACAACGACCGAATTTGAACAACAAAGTGCGGCGCACAAGGCTCTCCAGTCACAAAACACGCACCCTCACAGACTCGGCACCACTGGGTACGCGGGTAAAATCTTGCAATGGAGGATGCAGGATGAGGTCGCAATCCGATCGGAGGCCTCTCCGCCATTTGCCGGGATCGCAAATGAGCACGCTCGAAACTGGTTAAGAGCGAGGTCATCAACCACATCTTCGGGTGTCTCTTTCAAAAACCCCGCAGATGAGGAAGTGTCCCAACGCATGGTAAGATATGTTAAACTATATAGTTGTTAACACCTCTTGAACTTTATGGGTTCAAAAATAAAATGATTAATTGCCTCTTGCAGCAATCATTGACTACCGAATCTTCTCGTGGCTCCTTTGAAGAATATAGGGAGAGAGATTTACTATCACAGGCATTGGGAAACAAGGAGCACCCAGGTCGCACACGAGGCATGGGGGTTTATGTACCTTGGAGGCACGGATTTCCAGATTACTCCGAGACATATAGGAGTAGGAAGAGATCCAAGGCGTACCGCAACGAACAAATAAAACAGAAGCTTCGTGCTCAAGTTGAGGAACAACTATCTGCCTCACTTCAAGAGCAGACTGCCTCACTTCGAGGAGAGATAGAATCATTGCGGGAAGAATTGAGACAAGTCCGCAACCAATCGCAACCCACTCCTACTACTGTGGTACCCAGTCCCCCTCAACGTCGCAGTAGCTGCGCGTCCACACCAATTTCTGAACATAGCGACGCCCACTTACCTGTTGATGACATTCAGGTAATGTACCTCTTTAAAATGGTACATAGATCTCTCTGGTGGACGCCTTAACTCATCTTGTGTCGTTATGTAGGAGCCCATGCCTTGCAGTCTCAAAGTCAGGCTTGTTGGCTCTATTCCCGTTGACGCTGGGCGCGGCATGGTGTATCCATTGCTGCCAGGGACGCTGGTGTATGGTGTACAAGTAGACACCGATTTCATAAAGGTCCAGGTGGACATGATTAATGATATTTTTAAGACCGTCCCTCTTGAGAAGCCCCCAAACGAAGAGATTAAGACATTAGGGGATGCCATCCACACATTCATTCAGTGGCCCAAGAGGGACATCGTCCTCGACATGTCTGTGCCACAATCTTCACATCCAGTGGCCCAAGAGGGACGTCGCCCTGGACCTGGCACATCAGCTCCGGTGGCTCCACCTCCACCTCCAAAACTAGTAAAGTCTGTTGCATCGGCTCCCGCCGAGATGCCACCGAGAACATATCATAAGCGAGGCTCCAGGGCTCATATGAAGAAAACTAAGCCGTGTCCCGTGCCATGGAAGTTTATTCTAGGAGTGTTGTTGGTGCCCGAGTCACAATTATCCTAGCTGGGTTTGATTTGCAATACATTGCATGCCTGGTACATGGAGAAGTCCAACATGAAGCCAATCCGGCAGAGTGCATTCACTCTGAAATATAATGAGACGCATTTCCTCCATGACTCGGGCTATATCGTCGTGACATTCGAAGATTTATTCTTACTATTCAATCTCGACGAACTCGACGCCTCACTTCTATGATGCTGGACACTGTAAGTGTATTGTACAATGAAGTTCTACATTCACGTTATACAGATAAATGTCATTAATCTTTCTTTATGTATAGATACATGATCCAAGAAGTCCGGCGATCGCGACGACCGGTGGGTTTCCTCGACCCTCACTTGGTCTCCGAGCAATCTATCAATGCAGATGCATCCTTCGTGCAAGGTTACATAACGAGGGGATTGATTGCTCACAACGACAAGGAGTACGTCATGGTACCCTTCAACCAAGGGTAAGTGCTTCACTAGTTGCCACACATATGTTTCATTTGTACTTTACATGCAGCATGAACTTAGGATTAATCACTATGGTGACACACATGACTAGGCATCACTGGATTTTGATTGTGATTGTACCAAAGTGGAGCAAGGTAATATACCTTGATTCCCTCCTTAGGAGCAACCACGACTTCAGTCGTGTGCAAGAAGTACTTAACAGGTAAACTCATTTCCTCCATACATAACTCTATTGTAATATTTCTTTTGTTTGCCACGGCCGAGGCTAACTTTTTTGAATCACGTAGGGCGTTTGCCGATTATGTTGCCCAAGGAGGAAGACACAACAAATCCAGTGACACGCTACGACACAACACGCGATTTCCGGTACCCGCTACAACACAACAATCCTATATTATACTTTGTTATAATGCCACTAGAATTGACAATACCGATGTATGTAATTCTATTTTTGCAGTGCCACCAGTAGCTACAGGGCAACGTATGTGGATTCTATGTTTGCCGCCATATGAAGGAAATCATGGATACTAAGATCAATGATCCAGAGGTTTGTCTGGTCCTTCCAATAATTATTATTTTCTGATTATATATATGTATATATATTTACACACACATGCTAATTAATGACTTAACATTGCTCCTAACGACAGCGGGTGGACTTCAACGAAAGTGCATATGATCTTGACAATCTCATCGACATTCGTGCAATCATCTCCCAATTCTTGCTAGCAGAGGTCATAATAAGAGGGAAGAGTTCCACGCCGGCAATGGTGATAATTAGATGTTGAAACATTAGATTCAATTGTACAAATCAAACAATTCCTTCAATTTAATTCATTTGTCAGATTTTGTGTAACGATTTTCATTCTATATATGTATGTGATCAGCTGGCAGTTTGTTACATTCATCTGTGTATCGAATTTTGTTGTAATTTACCTCAATTAACTTATATCTGTCATTTATCTGTAATCTGCTTGCTTGCTTGCTTTCAGAGGGCATGGCTAGCATATCCTGAGGCTAGCCAAAAAACATCAAATAAAATGGTTGATGCACTTGCTATCACAGACGGTTTGTTGTTAAAAACCGTCTGTGATACAATATCACAGACGGTTTCAAAGAGTGCCGTCTGTGGTATGAATGATATCACAGACGGCCTTTATTACTAACCGTCTGTGATATTACAATATCATAGACGGTTTTTATTACTTACCATCTGTGATATTGTGTATATCACAGACGGTGTTTATAAAAAACCGTCTGTGATAGTCGTGTATCACAGACGGTGTTTATAAAAAAACCGTCTGTAATGTGAGTTATCACAGACGACTTGGGAGCCGTCTGTGATAACCACCTACTATCACTGACACCTAAACACTGACAGTTCAGGAACCGTCCGTGATAGGGCTGTCTGTAGCAGTGAATGTTGGTTACGTTACATTGGGTCATATGTACATGGACGTAACCATAAGAAACCTAACGTCGGTATGAATGGGAGCATTCCGTTGATCAACTCATGACTCATGTGGGACCCTAGATGAAACTACTGCATTATTCTCTAATTAATAGATTGTGCTCACAGTACATTGCTAAATCATCTCATACACAATAAAAACCATACCAAGCATTATATTACAATAATCAGAATTTAAATAAACCATGTCATATCAAGTATACAATAAGAACACTCAGGCCAAATGATTACATTTCAGACCAAAGCACGTATACCTTACAGACCAGACCATCACATCGCTCGCAAGAAAAAAAACACACCAAACCACTTATACAAATGCAGACATCAACAGATATAAGATTGCATAATATCACTGCAAAGAATTATATTGTATGGGTAACTCCAGTCTCCTATATGACACTCCACGGTTTGCATGCACTTGCCACGTATTTAATTATAAGCTCGTATGCAGCGGTCGACTTCACTTCTTTTCTTCCTTGCCATCACCTAGCATATTGTCAAGGCAAAAATTAGTCTTTTGCATCCAGTAATTACGGTCAGTACGTCAAAGTCATCCTAAAACATCCAAGATTCTGAGGGGACATGTTTATTTGCAAATTTTTGTGTTAAAAGGTGATTTGCAATGTAACGGAAACAAGCAAGATTGACGTACATAATAATTAGTTATAGTATGTCGTCTTGATTTCTCTCTATTTATGCACACAAATTTGCAAGTTTGCGTGTCCTACACATCCATGATTCTGTGGGGACTTTTTTTTTGGAAGTGAACATGTACGCGTACGTACGGTTATGCTAACGAGGCAAAATTAATTTCATGTCTCACGTAACTAAAGAGGGAAAAGGTTAAACTAACGAAATTAGCAAGGTGATTTTTTATTTTCTGTGTCTTGTTTATCCTTCCAAGATTTCCTCTTGCTCACTACTACGCAGTGAATGTCCCCCGAATGGATGTCGGCATGAAAACTTAAAGCGCATGAGTAAGTTGAATACCCTATATATACGTATATATAGACCATACTAGTCACCAACATACGTATACTCTGATTAGCAAATTTTACTGCTCTACGGTTTTGTGCACATAGTTGCTTACTCTGTTTGTGCAATGGGGCGCATGACCCGCCAGCGGCTGCAGCCAGAAAAATTAATGAGGACAAGAACAGTAGAATCCTTGCAATTATTGTTCTTCTACTATATAATTTTTTTGACCATGTAACTTAAATATAATAATTTTTTTCTTTAGTTAAATGACTTCAGAAATCATGTTGAAGGAAAAACTAATAAAAAAGTACAGCACAGCTTGGAACTGATAATCATTAATTAAAAGCTAGCAACAGTAAAAATGAATTTGAAAACACTAAATCTTCTAAACTAAGGTGGCAGTATATTATACGTTGGAGCGGAGATATGTACTGCAACGCTTCGACCACATGCTGAATTGGCTATACGTTGGAGCGGAGATATGTACTGCAACGCTTCGACAACATGCTGAATTGACAACAACGCTTCCTAGTGAACGTCATATATATTACCTGAAACAAACCGAAAACTTCAAAACAAATTTGATTTTTGATTTCCTTTGATTCTAGCCAAATTCCGCACTCAAATCTCACCATCCAAGCCCTAACTCCCGTGTTGCATTGCTTCAACCGCGGTTTTTTGTGCAATCACTGTTCACCACCGAAAATATCTTGCCGCCGCCTGTTTTGCCACCGCCTATAAGGAACTGCAGGCCTTGAACTTGGAGATAGTAGAGAAAGGCACTCTAGCTACCATGGAAATTCAACCAAGTTTAGAGGAGCAGATTATGGTTGCTCAGCAAAAAGATCCAGCTATAATAAAATGGAAAGGATTGATAGGAGCAGGGAAAGCTCCTAACATGAAGGTTGATCAGGATGGTACCCTATGGTACGGGAAGCGTATAGTTGTACCTCATCAAAAGAATCTCAAGGATCTGATATTGAGGGAAGCTCATAGCTCTCCGTACTCCCTGCACCCCGGAAGCACCAAGATGTATCAGGATATGAAGCAATTCTGCTGGTGGCCCCGTATGAAGAGAGACATAGCTGAACATGTAGCCTGTTGTGATGTGTGTCAGAGAGTGAAAGCAGAACATCAAAGGCCAGCAGGACTACTACAACCATTAAAAATACCCCAGTGGAAGTGGGAAGAAGTCGGGATGGACTTTATCACGGGACTTCCACGAACCAAATCTGGATATGACTCCGTATGGGTCGTGATTGACAGGCTGACTAAGGTTGCACATTTCATCCCCGTCAAAACCACATACAAGGGAGATAAGTTAGCCGAGCTATATATGTCACGCATAGTATGTTTACACGGTGTACCAAAACGGATAGTCTCGGATCGAGGTTCCCAGTTTACCTCGCATTTTTGGGCTAGCCTGCATAAAGCTCTCGGTACTTACTTGGATTTTAGCACCGCATACCACCCCCAGACAGATGGTCAAACGGAGAGAGTGAATCAGATATTGGAAGATATGCTTCGGGCTTGTGCTCTAGATTTTTCTAAGGATTGGGATCGATGCCTACCCTATGCTGAGTTTGCTTATAACAACAGCTATCAGGCCAGTCTTCAAATGTCACCCTTCGAAGCCCTGTATGGTCGACAATGTCGAACCCCTCTACATTGATCAGAAGTAGGGGAGAACTACATTTTCGGGCTAGATACTTTAAGGCAGGCTGAAGAAAAGGTTCGCCTAATTAGAGATCGACTGCAAGCAGCCCAGTCCAGGCAGAAAAGTTATGCAGACAAGAGAAGAAGGCCACTAAGATTTGAAGTGGGAGATCACGTTTATCTGAAGGTATCACCCTTGCGAGGAGTTAAACGATTCAAAGTCAAAGGCAAGCTTACCCCGCGATATGTTGGACCATTCCCAATTGTGTCTAAAAAGGGGGAAGTTGCCTACCAGCTTGCACTACCTCCGAATCTATCCGACATACACGACGTCTTCCATGTGTCCCAACTGAAGAAGTGTCTACGAGTACCTGAGGATCAAGCTCCATTGGAGGCAATCGAGATTGAAGAAGACCTAACCTACAAGGAGCGCCCGATCAAGATCTTGGACACCGTAGAGAAGACGCGAACTCAAACCATTCGCATGTGCAGAGTACAATGGAGCCATCATTCCAAGAGGGAAGCCACGTGGGAGCGTGAAGACCAATTAAGGAAAGACTACCCCAACCTGTTCGCTAGCTAGACTGAATCTCGGGGTCGAGATTCTTTTTAAGGGGGGTAGGTTTGTAACATCCCGAAAAATTAGCCATTGTAAATTATGGAGCTTTTGAAGATACTTTGCAATATATTTCATTCTTGATTTGGATTTCATGGTGATTCTTTGAGATTTTTGGTTAAGGTTCCCACAATTTGAAATAAAAAGAAAATATACAAATAAGAAGAAATTTCAGGTTGTAATTAAGAATCTGAAAAGATGATCCAAAAATTAGGGGGGGAAAGAATTTAAGTTAAAAACCTAGAAATTTACATCTGAATTCATACCATTGTGAAACAAAAAAAAATATATAGCAAGGGTGGGATGAAGCCAGGCCGGCTGAAACCAGCCCAGCCCCGCCGGCCGTGCGGCCCGTTTTCCAGCTCGGTCCAGCCGCGCGACGCGCGCGCGCGCGTGCCTCTGGCAAGCGGGCCCTTCACGCCCGCGTCTCCTTCTGGGCCGCCACCTAGCGGGTTCCGATGTGCGCCACGCCGCCTCGCCTGCGCCATCCCCCGTCCTCTTCCCGCTCTCGCTCGGCCGCCAGATCCGTCTGCCGGGCCACGCGGATTCATCTGAGCCGTTGCTCTTTCCTCTCCCTCTCCCGCTGACGGTTGGGTCCGCCCTGTCAGGGTCTTCTTCCCCCTTCGCCCCGACTCCTCTCTTTGCGCGGGGACAGCACCGCGCGCCTCCGTGGCGCGCATGCGACGGCTCCGCCTGCCTGTGTCGTCCCGTCGCCATGGTGGAAAAAGCCTACGGAGCTGACGCCATCACTGGATCCACCGCCTCCGCCCACGGTTCGGCACCACCGCCCCCGGTTTCTCCCCGCCCCGTCGCATCGGCCCGGCCACGTGGCGCCGATCTTCTGCCCCGCTCCCCCCTCGCGCGTGAGAAACCGCAGAAGCAGAGGAGACCGCGCGGGCGTGGGCGTGCTGCGTCACGCACAGTGCTCCTGGCATTAATGCCGCCCGCGTCACCCCTGCCTCCGCCACCTGCTCCGACGCGACCGCGCGGGAGCCGCCCGTTGCCAGCTCCCCTCCGAGCATGTATATAGGGCAATAAACCCTCCGTTGAGTTCCCCACACCGCTCTCTCCGTTCATCAAAAGGTAATCGGGTATTCGTGCCCGGTAGCCGCCGGCGAGCTTTTTCTCCCCCAACTCCGGCGAACTAACTCCCCGTGGTTCTTTTGTCCCAGAGCCCAATTCCTGGCGCCAGGACAGTCTCCAGAGCGCTGCGAAGCCTCCCCGACCTCCACTCGAGCTCCCCGTCGTCCGTACGCCGCCGTCGCCGAGAGCCTCCTCGAGCCGCCGCCGCAGCTCGACGCCGACCCATCTCCGGACCTCCTCGGCCCTTGACGACCGCGTCACCGTCTTCACCATAGCGCGAGGATCGCGTTTCGGCACTCACCCGAAGCTCCCCGACATTCCCCCACCGCCGGCCACCGCCGACCCCGACTTCTCTGCCCGACCCCGCTGCCGACCCACCTCAAGGGGATACATTGCCCAATAGAGGTAGGCAAAGCCTCCCCCGCTCACTTGGCTATCAACGCTCTCTTCTCCCTCCCAACTCCCCGGCCGCGCGCGTTCGAGCCTCCGGCTCCGCAGCGCTGGGTTGAGTTTTCTCAATTTTATTTCGGTCTGACAGGTGGGCCCCACCTGTCAGCCACTGCATTTCCGAGTCCCCACTGACCGCTGGGCCCCAACGGTCAGTGAGACATCTAAGCAAGGACCGTACTGACATGTGGACCCCATGAACAGTAACCGGACCCACATGTCAGTAGCACAGAGAACCAAAAAGTAAATAAAAATGGAAATTAAAATGAATCAGAGGCTGACAGTGGGCCCCACATGTCAGAATTTAATTATTTTTGGAATTGACTGGAACCGAGAACTTTGACTGCTTATAACTTCTTCATTTTAGCTCCAAATTGAATGAAACAAAATTTTAAATTCATTTAAATTCAAGATCTATCTAATGGAACCAGAACCATAATTTTTGAAGTTTATTTGATTTTCTGGTGGTATTTTGAGTGATTGGTTGTTTTTCTTTTATTTGGGTATTTCGCACGATTATATAGCGTACGAGGCTCAGGAGGAAGAAGCAGAGGCAGCAACCTTAGAAGCTCAAGATCATCAAGAACCCGATCCCTGTGACCAAGGCGAGTCAATACTTTGATCATGTTGAACCTACATTTTATGCAAACTACTTTCGTTTAAATTATCAAATTGCATGCTGTTACTTTATGTGCAAAATATGTTGATTTAAAACTTTAGCTAAATGCCCATTGCTCAACTTGATTAAGTATTACACCCCTCTTTGGAATATTGCATATGTGAGCCTTGTCGCCTAGTGGAAAATCTTATAATGGTTAGCATTCGAAAATAAGTCCGGCGAGGGGCTCGGGGAGGCGGCCGACGAGGGTTCGGGGAGGCGGAGGCGACGACGGGCTCGGGATTTAATTAGATCTAGATCGAATAACTGCGCAGCACACAGGGAAAACCCTAGCCAGAGGGTATATGTAGGGAGGTTATCACAGATGGTTCTAAACTTAGAACCGTCTGTGATATTTATCACAGACGGTTCTAAGTTCAGAACCGTCTGTGATAAGCCTTTGCGACTGTAGTTATTAAGATAACACCAATAACCACAGCTGCATTCATATCCACCACCAAACAGCTGCATTCATATACAACACCAACCAGCTGCATTCATATCAACCATCACATGTACATCACACATATACATAAATGCCAATACACATATACATTTTCACATATACATTTTGTCACACATTTTCACATATACATCTCAAAATTGACTACATCACACATTTTCACATATACATCTCAAAATTGTCACACATTTTCATATATACATCTCAAAATTGTCACACATTTTCACATATACATTCTTATTGTACTTGCTTAATTATTTCCTTTTAAAAATTAACCCTTCATCATGATCAATGCGTACGTAACTAGTTTCGTCACGTTGTTCATCGTCGACCCTTATGCCATTTCCAAAAGGAGGTAACTCGTCAAATTGATTGTATTCCTCCTTGTCCACTACATTCTCCACTCCGACAATTCTCCTTTTTCCATGAAGAACTACATGGCGTTTCATATTTGCTGGGTCGGTTACATAGAAAATTTGAACAACTTGATTGGCGAGTACGAATGGTTCGTCTTTGTACCCGACACGTTGGAGGTCCACGGTCGTGACACCGTACTTGTCAACCTTCACCTGTGGGAGATGCACCCAACGGCAGCGAAATAAGGGGATCTTGAAAACCACATAGTCGATCTCTCAAATCTCTTCTATGAAGCCATAGTACGAGTTTCTTGACCCATCGGTAGTGAATGCATCTATGCGGACACCACTGTTCTGGTTAGTGCTGTTGACATCCTGAGACTGCGTATAGAATGTGTACCCATTTATGTCATATCCTTGCCATGTCACAACTGTAAATGTCGGCCCTTTTGCCAACCATGTCAGCGTCTCACTCGGTGAGCTCCTAGCGATTTGCTCCTTCAACCATTGGTTGAACCAACGGTTGTGTTGTCTCATGATCCAAACATCCGGTCGCTCTGGATTCTGTTGCCGAAGCACATCCTTGTGCTGGTCCACATAAGGCGCCACTTCAGTCATGTGTTGCAACACCGTGAAATGGGCTTGAGTGTATGTGTGTATATCTGGAGTGATTGCTTTCCTTCCGATAGTTCTGAGACCCTTCAGCCTCCCCTCATGACGAGATTGATGGACATCTATTGGTTGAATCTGAGCCATATAATCGACACAAAACTCAATGACCTCTTCGCTTGCATAACCTTCGACGATGCTGCCCTCCGGCCGAGAACGATTCCGTACGTAGGACTTAAGAATTCCCATGAACCTCTCAAATGGGTACATGCTACGTAGGAATACGGGCTCGCACATTTTTATCTCCCACACAACATGAACAATGAGATGGACCATGATATCAAAAAACGAAGGAGGGAAATACATTTCAAGGTGACATAGAGTCATCACCACCTCGTCCTGCAGAGCATCTAGTCCTTCGGGATCGATGACCTTCTGAGCAATTGTGTTAAAGAAATAACATAGCCTCATGATTGTCTCTCGTACTTTGATCGGTAAAATATTTCTAATTGCAATAGGGAGCATCTGTGTCATCAGCACATGACAATCATGAGACTTCATGCCATTTAACTTCAAATCTTGCATCGAAACAAGTTTCTTCACGTTGCCGGAGTAACCAGATGGAACTTTGACACCATGCAAGCACTGGCACTGTTCTGTTTTCTCAGCCTTGGACAGAGTGTAACACGCAGGGGGAAGGTACGTTCGTCCATTATCAGTGCTTGTCGGTGCTAACTCAGGCCTGATGTCCATGTCAGCCAAGTCAAGCCGTGCGTTGACACCGTCCTTTGTTTTATCACGGATGTTCAGTAAGAGACCAATCAAGCTGTCGCACACATTCTTTTCTACGTGCATGACGTCGATGCAGTGCCGAACATCTAGGTACTCCCAATAAGGTAAGTCCCAAAATATTGATCTCTTCTTCCAGGTGTTCTTCTCATGAGCCCTCAATTTACGTCCCTTTCCGAGGACAACATCTAAATCCTTAACCATATCATAAACCTCGTGTCCCCTTAAATGCCTTGGAGCTGAACCATCTTCCTTCTCTCCGTCAAATTGTTTCTTCATCTTGCGGTATGGGTGAGCCCTCCGAAGGAACCGGCGGTGACGCATGTAGACGGTTTTGCGTGAGTGTCTCAGCCACACACTCTCGGTACCATCTAAACAGTGAGTACAAGCTTTGGCACCTTTTGTACTATGGCCCGATAGGTTACCAAGGGCAGGATAATCATTTATGGTGCAGAATAATAAGGAGCGCAGAGTGAAGTTCTCTCGGTTGTATGCATCCCATACCTGTACCCCTTCGTTCCACAGTACTTTTAGATCTTCCACCAACGGTGCTAGGAACACATCGATATCATTCCCAGGTTGTTTTGGCCCTTGGATAAGTATCGACATCAAAATGTACTTTCGCTTCATACACAACCAAGGAGGAAGGTTATAGATGCAGAGAGTCACGGGCCATGTGCTGTGTCGGCTGCTCATGCTACTGAAAGGATTCATTCCATCTGTACTCAGTCCAAACCTTATATTCCTTGGTTCTGCACCGAACTCTGCAAAACTCCTATCGATGTTTCTCCACTGCGCAGAATCAGCAATGTGTCTTATCATTCCATCCTTCTTGCGCTCCTCCGAGTGCCAACGCAGCAGTTTTGCCTCCTTTGGATTTGCAAAAAACCTTTTCAAACGGGGAATTATAGGAAAATACCATGCCACCTTAGCAGGAGGTCCTTTCTTCGCCTCTGTTCCCTCGCCATCATCTGATTGATTGTTACGTTTGTATCGGGATGCGTTGCACACCGGACATACATGCATGTTTGCATACTCTTTACGGTAGAGGATACAGTCGTTCGGGCATGCATGTATTATTTCTACTTCCATTCCCAATGGATAAAGAACCTTCTTAGCTTTATACGTGGTTTTAGGCAACTCATTTCCCTCCGGAAGCATGTCCGCTAAAAGACCTAGCAGCGCCGTGAAACTCTTGTCGGACCAACCGTTGCTTGCCTTCAATTTCAACAGTTCAAGCACGCTCGACAACCTCGTGTACTTACAGCCCGTGTACAAAGGTTTCTCTGAGTCCTCCATCAAGCCACGGAATTTAACATACTCTCTCTCATCATAGTTCTCTTCTACATCGCGAAGCATCTGATCCAGATTATCATCGTGCAACCTATCCGAATCCGAGCCACAATCGACATCAGCCGGCGGCATGTCATTCACTTCACCGGTGATGTCATCCGGGGGCATATCATTCACTTCACCGGCGATGTCATCTGGCGGCATATGATCATTCACTTCGCCATGACTGGTCCAACACGTATAATCCTTTTTGAAACCCCTCCGAATCAAGTGCGCTTCAATTTGCCCTCGGTTCTTAAACATCTTCAAATTCTCGCAGTCAGTGCATGGACAACACATATATTCCACCCCCTTATTCAACATATCCTCCTCGGCGGCTCTTATAAAAGCAAAAACGCCATTAATGTACTCTTCACTCACACGGCTCGTGGCATACATCCAGCTTCGGTCCTATGTTACGTACATATATAACAACTTAGTATTAAAATCTAGATTAACTAATTATAACTACATATATACCGGCCACATTTATTATATTGAGACTTAATTTGCTAGCTCAATTCATATTGCAAACACAACAGCTATTATATAACCAACAATTTTGCAAATTAACCATCTTCAATAACGTACCACTCATGGATTACTAAGACCTAAATTGTAATGCAATTAAAGAAAAAATAAATTTCATTACTAACCATATCTACAGCAACCAGGAAAGTCTGGAATCTTAATTCAAAGCTCAATCTCTGCCTCTTCCCACCAAATTAACTGGCCTGAAATCGCCTAGCTTCCTCCCGAGTGAAAAAGTGCGTATCAGTGGCTAGATCTGGATCGAAATGAAGACAGATGCGGTCTGAGCAGTGCAATAAATGCCTTAGTCATTATCACAGACGGTTTTTAACTAAAAACCGTCTGTGATAACTAGCTTATCACAGACGGTTTTTTATTAAAACCGTCTGTGATAAATATTATCACAGACGGTTTTTTATAAAAAACCGTCTGTGATAAGCTTCATGTCAGAACGCTTCGCGCGTGTTTCCATTGCCAGAACGCTTCGTCTTTCGATCGTCTAATTAACGTCTCTCAATCGTTATACGAAGCGTCTATATCATTAATGCTTCGCGCGTGTTTCCATTGCCAGAACGCTTCGTGTTTCGATTGCCAGAACGCTTCGTGTTTCGATCGTCTAATTAACGTCTCTCGATCGTTATACGAAGCGTCTATATCATTAATGTTTGGGTATACGATGCTAAAGGTTAAATATGCGTGCCTAATCCAGGTCTCTTCTACGTACGTACAATATGGATTCTACTATTCTTGTGATCATCTCCTTCCTCTCATCTGTTCATCACGAATTGTTCGGCCGGAACCTTACACAGGCGGCCAGCAATTTGCATCTGGAGCAGCTTCTCCGCACACGCCCTGCTCTACTTCCCCGACTTTCTTGCATCCGTCAGCTTGACCTCATCATCCGCCGTCGACGGAGGCGTCTCGCTGCCGCTCAAGAAAGGGAAACATCCCTCACCCTGGTTCTTCTCCACAATGTGCGCAAAGCGGAAGAAGCTCTACACGCATTGGAGAGATTGATGGATAGCCTTGCCGATCAAGCAAATACGGCAGATTCTGAGGAAACTTTTCATGCTATCCTCTACGACATTATGGATGCTGCTGATCATTTGCCCAGGCTGGAGGAGGAAGTGCTGAGGACAAGGGCAATCTTAACGGCGTTCGAGAATTTAGCGGCTGATCCTCCAAGTCCCCAAGTCGAAGAAGAAGCGTACGAAGCCCAAAAGATTACAATCTGGGAAACTCTTTACCTGTGCGACTTTTGTAATAAATTTGCCTTTAATTTGTGATCTCTTGTCTCAGTAGTTCTGTAGTTAAGTTATTAGAAGCAATGTGTACTTATATATTAACCTCTGATCTAGAATATGACAGACAAAGGGACATCACAGACGGTTCTTGTTAAAAACCGTTTGTGAACATTCACAGACGGTTCTTAACAACAACCGTCTGTGATAGTCGACACAACACAGACGGTTTTTAATAAAAACCGTCTGTGATATTCCAGTATCACAGACGGTTCAGCGGTAAGAACCGTCTGTGATACTCCTTTTTCCCGCCACAAATACCACAGACGGCCTTCAAATTAAAACCGTCTGTAATAGTGTACATTACAGACGGTTTCACAAAACCGTCTGTGATTTGGCATCTACTATTAGCCTTTCTGTAGTAGTGAGCGTCGCAGCAGTCCTGCGACGGGTCCGACGTCGGGTTCGTCATCGCCGCGGCCGCCGGCTGGCACGTCATGAACTCGTCGTTGCTCATGTTGCACACGGCGTGAGCGGGCTCCGGGGCCGCGGCGAGGGCCACCGCGACGACTAGGAGGGCAGCCAGCGCCAGCGCCTTCTTGGCCATGTCGCACACTACTGCGTCTCGCTGGATTTGGGAGCGCTTGGCCGGTGCGGGAATTATTGATTGGTTGGTGGCTGTGGCTATGTGATAGCTGGAGGTTTGTCCGCGCGGGCAGGGGCTTTATAGCGTGACGGGTGGCAGTTTTTGGCTGTTGGGACTTGCAAGTTTTTGGTTGTGAGGGAAGGTCCCTGCCTTTCAATTGCAACCGTCTTATACTGTTGTATTTTCAGTTTTTGGTTTTGTTTGGTTCTCAATACTAAAGATAGCATTGCACAGCGTACACCTTACTTTAGCAATCTTTTGGAAAAGCAAAGGCAACGTACACAGGAGAGAACAAAAACAAAAGGAACACGCATTCGCTATTGCGGCTAACAGCGTGAGCGCTGCTGTGCAATATCGGGAGAACACGGGTGCTAGCCGCTCAAGGTCCCCTGCCGTCGCCGTCGCTAGCTAGCCCGTGATGCTCTCTTGTAGGTTTGCCCCATCTCCAGTCGCACATGTCAGCGCTCCCAGTTGCGATCAGGTTCACGGGAGGCGGAATGAACGAGCGTGGCCGAGAGGCTTTTCCAGGACGATCTGGTGACGTGGCCATGCCACGGGGAGTTTGATGCTCAGCCGTCCTTGCGGTTGGATTCGCATCCTGTCGTGTATGGATGGAAGCAGCAGAGGTGGCGCGATCTCATAAGGTCTTGGGAGATGTTTGGTTTGGTGATTCGAAATGTTTAGGATGGAGCTAGATGAGGATCAGTTGACACACCCTTGGAGTTTTCGCGCCATGCGTTTCTCGGCGCTCATCTAGTTTCTGATTCGATGGCTCGTACGCTTAGAAAGATGAGTGGTCCTGTTCGTGCTGAAGATCCTGTTATTTTTGCTATAGCCGATAGTTTTATCTATATTTTTTTTAGAATATCTATATTTTTTAGATGGTGGTAAACGGCGAAGATAACAACGTAGATGGTGCATATGGTTTGAACTTGAGAAGTCATTTGGAGAAATTGTCCAATTTATCATGTCTTTTGAAAAAGCCGAAGCTAAAAGGAAGGGGATCAAAATCTAGGCGTTGAATTTTCGGGCATAGCTACATTGGAGGCTGCTTGGCTTGGCTCTCCGGTGAACCTCTCAAAAGACATGGCGCCTTGTGACTGTAGTTTGGAGGGTGAAAAATTCAGGATGCATATGAATTGTCAACGACTTCACAAAGAGACCAAGGACTTCGTTTCATTGAAATTGTGTGATCGGCTCGCAGTCGCAAGAGTTTGTCCTGTGCCGATAGGTGGCAATACTTCTGCCAGCGACGGCACATCATGTACTACCGATGTAACTCTAAATGGCGAACAAACACCATGTCGATGTCATTTTCTGTGATCCTTTATCTAATCATGCCCTGATAAGCCGTGCATGCGATCTTTTATTCTATTTTTCAGCCCACGGCAGTCACCTCAGCATGCATGGCAATGTGCTCCTAATTTTCTTCCCCTATGATAAAGACGTGGTCGCCATACTCCGTAACCCAATGATCTGAAACAATGACGACCTAGTGTAAATGTGCCAATAAACGTTGATTGTAATAGGTCGTCTAAAAAACAGCATTCTAATAGGTCAGATCTGGTTAAAATTTCCAACAAAACCAATTGGTCACCTCCATGAAAAGCTGGTGCAGTTAGTCTACTGCGATCAAGCTGAAATCCAGATTGAGTCATAACCTTAACGCCTATAATTGAATCATAATCTGAACTATTTGAAATAATCTTGACTTCGAGTCCAAGACGTAGTAGAGTCCGTCTCCGCACTACTACAAAAGAGGCTATACTGGACGGGTACATCATAGACGGTTCATACGGAACCGTCTGTGCTTAAACTATCACAGACGGTTCATACTACCAACCGTCTGCGATATTTTCACAGATGGTTATTAACACGAACCGTCTGTGATAATCGAGACAACATAGACGGTTCGTGTTAATAACCGTCTGTGAACTTTCACGGACAGTTCTTAATACGAACCGTCTGTGATAATCGAGACATCACTGACGGTTCGTATTGATAACCGTTTATGAACTTTCACAGACGGTTCTTAATACGAACCATCTGTGATAATCGAGACATCACAAATGGTTCGTATTAAGAACCGTCTGTGATAATCACATGTCACCGATAATTGGCGTATACTTAGGATTTCTTTCTCATCCGTCCATTCTCTCCACATCGAATGGCAAGCACCAGTTCCTCCCACTGCTCGGCCCTTATTAATAACTCCCCATCTACGTTTCCGCCAGTACTAGTCACGCGTGAGTTCATCCACTAGCTAGCTTCCTGCATGCATCTCCCCTCCGCTGTGAGCTAGCGCCTCCGTCGCGGCACGGCGGGAGGCTGGACAACACACTCTTGCCGTAAGAGTCGTAAGTGTGTCTTGTTCAGCCTCACCGTCGTGCCATAAAGGGTTCGTTAGCTTGTTATCCTGTAATAGATCTGAATGTGTTCTTGTGCTTGCCTTTGTATTTGCTTGTTCCTCCACAACGCCGACTACTGCCGTGAGCTGGTGCCTCCGTTGTGGCATGGCGAGAGGCTAGACAACACACTTTTGTCGTAAGTGTCATAAGAGTGTCTTGTTTAGCTTCAATGTCGTGCCACGAAGGGTTCGTTAGCTTTTTATCTTGCAATAGATCTGAATGTGTTGTTGTGCTTGCGTCTGTATTTGCTTGTTTTCAAATGCCATGGGTAACATTACTTAATTTCTTGAGGCTAGCCAAAAAACAGAAAAAATTTCAGGTATAGAGTGAACTATCACAGACGGTTTGTGGTATAAACCGTCTATGAAGGACTATCACACAAGGTTCTATATACGAACCGTCTGTAATACGCACCAATCACAGACGGTTCGTGTTAATAACCATCTGTGATAATGTAGGACTATCACAGACGGTTCTATATACGAACCGTCTGTGATACGCACCAATCACAGACGGTTGGTATTACGAACCGTCTGTGATATTTTGGACATCACAGACAGTTCGTATTAATAACCATCTGTGATAATTCACAGACAGTTATTAATACGAACCGTCTGTGGTATATTGGTTTCACAGACCGTTTGTGGTTGGGACCGTCTGTGATATTCTGCACTATTAATTACTGGGCGTACTTGCTCGATATCGACACAGATCTGTCTTCATTGCGCTGCATCGGTGGAGCAAGGCGGCCGGCTTTAGGGAGTTCGTGGTGAAAACATATCGCCGTCTTCTTAGTGATCTGATCAGAGGTTAGTACTCAATTACTTTTAATAACTTATATGCATGCATGTTTTTGTAATTGAAGGCCGGAGATGATAGCTAGATTTTTGTTTAATTTAAATCTAGCTAGCTAGCTAGGTTTAGAAAGATAATGTTAGTTTGCTCGATTTCAGAATGGGTAAGTACTACCTAACATTCTTGCTTAACATTATTATGTCATGAATACGTGGCTAGCTAGCTATATACCTACGTAATATATATATAGATGCATGTCATGTACGTGTAAGTATATATAGCTAGTCTGATTTGCTATGTAGTAGAGGTAATAATCATTTTTGACACCCATTTGTTACTTGTGTAGCATAGATGGACCGAAACTGGATGTACATTGAGAACCGTGTGAGTGAAGAGTACATTAATGGCGTGTCTGCTTTTAGAAGAGCGGCCGAGCTGGATATGTTGAAGAAGGGGATGACATATATGTACTGTCCATGCATTGATTGTGATAATCTCAAGATGTTTAGCAACTCAGCGCAGATCGAAGCTCACTTGATTCGAAGGGGTTTCAGAAAAGGGTACAAATGTTGGACCTGTCACAGTGAAGAGAAGAGTACACAAGAAGGTAGTTATGACATAGTCGAAGGAGACAACGATATGCCAATTGTGGACTGTTCTTTCGATCATGAGGATAGGTCGTAGGATGACAATCTGGATCAGATGTTATGTGATGCAGAAGGGAACTATAGTGAGAGAGAGTTTGGTAAATTCGAGGGCTTCATGGAGGACTCGGGGAAACCTTTATTCCTGGGCTGCAAGCCGCAATACACGAGGTTGTCATCAATTCTAGAACTGTTGAAATTGAAGGCAAACAATGGTTGGTCCGACAAGAGTTTCATGGCATTGTTAGGTATCCTAGCAGACATGCTTCCAAAGGGAAATGTGTTGCCGAGAACCACCTACCAAGCTAAGAAGATTCTTTGTCCATTAGGAATGGAAGTAGAAAGAATACATGCATATCCGAATGATTGTATCCTATACTGTAAAAAGTATGCTAGCTTACATGTTTGTCCGGTGTGCAAAGCATCCCGATACAAGCGTAAAATGACTCTGATGATGGGAAGGGTATCGAGGTGAAGTAAGGACCTCCTGCTAAGGTGTTGTGGTATCTTCGAGGAGAGATAGATTCATTGAGGCCATGCTAAATGTGATTGAAGAATCAATCACAAATGAGTAATCCACTACAGGATCGAGTGAAGGATCAGGCTATCAATGAATGGCACACTTCTCGCCTCGAATTCGATCTGGTGTCATAAGGCAAAGAGATTGGTATATAAGAATTATATAGGTTCGTCCGATATGATATTTATGTATGTTTGGGAATCGTTGTATCTTGCTAGCGACCACTATCGACTTATGGACCGGAAAGGAGATTTCAGCCTATGGCCAAATATACATGAATTTACAGGGTCACACACTTAATGGGATGGAATGGTAAGAGTCCAGATAATAGTCTCCGAGTGGGATACGATATCTAATCGTATCGGATAAAGATTCGATTAGAGTCTATATAAAGAGAGATGCGAGGGCTGAGGGAGGCATCCTGAAACACACCCATCGAAACCCTAGCCGGACACCTCTCATAACCCCTGCCATGCGCGCTGGTGCTAGTACACCGACGCGCGGTGTTCCATCCCTTAACGTCTGGACCTCGGTAGAGGTACTGTTGTGATTGAGGCGTTGATCGGGATGATCGCGAGGAGGAAATAGTTGACCAAAGGACGATCGACAACTTCCACTACACCGACGCGCTCTTCATTGAATCGACTGCTTTAACTCTACTTCCGCAGCACTGCTTGTCTAGTGGTAACGATCTATAATCTCTTACTCGTATGGCATTCTAGTTTACATAGAAAAAATTTTAATCTGCGCTAGTGTAGCCTACCCGTATCAAAACAGGTGCGAGATCCATGGGGCATGAAATCGACTTGAATACCCTCTATGAGATGTTAGTGTGTAGACTTCAAGTCGTAACCATGGTTGTCAGGATCGTGGTCCTAGGTAGAATCGTTTTTTCTCTGACGGGACGGGTCGTAGAATCATGATTCTTTCATATTTTTTAAAAGCTTACATATTTCATATAAAAATTTAATTATATTTCTAAATATGCAAGTCTATTGGAGATTTTTTTAATTTAATTTTGTAATTTGAGTACACTTATTCATGTTATATTGAATTTAAGTTGATTTTTGAAACTTATTTAAAGCAAATTAAAGATAATACTTTTTTTTACCTTAGAACAATATGTAAACAACGAAAACAAAGCAAATTAAACTAGTACAACTTAAACTAGCAATAAGTAATATTAAATTTTATATGCTAATATAGTTTGTTATTAGGATCATGATCCAACTGCGATCCGGTCCGATACTAACGATTCTACGAGTTGAATCGCGATCCGACTACAATATTACCTAATTTCGATCTATATTGCGATCCGTGTCATCTACCTTCGGTAGAATCGTAGGATCGTGCGATACTACGATCGTGTCGCGATACTGACATAACCGGACATATGCTTGGGAAATAACTTGTGTACGTTTTTAATTACAAAGGAGGATCATACACCATGCTACCACATGCGTATATGTTTTACTGAAACACACATTAGAACTTAAAGTGGAGGTCACTGGATAAATTCTTGATTTATCTAGCACCTCATAGATGATGGACATGTGCTGTCCCACTGAATTTTCCATCTAGCACCTAACAGATGATGGACATGTGCTGTCCCACTAAATTTTCCAATAAACGCACACGCGTGCATGAGATAAGACACCGAGATCAATCCAAAAATCGAACCCGGATGTACAACTCACATGACGGGAAGCTTACTAACCGAGCAAAACTAACTCGTGTGTTAGTCCTTCCTAATTATGAGTCTCAGGCTGGCCTGACAGGCTTGGGCAATGTATGCAACTGTTGGAAGACCAAAAGTTCATGCATGGGAGTATACAAGGCTTTTAGGGCTGGATTGGGCTGAAACTAGCCCTAGTAAATAGCCCGGGGTTCGTCGTACATGTCACAATTAATTCGCCTCAAATGGGTGGGCAGCATGATTTCCGAATAGCATGTCGACGTCGATATTTGCCCTCCACATCCGTTTGCATTGATCATTTTATTTCCCCAGCAACCACACGTACATATCTGCCCATCAGAAGTGAAGTCATACGACTTACAAATTCATCTTGATGTAGACATACATGGTTACTTGGTTAGTACAAGCTAGCTTAAAATTAACCCATTGGCAAGTGATACCACTAGATCAAAACCACAGGTATATATAGGGCATGGGCATGCAATGCAAGTACTAGCAATAGTTAATCAGCCAGCATCCATGCTGTAGACATAGAGTCAAAGCTGAGCTGGCAGATACATGAATGCATGCAGCCCAAATTCAGCGCAGATTCTCTGACGTAGCCAAGGTAAGTCACAGCGTGACTTTGCCACTGTTAGCTGTCCGATCTACAACAAGCCATTCAGATATTTTTCTATTTCTAGCTATTTTTTAGCTTTTGATTTTTTTTACTTCTAGTTTTTAGTTTTTTTACTTTCATCCTAGCTTTTTTCTTATATTTCTTTATATTATCTGTGTTAAAATAACCTATTTTTATTAAAAAAGGGTTATTTTAACACAGATAATATAAAGAAATATAAAAAAAGCTAGGATAAATGTAAAAAAACTAAAAACTAGAAGTAAAAAAATCAAAAGCTAAAAAAATAGCTAGAAATAGAAAAAAACTGGATGGCTTGATGTAGATCGGACGGCTAACAGTGGCAAAGTCACGCTGTGACTTACCTTGGCTACGTCAGAGAATACACTTGGCAAACTCTCTCTCACACACACACGAACACGACAAGAACATACACAGCTAGCTAGCTGTATATAGCTCCTGCCATTTATGCTTACCAACTACAGAGGGCATACTATATTTGGTTGCATATATCGATCGATGGATCCATCGATCTAGCAGTTGGCTGGCGGGGTGAGGTCGCACTTGCTCGGCAGCGCCATGGCGCGATTGGGGTCGATGTTGTAGAGCTTCAGCCATGGCGAGTCCTTGTACGAGCAGAGGCACTTGAGGTCTGCCTTCCGCAGAGCGTCGCAGCAGTCCTGCGACGGGTCCGGCGTCGGGTTCATCGTCGCCGCGGCCGCCGGCTGGCACGTCATGAACTCGTCGTTGCTCATGTTGCACACGGCATGAGCGGGCTCCGGGGCCGTGGCGAGGGCCACCGTGACGACTAGGAGGGCAGCCAGCGCCAACGCCTTCTTGGCCATGTCGCACACTACTGTGTCTCGCTGGATTTG
Organism: Dendrocalamus latiflorus; assembly: GCA_017311315.1. Taxonomy (NCBI): domain Eukaryota; kingdom Viridiplantae; phylum Streptophyta; class Magnoliopsida; order Poales; family Poaceae; genus Dendrocalamus; species Dendrocalamus latiflorus. The sequence goes on from CM029658.1 coordinate 24,118,269, forward strand.
GGAGCGCTTGGCCAGTGCAGGAATTATTGATTGGTTGGTGGCTGTAGCTATGTGATGGATGGAGGTTTGTCCGCGTGGGCAGGGGTTTTATAGTGTGACGGGTGGCAGTTTTTGGCTGTTGGGAGTTGGGACTTGCATGTTTTTGGTTTTGAGACAGGGTCCCTGCCTTTCAATTGCAACTGTCTTATACCGTTGTTTTTTCAGTTTTTGAGGTCGACAATCTGCGGTTCGTAAGTTGTGACAAGATTATGGGCCTTTTAGCCATGTTTGGTTGTCAACACTAAAGATAGCATTGCAACAACGTACACCTTACTATAGCAATCTTTTGGAAAAGCAAAGGCGTCATACACAGGAGAGAAAACAAAAACAAAAGGAACACGCATTCGCTATTGCGGCTAACAGCGTGAGCGCTGCTGTGCAATATCAGGAGAACACGGTTGCTAGGCGTTCAATGTCCCCTGCCATGTGCCATCGCCGTCGCTAGCTAGCCCGCGAAGCTTTCTTGTAGGTTTGTCCCATCTCCTGTCGCACATGTCAGCGCTCCCACTTGCGATCAGGTTCACGGGAGGCGGAATGAACGAGCGCGACACCGGGGTCGGGCCGGCCCACCGGAACTTGTGGCCGAGAGGCTTTCCAGGACGATCTGCTGACGTGGCCATGCCACGGGGAGTTTGATGCTCAACCGTCCTTGCGGTTGGATTCGCATCTTGTCGTGTATGGATGGAAGCAGCAGAGGTGGCGCGATCTCATAAGGTCTTGGGAGATGTTTGGTTTGGTGATTCGAAATGTTTAGGATGGAGCTAGATGAGGATCAGTTGACACACCCTTGGAGTTTTCGCGCCATGCGTTTCTCGGCGCTCATCTAGTTTCTGATTGGATGGCTCGTACGCTTAGAAAGATGAGTGGTCCTGTTCGTGCTGAAGATCCTGTTATTTTTGCTATAGCCGATAGTTTTATCTATATTTTTTAGATGGTGGTAAATGGCGAAGATAACGACGTAGATGGTGCATATGGTTTGAACTTGAGAAGTTATTTGGAGAAGTCATTTGGAGAAACTGTACCCAATTTATCATGTCTTTTGAAAAAGTCGAAGCTAAAAGGAAGGGGATCAAAATCTAGGCGTTGAATTTTCGGGCATAGCTACATTGGAGGCTGCTTGGCTTGGCTCTCCGGTGAACCTCTCAAAAGACATGGCGCCTTGTGACTGTAGTTTGGAGGGTGAAAAATTCAGGATGCATATGAATTGTCAACGACTTCGCAAAGAGACCAAGGACTTCATTTCATTGAAATTGTGTGATCGGCTCGCAGTCGCAAGAGTTTGTCCTGTGCCGATAGGTGGCAATACTTCTGCCAGCGACGGCACATCATGTACTACCGATGTAACTCTAAATGGCGAACAAACACCATGTCGATGTCATTTTCTGTGATCCTTTATCTAATCATGCCCTGAGAAGCGGTGCATGTGATTTTTTTATTCTATTTTTCAGCCCATGGCAGTCACCTCAGCATGCATGGCATTGTGCTCCTAATTTTCTTCCCCTATGATAAAGACGTACATGGTCGCCATACTCCGTAACCCAATGATCTGAAACAATGACGACCTAGTGTAAATGTGCCAATAAACATTGATTGTAACAGGTCGTCTAAAAAACAGCATTCTAATAGGTCAGATCTGGTTAAAATTTCCAACAAAACCAATTGGTCACCTCCATGAAAAGCTGGTGCAGTTAGTCTACTGCGATCAAGCTGAAATCCAGATTGAGTCATAACATTAACGCCTATAATTGAATCATAATATGAACACTTATAGTAGTGCCTCGTCGGATGGATGTAGGGACAGTTGGTTCTGATAACCATCCGATTCTAACTCCTAATCTGACGTCTTGTGTGAGTTTAGGGATGATAACTAAACCTTGTGTCTTGGAATAGGACTTCTAGTGTAGGTGGGAGAGGAAGGAATTTGATTGACCGGATACTCATTAATTGCAGGTGCAGTAGCTAGTAGGTGGCGGCCGACTGGATGATGCTGCACTGGTGCCGTCCTTCACTTCATGCGCTTGAGCTCTATATTGCCTCCATGCCAGTGCGGTAGCACGATCACTTTTTGTCACCGCTGCTTCCCTCTAGCGCGGCCCTGCTGCCCGGAAGCTCGAGGTTCGTGCTCGATGGGAGAGGACAGATGAGAGGAGAGCGGAAGTAGAGTTAAACACTACAACAAAATAAACATATTAAGACGTTTTGTTTAATACGCTTTGAATCATGTCTCTTTTTTTAGAACCACAATTGAAATAGAGACGTAGTTTGAGACGCTCTAAAGGGTTGCACGCTATTAAATTCTATTAAAACGGTTGCTGAGACGTTTTGGAGTACGTCTCATGTATAGAGACGAAATTTTAGATGTCTTATTTATCATTTGAGACGTCTTATCTATTATCTCCATATAAGAATATTAAAAAAAACAAAATGGTGTAAGTAACGGTATATATATAAAACATAAAAAAATATCAATCTCAAAGTTCGAACTCACAACCTGAGACTTTTCTTTCGCTTTTGTCCAGTGGCTGAAAACATAAAAAAATATCAATCCCAGGGTTCGAACTCTCAACCTAAGGTTTAGAATGTTCACGCATTAACAGGGGCGGAATTGGGCCCCTGGGAAGGTGGGCTTTAGCCCAGGGTATAAAAATGTATGTAGTATATAGCCTAGGTAATTTGAGTCCAGCTCGAGATAATATTGGCAAGATTCAGCCCAGGTCCGTAACGTATTTTACTGCTGGCCGTCACTGTCTCCGCGACTCCGCGCGCTCGGCCCACGACTTCAGTCTTCAATACGTATTTTACTGCATTGCCCGCTGCGCTTCGATGCGGCCCATTTCGCGCGACCGGCGACTCGGCGAACCCGACAGCTCCATCTTCTGGCTCCCGCCTCGGCCCATTGCTCGTCACCTCTTGGATCTCAGTCAGCGCCGTCGACTGGCTCCCAGCCCGCCCCCCTCCCGACGCCGCCCCGCCTCCCAGTCTGCCCCCCTCCTGGCGTCGCCCCGCCTCCCAGTCCGCCCCCTCTCGGCGCCGCCCCGCCTCCCGGCCAGCGCCGCCCGGCTCCCAGCCCGGCCGCTCCCCTCTCAGCGCCACCTCGCCTCCCGGCCAGCACCGCCTGGCTCCCGCCTCTCGGCCTGCCGCCCTCCCGACGCCTCCCAGCCAAGCCGCCCCGTCTCCCGGCCCGCCCCCTCCCGGCGCCGCCCTGCCTCCCGATCGACCAGCGCCACTCGGCTCCTGCCTCCTAGACGACCCAACGGCTGCGGCTATCGGCTTCCCCTGCGACCGGTCAATCGGACCGAGCTTTTTGGTTAGTTTGTGACTTTTCTGATTGAGTGTTTGATTTAATTTACTGGTGCTTACAACATAGTCATGCCAATGTGTGTATTAGAATTTTTGCTATTACTATTACAGCATACCATAGAGTGATGGATCGAGGTTGGATGAGTGAACCAAGATCAACTGATTCTTATAAAGATGGTGTGACATATTTTCTATCTGTTGCATTCCGTGATATTCCAGATGGTGCCAACATCCTTTGTCCTTGCGTGAACTGTAGAAACAGAGTAACTCAGAATTATGATAGAGTTAAAACTCATTTGAGATGTGCTGGTATTCTTCAAAGTTGTACAAAGTGGGTTCACCATGGCGAGAAATATGAACCACCATCATTAGTATTTGGTCCTCCTGTATCAGGTTATTCTAAGAAAATTCGTGTTGCTAGTGCTCAGAGGAGTATTGTTGTAGAAGGTGCACAAGAAAGATTGGATGACATGGAAGGACTCCTAAAAGCTGCATTTGTCATGGAAGATAGCTGTGAATGAAAGCCACCCTACTTTGTGAAAGGGCGGTTCACATTTGAGTACCTGTCACGGAACCAGGCCCTTGGCTGAAGCAGTGAAAGCTTGGAAGGCTTTGAAGAATAAACCTCCCTGCCATTTACACCATCGTGCAGGAACCAGTTCAACGTTGCAGTGTTTCCATGTGCAGACTGTTCAAATTTCCAGGGTTTCATGGCCAGTGTGAGGCTTTCAGTAACAGATGCCTTCAGACCAAATGAGTTTGGGGGATCAAATGAACCCTCAATGCCCTTCTCAAGACCAAACTCATGTGTGGGGTTGTCGGAGGACTTGCTGACTGAAACTGACAGTACATCTGATTGTTACATAGGTGTGATTTGCAGCATGACACGTGATGGGAAATGCTTCTCTTCAGAGCCATATCCATGTTCCGACATGAGGGTCTCAGAGACCAAAGAGTCCACATCACACCTGAGATGAATGCCATGGTAAGTGTTGTTCTTGGTTTTAGATAATTCACATATATGGTGGTTTTTTTTATTTTGCTTTGTACAGTTAGTCATAACATTGTGAAACAGTTCAATTTTTAGATTACAGTATACTTTTAAATTTCTAGACAGTTACCATGTGAAGTATTCAAATTGAGTTTTACTCTCTATAAGATCCATATGGTTAATGGGGGGAACATGTTACAAAAATATACACGATTGCTTTCTCAAGGCCAATGTTACCTTACCGTAGGCATCAACCAAATTTTCACTTGTCAAAGGATCTCACTTGCTAGTTAAACATTTAGTTTTGACACCAAACATATGCGGTGATGCTTTACATGTTACTGTCAAATTTAATTGTTCTCCTTACTGAAATTATTGCTACCTCAGGAAAAGTAAAGAAATTCGGTTTTTTCCCCTGAATTAATAAGAGAAAATTGATACTTTGCCATCTTATTCGGTGGGCTTCGACAAAATGCCATTCTCTAGAATGACCACTATAAAAAGTCACTCTTAACATTGATACTTTGATTATTTGCCATTTTGAGAGTTTTTTAGGATTCTTAATTATTTTTAACTATTTTTAGATTATTTGTCATGAGAAAATACACATTTACTCTTGGGCCATTTGCTTGTTGTCATCGTTATGAGCTTGGCGGGCGCGAGGGAAGAGATCTGCAGGTTGAAGGCGGCGAGGCTGGGGAGGTACTGAACGGAGACGACGAGGCGGCCGAGCTGGGTCTCGACGGGTGAGAAGTGGCGGGTGCACATGGCCGCCTCCTCGGCGCGGGAAAATGGCGCGGCGAACGAGCCGACGCGGTAGCCCATATCGTAGTTGTACGACTGGCCGGACGCGCACAGCAGGCGGAAGACTCGATACGCCGAGAGGAAGCGGAGCGCCGCGTACACCGACCTGAGCAGCGTGATGCAGCGCTTGTACGCCCTGTTGACGGCCAGCCCCTCCCCGGCCGCGGCCATCGCCCTCGCGTGAGCAGCGTGATGCAGCGTGTTCGATCAGAGTCGTCTTGTACAAAGCTCGGGGAGGCATCTTTAAGCTGTTAAGTTGCAAGAAAATAATCAAGTATAAGTAACATGGAACTGAATTCGTTTCATCTGCAGAAGAGTATACAAACACTCACCGAAGCAATCAGGTTTGTGTATGCTTCGTGTGGGAAATATGTATATGAGCTCCTACTATCAAAGATCACTTGAGTCAATTTCCCTGCCTGCCCTCGCACGCTAAGCTCCTGAATCACGCTGCTCACGCCAAGCTCATAACGATGAGAACAAGCAAATGGCCCAAGGGCAAATGTGTCTTTTCTCATGGTAAATAATCTGAAAATAGTTAAAAAATAATTAAGAATCCTAAAAAACCCTCAAAATGGCAAATAATCAAAGTGTCAATGTTAAGAGTGGCATTTTATAGTGGTCATTCTAGGGAGTGGCATTTTATCGAAGCCCACCGAATAGGATGGCAAAGTATCAATTTTCTCGAATTAATAAGGGTTTAAATGGTTTGTGTAAGAAAAGCGAATCCAATCCTTTTATGTGAAAATTACTGACCTTATGTTCTCCACCTTTACCTCAACATCATCCAGTTCTCCCTTCTGACTGTTTTGTAGGCTAGCTGAATCACACCTTTAAGTTGCAGATAAGTGAGTGAGAAGAGTAGGCGCTCATCCTGTGTTGCTACTGCAGGATCTTCCATGCCCATGGCAATAACTGGGCGGTACAGTTGGACCTTCCAGAACCCACTCGCTGAGCGAGCATATGAGAACAGTGCTGATGGCACCCCAAACGAGTGGTGTGAGGATTGCAGCTCAACAATCCAGTTAGTCACTGCAAGATTCATTGTCCTCATCCATTGGTCCTCAAGGTTTGCCCCGAGCATTTTGACAAGGGTCTTTGCAGCATCTCTGCACTTTGAGCCAGTCAGCTGGGTTCTCAGTGAGTCCAGGCATCCACAGCAAAGATCATGGGGAGCCTCATAGATGCAAACCAGGAAGGCAAGGGACAGGAAAACTATGTTGAACATGTTCTTGAAGTTGCCGTGAAGCTGTGCCCCGGGGAATCGAAAGGACAATTTGTTGTCAGGTCCATACCTCAGCACCCAGTTCACAATATCAACAAACAGCTGTATCATATCTTGTTCGTTTAGAGATTCCTGTGTCTTCGTTTTCAGGTGGACTGGTTTTGACGTCCAGAGAGAAATCAGCGCACAGTAGTTTGCAAAAATGGAGAAGGTGAGGTAGGATGCCGATGATGCACAATTTTGTCATGATTGCTCATATCTGATATTTTGTTGTTAATATTGCTATGTTTGCAGGATATGGAGGACTATGAAAAGAAATGCAGAGTGGAAGACCTGATGCACAATTTTCTGATTGAAGAAATAGACCTGATGATTTATTATAGCAGTTTAAAAAAAGATGTGTGTCAAATTGGAGGGTGTTTTACCGACATGTGTTTATCGCATATTAGATTTTTATTTAGTTGTGAACTCTGTTGATTTAAATGGATGCTATAATTATTTGTAAACCACTCTTATGTAAACTTCTTTGGGGTTTGGAGGGTGCAATGATGATGAATTTGTCAATTGCCAATGGTTTGCCCGGGGTGTGGCTTGGTTCCAGTTGTAGTTGGTTTGCTTATCTTATAACAGTACTATATCTGTTGTGCTACGTCCATTCTTTATATTTTATAAAATATGTACTCAATATTATGGTGCTGCCTATAAAATTATTATATATACATGTATATATAATAAATATATGGAATACTATATTCTCATACGGATACGTATTTGTGTGTATAGAAGAAAATATATACCAATCAAAATAAAAATACATACTACATAGGACATCTTGAGACGGCACATAACGTCTCAACGCACGTGCCTATATTAATTGAGACGTGGTGCAGCCGTTTTTATAAAAGCGTCTCTAACTTTATAGGGATACAGTGCAGATGTCTCTAATGAACGTCTCAAATAATATAGGCATGCCTTAGAGAGCGTCTCTATATTTTTGAGACGGTTCATGTAGAGACGTTTCTATGACGCTTTATAAAAGCGCCTCAGTTGTCTGTGGGAGACGAAACAGAACGTCTCTAACCTACAAATATGATGTCTCCCCACGGATGTTTTGTTGTAGTGTAAAGCAATCGATTCAATGAAGAGTATATCGGTGTAGTGGTAGTAATCGATCGTCATCTGGCCAACCGTCTCCTCCTTGCGATCGTCCTGATCAGTGCCGCAGTTGCAGTAGCGCCTCTACCGAGGTCCACACATCTATGGATGGAACACCATACGTCGGCGTGCTAACACCAGCGCGCATGGCGGGGGTTATGAGAGGTGGTGGTTAGGGTTTCGACGGGTGTGTTTCGGGATGCCTTCCTTAGCCCCACACTCTCCTTATATAGCCTCCAATCGGATCATTATCCGATATGAGTAGAGATCATATCTCACTGAAAGACTATCATACAAATCCTTATTGTTCCATCCCATTAAGTATGTGACCCTGTAGATTCATGTATATTTGGCTATAGACCGAAAACTCTTTTCCAGTCCATAAGTCAGTAGCGGTCCCTAGCAGGACATAACGACTTCTAAACATACATAAATATCATGTCGGACGAACCTATATAGTGCTTATGTACTGATCCCTTTACCTCATGATACCAGATCGAACTCAAGATGGGAAATGTGGCATCCTATGATAGTCATCATATGATAGCTCGATTTTTTACTCGAACCTGTAGTGGATTACTCGATTATGATTGACTCCTCAACTACATTCGGCATGGCCATGCACTTTCTTAATCCAACCACATCGAGGGGGCCCACAGATATCTCTCCTGTTATATAAGAGGGGCAAATTCCATCTTGATCATTCATATTCCTCTGTATGTTTCATAGTAAACCCGAAAGCTACTTTTATGACCACGCAGTCATGGAGTAGTATTTCATAACCCCTAAGTAAACTATTACACATGTAGGAAACAATGCCGATCTCAAATCTAAGGATTCTACATACACTATGTGTGAAACAAACTGATGACACTTAAGAATATAACAATTCCTGCAGTGTCTCAGGTGGGGTCAATCCAACATCATGTTCTCTAACATGTATCCACATTATTGATTTGATATCCCATGTCCATGATCTGTGAAATATGATCATCAATCAATATATGTGCTGATCTATAAATCATTTTTGTCCCACATAATGATATAAGATTAGGAATAATTTAGAATAACATCAAAACATGAATAAAGAATTCCACGAACAAGTCACATACTTGTTAATCAATACGAAAGATATTTATTCAAGGGATAAAATAACATATTATTCAAAAAATCATAAACATAGAAGTGATACAATCATCTCCATGATTGCGTCTAGGGCATATCACTAACAAGAATGAGAGTAGTGGTGACGGTGCATTCTGTAGGATCGAGTATGGTGACTAGAGGGGGGATGAATAGGAGCCCAAAATTTTTTCATAAGTATTCACCTATCCTTTGCTTCAATAGCTACAGAGTTATGAAGATTAGGATAGGAACCCTACTCAAGACCCAGAGAAATAAGGAATTGAACTACTGTGAAGAAACAACAGGCGTGGTACTACCACCGTTGAACTTGCGGTACTACCGTGACTGGTCGAAAACCAAAGTGGTTGGAATATGACTCAAGTGGCCGATAACTAGTGAGCGATCGAATGCCAATGTGGTCGAAGACCAGTGAGTGGTCAAAAACCGATGTGGTCGAAGAACAGTGAGTGGTCGAAAACCAATGTGGTCAATGACCAGTGTGAGGTCGAAAACCAACGTGCTTGAAGACCAGTGAGTGGTCAAAAAACTAACATGGTTGATGACTAGTGAGAGATTGAAAACCAACGTGGTCGAAGCAAGTCAAAATACGACCAGTGTGGTCAATGACCAGTGAGTGGTTGAAAATCAACGTGGTTGAGGCAAATCGAAATACGACCAGTGTAGTCGATGACCAATGAGTGGTCGAAAACTAAAGTAGTCGAAGAAAGTCAAAATACGACTAGTGTGGTCGAAATAAGACCATTGTGGTCTTACAAGACCAGTGTAGTCTACATGACCAATTTGGTTGTACAAGACCAGTGTGGTCGAAATAAGACCAATAAAATCAGGAGATGAACAGAAATTTCAGCTATGTTTCACAAACGAAAAATCCATACAACTTTTGATTCATAGGTTCACAAGACATGAAATTTGCATGAATCTTCTCTAGGATATTACAAACCTATTCCAACAAACGATCGTGAAAAACATGTAACATGCCAAATACTAAGGCATACAGAAAAAATAAGATAAATTTTAAACATTTTGAATGACTTTATGTTTCCTTGGCTCTTTGTTGGAGTTTCTTTGAAAATTTGAATTTCAAAATTCAAAAGTGCATGTAATGCAAATAAAAAATTAAGACCAAGTTATAAAAACCATAAAAGATGATTAAAAGTTGGCATGAGAAAACTTATGATGGAAACCATCCTAAAAAGCCACGAGTATAATCTTGGCACTAAAAAAATAAAATATCAAAGCAAGTCCTGAAATTATCTAAATTAGATAAGTATAATTAAATTCGGTAAGAAGTCTTCTTATATTTTTCTAGAAAAATCAAGAGAAGATAAAACTCTAAAAATTTTACATAATCATCCTCTCTATATCAAGAGCATTAGCAAAGATTTTCATAACATTTTGAGCTCATGTGATGTGTCTAACTTTTGTTTAAACCTCTCGGCTCACCCTTTTCGTTCACTCTCTCACTGCCGAATGTGACCCACTTGCAGTACCTTTCTTCCACCTTGAGCCTGGATAAAAACATGCCACTGGTTTTGACGCCATGCTCATCATTTTGAATACCATGCCCATCATTTCTCTTCTCTACTGACAGCCATGCTCTGTGCTCCCACCTCGTCATGTCTCTACCTGCACTGTGCCAACGCGGCCATGCTCTATGCTGTGCCTTTCCTCCGTGCATCCCGGCTTGGTGCCCAGCTTTGCATCACAACTATTAAGTTGGCCCTCGACCGCTCTGCACTTGCCTGAGAAGTTTCGACCGGTTTGCACTCACTCAAGGGCTTTGACTAGTTTGAATCACTCGAGGAGCTTATACCAGCTAGCAAACTCTGTCACGAGACCTCAAACACACGAATACTCCAATACACTGCTCCTAAACCCTTTGCATGTCAAGACAAATCTCGATGAGCTCCTTCATCCCTTGTATAGTAATCAAAGTCAAAAAGAGAACTAAACTAATCAAAATCAAAAGGAGAACTAAAGTAGTCAAACTTGTAAAGGGAACCACTGTAGTCGAACACAAGAACAAAACTGTAGCAGTCGAAGTCAAAACTGACAGTGCTATCAAGATCTTCGACCATAGCTATGTCGAGATCTTCGACAGCTTGCGTTGTCAAAATCTTCGACCGCTTGCGTAGTTGTGATCTTCGACCACTTGTGTCGTCGTGATCTTCGACTGCTTGCAATGTCATGATCTTCGATAGCTAGCATGGTTTAGATCTTTGACCATAGTCGTTGTCGAGATCTTCGGCCGCTGCTGAGCTGAAAATCTTCGACCATAGCAGGTCCAGGATCTTCGACCGCTGTCATAGTCAAGATCTTCTATCGCTGCCGTGTCGAAGTCTTCGACCACTGACGTGTTGAGATCTTCGACTTCTGTTGGCCAGAGAGCTTTGACCAATGCCATTGTCGACATCTTCGATAACAGCCAGGCATCAAAATCTTGGACTACCACTGTGTCGAGATTTTTGACCACAACTGGGCATCAAAATATTCGACTGCCACAGTGTCGAGATTTTCGACTGTAGCTGGGTGTCGAGATCTTCAATCGCCACTGTGTTGAGATCTTCGACCGCTGCTGTGTTAAGATCTTCAGCTACTACTATGTTGAGATCTTCAGCTACTACTGTGTTGGGATCTTTGACCACTGCTGTGTCGAGATCTTCAACTCCTAGCATCGTCAAAGATCTTTGATCGCTGTGGTGTCAAATCTTCGACCGCAGCTAGTGTCAAACTCTTCGATTGCCACTGTGTCGAGATCTTCGATCGCTGCTGTATCAAGGTCTTCGACTACTGATGTGTCAAGATCTTCGATCCTGCTACGTCAAGATTTTCTATCGCAACCGATTGTCGAGATCTTTGACCACTATTGTGTCGACATCTTCGACCATAGCTAGAGTTTAAATCATCGACCACTACCTTGTCAAGATTTTCAACCGCAGCTAGAGTCAAAATTTTTGACCACTGCCATGTCGAGATCATCGACCACAGCCGGTGTGCGTAGTCAGAGTCAAAGTCTCTAACCAATGACATGTTGAAATCTTTGATCGCTTGTGTCGTCGTGATCTTCGACTGCTTGCGTGGTCGTCATCTTCGACCGCTTGCGTGGTCATGATCTTTGACCACAACCGGGAGTCGACATCTTCAACCGCTACCATGTCGAGGTCATTGACAGATATTCGACCACTAACATTGTCGAATTCTTCGACCAATGATGTGTAGAGATCTTTGACCGCTGTTGCTGTCAAAATCTTCGACCATAGCTGGAGTCGAGATCTTCGACCACTGACGTGTCAAGACCTTCAACCGCTATTGTTGTTGAAATCTTCGACCACTGCTGGTATCGAAATCTTCAGCTGCAATTGGGCTCGTAACCATCAACTTTAGTAGATCAGCCGTAAGTACATTAGATCGGTTGTAAGTACATGCGATTGATCATGAGAAGCAATAGATCCGTAAGTACAGTAGATTGGTTGTACAAACAGTAGATCGGTCATAAGTGTTGTAAGATCGACCCGGTCAACAGTTGTAAGCTGCATGTCCTAGTCAGTAGTCGGTAGTCGAAGTCTATAGATCCTAGTAGGTAAGTTGTAGTCAAAACCTACAGAACGTGGTCGCTCATATAACATATATCAACCGAAGAAAATGACCAAAATCCATTCCACAACTCAAAAGCTACAAGATAAAAAATTGGCCCAAAAAATGCTGCCCGGCCTGTCTAACTGGGCCTCCACCGGTCAGACCGCATGGGATCAGCGGTTGAACCGCACGGTGATATCGGTTTGACCGCTACCGCTAAAACTAGCTACATCGCAGCACAACAAAAGTCAGCATGGCAGAGCGAAATGCTAACAGCATGTCGGTTCATCTGCTGAAAAGAACTACAGAATGTAATACTCGGCTGCCAACACCACCAGCACCAAGTCTTTAAATGCCACGTTGATTAACAAGTACAAGCTCATTAGTGAGGAGGGCATATCTGCATGCATCAGTCAACGTTGCAAAGCCATAAGCAACAATAACTTGAATGAGCTAAGCACTAAGATAATTGATTAAAAAATCAAGCCATCACGTCATGCATGGCATCTCTTCCATGGTAGTGCCAACAGAACTCCATCTCAACTAATTAGTGCATAATTGCATGGCTTATTTCTCATCTATAATCATAAACTCAAATAGCAATTGCAAATTTCTAATTTTCCAGATTGACAACGATTCATTAAAATAATATTTAGAATTTTTTCACATAGATCTTCGATCTCCCTCTTGATGAATCCATTCACATTTCTTCAAAAAATATAATTATGAGGTGTATTTAGATAAGGGGGGAGAAATTTGTAAATAGAGTTCAAAATGGTCAAAAGAATAATGCAGTAAGCTGAAAATGGTCATGTAAGATATAGATGGATAGAAACTATTGAAAATGATATTTTTTACAAAAAACTTCATATCCACCAAATAAATTGGGAAATCTCACTCTATATCCATAAGAAATAATAATTGTTCAATTTGACCTTGGTCATAGTGAGAAGAGATCAAATTATCAAGAGAATCACAGCAAAACAGAAAATTTGCACAAAAACTCCAAATGATGTACTGGATATGCAGTTTTACCGTCTTTCTCCTCTTTAACAATAAAATCATCAAGATGCAAAGAAGAAAACAGAGCATGAATAAAATGAAGTAGTTGTCTTTTATTCATTTTTAGTATTTAGGAGTCATAAAAATTATCTAAAGTAACTCTACAAGTATTACATCAAGCCATATTATGTGAAGGAATTATCTACATCATGGCAAACCATATATAGCAAAACTAAAACTAAATGAGCAATAATCTGAAATTAAATGGATTTTTAGCATATCAAGTTGCTCAAGATCATTGTTTAGCTAAAGGTATCCAAAAATGAGCCAAGTCATGTCAATATACTAAATAGAACCAAGAAGCTACAATTGAGTCAATTTAGAAGTATTACAAGTTAAAGATTGAAATATTTTTGTTCAAACATTTGATACCACTTGTAATTCAGCAAAGTTAGCATATTTGTAATTCATATGAGGTTCAACCATTTTTCACAAAATTTTGTTTTCTTAGTCACATGGTAGATCTCAACCCTTATACGACCATGCCAAGCAAGAGGCTTAAAGAAGTGATCTTAGTCATCCAAAACTCGTCTTGAGTTCATGCCTAGTGCAATAGCAAGCTGTCTCATGAGAAAGAATTGGTGAGATCAGTTTTTTCGCACAAAAAGAGATTATTTTGCATAGCTCAATCTAAAGCTCAATTTAGGTTCAAGACTTAATTTAGCTTATTTGATATGGCATAAATCATAAGAGGATCACTAAAGCAAAACTAGTCACAACATCCAGCAAGATATGATTTAATTCAAGTTTTTCACATTTAATAGAGCCAGCATGGTAAAAGCTCACCTACACATAAAAAGACATGATAAATCTAGTAAGCTAGCACAAGACATGGTAAGATGTAAAGTATGATATCATGTCACACAAGGATATAGTTAAAGCTCCATATATTTATATTACAATGCACGTTGTTGAATTTAAAATGTACTATGATACAAATGAATACAAATCCAGAAAATAAAGGTGCAAACTCAATGAGATGACTCCCAAACACACCCTTCCCACATAGTTTCTAGCCTATAACTTCATACTATGAAGCAAAAGGTAACACTAGCTATAAGACACTAGTAGCCAAGAAGAAAGCTCAAACTAAGCAATAGATAATCCTAGAGAACCATTTGGATGAGAAGTGTGGCTGAGACAAAATCATCTAGAGTTGGTTCCTATCTATCCAGATAGACCATCCCTACCATTAGAATAGGAATACTATCCGAAACCAAGTAGTGAAAAGTAAGAAACTGAAAGTCACAAGAGAGTAAACCTCTGTCACATCGCTTGGCGATGTACTGGAGGTTAATTGAAGCTTCATCGTGAGATTAATAGAAACATCCACTAGAAACTCAACAAGGTGAGAGACCCAAAGCATCCACACAGGCCAAATGGTGCCCCCCCTCACATCCACATCCTGTAACTCAAACATAGGAATAAGTGGTGTCCTACTATTAGGGTAAGTGATATACAAGCATGGATCCAGTGCTGAGGCATATGACAATAAAAGTAGCATGACAAGCACAAATGACAAAGGACACATGAGAACACACTATCACATAAGCTCTATCTAGACCTCACCAAATCATCTAGGACAATAAAACCTAATGTAAACCAAATCTAGAAGAAACTTGTAGATTAACCAAATTTCTCATGATATCTATGCATAAACACAATCTAAAGGAACAAAGATGTTACACAGATTATTTTCATGTCAACGCAGAAATGAATAAGTTCAAGATATGCATGTATCTCAATAAATCACAATCAAACACACATAACAAATTACAAGAAAATTCATAAAAGCATATGCTAGCATGGATACAAGTATAAACATGTACTCATGAACCAAAAATAATAAAAAGACATAAATAAATGTAGCATCATGATATAGAAAATTATCCAAGATGTAATCAAGCTCAAAATGTCCATAATCAAATATGCATCCTGTAGAAATACATCATGACATATAAAATATTGGAAAGTATACTAACATGTATAATCAAAGGTGAATAGACATAAGGAGCAAGATGTAGGCAATAAAACAAGATAGACACAATAAAGTATAAAATCATAATGATACTTAACTCCTATCACACACAATCAATAAGTAACTCATACTCATAAAGTCAAGTCAAAACTTAAGCATCCAATATGTTAGTGCATACAAATATGATACAATGGATGCAAAAGAGTCAATTTTGCCCACAAAATATGCCAAAAAGACTAAAACCCCTAACTCTCCAAGCAAAGATGCAAAACAAGAAGAATCAAGTGCCATAGTGAAAATATTCGAAACCTGTTATTCAAACTCGACAAAGCAAAGCACAACATCACTCTTCTCTACATGGTCTCTAAGGAAATAACTAGAATGGCTAAAAGAAAAGAGAGAGAGCTAGACTCTAAACTCCACATGGTTGGTATGAGAGGGATGGCTCATAGCTAAGGAGCGAATCTAAAACACTAGACATTTTCGCTACTAGACACTAGTGACTGAAGAAGCAAGCTAAACCTAGATTGGATAAAAACACAACCTAGAACACCTAAAATATGCATGTTGTGGCTACAGGCCAAACAGTAAGGAAGGAGACTAGTAGAAGGAGAAGAGGAGAGCTAGATCTGTGGGAGAGTTGGGAAGAATGAGAGGATGTCCCTCCTTTGCCCCTCCTGGGGGTTTATATATATGAGTGGGGTAGAATGGGAAATCCCCATTCTACCCCTTAGTACTTACAAAGGATGAGGGTACATTGGTATATTTACACTGGTATATTCTTCTACACTATTGGGCCTATTACATGTTGAACTAGTTGCACGGCCCAGTCGCGGGGGGTTGGGCCACCCCCACAACAGGTACTCCCTCGACAGCAAGCGCTGAGGTCCCGATGGGCGAGCTGACGCGATCAACTATCCCAGCCCCCCGTTCCCCGACAGCAAGCGCAAGGGTGCCGACTAGTGAGCCGATGCAACTGGTAGTTTGTAGACCCCAGAGGCAATGCCTACGAAGAAATCAGTGAACTCCTACGCTGAATCCCGCGCCGTCCTGCCGAGGCGATGCCTACGAGGCAGACGGCGCAGTCGAACGCCGAGGACGTGCCGTCCCGCCGAGGTGATGCCCACGAGGCAGACGGCGCAGTCGCACGCCGAGGACGTGCCGTCCCGCCGAGGCCATGCCTACAAGGCGGACGGCGCAATCGGGCGCCGAAGACGCGCCATCCCGCTGAGGCGATGCCTACGAGGCGGATGGCGCAGTGGAGCGCCGGCGCCGTGCCGTCCCGCCGAGGTGATGCCTACCAGGCGGACGACGAAGTCGAGCGCCCGAGCCGTGCCGTCCTGCCGAGGCGATGCCTACGAGGCGGACGGCGGAGTCGACCGTCGCAGACGTGCCATCCCGCCGAGGCGATGTCTACGAGGCGAACGGCGGAGTCGAGCGCCGAGGTCGTGGCGTCCCGCTGAGGCGATGCCTACGAGGCGGACGGTGGAGTCGGGCGCCGAGGACGTGCCGTCCCGCCGAGGCGACGCCTACGAGGCGGATGGCGGAGTCGCGCGCCTAGGTCGTGCCGCCCCGCCGAGGCGATGCCTACGAGGCCGACGGCGGAGTCGAGCGTCGACGACGTGCCGTCCAGCCGAGGCGATGCCTACGAGGCGGAGCCGAGCGCCGAGGACGTGCCGTCCCGCCGAGGCGATGCCTACGAGGTGGACGGCACGTCCTCGGCGCCCGACTCCGCCCTCCGCCTCGTAGGCATCGCCTCCGCGGGACGGCAAGTCCTCGGCGCTCAACTCCACCCTCCGCCTCGTACGCATCGCCTCGGCAGGACGGCTCGTCCTCGGCGCTCGACTCCGCCGTCCGCCTCGTAGGCATCGCCTCGGCGCGACGGTACGACCTCGGCGCTCGACTCCGCCGTTCGCCTCGTAGACATCGCCTCGGCGGGATGGCACGTCTGCGACGCTCGACTCCGCCGTCCGCCTCGTAGGCATCGCCTCGGCGGGACGGCACGGCTCCGGCGCTCGACTTCGTCGTCCGCCTGGTAGGCATCACCTCGGCGGGACGGCACGGCGCCGGCGCTCCACTGCGCCATCCGCCTCGTAGGCATCGCCTCAGCGGGATGGCGCGTCTTCGGCGCCCGATTGCGCCGTCCGCCTTGTAGGCATGGCCTCGGCGGGACGGCACGTCCTCGGCGCGCGACTGCGCCGTCTGCCTCTTAGGCATGGCCTCGGCGGGACGGCACGTCCTCGGCGTTCAACTGCGCCGTCTGCCTCGTAGGCATCGCCTCGGCAGGACGGCGCGGGATTCAGCGTAGGAGTTCACTGATGTCTTTGTAGGCATTGCCTCTAGGGTCTACAAACTACTAGTTGTATCGGCTCACTAGTCGGCACCCTTGCGCTTGCTGTCGGGGAACGGGGGGCTGGGATAGTTGATCGCGTCAGCTCGCCCATCGGGACCTCAGCGCTTGCTGTCGAGGGAGTACCTGTTGTGGGGGTGGCCTAACCCCCCGCGACTGGGCCGTGCAACTAGTTCAATATGTAATAGGCCCAATAGTGTAGAGGAATATACCAGTGTAAATATACCAATGTACCCTCATCCTTTGTAAGTACTAAGGGGTAGAATGGGGATTTCCCATTCTACCCCACTCATATATATAAACCCCCAGGAGGGGCAAAGGAGGGACATCCTCTCATTCTTCCCAACTCTCCCACAGATCTAGCTCTCCTCTTCTCCTTCTACAAGTCTCCTTCCTTACTGTTTGGCCTGTAGCCACAACATGCACATTTTAGGTGTTCTAGGTTGTGCTTTTATCCAGTCTAGGTTTAGCTTGCTTCTTCAGTCACTAGTGTCTAGTAGCGGAAATGTCTAGTGTTTTAGATTCGCTCCTTAGCTATGAGCCATCCCTCTCATACCAACCATGTGGAGTTTAGAGTCTAGCTCTCTCTCGTTTCTTTTAGCGGAGGAGTAGAAGCTGAGCCAAATTGCATCCTAAGATTGATAGCCATTACCGGATGTTGGAATAAGGAAGAAAAGACCCAGAAGTTTCCAGAACTAGGGGGTCTGACCACTTCCCTAGTACCCAGCTGTAACATTGCACACTTGATCTCCTCTTTCTATGTAAAGCCTATATCTCCAGAAAAGGGAACTGCTGTAATTGCGAAAATCGTAAAATATTTTATTTATTTCTCCCGAGTTTCTCAAAAAGTTTTTGGTGTTACTCGAATTTCTCGAATTGATTTCTAATCGAAAGCCTGACTAATAAAATTCAAACCTGGGAATCAAGATATCAAATTTTAAAAATTTAGAAGAACCAAACTTACCCGGGAGTCCCAATTGCAAATTTAAATTGAAATCGAGATACTCCAAAAAACCAAGAGCGGAAATTGAATATTTGCTATAAAATCCTTCCATCCAATTTAATTGTCCGGGATTTCAAATTCTAAAAACTAAGAGAATTATTTATCCAAAATCTGCCAATCCTAAAATCTAATTGTCGAATTCAAAATTTTGAACCAAGTTTTCAAAATTGAAAATCTAACTGCAAAATTAAATATGGAAATCCAAGTTACGAAAATCCTTAAAATCCCCTAAATCTCCTCTTGGGCCCAGCCCACTTCTTTTCCTCGCCGACCCGTTCGACCCGCTCCTTTTCTTTTTCCTCTGGCCTTCGGCTGCAGCCCACCCCACGCGCTCTCCTCTCTTCTTCCCTCCTCCTCCTCCTCCCTCTTCTCCCGTCGCGCCAAGCCGGCCTGCCCTCCCCGCGCTGCTTCGCCCCGGCCCAGCCCACGCCTAGCCGCCCCCGGTTTCGCCTAGCTGCCCCTGGTTTTCCCCCGTCCCCTTTGCGCCAGTGGCCTACCACCGGCCTACTCCCCGCACCACTCCCCAACCCGCGCGTAGCGCCATGCCGGCATTACTCCGCCGTACGTGTCCTCAATGCGCCCTGCGATCAAACCCTTCTCCTCGCCCGTATAAAGAGGCTGCGGAGCCTTCCCCTACTTCCCACCGAGTGCCTGCCCAGTCCTTCTGAGCTCACTGCCGCCGCCGAGCTCCCTATGACCGCCTCCGCCGGTGACCACCGTCTTCCCGACCTCCGGCGCCCGAGCTCCCCGCCGATTCGCCGAGCGCCGACCCGATTCCTAGCGCCTGGAGCTCCTCCAGCCACTGCGGAAGCCGTTCCCCACTTCGCCTTGGGCCCTCCTTCCCCTCAGCGAGCTGCCCACGGGAGCCACCCGCTGCCGCCGACCCATTCCAGCCTCTCTCCGGCTCCACCAACCCGCGGGTGAGTTTCCCCGTGAGCCAATCATGCTCGTGCACACTCTATTTTGTTCTTCCTCCTCTCCGGCCACAGGCGCCTCGATCGGCTTCATGCACCCGGCCGCTCCCTGCCGCCGCCGGCCCGCCTCCATGTTTTCCGGCGGGAGCTACGACCACCGAGAGCCTCCTCAACGACAGGACATCCCATTTTGGTGGCCGTCGTCGCCTCCCCGACTGCTAATTATAAGATTGGTTAGTTAATAAAATAATCAATCGTGTGCATAATAATAATTGGTTAGGCAATTAGATTTCATATCCTAAATAAGTTGATAAAAACAATGATTCATTGAATTGGCCGTTGCTATCCCAGATAAGTTTTGCCGCATGAAATATCAAAGTTACACCGCCTATTTAATTATATTCACCTTACGTATCCGCATCCTACAATCATAAAATCATGTTTCTCTTTACTACCATTGATACTCTCTTTTATCTGTTCCTAAGTCCTACCCGACTCATGGAACTTCCTTGATAAATGTAAATCAATTAAGCTCAAGTCATTAAATAAAAGGTCGGGCCTCGCCTTTTCCCACCGGCTAAGCAGATAAGTCCTGAAGGTGCATCTTCACTTTTGATCCCTCGTTCTCCTAAAATTTTCTCTCACGGTAAAGCTATTCAGACAGCTCATTCTTCTACGCAAATCCAGCCACCGTTGTGTTCACGGCGTGCTAATATGAATCATCCTTCTATTCTCAAATCACAATAAATGCTTTCTCTGCCCCCATCTCTGCTCTCTCCTCTGCTCCTTTCTCTGCCCCCATTTCTGCTCCTTTCTCTGCTCGCATGTCTGCTCCTTTTTCTGCTGTCATCTCTACTCACTCTGCTCTTTTCTCTGCTCCCATCTCTGCCCCCCTCTCAGTGGCGAAGTTATATACAATATTGTGGATGCGGATGCACCCACGAAAAAATAGAATACCATTGAGTAGATCAATTTTTCACCATAGCTACGGCTCAAGTCTACCGATCTATAAAGCAAGCTCACCCCCCTCTGATTTACTCTAGCTTCGCCACTGCCCCCTCTGCTCCTTTCTCTGCCCCTGTCTCTGTCCCCAAAGTCCACATATGAATGGGTATGATCGTCCAAGAACTAGGTTGTGAAACCTAGTCAATTTCTTGTGGCCATGAGTGTTTTGAAAACTAGTTTGAAAATTTTATCAAGGGGTCTTTTTAGACCGATTTCACCAATAATCGAAAAATTTATGAGGATTTTAGCTCGAAATTTTTGAATAAAAAATTGAATTTAAAAAATTTGTTGGAAAAGCCATACACACACATACACGTAGAGGGGTGGGGAGTCTGTCACGATTTGAGGTTCTACCCTGGTGAGAAGCATTTGCAGATTCTACAGGGCTCTGATGTTCTTGGCGGCGACTCGCATTCCGCGCGTTGTCTTGATTTTGTCCACCGATCGCTGCACCTATAATTAAGAGCTCAGTAATCAGTATACGATCGCAGCAACTATAATTAGGAAGGCACAACGGATGTATAATTGACATAAAAGCGGATAAAATTTCATGCGCGCATTCATGGTGAGTTCTCTTTCTTTCTTCTTGTTGGGACCACATAAAGCAGTTCTTTATTATTTAGATGCAGATATATTGAGTGAGTACAGCAGTACATCAACGCTGACTAGCATTCAAACCCGCGATGCAGATATATTGAGTGAGTACAGCAGTACACCACGGATGCCACCTCGGAATGAATCATGGCCTTGGCCAATCACCGTGACCACATGGCTGTGAGTGCGACGAGAATTTTGCACCAAAATCCCAGGTATATCTCTATTGATTCCCAAGGTCTCATCTATCCCCGTCTCCTTCTCACGAACAGACACCTGATCCCCAAATCCTTGTGCCGATTTGATCCTCCATCTCTAAACCATCCCGATCCCGATCACCTTCCCTCAATTTGACAATCCATCTCTAACCCATCCCAATCCCCATCACCTTCCCTCGATTTTGGTTTCTGTGCTTGATGGAGCCAAGGTTTCGAGGGATCCAGGCGGCTGTAGGAATTAGGAAACTAGGAGACCAGAAGCTACAAGTTACAATTTCACTTTAGGGGGCATCCATCCATACGAAGATGACTAGAAGCTTCCACGCATGACCACCTGCGATCTCCCCGCAGCCGGCGACGAGTCTATGGGGTTCTCGTTCAACATCTGGCCACCGAAGCAGCGCATACGGGATAGGGGTGGTGAAGCCCATGGTGGACACCCTCGTATGCAAGCTCCACGGCGCCGTGCAGGCCATCGATGCCGAGCATGCGGAGGTGTGGGTGTGGGTGCGGGGATGGCGAGGAAGGGACTGGTGGACTAGGAGGAAGATGAGGCCCGTGGAAGCGAAGGCCAAGACAAGTGTCAGGACGATGGTGGGCGACGGCGACGACTCCCATGGCCGAAAAGTCATTTTATGTGATTAAATGGTGTCTTTACCACGGTGGCACTGCCTCGTCATTGTCATAATCGTGCTGGGCTACTAGAAATGGGGTGAACCTCCCTCACTCTTAACAGAAAAAAAAAAGAGAAAAGGATTAACAAACAGGATAAAAACACCATGAAATCACATATCTACCAGGCAGGCATCAACAAAAGAAGCGCAGATCCATCGATTGCCTATATTTTTTTATCATGTCGATTTGATGCCATCTCTAACTGAATACTTTAATCTATAACCAATCTGCAGTAAGCCAGCAGATGTCCGTTTGTTGATATCATACGGCAAGTAAGAAATCGACGGTGGTGATCATTTCGGCTTTAGCTTTTAGCTTCTGGTTTATTTTTCACTATTTATAAATTTCATCTTTTTCTGAACTTTTAGCTTTTTGTTGAGCTTTTTGCCGTTTTTTTTCTCATATTTGTTTGTATTATACGTAATGGGCTAACATATTTTTTTATATTTTTTAATATTTTTAAATTTAATTATGCTAAATAAGATTTTGTCAGCTATAGTGTTTTTTTAGCCAGCTACAGTACTTTTCAGCCATAAGCCACTCAAAATAAGCCAAAATGATCACACCCTTCAATCGATCCCACTTACCATAATTTTGGAATGGCATCTACTAGATAGTTGTAGAGAATATTATTAGTTTTCTGTATAATATTTAAATATGCTGATTAGATGGTTAAATTTTGAGTTATGATTTTTATAAACTTGCTGTCAGTGGAATTGTAGTCAAATTGCAGCACTCGAATGACCCACCAGTAAAGTGGAACCCGGTAACCAAAACCCTGCTACTCCCATCTGTGAGCTACCTATTAAACCATTTTGATAAACTATGTTAGTTTTACTTAAACTGCTTTTATAGACTAATTCTAAGATACCCTAATACAAACTGTATAAGAAAAATTCCATATTAGTCCCGGCAGGCTTTCCGTATTTAGTGTCATAGTGCGTAGGAAGTAAATCATGCGTACATCAAAGGACATGTATCTTTTGAAAATATATAAATATATCCTGGCAAGTTGGTCTCAACTTGAATACAAGCGGGCAAGAGACTCTCAAGTATATACGAATTAAATTACCTGATGAGGATGCTGTAGAGCGGGCTTCTGGTCGTCCAGATTGGCTGGTCCGCCGAGGGACTTCCTGCGATCGAGATCTTCTCCCTGCATAAGAGAACTGATTGAAATACAAAGGATATCTCCCTATAAGCCAGATGCACACATGCATGTTGTTAACCACAAGCATTTGTACGCGCACATAGGTTAGTTTTGACCACCTCGTCAGCCACATTGCTGCATGCACATATGGGCACGAGAGGGGTTGATATAGTTACTCGTAGGTAGCTATGGTAAACATTGTTGAATCTGTACTTGTTTAGTGCACTCTTTCACCGTTTCACGTCCATTTTTCTGTCAGTGACAGGGACAGGACTGTAATAGTTTAAACAAAATAACACTTTTGAGGACTTATACGTAAATATAGGATACTTGTATTTTTAGAAGATGAATTAGTTTTGTGAAACGAGTCATGTGAAAAGTTGGAGATTGAATCGTTCTTGTACCCTGTTGAATGGGAATGCGGGGGAGATCTAGATAGCCCAAAAGCCCTAGCCATCTTCTTTTTATTTTCCTGGCGCCGCCGTCAGCATGCGCGATCAGTCCATCACCAGCATCGGTCGTTTGCTGTCATCGCTTGGAAGCATTTTCTGCCCTCACATCACTGCTTGCCATTGCCATCAGTTAACTAATCCCTAGCCATCACCAGCACATGTGTGGGAAGCCAACACTGACGACGCCACGCGCCCGGAGGGTCTTCCACTACTACAGAAAAGGTCATCACAGACGGTTCAAAAACGTTATCACATACGGTTTTGTGAACCGTCTGAATTTATAGATCAGTGATAATACGAGGTCATCACAGACGGTTTTCGAACCGTCTGTGATGCAAATATCACAGACGGTTTTTAACTAAAAACCGTCTGTGATAGTTATATAAAAACCGTCTGTGATATTCCCTTCTACTCCTAAACCTATTTTTGTTTATTGGCTAGCCTCAGGAAATGCTAGGCATGCCCTCTGAAACAAGCAGATCAACATGTACATGTATACATCCAATTCACATCTCAATTCATTTCACAAACATAAAACATCCTTTTATATTAAGATTAGAGCATATCATTACAATATCCCAAAACAATGAGCAGGTTACACAACAAGACAGCAGGTTACACAACAAGAACAGAGAAAAATATTACAATATCCCAAAACAACAAGCAGGATACACAACAAGAACAGAGAAAAGCAAATATCCTCTATGCCTTCTCGCCCCTGACGCCCACCATCGTCGACGTTGATTGAGCATCTGCATGATTGACACGAGCTAGTTGCTTCTGCGGTGTCTTGCCTCCCGTAGACTTGTGCGTCATCTGCAAGGAGGAGGAGAATAGCAAGGAGGAGGACATCAAGGAGGAGGACAGCAAGGAGGAGGAGACAAGCTGGGTTTTAGTTATAACTATAGGGGAGGGAGAGGGAGGGAGAGGCGGGAGTTCAAAATTTTTGGCGCGGGAACGGAGAGGCGGAGCTACAATCCGTGGGGTGAGGATTAGTGGATTTCTATTAGCTAGGATTGGGTTGAGGAGGATCGACGGGCCCAGCGGTCAGATTATCACAGATAGTTCTATATATGAACCGTCTGTGATGAATGAATATCACAGACGGTTCTATATATAGAACCGTCTGTGAATTAGAGCACACAATTTTATATACCGATGTAATATAAGCAACTAGTCTGAAAAGATAAAATAGCAAAGTTTTATATAACTTATATATACTCATTTGAAAGGTTTCGACGAGATCTACAACTTTTCAGTTGAAGCAAAATCCAAATTCCGAAAGGAAGACCAAGAAAAAGGGCAAAACCAAAAACCAAAAACTTGCGACGCAGGTTTAAGTCCAAAGATGTCTGATTTTCAGGGCCTTGGAGGGCGACTAGTGCAAGCCGGTCATTTTTTTGGATCGGGCTCATCGTTAGCTTTCTAACGAGTACAAGAACGTCGAAAACGGACACCGTATGCAAAAGTTATGCCCGTTTTACTGAAGATGTCTCAAAACTGAATCATACTCGGACTTAAGCGGGAAAATATGAAATTTTGAGGGATTGTAAGGCGGGAATATAAAACCGTCTGTGATACTGGAATATCACAGATGGTTTTTATTATAAAACTGTCTGTGATATTCTAGTATCATAGACGGTTCAGTGGTAAGAACCGTTTGTGATACTCCTTTTTCCCGCTACAAATACCACAGACGGCCTCCAAATTAAAACCGTCTGTAATAGTGTACATCACAGATGATTTCACAAAACCGTCTGTGATTTGGCGTCTAGTATTAGGCTTTCTGTAGTAGTGTTCACACTATCGATTAGTAGATCAGTTAATCTGTGATATTGTTCTACTGTAATTTCAGGTACCGTATGGACATAATTTTGAAATGGCATCTATTAGATAGTTGTAGAGAATATTGCTAGCTTTTTGTAGAATATTTAATCATATTGATTGGATGGTTGAATTTCGAGTAATTGAATGGTTGAATTTCGAGTTATAATTTTTGTAAACTTATTATCTAAGAAATTGTAGTCAATTGGCAGCATTAAAATAACCCCAGTAAATTGTAAAACCCAGTAATGAAAACCCTGCTACACCCATCTGTGAGCTACCTATTAAACCATTTTGACAAAGGGAGTGACTATTGCACAGGCGACTGAAATTTTTTTATCTTTCAGTCACTTAAAGTTACACTCTCAATCACTTGAAGTTGCAGATGATTTTTTTGAGGGGGTTGCAACTTCAGTTGATTGAGAGTGCAACTAAAGTTGCACTCTGAATCACCTGAAGTTGTAGGTATTATTTTTGGAGGGAGCTGCAACTTCAGTTGATTGAGAGTGCAATTTCAGATGACTGAGAGATAAAAAAAATTCAGTCGCCTATGCAATAGCAAAACCGTTTGATAAACTATATTGTTTTCACTTAAACTGCTTTTATAGACTAATTTTAAGATGCTATAATACAAACTATACAAGAAAATTCCATATTACTCCGGCATTCTTCCCTATTTAGTGTGATAGTGTGTAGGAAGTAAATCATGCATACATCAAAGGACATATATCTGTTGAAAATATGTAAATATGTGCTGGCTAGTTGGTCTCAAGTAAATACGAATTAAATTACCTGATGTAGTGCCGCATTTGGGTCGTGCAGACTGGCTGGTCCGCCGAGGGTCTTCCGGCGATTGACATCTCCCTGCATAAGAGAACTGATTGAAATATAAATTATCTCTCTCTATAAGCCACATGCACACATACATATTGTTAACCACAAGCATTTGTACGCACACATAGGTTAGTTTTGGCCACCTCGTCAGCTACAAATATATGCCACTCAAAATCACCTTGCAGTTGTACGTGTAAATGTAGTGGACTGATGTTTACGTATTGTAATACCACAGTTATGCAAAGGGTAAATAAAAGGGAAGAGTGTAGTATTGTCGTCAGATCTATCGGTATTTAGAGTGCCGAATATATAACGCTCGCAGAGGTTCCCAGACCGCCCCAGGGTAGTCGGCACCGTCTAGAGAGCCGAGTAGTGCTCTCAGAGGTTCCCGTACTACCGAGGGCCAGTCGGCACCGTCTTGCGTTTCGGGTTTTCTTCATCCGGCGAGAATTCCACCTTACCTTTTTACCGACTTACCGCTGCAGTAGAAACCCCAAAACCAACATAGCCCTTGGACCATAATGCCCTTAAGCAGTCATTTAAGTGAGAGGGGCATCGGGATTATGCGAGGGCATACCGGTCATTTCACAAATGCAAGAGGCATCCCCAACCATGCTCTTAAAAAGCCAGCTCACTCCAGGCAAGCCCACTTCTTCTCCCTAACCAAGAGTTCATTCTGAGGGCTAGCCAAAGACCATGCAGAACTAGAGAAAATAAACCAAGCCTCTCAAGCCTTTTCATTTCTCTTCCCCTCTTCTTCTCCACTGAACCAACCCCACATAACCACCCATTTCGGCCGGCACCAGGTAAGCACAAGGTGAGCTTCCAATCAGTAGAACACCACACATGCATTCCTCACCAAGCATTGCAATCACACACATAGGGTAGGAAGGGGGAAGTGAGGGAAAGGGTTTACCGAATTGTGCTATCACCAGTGAGCCCGATGGGGGGTCGAAAGGGAGGCATGGCGCCGGCCGACTATGAGCCACGGCCGGTGAGCCCAAGGAGGCCTAGACCAAGGGCAGCGCCGTAGGGGGAGAGGCGAAGGGGGGACCGGCTAGTGACGAGTAGTAGGCCGGGGGGTCGCACCGCTCCGGTCTAGCCCGAGCTCGGCCATCGCGTCGCCGGAGATGCGCCCGTGCGCCGCCGCGTCGCCTGTGAGTGGCCGGCCGCTCGGCTGCGCAAGGGAGAGAGGGGCGAGCGGAGGCCGACCGACGGTGGCCTGGGGCCGACGAGCTGTGCTAGGCCACGTGCCGACGCTGTGCCACCGGGGAGGTCGCCCGCACGCGAGAGAGAGAGAGAGAGAGAGGGATTGGGGGAGGAGAGGCCGCCAGCGACGATGCCCGGCCGCGCACCGCCGCACCACCCTGGGCAAGACCGGTGAGGAGTCAAGGCCATTTGGCTGATTGGGAATAGGGGAGAGAGAGAGTTGGGAAAGGGGGAAATGGAGAATGGGCTAGCTGGGTAAGTGAGAGAATGAAGGAAAATAAGGAAGAAAAGGAAGAAAGAGAGAAAGGAGAAAAAGAGAAAAAAAGAAGAAAAAAGAGGAAAGGAAAAAAAGAATAAATAAAAGAAAAGAGGAGAAAAAGAAAAATAGGGGGGTTCGGCACCTACACGACAGGTCCCTCAAAACCTGTGCGTTTATGCCAAAGATCGGGATTTGCGCTTAGAGTTGTTGTTCTCCGTTTAAGCTCTGGTTTTTAATTTGCCGTTGAGTCGGGTCGACATGTGTGCAGGTGGAGGTCCAGGGTTGGAGCCGTCCACGCATCGTCCCCGAGGCTAATCAGGCAAGTGCATTGTAAAGCGGTGAATTCGGGTAGCGATTTCTATTAAATGAATGATATTGCATGGCTTACCATGTTGGGGTAAGATAAATATATTTGGAATGCATACTGAGAAATGATGCACGGTAAATGTTGAGACATGGCATGTTGGTATGCATAAACGGGAATTTGCATTGCATCCTTGTCACGAAAGAGATAGTGTTGGTCAACGTTGAGTGGACGCTCCACGGGAGTGGAGTTTGAGATCCCCGTATGAGAGTTACGGGCTACTATGTTCCCCGTATGAAAAAGGATGGGCTTGTGATCCCTACATGTAACAGGGTGGGCCTGGGTGAGCATCGACGGGTGCTCACTCTGCTATACCGGTATAGGCTAAAGAGAGAAGAGAAAGGTGCATATGCATGATGAATGGTTCATTGGAAGTTGAAGTGATTAAAAGGTAAAGTGGATAATGAGATTGGAATGATTACGGTCTAATTAATGAACCTGTTATTTGCTGTTTTGCTTTGTACTTGCTGAGTCAGTGGACTCACCCTTGCTTTGTTGATGTTTTTAGGTGATCGTTGAGGACGTCGTGCACGGGCGGGTGTAGCACATGAATAATCGGCACGAACCAACAGCACTTTTGTATCACTTTTGTCAGTGTACTTTAGCTTTTACTAGGCTAGAGTAATCGCTAAAAGCACTATGATGTATCTGAACGTAGCAAAATAAATAAATTTAATGTTGGCTTAAATTCTACTAGTGATGATGAAATGGTAAGATTTTTGCAGTAGTGATAACATTCTGACCCAGAGGGTGGGCGGGGTGCTACAAGTATATAGACTGTGATTTAGAAATTTGCATGTGATCGCCTACTTAATTACTGCCCAAATGTTCAACCAACAGGTTCCAAAATAGGAGTAAGAAAAGAGTTGAATATACACACTATGATTTAAAGCCATATCTTTTTGTCACTTCATGGCATTATGGATACGTATCATTGTAAAAAACTGCTGCTATTTTTTAACGGGCTGTATTTATAGAGGTGAAAAGTATCCTCGCAAAACAAAAAAAAAACTGAGAAGCAATTTGGACGGATCATGTATCCAGTTCCTTGGAAATTGGAAAATAATCCTGTCATTATATCTTCCCCTTGTCGAATCAAGAGTAGTATAGGTATAATTTTAATAGTATGCACCATGTTTTTGAAGATTGAAGAGATAGAAGGACATGGAGTGATAGAGTATTTAATTTAATAGTTCCATTTAAGCCCGTCTCTAAAGTCCAAAACACATGGAGTGATGTTTCTTGCCAGCCTCTCCGTGTGGTCCTTGTCTCAAACACATGGAGTAGGTAGCCTTCGAATCTCCGGGCTACTGGATATATATATTCTTCTCAGACATGCATGGTACTTACGTCTTATCACACAGGTATATATATTCTTCACAGATACGGTACTTACGGATTCCACCGGGGGAGATATCCGGTACACAAGCACAATTTAGTGTGTAAGTACACAATTTTTTGGTTTAGGTATCATATAACTTTGAAAAATTTTCAGGCAAAATTATAGATGTCCTATTAAAAAATTACTCTACTTATATATAAAATTTTTTGTTTACATTCGTTTCCCCATTGAGATTTGAGAGTAACAAAAATGAGAATAAATTCTGACAAGTGATATATCAAATAGGAAAGGAAAAACAAATGTTACTATTCATGTCAACTTTTCCTGTTTATTTATTTTAACTTTGACTTTGAATTTCAAATTTTGAAGAAAGGTAGCGCATCATAGGCTGCATCTAGATTTATTTTAGCAATTCTTCAAGTTAGTTTAATTCCTAAACCAAAAGTTTGTGTACACAAAATTGTGATTGCAAAATGTTACTAGGAATGGGGTGAACGTCCCTCACTCTTAAAAGAAAAAAAAGAAAAGGATTAGCAAACACGAGAAAAACACCATGAAATCACATAACTATAGATGCAAATCCTTGGATTTTTTTTCAAAACAGGCCCTACAAAATGAAAATATGCTATTGAGTTTTGTGTTAATTTTGCCTCGTATATCTGCTACCAACAGTGGCGTTTATGTCACTGGCTGCACCTGCGATGTTGGTATCATCGCCTAGGACCCACTACTACAAACAGTTTTATCACAAACGGTTCGAAACTGTCATCACAGATGGTTCCTGAACCGTCTGTGTTTATGTGTCAGTGATAATAGACCCACGCCGTCTGTGATAACTTACAATACAAACGGTTTTTTCAAAAAAACCGTTTGTGATACTCGACTATCACAAACGGTTTTTATAAAAAACCGTCCATGAGTGATATTCTACCACAGATGATTTTTTTTATAAAAACTGTCTGTGATATTTGACTATCACGGATGGCATAGACGGTTTTTGTTATTAACCGTCTGTGGTACGGTTCATATCACAGACGATTTAGTGTTTGAAACCGTTTGGGATATATATCACAGACGGTTTGGAACACCACACCGTCTGTGATAGCTATTTCAACATCGATTTTATTTACCCTTTTTTGGCTAGCCTCAGAATATGCTAGCTATGCCATCTGAAAACAAGCAAGATCACGTATATAGCATAGGACAATCATTACATAAATAACACAAATGAATGAAACAACACCAACAGATCACATATATAGCACGACAATTGTTACACAGGTCACACAAATGAATTAAATTAAATGAATTGTTTGATTAAGCACAATTGAGTATTTTTACAATTGAATCCAATGTTTCAACATCTAATTATCATCATTGCTGGTGTGGAACTCTTTAGACTTGTTTATGACCTCTGCTAGCAAGAATTGGGAGAGGTTTTCATGAATTTCAACAAGTTTGTTAAGATCATATGCACTTTCGTCGAAGTCTACCTGCTGTTGCTAAGAGTAATATAATGTTAAGTTATTAATTAGCATGTGTGTATATATATACATATATATAATCAGAAAATAATAATTATTGGAAGGTTGACAAACCTCTGGATCATTCATCTCAACGGTTGGGCAACTTGGCCCATGTCGCCCAATTGTACGGCGGCAGATGACGATTTTTGCAAACAAAAATAAATGGGAGGTATAATTCTGTATTTTGACACTAAAATTTGATTATTTTGACACAAGGAATATGGCAGCAAGTACTACATGATCTCCATCTAGTCCCAGGCCAGTTACTACGCAGAGGGCAGCTGCACAAGATGGATCAACAGAGAGCATAAAGAGGAGGTCATCAACTAGAATTTCTACTGAAGTTTGTTGTGGTACGTTTGTGGCAAACCTGCTATGTAATCCTATCTATTTCATGTTGGATTGTGCTAGTGTATGAACTCATTTGGATGCTAAGTGTGTGGTAACCGCGCAGACCTACTGAAACAACGTGGTTTATGAAGGGATATAGGACCTCTTTTGTGTTATAACTTCCTTCCTGTTGTTGTCTCACTAATGTGCTCTCTGTTCCAACAATTGTTGCTGACCCTGTATGTATGTATGTATGTATGTATGTATGTATGTATGTATGTATGTATGTATGTATGTATGTATGTATATCTATATGTATGTATGTGTCACTACTACAGAAAACCCAATACTAGATGGCCAATCACAGACGGTTTTGTCAAACCATCTGTGATCGACACTAACATAGACGGTTTTAATTTGGACACCGTCTGTGTTGGTGGCGTCGGAGAAAACGAGTATCATAGACGGTATCACAGATGGTTTATATTAAAAACCGTATGTGATAATCTGGAATTATCACAGACGGTTTTTTATTACAACCACTGTGATAATGACGCTAGGCATTTATTGCGCTGCTCAGAACCGCATCTGTCTTCATTTCGATCCAGATCTAGCCAGTGTTGCACACTTTCGCTCAGAAGGCAAGCTACGTGATTTCAGGCCAATTAATTTGGTGGGAGGAGGCAGAGATTGAGCTTTGAAGATTCATACTTTCCTGGTTGCTCTAGATATGGTTAGTAATGAAATTTATTTTTCTTTGCATTACAATTTAGATCTAAGTAATTGGTGAGTGTTATTGAAGATGGTTTGCAAAATTGTTGGTTATATAATAGCTACTGTGTTTATAATATAAATTAAGCTAGCAAATTAAGCCTCAATGCATGTGGCCGGTATATATGTAGTAATAATTAATTAATTTAATTTTTAATACTAAGTTGTTATATATATATATACATAACGTAGGACCGAAGCTGGATGTATGCTGCGAGCCGTGTGAGTGAAGAGTACATTAATGGCGTGTCTGCTTTTACAAGAGCTGCCGAGGAGAATATGTTGAATAAGGGGGTGGAATATATGTATTGTCCATGCACTGATTGCGAGAATTTAAAGATGTTTAAGAACCGAGGCAAATTGAAACGCACTTGATTCGGAGAGGATTCAAAAAGGGTTATACATGTTGGACCAGCCATGGCGAAGTCAACGATCATATGCTGCCAGATGATATCGCCGGTGAAGTGAATGAAATGCCGCCGGATGACAGTGTCGGTGAAGTGAATGA
The DNA here is from genome assembly GCA_017311315.1 of Dendrocalamus latiflorus. NCBI lineage: Eukaryota > Viridiplantae > Streptophyta > Magnoliopsida > Poales > Poaceae > Dendrocalamus > Dendrocalamus latiflorus. The sequence continues at coordinate 24,150,873 of CM029658.1, forward strand.
CATGCCGCCGGATGATGTCGATTGTTGTTCGGATTCAGATAGGTTTCACGATGACAATCTGGATCAGATGCTTCACGATGTAGAAGAGAACTATGATGAGAGAGAGTATGTTAAATTCCGGGGCTTGATGGAGGACTCGGAGAAACCTTTGTTCACGTGCTGCAGGTCAAAGTACACGCGGTTGTCGGCCGTGCTTGAACTGTTGAAATTGAAGGCAAGTAACGGTTGTTCCGACCAGAGTTTCATAGCACTGCTAAGTCTTTTAGCCGACATGCTTCCGGAGGGAAATGAGTTGCCTAAAACCACATATAAAGTCGAGAAGGTTCTTTGTCCATTGGGAATGGAAGTAGAAAGAATACATGCATGTCCGAACAACTGTATCATTTACCGTAAAGAGTATGCAAACATGCATGTATGTCTGGTGTGCAACGCATCCCGATACAAACGTAACAATCAATCAGATGACGGCGAGAGAACAGAGGCAAAGAAATGACCTCCTGATAAGGTGGCATGGTATTTTCCTATAATTCCCCGTTTGAAAAGGTTTTTTGCAAATCCAAAGGAGGCAAAACTGCTGCGTTGGCACTCGGAGGAGCGCAAGAAGGATGGAATGCTAAGACACCTTGCGGATTCCACCCAGTGGAGAAACATCGATAGGAGTTTTACAGACTTCGGTGCAGAACCAAGGAATATAAGGTTTGGACTGAGTACAGATGGAATGAATCCTTTCAGTAGCAAGAGCAACCGACATAGCACATGGCCCGTGACTCTCTGCATCTATAACCTTCCTCCTTGGTTGGGTATAAAGCGAAAGTATATTTTGATGTCGATACTTATCCAAGGACCAAAGCAACCTGGGAATGATATCGATGTGTACCTAGCACCGTTGGTGGAAGATCTAAAAGTACTGTGGAACGAAGGAGTACAGGTATGGGATGCGTACAAACGAGAGAACTTCACTTTGCACTCCTTATTGTTTTGCACCATAAATGATTATCCTGCCCTTGCTAACCTATCGGGCCAGAGTACAAAAGGTGCCAAAGCATGTACCCACTGTTTAGATGGTACGGGGAGTGTGTGGCTGAAACACTCACGCAAAACCATCTACATGCGTCACCGCCGGTTCCTTCGGAGGGCTCACCCATACCGCAAGATGAAGAAACAATTTGACGGAGAGAAGGAAGACGGTTCAGCTCCAAGGCATTTAAGGGGAAAAGAGGTTTATGATATGGTTAAGAATTTAAATGTTGTCCACGGAAAGGGACGTAAATTGAGGGCTCATGAGAAGAACACCTGGAAGAAGAGATCAATATTTTGGGACTTACCTTATTGGGAGTATCTAGATGTTCGACACTGCATCGACGTCATGCACGTAGAAAATAATGTATGTGACAGCTTGATTGGTCTCTTACTGAACATTCATGATAAAACAAAGAACAGCGTCAACGCACGGCTTGACTTGGCTGATATGGACATCAGGCCTGAGTTATCACCGAGAAAAACAGATAATGGATGAACGTACCATCCCCCTGCGTGTTACACTCTGTCCAAGGCCGAGAAAGCAGAACTGTGCCAGTGCTTGCATGGTGTCAAAGTTTCGTCTGGTTACTCTGGCAACGTGAAGAAACTTGTTTCGATGCAAGATTTGAAGTTAAATGGCATGAAGTCTCATGATTGTTATGTGCTGATGACACAGATGCTCCCTATTGCAATTAGAAATATTTTGCCGATCAAAGTTCGAGAGACGATCATGAGGCTATGTTATTTCTTTAACACAATTGCTCAGAAGGTCATCGATCCCGAAGGACTAGATGCTCTACATGACGAGATGGTGATGACTCTATGTCATCTTGAAATGTATTTCCCTCCTTCATTTTTCGATATCATGGTCCATCTCATTGTTCACTTTATGTGGGAGATAAAAATGTGCGGGCCCGTATTCCTACGTTGCATGTACCCATTTGAGAGGTTCATGGGAATTCTCAAGTCTTACGTACGGAATTGATCTCGGCCGGAGGGCAGCATCGTCGAAGGTTATGTAAGCGAAGAGGTCATTGAGTTTTGTGTCGATTATATGGCTCAAATTCAACCGATAGGTGTGCTTTGATCTCGTCACGATGGGAGGCTGAAGGGTATCGGAACTATCGGAAGGAAAGCAATCACTGCAGATATGGACACGTATACTCAAGCCCATTTCACGGTCTTGCAACACATGACTGAAGTGGCGCCTTATGTCGACCAGCACAAGGATGTGCTTCGGCAACAGAATCCGGAGCGGCCGGATGTTTGGATCATGAGCCAACACAACAGTCAATTCAACCAATGGTTGAAGGAGCAAATCGCTAGGAGCTCGCCATGTGAGACGCTGACATGGTTGGTAAAAGGGCCAACATTTACAGTTGTGACATGGCAAGGATATGACATATATGGGTACACATTCTATACACAGTCTCAGGATGTAAAGAACACTAACAAGAATAGCGGTGTGCGCATAGATACGTTCAGTACCGATGGGTCGAGAAGCTCATACTATGTGTTCATAGAAGAGATTTGGGTGCATCTCCCACAGGTGAAGGTTGACAAGTACGGTGTCACTACCGTGGACCTGCAACGTGTCGGGTACAAAGATGAACCATTCGTACTCGCTAATCAAGTTGTTCAAGTTTTCTATGTAACCGACCCGACAAATAAGAAACACCATGTAGTTCTTCATGGAAAAAGGAGAATTGTTGGAGTAGAGAATGTAGTGGACGAGAAAGAATACAATCAATTTGACGAGTTACCTCCTTTTGGACATGGCATAAGGGTCGACGACGAACAACATGACGAAACTAGTTACGTACGCATTGATCATCATGAAGAGCTAATTTTTAAAGGAATAAGCAAGTGGAACGAGAATATGATGTATATGTGAATTGGCATTTATGTATACAACAATGCATGTGTGTGATGTATATGTGAATTTGCATCATTTGGCTGTTGTACAGAAATACACTATGTGAGGTCTTATTGAATGCTGCTTGGTGTTTAGGTCTTATTGAATGCTGGTTGGTGTTTGTATTAATAAGGCTTATCACAGATGGTTCTTAGTTTAGAACTGTCCGTGATATTTATATCACAGACGGTTCTAAACTAAAAACCGTCTGTAATAAGACTTTATATATAATCCCCCGCTAGGGTTTTGTACGTACTGCAGTTATTAGCAAACCAACACTTAGTCACTCTAGCTAGATCCCGATCGAGCCTGTCTCCACCGCCGTCCCCTGAGGCCATCGCCGTCCTCCTCCCTCGGGCCCATCCCCACCGCCGTCCCCCGGAGGCCATCGCCGTCCTCCTCCCTCGGGCCCGTCCCCCCGAGGTCATCGCCGTCCTCCTCCATCGGGCCCATCACCACCGCCGTCCCCCCGAGGCCGTCGCCGTCCTCCTCCCTTGGGCCCGCCGCCGCCGCCCCCCCGAGGCCGTCGTCGTCCTCCTCCCTCGGGCCCGTCGCCGCCGCCGTCCCCCCGAGGCCATCGCCGTCCTCCTCCCTCGGCCCCATCGCCGCCGCCGTCCCCCCGAGGCCGTCCTCCTCCCTCGGCCCCGTCGCCGCCATCGTCCCCCCGAGGCTATCCTCCTCCCTCGGCCCTGTCGCCGCCCCCCCCGAGGTAACCCTAGGCACCACGGTTTTATTTTTGGTTTACAAATGCTTTTATGATCTATGAAGACTAATATAATACTTAAGGTAATACATTTGATAAAACTTAGGTCTTGGTAATTTATTTATGTCAGTGGGATTGCCAAATAATGTGCATTTTAAAGTTGTATTCTTGTACATTCTGCATGTTTATTTATGTAAGTGTGATGTAGTTTTGTGCTTTGTGATATATATGGTCATATACCCTAACATACCAATATATGCCTCCATCAGACCCTAAGGTCTCTGACCACTAACATAATGTTTAATATCTACTCTGAGACCACCAGTAAGAAGTGCACTTGTAAGTATAGATAGATTGCACTTTCTTATCGTATGGTATGGCACTTGCTCATCTTATCCTAATAGATCCAAAAATTGAGTAACATGTCATCAGCGCATTCTTCAACGTCATCGCCGAATGCGTCCGCTCCAAAATCGAAACGCCAAGGAAGAGAGCTATCGAAGAAGCCTGAGGGCCGATTTACCATCACAGATGTCGATGGATCTGGGACCCCTCTCGCCCCTCGCCAAGCAGTAAGCACATTCTGAAGAATGATCGGAATAGTTGCACGAGAACGAATTGAGATCACATTCAATTCGTGAAAGAGCGTGCCGGGGACTCAGAAACGTAAGCTACTGACAAAAATTTTGGCATCGTTCGAGATCCCAGAAGAACACCAAGACGCCGTGCAATGACAATCCTTGCTAGCGGCATGCAAAGCATGGAAGAATTTCAAGAGCACGCTTGTCAAGGACTACGTGGAGAAGGACGAAACACCCTTTCATAAATACCCATTCCTGAAACCACAATGGGAAGATTTCAAGGTGATGAAGACGACCGACGATTTCAAAAGTACAAGTGCAGCGCACAAGGCCCTCCAGGCAAAAAACACACACCCTCATAGACTTGGCACAGCTGGGTATGCGGGTAAAATCCTACAGTGGAGGAGGGAGGACGAACAGGCAGTCTTGCAGAACACCGCCCAGCCATTTGCCAATATTCCGGATGACCGCACTCGAAATTGGATTAGAGCAAGGTCGTCTACAACGACATCGGGGCACGTCTCCTTTCGAAACCCCGCAGACTAGTAAGTGGCCCAACGCCTGGTAAGATATCGATCGAACTACGTAGCTTGTAATTACTCCGCAACTTTGTACGAAGTGAATTGACATGTCGTGCTCTTGCATGAAGCACTGAGTGTTGAATCTTCCCAGGGATCATTCCAGGGAACAAGAGAGAATGATATACTCTCCGCGGCCCTGGAAAACAACGAGCACCCAGGTCGTACGAGAGGCCTTGGGCTTTACGTTCCTTGGAAACATGGTTTCTAAGATGACCCCGAATTGTATCGGCGTAGGAAGAGAACCAAAGCCGAGCGTGAGGCACGGTTACGAGAAGAGATCAAGGCATCTCTTAGAGAGGAGCTGGCTGATTATGTCAGAGATGAGGTGCGGAGATATACAGAAAATTAGTAGGCGGCCGCCGCCGCTCCTGTGCTAGCTAGCCCGCACAACCGCTCGATTAGTTGCGTGTCCAATCCGACAGAAAGCGAGGCCAGATTTCCTGTGGATGATATCCTGATAATAATTATTATCTCTCGAATGCTTGCTCCATTGATAGGCTTATTAATTGGAGTAGCTAATTTTGTATCGTTATGTAGGCGCCTACGAAGTGCAAACTCCAAGTGAGATATGCCTCCATTGCCTTATGCGCTGCTTGGGGCATGGCATATCTGTCTGCTCAAGGGTCATGTTGCACCATCAAGCCTTAGCGACAGGCTTCGAAAAAGTGTCAGTAGATGGTGTACACGCCAATTTCGAGGTCATCCCGCTACCGATCCCCACCAACGACGAGCTCGTGACTCTAGGGCAAGCCATTGGATCCTTCATCCAGTGGTCCAAAAGTGATATCTGCCTGGAGGCTTCTTCACCGGTGGCAGATCAGCTACGTGCACTGGTGCCATCTCCACAAGGGCAACCTGAATCAGATCAGCTACCTGCACCGCTTTCATGTTCACGGGCGCTATTCCCGATGCAGCAACTTCCACCAGTGCAACTTCCACCACCAGTGCTACCTTTAAAGTCGACCTACAGCCGAGGAAGCAAGGGCAGCAAGGGCAAAGCAAAGAAGACCAATGATGACATCCCGTACCTGCCATTGGCCCGCAAATTCATGCTTGGCGAGCCGTTGCTCGAGAAAAAGGGCCTCCAAACCCTAACAATTAGTTGCCAGCAATTGCACAAGTGGTATATGGAATGGTCCAATAAGCCAGAGGGGGAACGGAGCTTAGGTATCACTGTCAAATTCACGCTGAATCATTTACAACACGATATTGAAGAGTGTGTCTTCTGGTCACCTTTGAGGATTTATTCGATCTTTTCACGCTCAATGCTCTCGACGTCTCACTCATTCGATGCTGGACGCTGTAAGTGTGTACAATCACAGTCTCCGTTCATGTCATACCGATAAATGTCATATATAATTTGTTGCTTTCGTGTGTGTATATATAGACACATGCTGACTAAAGCTAGGTCATCCAAATCATCATCGATTGGTTTCTTAGACCCACACTTGGTCGCCAAGTATACCATCGACGAGGATACACCCTTCGTCGAGAGGTACATTGCAGCAGGACTGCTGGCTTACCACAATAAGGAATATGTACTTATGCCCTACTATCAGAACTATCATTGGATTTTAATAGTAATTGTACCAAAATGGAACAAAGTATATTACCTTGATTCCCTAAGTAAGAATAAAATGGACTTCACAGTTGTCAGCCAAGTAATCAATACGTAAGTACATTTTCTCCAAACATACCTATATTGTACTTTTTCTTTCCTTCCGAATGACTAAGGTTAACTTTTTCAAATCACGTAGGGCATTCGCGATGTACGTTGCAAAGGGAGGTGTCTCGATGCATGGGGCCAAAGGCCTGACATGCTTGAGATTTTAAGGTATTCGCTATTACACATTAATTAATCCTATGCAACAGTTGGTAGAAATGCCTCTTGAATTAACACATTCCATTTTTTGTAGTGCCACGTTTGCCACCATATGGAACTACTCCTCGATTCCTCGATGATCACCAATTCCAAGGTTTGTCAATCTTCCCATAATTACTTCATACTTATGACGTTATATATATACGCACATTGATATTCCTATCGACAGACTGCGTTCATCCCGTCAACTGCATTGAAACAGCCCAACCTTTCCTGAATTCGAGGAGAGTTGGCGTACTTTTTGGTGGCTGAAATTATAAAGTCAGAAGGACAGTTCCACTGCAAACAATGATTTTTATTGCTCTTATCACTTCGAAATCGAGGTCTCACGAAAGGAACAGTCCATAATCAACGAACTTTGTCAGGCTGCATAAGCAATACTTGGATGGATTGCCATCCAAGTATTGCTTGTGAAGCCTGACAAAGTTCATTGATTATTAGTCTGTTCCTTTCGCGAGACCTCGATTCCGGAGTGATAAGAACAATAAAAAATCATTTTTACCTTCTAAGTGCAAATGCAACGTACATCTTTTGTAATTGTATATTTGTTAATGGATATTTTATTTCATTTCAATTAATTGATTTGTGAAATGGATGTTTTATGTTTGTGAAATAAAGTGCGATGTGAATTGGATGTTTTATGTAATGTGACGATGGCCCGATCTTCCGAGAGGTACTGATAAGTCGATTGTGGAGATCTCGACGTTGATGATCCAAAGGCTCCGACCAAAACAGATCGAACCCCTCGCAATCACTACACCACTGCTCTGTTGGTTATCAACCGTGCCGAACACGGTTGACCTCGCCAAGAAGGCTATCTGCTGCAAGCGAATTGAGAACACGAGCAAGAGAGTAAAAAATGCAATCTGTATTACGAATAAAGATTAAGTTCACAAGTTAGGATTCCTCAACCAAACATGCGGTGAAACTGCTAAGCAGAATAATCTCTTAAGAAAAAACCGAGAAAAACTAAAGGGGTGCGACCTCCTTAAATAGGGGAGGGGGAAGCCACACTTATCTAATGAAAAGGGATGGGGTACTATTTGAAGTTACTGTTCACGTGGCCATGGTACTGTACATGTGAACAGTACCGGCCCAAATAGTCTGAGTTACAAGGCCCTCGGCCCACTTTGACTCAGACTGAAAAAGTGACATGTCTTCTTTCACAGTTTCTGATCTGTTCGAATGGAGTTTGGAGGTGAGACTAGATCCATATGAAGGTAGACTTCAAGAGCTTTCCAACAAGTACTCATGGGCCCCAAGAAGCCTTCTGGATCAAAAGTTATGACCGTTTGAAGTAGGCGCTGTTGCAAAGGCAGAATTAAAAATCCTTGCTCACCTATCTGATATTATTAAAAATCGCTGCAGAACCAACTCCAAAACCCAAGCAGCTAAGATGGCAGGAAATGAATCTCATGGCCAAGGTAGCCCGCAAGCAGAAGAAGTTAATCGAAGTGGCGCAGCAGAAGCACAACAGGCCCACGACCCACGGCCTAGTTTGGCTGACATTCTAGCAAGGGTGGAACAAAACCAATTCCAAGCTGAACAAAATCAAAAGACAATGATGGAGGTACTAGCCAAAGTCTTGGAACAGACATCAACACGAGAAGCAGCAATGACAGAAGTACTGACAACAATCATGTCAGGATTTACCACCAACCACGAAGGAATACAAATCACGTCCAAGTGGTCGGACTTTCAGAAAACAAAACCTCCGACTTTCTCATCCTCTCCAGACCCAATAGAAGCAGATGATTGGATCCGAGACATCGAAAGGAAGTTAAATACTGTGCAGTGTACGGATAAAGAGAAAACTTTGTATGCCTCTCATCAACTGCAAGGACCAGCTGCTGCATGGTGGATGAATTATCAAGTCATGCGTGAAAATCAAGAGATATCATGGAAGGAATTTAAAGAATCATTTCACCAAGCCCATGTTCCCACTGGAGTAGTAGAAGCAAAGCGACGAGAATTTCTCACACTCAAGCAAAGAAAACGAACAGTAATGGAGTATCTTCACCAATTTAACCATCTTGCTCGCTATGCCCTAGACGATGTCAAGAATGAAGCCAAGAAGATGGAAAGGTTTAGAGAAGGATTACAAAAATCTCTAAAGCATCATATCTCAGCGATGGACTTTAAAGATTTATCTAGTATGGTGAATAAATTAATTATATCTGAAGAAACAAGAAATGAATTAAGGAAGGTCCGAAAAAGACAGAGAGAACAGGAAGCATTAGCATCAAAAGCATCCAGAAGGAGAATAGTATTGTCACCTCGAACCAGACAACAAAATCAACAAGTAACGACCACATCAAGACCCCAGTACATTGCCATACCAAGATCACAGTCCACCGCAATACGGTGCTATACTTGTGGAGGAAGTCATTATCAGCGAAATTGCCCACACAAGACAGACATGTGTCATCACTGCGGACAATTAGGTCATTTTAGAGAACAATGTCCAAAGCAAGGATTGCCTTCTGAAGTGGCAAAAATACAAGTTAGAAATCAAGCTCAACCAGTCACACCTGCACCACAGACTAAAACTTCAAAAGGCTACTTAAAAAGAAAACCAAGGACACTTCAAGGAAAAATAAACCATATTTCAGACACAGCAGCAACAGGAGATACAAGCGTCATTATGGGTATGTTTGCTTGAAGCTCTCGCCAGCTTTAATTGACTCTGAAGTTATACATTGTTTCTTTGACCCTTATTGGAAAAAAAGAGTATCGTACAAAAAGTCCTAAGCACCCTCCTGAAAATAATAGAAACTTCACCTTGAATATACTACCTGGGACATGACAGAGACAGTTAAATAACAGAAATACCAGATTTCACAAAAGTTTGATGACAAACCAAATTTGCATATGCTCACGAGACAGTTAAATGACAAACCAAACCTTGAATATACTTCAGCTTGGGAATAAAGAATTGCATATGCAGCGAAAATTTTCCAACCCGTTCCCAGAATCGCGAGGACGAGATTCTTTTTAAGGGGGGTTGGTTGAAACAAACCAAATTTGCAGAAAATTGAAAATTTCCATTTGAGTTTAATTCCTTGAGTTTCCTAGCCAAATTCTCCTCCTATTTCATGCCCAATCAGCCCAAAAACCCTTGCCAAATCACTGCAATAGCTCACTTTGCGCAATCACTGTTCACGGTCAAATTTTTCGCCGCCATCCAGATATTTGCCGCTGCTCGCTGCTTCCTTCGCCGCCAAGCCGCCCGATTTCTCTCTCGCGCCTCCTCACTGCCACCTCTCAGCAACTCCCCTGACCTCTCTCGAAGACCCTGGACCGACATCGCTCGAAGCCAAGTCCAAATTTGCAACTTCAGGCAATATTTTGGCCGACGCCTCCTGTGTTGTCTCTCAACCGACCTGACCCATCCCAGCAACTTTTGACTGCCGTAACTCATCCCCCAAGACACCAGCTCACCCTACCGACCTTCCCTGTCACCATGGACGCCCTCCCGAAGTATCCCAAGCCAACCCTAAAAATCTTCCCCATGCCAAACCACCTTAGACACGTTATAAAAGCCCCGACCTCCTCCGTGAAGACACACCGAAGCCCCACGAAGCTCCCCACGCCCCCAATTGACCCCTCTCCACCCCTACTGCCGGCTATCCCCAAAATTCCCCACGGTGAGCCCTAAACCGAATTCTTCAATACACCCAATAGAATTCCAATTGCTTCTGTTCATAGACTCCCTAAGCCCCCAGGAACTTGTCCAAGCCATCACCTTTAGCTCCCGAGCCATCTTCTTCCCCGCCTCCGAGCTCTTCTGCCCGATCATGGCGCCCCTCCGTGGCCAGCCTTATCCCGGCTCTCCTAGCCCAAACGACCTCTCCCATGATCTTGCCCTAGCCCCAAGGTTGCTCAAACACCGAAGCATCAACCTCCCTAAGCCCTAGAAATCGCTTTTGCCATCAAAAACCGAACCGAGTTCCCGAGCTCGCCGCCGGCGATCGCCGCCGACCCCAAATATGGGTTCCCGGCATCCCCCTGAGTCCATCCATGGTCCCGGTTGGCATCGCAAGGCCCTGTAGCGCTGTCAGTCGCCGTCGCAAATCTCCCCTGTTCGGCTGCTACAGTGCGCGCACGGGAGTAGAAGATGAATAGTGCCCGCCCGGTACTGTAGCATCTGCCCGCGATGAACAGTGATTATCCGCAATGAATAGTAACCAGACCCGTTAAGCCTTTTTAAAGCCCAAAAATACAAAAATATATCCATTTCGACCGATTCGAGCCCACCAACCCATTTCTTAGCTCCAAATATTCATATCAAGCTCCCAAAAATCCCAAACCTATTTTATTTGGATTTTAGTTAATTTTATTTTGTTATTTTTTTCTTTATTCCTAGCTCATATCCTTTGAGCGTGGAATTAAATTATTTTCTCTGCTTTGCGCTAGCTCACGACGTTGAAGATCAACCAAGCCAAGAAGGAGAAATCCCGGATCAAGCTCAAGATCAAGATATTGAAGAATACAAAATAATTGAAATCGAAAATCCGCAAGGCAAGTCACATATTTTTGATCATGTTGAACCTACTTCCGTTATTTATTATTTATCAGTATTTTCATTATGCTATTTGTGCTCTATTATCTTATGTACAAAGATTCTTTAGAATGACATGCTATTAGCTAATGTCCCACCACCCAAGAAGCCCTGTTTAATTTGATGGCCATATTCACCTTGACAAAACATAGTAATATTAAAATTATCACTAAAGTAACCATGGTAGTTTAAGAAATTAACAAACATTTTACTATTAAAATCCTGGTACTCTACTATTACAATTTTGGTAAGATATTACAAACAGCCATGAGTTGGCTGATTCCATCTCAGAATGGAAGTTGTGTTGGAAATTGATAGCAGTGCCGTGGGCACTGGGAAGTAAATTTGTGGATGAAAGTTGTTTAGTGAAAAGTGAGAAATTAGAAACCTTATGCCAATCGAAGAACATGGTGATCGCGCTCAACCACAAGTGTTGACTTGTCAAACCTGGTTTAATAGCTGCTCAAATCGATTGAATCTCTAATAGAGTACAACCAGTTGGTATGGAAACGGTAAAACCATACTGAACAACGTTAGATTCTTCCAGGACGGGTAGTCTGGCCTTGGTGGGCGGATACCCGGGTTTGAGTTGAGATCTAACGGGTACCAGAAAGTCGGTATGGAAACGGTAAAACCATATTGGACAACGATAAATTCCCTCAGGACGGGCAAAATATCTAGCCATATCGGTAGATAATGTCTGGCCGTGTCGACAGACACCCGGGTCTGTGTTGGAGTTTATCGGGTAGAGTTTACATGAAGAGATGAGCAGTGAAACGACCTTGTTTTCTTAACTTTGTCGCGGGAGTTGAGGAACCTTGTGGGTAAAGTTGGGCAGCTCTGCAGAGTCATTTATAAATAGTATTCGAATACATCGTACTGTATTTAATGGGTGATTCCAAGAAACATGGCATAAGTAGAAGTTTTGGATATGATTTGGAGTTGTGTTGGAAATGTGAATATGTGAGTTTAATCAAGTCTGGAAAACCCCCCAATTACCTTATGAAGTTTATGAATTAATGTTTCATGTTTAAAAGAAAAAGGTTTACAAACAAAATTGCATCTACACAAAATAATGAACCACTGTACCCCATTTCATGGCATTCACTTGCATATAGTTAAATAGTATTTTACATGTGACTTGTTGAGTACGGTTGTTTGTACTCACGCTTGCTAAAATTATTAAACAGAAAGTGCTTGTCAAGATACTGAAGGAGTTTCCGAAGACGACGCAGAATTCTACGAAATAGACGACGCCGAGTGTTAGGGTTTATTCTACACTCAGGCCTGCCTGTGGAGTTTCTTTTGGTAATGTATCTTTGGGTTGTACTCCCCTTTATGTAAAACTTGGCTGCTAAGCCTTACTTTGGTAATAAAGTTTGATTTTATGTTTCAGCATGCTTTGGCAATGATGCACATTCTTCTACAGTACTCACAGCTGAACAATTCTGGGCAGTTACGAGGTTAACTTAACGCTCCCAGAAATGGGGGTTGTTACAATATCCAAATTCACCGTGGGATTTTAAGTCACATACTACTAGTTGACATATATATGGACGGTCGGTCAGCACGTAGGAACGTAATAATACGTACATTATGTTTAATCAGGTGCCGTGAGATTCGATCAGTGGGTTAAGTTCAGCAACAGATGTTCTACTTAATATATGCATTATGTGTTCACATATTACTAGTATGTTTATGTTAAAAATATAGGCAATATTTTAATTCCAAGTTTTATTAGGAGACAAAAACAGTAAGCCAATGATGCAAAACTCACAACTAACAGCAAACTATTCATCATACTTCACAAATTACACAAGAAAAACAATCTAGTAACAAAGTCGAACGTGCGCACGAACGACTTACTTGTTAGCCTGATGAAGAACACAAAGTTGCGCAGGCTTGACGCAATGCAAAACGAAGGTGTCACAGTGCAGTGAGCGGTCGCGCAGATGCGCTGCCCAGAAACCTTATTACCGCCCCCATGCAGGTCTTCACGGCAGCAACGGTCCGGAGATACCGCTCCTCTTCTTCGCGGTGCACGCCGAGAGGAAGAGTCGACGAAGTTCGGACGGCGCAGCACAACAGCACACAAATTCAGGAGGAAGAGAATGGAGGCAGTCAGGTTCTCTCTTCTTTACAATCTGGACGTCTCCAGGCATATATAGACAAACTGATAACTGGCATGATTAAAATAGCCATTTACCCACTGGTAACTGACATATTCAACCATTTATCCACTAGTAACTGTCTATCATCAAAACCCCAGTAAAGCCTCTAATTCAAACGTTTGAATATCATTCAAACACACAGAGAGAGTGGTGCAGAGTTTAGCAAAAATAAAGATGGACTTGGTCCGCCACGCGGCGCGCCACGTCACGACACGGAAATACGCGATTTTCACGCGAAAATACACGAGTACACGCGTGCGCGTGCGCGCGCGCGTGTGACTAGACAGAGCCATCCTCATACCATCTCTTTCCATATTCAAGGAGTGGGGAGGACTCAACCTTATAAATCGGTCTTCCTCATCCTACCTTAGAAATATGGTACTAACCATGCATATTTTGGGATTCGCGAAATAGGTCTTGCTCATTGGGCCAATTTCTAACAGTTTATAATGACGGTCAAGTTATGCAGTTTGTCCTTTCCTCTTGATCATTACAGAAATTTTCTACGCTCTAAAAAATCTGTTAATATAATTGTCGCCTAGATCCAAATCAGAAGTCGTTACTCCCTAAGATTGGTGCATTGATTTGGAGCGTGCGTAACCAAAACGATTTCAAATCCAACTTCCATCCGCGTTGTTCTGCTTATACGGAGCATTAATTAATTTAGTACAATGTTATTTATATGTATCAAAATATACCAAAAACTATATACACCTTTGTAATTTTTTCATGTGGTTGATACTGAAGCATCTTAAAATTAGTATATTGGTATACCTAACTTGACAGAGGGGTATGTTAAATTCATTTAGGTAGTATATTATGAATGGGAGTAACTATCTATATCTATATCTATATCTGTGTGTGCGCGCGTATATTTGTATATGTATGTATATATAATGTTAATTATACTACATCGTACAGTGAAATGGGGCACCATGATTTCAAATATGCAAATTTAACCCAAATTTAGTTATATTTTTCAAAAATTGTAGTTTTAGGATATATCCTTCTCCAACAATTTAAATGAAATACATACCTTTGAAAAATTATACTCAAATTCAATGTTTGTCAATTATTGTTTATCACATGCTTTGCTAATTTTTATACATATAAGCTCATACCTCCAGTCAAACTATCTAAAAACGGATAACTCTAGTTTAAATTTGTATTCAAACTTGTTCGAACTAGTTAGTAAACAAGTTAAACTTGGCATCCAATAAATGTAATAATTTACCCACATAATACCTAGGGGAAATTACTTTTTTTAGATTATGGTGCCTAGGCACCATGGTGCTCCTATATGTATAAGCACCATAGTGCCCAGGCACCATGATTTGAAATGCACAAATTAAACCCATATTCTGGTATATTTTTAAAAAAAAATTTAGTTTATGGTATATATCCATCTATAACAATTCAAACGAAATATATATCTTTGAAAATGTATACTTGAATTAAATGTTTTCTGCAACAATTCACTACAATACAAACCCCATGTATAGACACTATATTAATATGGTAAGGGCATTTTTCATATCTCTATACTGTTGTACAGGCATTTCTTAAAATACCTCATAAAGCATCTTCCTATGTATCGTCGCTATAAACGTAGAGACATATAGCTTGGTAGTCGAACTCTACATTTCATGTGAATAGTACTTCTCTTGGACATGTTGCACTGCCTACCTCAACCTCACCGCTTCACGTGCTTAGCTATATCTTATAATATTTATATGAAGGTCATTTAACACATGTAAACCACCAAATAACACTTCTAGATAATTAAAAACATCCCAAAAAATGTCTCAAAAACTTTAGGCAAATTAAAGAATGTCTCAAAAACATCTCTGCAAGATAAAATTTGGCAGGTGGTTCTAAAATGTCTCAAAACCACCTCCATAGTATAAAATTTTGCGGCAATTTTTAAAATGTCTCTAAAAAGTGTCTCTACATGGGGTTTTTCTTGTAGTGATTGAAAGTATAATCAAATTTCAGTTTCAGATTTATATATATTTGGACACTATATATTTATTGTTAGCAGGTATGTCCGCCCATGCAAAGTACACTGAAATTGTTGCTTAAATCCAAAACAGATGTCGTTACTCGGTTAATGTACGTTACGTTAATTTGGGTCGTACATATGGGCGTAACCATGAGGAACCTAACGTCCGTATGTCGATCAACTCATGACTTCTTGTGTTTACTGGCCTTTTCTTTTCGAGAAAAACATCAAAACAGTTGGATTGCTTCACGTTTGCTGGAGGAACAGGAAGCAATATAGAATCATCTGGCACGTTGGTCCCGCTTGGCCTACTGCTATTGTTTTATGTTTAAACATAAGCGCTATAGCTAGTTAGGGGACTGGCCAGCAGGTCTCTTAATTAGAAGCTTGTGGGGTGTCTGAACTTTCCCTAATTAACCAATTGGCCACAAATATAAACTAAAGAGTAAAGTCCATTACCGGTCCTTAAACTTTTTATGCTGTGTCATCCCGGTCCATAAACTTTTAAAGTATGTCATCCCGGTCCTTAAACTTTCAAAGTGTGGCAATTTCTTTTGAAAGTCTATGGACCGGGATGACACAGCATAAAAAGTTCACTGCTACAACTACATAGGATATTGCCACACTTTGAAAGTTTAAGGATCGGGATAACATACTTTAAAAATTTATGAACCGGGATGACACAACATAAAAAGTTTAAGAACCGGTAATAGACTTTACTCTAAACTAAACAACTGCCCACTAGTACAGTTAGCATCAAAGGTTAGCTAGTTCTTAATTAATTATACAGTCATCAACCTACTGCACATGCACGGACTATATTCTTAATTTTATTATTGGAAATTAATAATAAAATGGTCAATCTTGACGGTCCTAACCGTGGATGTGGACAGTGGCATATAACTGAACTGTGCATTCTTCCGTGGAAGTGGACAGTGGCATATAACTGAACTGTGCATTCTTCCGTGGAAGTGGACAGTGGCATATAACTGAACTGTGCATTCTTTGGGTGGTATTTAAAGTGTTAGATGGAGGGGAAGCGAGACGAGGGTTTCAGTTTTGGGCCAGTTTGGCTGCGGCTGTGGTTTTTGGCTGAAATTTTTGAATTTTATCTATTTACGGTATATATTACAGAGAGAGATACTCATTTGCGATGTTGAGCTTTTAACATGTATATCGTTTAACTTGTAGACCCCGTCTTGAGAAAATACTCCGTTTGAAGGTTAGTGTAACACCCCAGCCAAACAATGACCTGGAATACTACTAAACTAACAACATATTAAAGAAGAACCTATATTCACCTTACAAAATTTCAGCAGAACCTCCTTTGTTTAATGAGTAAATCAAAGGTTTCAACATGCATAAACAAATGATCTGAATAATAGTAAACATTAAATATCCAATTCTAAACAAACTGAATTATGTTTGCCATCACAATCTCAACCACAATACTTAAATAAGAACGTAAGCAATGTAATAGTTCTAAACCTTTATTACATTCTAAACATGGTGATCTTTAATCAGTTACCACTTAAGCTATTCAACAAATAATGATTAAGGTTCTTTATTTCTTCCAAGGTGAATGGACTGTGCAAGTGCAATAAAGCTAATCCATCTTTATCCCCATGCATGCCGGTCTCAGGTAGCTACCTAAAAACAAACAACAACCACAACAACAAACAAGTGTGAGTCCAACGACTCAGCAAATATAAATAGTGGCAACGAGAGTAAAAGGGAAACATCACTTCCCATGATCATCCATCAATCAAATAAATAAATCATGCTATGCAGTATGTTCAAAAGAATCTCTTTATCTCTTCTCTTTCGCATTTTACCGGTAATGCGGAGTGTGCATCCGTCAATGCACACCCATGCCTGTACCCTCTGGTACAGAGACCATTTGCCCATACTCCACATGTATGGGGACCTTTAGCCCGTCAAGACATCAACATGGCGGGGACCTCAACGTATGGTCGTCTCGTGACCAAAACCTCAATAATCAACATGATGCACAAACGTGAATATCTCAATGAATAAATTGCATTCACGATAACTATGCACCAGAAATTCTCTCATGCGTTTGCAATCAGCGATAACCAAATTCAATCATAGCATTAACATGATCAAAATCAAATATTCTCATAAGATAGATCAAAACATCCACAAACCATCAATCATCCATAATCCATACTATGAAGGTTAGACCACTATTGTACTTGCCTTAACCACGAGAAAACGGGGAATGAGCAGAAGGTGCGGCTCCTGAAATCCGTCCTCCTCCTGAACAATAATTATAATAATTTCTAAGGCAACAGTAACGAGTCTTTATATTAAACAAAAACACCCCCAAACTAATCCAACATGTTTAACTTGACTCAAAACCCCAAATCTTTTCGGACACCCTGTCCCCCTCTACAGACAGTCAACTTCAAAAATTCTTATCTAATGGTACAGAAGTCCGAACAGGGCGTTCTAAGATTTTCTGGAACGATAATTAAATTATCTAACTAAATATAGTTGGTGAGTCTCCCTGATTCGGCCAACTTCTACCCGCACCATCTAACTTTCTAGAACATCAATTCCGTAACGAGTTCTCTGGACAGCGCACTAAAATTGTCATAACTTTCACCCCGAGAGTCGGAATCAGGATTTCTTGATCTTTCTGGAAAGCTAAAGAAAATATCTGAAACTGTCATAATATGGAGATCCTCTGATTCGCCTGATCTACAGGACAGTCCGACTAGAAAAATCATAACTTTTTCTACAGAGGTCCGAATGACGCTTTCTAGCACCTCATGGAAAGCTAAAGATGTCCTCTACAAATCTCTAGGAGAAGACCAGACCTGAATCCCCACGGATCTATATCAAAAAGACCGTCTAACAGAGGCTGTCCTGAGCAGATCCGAAAACCGACATTGATAACGCAATTAGAATTTACATCTACTTGGGGAAGAACATGGATTACCCTTGACGAACACTGAAGAATACCACGAACACCCCACGAATCTCTCTTCTCCTTCTTTTCCTCTTTGCCCCTTCTTCTTCCCTTCCTCCGAGTCCAATCGCCTAGCTGCGAATTATTCCTTTCCCCCGATCATTCGGCATCAATTGGAGGTCTTGATCACCGGCAATGGAGGAGAGGGGAGGAGGAGGCGCTGCTGGACGGCGCAAGGCAGAGGGGAGGGGCACACAAGGGGAGGAGAGGGGGAGGCGCAAGGGGGGAGAGGGGGAGGGGCGGCTAGGGTTGGAGGGGGGAAGGTGGCGCCCCCCTTTGCTGGCCGAAATCCCCACCTGGGCCAAGGCCCAGGCCCAGGTTGCCAGGGAAAATCAGAAAAACCCCCTCTAAACTTGATATTTTATTCTTCCCTTTAAGGTCCTTTACTCCGATTAAACGATTAACGGTCCAAACTCTTCCGGGATATTACAGTTAGGTACTGTAGCAAAAGCCAAAAGCCGCCAGCTTCAAGGAAAAGAACAGTCCCTTTATAGTCGCTAGCGAAATTAATCCCTAGTTTCGCGATGCGGACTTGTATAAAATTTTCACCACTACAAAAAGCCGTATATTAGACGTCACATTACAGACAGTTCACCAAAACCGTCTATATTAAATACAATTACAGACAGTTTCAATTTAGAGACCGTTTGTGTTGCTGCCAGCCCTAAAAACCGTCTGTGAAAAGAAAATATCACATACGGTTTTTAATGTAAACCGTCTGTGATATTTCTAAATATCACAGATGGTTTTGTACTGGAACCGTCTGTGATACTTCACAGACGATTTGTATTAGAATCCGTCTGTGATAATCCAATTATCGCAGACGGTTTGTATGAAAACCATCTGTGATAATTCCATCATATTTACTGTGCGCAGAACCGTTAACCATCTGTCTTAAATTTCAGATCTACGCTGCTGCTTTGAGCTGGAGGTAAGGCTTTGAGGCGATTTGGTGAGAGGAGACTATTTGGCAAGAGCAATTGTAGATCCACTAAATTTTTGACTACCTATGGTTAGTAATTTATTTCTAATTGCACTACAATTTACATTTATAGCTTTTGTTGAAAGGAGAATTGAAGATGATTGATCTAGCTAGCTTGATGTAGAGAGAAGATAATTTTACATCTGACATGATTTAGGGTTTAGTCAATTCATAATCTATTTCTACTTAGTTCAATTTAATTAATTATTGTTGCTATATATAGCTACTTAGTGTAGATCATATATATAGAGTATAGTAATTAAT
Source organism: Dendrocalamus latiflorus (assembly GCA_017311315.1). NCBI lineage: Eukaryota > Viridiplantae > Streptophyta > Magnoliopsida > Poales > Poaceae > Dendrocalamus > Dendrocalamus latiflorus. The sequence goes on from CM029658.1 coordinate 24,170,530, forward strand.
TTATTGAATATGTTATATTAAATTGTTATATGTGTAACATAGGACTGAAATTGGATGTATGTTGGGAACCATGTGAGTGATGGCGTTTCTGCTTTTACAAGAGTTGTCGAGGAGGGTATGTTGAATAAGGGGGTGGAATATATGTACTGTCCATGTATTGACTGCGAGAATCTAAATACGTTTAAAAGTTGAGCGCATATTGAAGCACACTTGATTCGATGGGGTTTCAAAAAAGGGTATACACGTTGGACCAGTCATGGTGAAGAATAGATTACATAGGAAGGTAGTAATAACGACATCGCTGACGAAGTTCTCCCTTTACCAGACAAGCATTTAGCTGTCTCGGCACTAAAACTAGCAAAACTTTCAATTCTCATGTCATAATATAGCAAACCATACCAGCTCTAGAATTCATACAAAAATTTCTATAACTTCCAAGTTGATCAAATGCCCTAATTAAATCATCTAAACCCCTGTTTTTAACTCAGAAGATAGATCTATCACCATCCGAATAGTACACTTAATAATTTCATATATTTTAATCTAAAATACAAACATATTAAACTATGGCATTTTTAGAAACTAGAGAAAATTATCTACCACTTTATAGTTATTCCTAAAGTTTAATTCTGCCATTAACGTAGTCAAATAAATGCTTTTATACGATTGCGTCTAGCAACAACCCGATACTAGACAACATCGTCCCGAAATTCGTAGATTCTATTTTATCTATGTAAAAATTGGATTCTTGGACTTTCTGTAAACCTTAAGTAATTACCTATGATATTCAGTTGACCAAACCCTAAACTAATTTATTTACTATTTTTAATCTACTAATTACTACATGCTGTCAAAATATGACAAATTTACTATACAACAGGATTATAAAATCCATATCTCAAATCTACTCATTTGATCGATATAAACAAAAATTCTATAGAAACATATCGAAATCCTCTACAACTTTCTAGTAATGAAATTCCCATGTTATACACATACACTACCTATAGAAATAGTATAACAGTACAACAGACCAAACTGATCTACTAATCTATTTTCCCCTAACGAACTCGCACAACCTCTCTCTAATCTGTATTTTTAATCTCTAAGGAAATAAATAAAACAGAGAGAATAATCAAGTCATTACCCCATAAGACAAAAACCCAGATCAGAATCCGTTCTCTACTGTTCCTTTCTGCTTTCTTGTGTTTCCCCTCTAGTTGGCTCTGTAACACATGCGCGCTGGTTGGCGTAATGGTGACTACGCACGTGGCAGAGGGAATTGTTTTGGCGCACGTGGAAAAAGAAAGAAGTAGGGCTACTTTTCTTTTCTCTGCCCCCACGATCCTTTTATCTTGGCACAAAATCCTATTATGACTAAAACTCCCGGAACAATTTGTTCGAGGAACCCCATCCCTCCTGTTAAAATTTACTTCTTATTTTTACGTATATCTTTTTTTCATTATTTATATATAGATCCTTAAAATGGTATTTTCATAATATTACATGATCTCTCTGCCGCACATCTAAGGAAGTGTGCTAATCGTATAGTAAAATGATATGATCATGTCTTGTGGGTAAAGTTGTAGAACCTCTGTGGAGTGTAAAATTATTCGAATAACCGTGTTTTTGGTTATAGACAATGTTCGGTGATTTCACATGAGAGGTAGAATTTTATAAAACTGCGACTGGGTTTAGTTAGGAAGTGAAGGGTTAGTTCACTAACGGTTCATTCAATTCCTTTGAATTATCTACTTAATAATCAATTTTTAGTACATTTCAATCTACTTATTTCATTTACTCTAAATTGTTGATTTATGCAAAATAACTTGTCAGCCATCACTTGATAAGCCTCGCATACTTATATATTGCATCTTCTAACAAACGACTTGCTGAGACTCTATGTACTCACGGCTATATATTTTGTTGCTCAATTGCAGAAGAACAACAATATCAGCCAAAGATCTTCGATGGAAGATTCTTTGACAGTTTCTCGGAACATGACTTCGCTTCATAGTCGATTACCTGTGGCATGTCGAATGTATACTACAATTATCTTTATTTTTTGGCTGCTAGTTTTGTTAAGCTCTTCATGTTATTACTAATTAGCTTGGCCGTAAGATTGCTACTCTAATAGTTATACTTTCAAAGTTAATCGTGATCATGGTCGACATTTCATGTATATGTTTTCATTATGTGCACTAATGTGATCCTAGACTAGAATAAAATACACAGAGAATCTAGATTTATATTTAGATCTTGACAGTGCTAGCCCATGAAAAGCCCGAACATTGCCGTTTGGTCCTCGCCCTGCCAGCTCAACCAACCACAAGGATATTATCTCGTCAAGCATTTCTTCTTTTTCGGTCTTCAGCCAAGGTTCTCAATATACGTTTGCAAAGCTACTAAGCGCAGTTTAGAAGACGGAAGGTTTTTTGGATTTCTACTGGAATTTAATTGTGCTCCTGTAAAATTTCTGCAAAATTCCTCTGTTCCAAATGGCGGTCAAGGGTTTGATCTTGTTGCAAAATTCCTCTGCTGGAATTAAACAGCGTGGTCGATCTTACTTAACAAGGGAACGCATTGGGAGGGATGACTGCGACTGGGTTGTGCTTAGGAACCGGAGCTCTAAGCGATGATGCAATTTTGTCTATGTTGTGGTTACAGACCAAACAGAGAGAGAGATGGTAGTGGAGAGGTGGGAGTGTTCTGCCTCAGCCTCCCCCTCATCCTGATATATATATTCACATGGAGTATGCTTTTACAGTTATGCCCTTACTTCCATACCTCCCCATTAGGGGCACTTATGTCATTACACATGTTACTCTAGTTCTTATAACCTCCTAACAGGCCTGCTGGGCTTAGGTGGGGGCCACCCCTACGACAGGAGCCTCTCATGGTGAAGGGCTTCACAGGGCCGAAGCCATGTCGCCGAGTCCTTTGGCCCCCTCCGTCCCCTACGGCCTGTGAATTTCTCCAAGCTTGTGGTTGGGGAGCCCGAGGTCTGGGATGGAAGGTGCCTTGTTGCAGCAGACACGCGCGCGCTCCGTCCCCTACCCTTCGAACGGGTGGCAGCGGAGGCTGGCGCCTAGCTCGAAGTAGACGCGCGCGCGCTCCGTCCCCTACCCTTTGAACGGGTGGCAGCGAAGGCTGGCGCCTAAGTCAAAGTCGAGGCGCGCGCGCTTCGTTCCCTACCCTTCGAACGAGTGGCAGCGGAGGCTGGCGCCTAGTCGAAGTAGACGCGCGCGCGCTCCGTCCCCTACCCGTCGACCGGTTGGCAGCGGAGGCTGGCGCCTAGTCGAAGTAGACGCGCGCGTGCTCCGTCCCCTACCCGACGAACGGGTGGCAGCGGAGGCTGGCGCCTAGTCGAAGTAGACGCGCGCTCCGTCCCCTACCCTTCGAACGGGTGGCAGCAGAGGCTGGCGCCTAAGTCGAAGCCGAGGCGCGCGCGCTCCGTCCCCTACCCTTCGAACGGGTGGCAGCGGAGGCTGGTGCCTAGTCGAAGTAGACGCGCGCGCGCTCCGTCCCCTACCCGTCGAACGGGTGGCAGCGGAGGCTGGCGCCTAGTCGAAGGAGACGCGCGCTCCGTCCCCTACCCTTCGAACGGGTGGCAGCGGAGGCTGGCGCCTAAGTCGAAGCCGAGGCGCGCGCGCTCCGTCCCCTACCCTTCGAACGGGTGGCAGCGGAGGCTGGCGCCTAGTCGAAGTAGACGCGCGCGCGCTCCGTCCGCTACCCGTCGAACGGGTGGCAGCGGAGGCTGGCGCCTAGTCGAAGTAGATGCGCGCTCCGTCCCCTACCCTTCGAACGGGTGGCAGCGGAGGCTGGCGCCTAAGTCGAAGCCGAGGCGCGTGTGCTCCGTCCCCTACCCTTCGAACGGGTGGCAGCGGAGGCTGGCGCCTAGTCAAAGTAGACGCGCGCGCGCTCCGTCCCCTACCCGTCGACCGGGTGGCAGCGGAGGCTGGCGCCTAGTCGAAGTAGACGCGCACGCGCGCTCCGGCCCTGCGCTAAGATTGGAGCTTGGCGCCGATATTGTTGCGCTTCGGAGCTGTTGTGACCTTGTAGTCTGGTAGTGCGCTTTTAATGGCGGCTGGAATCACGCCGATGCCTGGCCTGGCAGAAGTCAGGCTGTCGCGTCGTGTAGTCTGCTATTCTGGAGGTGGGACACGTGGCGACTCACGACTGGTGCGTCGTGGGATGTGAGCGGTTGCGTGACCGCGGCCGTTCGCCTCTTCCCCAGGGAAGTTGGACGCGTGTTGAAGGCGTGTAGGCGTTGTGTGCTGCTTGGTCACCTACCAGGCACGGCCCTCTAGGCCCCGGCGGTTCTTCTTTCCAAATCTTGGGCAGCCGAATCGCTGCGAGTTTGATCTGTCTGCGCTTCGAGCCATATGAGAGGCGAGCGGCCTTTATAAGGTGCTAGTGTTGAGGTGGAGGCACCCTTTCTTGCTTTGCTTTTTGATCTGCCACTTTGCTTCCGCCCGTGCTAATTGTAACGCCAGTTGCTCCTTTCCCTGCTTCTTCCTCCCTGGTCGCGAAGAGCGATGGCTAGCCATGACGACGCCACCTACCATCCCCGCAGTGGTTCCTTGCCTAGCCAGGGCGAGGTGTCCCTTCCTTCCAGGAAGTACGAGCTGGTGCCGCGGGGGAGCTCGCGCGCCAACAAGTGGTGGGACGCCATGGAGCACTCGGGAGGCTGCTGTTCCCGTGTGCTGGGGAAGAGCCGCATGACCGAAGGGACGCTGCAGCGACTCGTGGATGAGAGGAAGATCGTGGATCGCGATGGGGCTCGCCTACCCCGTCGGGACGAGACGGAGCCGAAGCCCCGGGCAATGGAGGCGATTGTTTTTGTCGCATTCTTCGACGCCGGCCTTCGAATGCCCTCCACGTTGTTCGTGGGCGAAGTCCTGCGGGCCTACAAGTTGGAGCTAGCCCAATTGACGCCTCACGCAATACTCCGCCTAGCTGTCTTCATGTGGGCGATGCGGACAGAGGGGTGGCGTCCCAGCGCGAGCTTATTCGCCACACTGCACGACGCACGCTGTCGACCTAGAAAAGTTGACGGGGCGGAGTCCAACTTCGGCGGTGTGGACTTCGTGCTTCGGGCGTCGTGCGCGACGTTGTTCCCCGTGCCAGCCTCACCGAGGCAATGGGAGTCCGGCTGGACTCGGCAGTGGTTCTACTACACCGTGACCGACAAGAGCGGAATGCAATGCCGAGGTGGGCCGATCTCGTTTAACAGTACGCCGAGTCTGAAGGCGGAGATTGACGACACGCAAAAGCTACAGAGTCTTGTCGGTGTCGCCCGTCGAATGAGTCTGCGCAACCTAGCCGAGGAGTTCACAATGTATGGGGCGGCGCCACTCTCCTCCCGGGGGAAGTATGTTGGACAGAACGGCCCCCGCGAGGACGGGTTCAGCCCATCCGTATCTGCCTGCTTCCGCCCTCCGCTCCTTGTAAGTCGCCCAGCACGTTTGACGCGTGCTATTGTATCTGTTTGGTCTCCGCCTGACTGACGTGATCTCCTGCGCAGTTGCTCGGCTAGAAGATGCGGAGTGCGTGGTTGCGGCGCTCCTCGGCCCGTACACGCTTAAGGAGCACCAGGCTCGCCAGGCCGCAGTCAAGGCGGCTAAGCAAGGGCGGGTAAACCGCACATGCGAGGCTGTGGGCATTACTGTGCCCGAGCGCGTGGTGCCGGGGGAGCTTCCCACTGAGACTCCGGGCGCTCAGGAGGGTGAGAGCCCTGTGGGGGTGTTATCTTCGCGACGCCGGGCCCGTTCCCCGTCTGCCGTATGCGACCCCGCAGGCGCCTCGGCGACTAGCACAGCTGAGACGGGGCGTGCGACCGGCGGTGGGCCCGGCCACACTGCTTCAGAGGAGCGCGCCGCCGCGAATCCCCTGGCACCCACTGCCGACGCCAACGAACCCGTGCTCGCGGCCATCGTTGAGCTGGAAGTCGCCAACCCGGGGGGAGCACCGTTCCCGGCGAGAAAACCACGGTTGATGGTGCGCTATCAATCACAGCGGCCGGCGAGGGCGCGCCCCCTACGGAGGAAACCGTGGGGGCGACTGGAACCGTAGCTGGTGTTGCCCCGGAAGAATCGCTTGTGCCGCCGCAGGCGAAACGCCCTCGGACGCAGTCCCCGCCGCCAGCGAAAGGTCGATACGCCGTTGTGGGGCCTTGGCGCGGCCGAGAAGACCTCCTCGCCGACCACCGAGGCGCCCGCCTCCCCCTTGGCAGTCGAAACGGCGCCACTTCCTATCGCGACGAGAGGCGCAGGAGGTAGGCGTGAGTCCCTTTCTTCTCGTGACTTCGCGAGACTCTCTCCGATCTGCTCGCTCATTCTGCCAACATCAGGCGAGACGAGGTCTCCCGGACATGGCGAAGGATCGAGCAACGGAGGTATGCGCGAAGTCCAAAGCCTTGTGCAGGGTGCCCCGCAGGTGTCCGTTGCTGTTGACGTGGCCGCGGCCTCGGTAAATCCTGGCGCGTTGGGACCGGGGCTCGCTCGCTCGGACTTTCTCCCTCGCCTGGAGATACTTCGCGTCCTCACCGCAGCCGCAGAGCGTGCCGACAACGGCCTTGACCGAGAGATGTTGTCGTCATGCGAGGGGGAACTCCTAGCGCTCGCGCTGCAGGCCTCCGAGATGAGGGTAAATATGTGCGCTTCAGCTTTTCAGGTACTGCTGGACGCCTGCTGACTTGTTGTTTTTGCCAGACGCTTGCCCTCAGCCGGTCCTTTGACGAGGCCCGCATTCGGGAGAGGAGGGCTCTGGAAGCCAGCCTTCGTGAAGCAAACAATGCTCTCGCGGCGAAGGATGAAGAACTTCGCGCGCTGGAGGGCGCCATGGCGGCCGCACAACTCGAGGCCACGGAAGCCAAGTGCGCCGCGGCTGAGGAGCGCGTCGCCTTCCTGCAGCAGATCGCCATCCTAGAAGGGGAGAACGCCCAGCTGGCGGAGTTTGCTGCAGGGAATAGTCTCGTCTTGGAAAATGCGTCCATGTCGGCGTGGCGGGCCATGGAGTCTCTGAACCAGGCCCTCCGAGATCTGTGCGTCAGAGTGCCGGACGCTACGCACGGGCCGGAGGCCCTGTCGGAGACGCTCAGGCTGATCGAGGAGGGGGCAGGCGTTGCTCTTCGTGGCGCCAGAACGTTTGGCGAGCACTGCGGCTATCTTGGTGTGTGCTTCGCCCTCGCCCTGCTTCACACTCGTGGGTGTAGACGTACCCATGAGCTGGCGAATCCTCAACTGTATCCTCCCGGCCGACCAGAGGTCATGTCGGACGCCATCCGCTCCATCGGGCCTAGCCTGCAGAACTTCCGTCAACGGATCTGGGGCCGCTTCGGGGAAGATGCAGCGAGGGTCGCCGTGTAGCAGACGCTGCATGGGGAGGGGGACCTCCTCCACTGGCTCGAAGGAGTCCTTCCGCGTCACGGCGACGACGGCACGGGTTCGTCCGCACCGCGCCAAGGCTGAGCGGTTGGTCGGGTAGGGCAGGGGGATGATGTACTGGTTCTTATGCTTGTAACCATGTAACCCCTTTGCTTTTACAATGAAACCAAGTAGTACCTTATTCTTGGTGTTACCTGCCGCCGAACACGAAGGGAAGAAGACCTCCGCATCTTGTTTATAATCCGTAGAGCGCGCAGGTAGGGCATCCGCGTCTTATTTAGAGTCCGTGGACTGGCGCGTGCGGAGGCGAACCTCGACGTTGTGACTTTCTTTATAGTCCAGAGACTCGCGCGTGCGGAGGCGGACCTCGACGCTACGTCTTATTTAGAGTCCGTGGACTGGCGCGTGCGGTGGCGAACCTCGACGCTACGACTTTCTTTATAGTCCGGGGACTCGCGCGTGCGGAGGCGGACCTCGACGCTACGTCTTATTTAGAGTCCGTGGACTGGCGTGTGTGGAGGCGAACCTCGACGCTACGACTTTCTTTATAGTCCGGAGACTCGCACGTGCGGAGGCAGACCTCGACGCTACGTCTTATTTAGAGTCCGTGGACTAGCGCGTGCGCAGGCGGACCTCGACGCTACGACTTTCTTTATAGTCCGGAGACTCGCGCGTGCGGAGGCAGACCTCGACGCTACGTCTTATTTAGAGTCCGTGGACTAGCGCGTGCGGAGGCGGACCTCGACGCTACGACTTCATTTATAGTCCGTAGACTGGTGCGCGCGAGGGCGTCCCCCCGTTGCGTCTTATTTAGAGTCCGTAGACTGGTGCGTGCGGAGGCGGACCTCGACGCTACGTCTTATTTAAAGTCCGTAGACTGGTGCGTGCGGAGGCGGACCTCGACGCTACGTCTTATTTAAAGTCTGTAGACTGGTGCGTGCGGAGGCGGACCTCGACGCTACGACTTCCTTTATAGTCCAGAGACTCGCGCGTGCGGAGGCGGACCTCAACGCTACGTCTTATTTAAAGTCCGTGGACTGGTGCGTGCGGAGCCGGACCTCGACGCTACGACTTCCTTTATAGTCCGGAGACTCGCGCGTGCGGAGGCGGACCTCAACACTACGTCTTATTTAGAGTCCGTGGACTGGCGTGTGCGGAGGCGAACCTCGAGGCTACAACTTCCTTTATAGTCCAGAGACTCGCGCGTGCGGAGGCGGACCTCAATGCTACGTCTTATTTAAAGTCCGTAGACTGGTGCGTGCGGAGGCGGACCTCGACGCTACGACTTCCTTTATAGTCCAGAGACTCGCGCGTGCGGAGGCGGACCTCGACGCTACGTCTTATTTAAAGTCTGCAGACTGGTGCGTGCGGAGGCGGACCTCGACGCTACGACTTCCTTTATAGTCCGGAGACTCGCGCGTGCGGAGGCGGACCTCGACGCTACGTCTTATTTAAAGTCCGTAGACTGGTGCGTGCGGAGGCGGACCTCGACGCTACGACTTCCTTTATAGTCTGGAGACTCGCGCGTGCGGAGGCGGACCTCAACGCTACGTCTTATTTAAAGTCCGTGGACTTTGTTCTACTCAGCGCGGACAGACAATGCTCTGGGAACAGCAATCTTTATTGAACTCCCGTTTGCGCGGGCGAGCATCGTACGACAAAGGGCTGGTGGCTCTACGCTTGTTGTCCTGCTTCTAGGCGTAGTATCGCCGCAACCTGTCCGCGTTCCATGTGTGCCGGAGGGCTTATCCTTCGAGCGTGGCGAGGCGGTACGCCCCCTTCGGCAATGCCTCCATCGCGATGTACGGGCCTTCCCACTTGGACTCCAGCTTGCCAACGGTCTCCGCCTGGAGCGCCACTCTGAGAACGAGATCCCCAGGCTTGAACCCCCGCGGGCATATAGAGCGGTCCCGAGTACGCATTGTCTGCCGCGCATACTTCTCGACATGGTGGGCTGCATCTGCCCGTATCCCGTCGAGGAGGTCCAAGGACACACGGCGCTCCTCTTCGGGTGCTTGGACAAGGACCCTCCGCGAGCCGGCCTTGATTTCCTCGGGCGTCACCGCTTCGTCACCGAAAAGGAGCTTGAACGGCGTGAATCCCGTCGGGCGCGTTACCATTGTGCGAAGCGACCAAAGAACGCTGTGAAGCTCGCTTGGCCACTTGCCCTTCGGCAATCCGACCAGGCGCTTTTTGATGGCAGCGGAGATGGCGCCATTCGCCCGTTCGACCGCCCCGTTGGACTGGGGATGCCCTACCGAGGCGAATCGGAGGGTGATGCCCATGCTGTCACAATAGTCTTTGAAGAGGGTGGCGTCGAACTGCAGGCCATTGTCAACCGTGAGCTCCCGGGGCACGCCGAAGCGACATATGATGTTTTGCCAGAGGAAGCGCTGTATGGCCGCAGAAGTTACTTTGGCCAGGGCGACCGCTTCCGGCCATCTGGAGAAATACTCCAGCGTGACTACCACGAACCGGAGGTCGCCTGGAGCTCGGGCAAGTGGTCCTACTATGTCAAGGCCCCAGCGTGCCAGTGGCCACACCGGGGGAATGGGGTTGAGGCTCGTCGGGGGCCTGCGGATGATGCGCGCCATCCACTGGCACCCTTGGCACTGACGGACGAGGTCCTGGGCGTCGGTGATGGCAGTTGGCCAGTAGAAGCCTTGCCTAAACGCCTTGCCGACTAATGACCTCGGTGCCAGGTGGGATCCGCACACGCCCGCGTGGATCTCCGCAAGGAGCTCCTTTCCCCCCTCAGTCGAGAGGCAGCGCAGGAGCGGTGCGCAAACCCCTCTCTTGTAGAGTATCCCTTCGAACACCTGGAAGGACCTTGCGCGGTGCTGCAAGCGCCGAAGCTCAGCGGGGTCCTCCGGCTCGGCGATGCCTTGCAAGAAATTGAAGATGGGCTCTCGCCAATCACCTGGCCGGTCAATGTGGTGGACGAGTGCCGCGTCCCGGTTTTCCTGCGCGATGGCCGCCTGCACTAATATCTCGTAAAATGCCCCCTCCGGGGGGGCAGTTGCTGGCTGGCCGCCTTAGCGAGGGCGTCGGCCTGCTCGTTCTCCGCGCGGGGGATGGCCTTGACGGTGACGCCCAAAAAGTGCCTTTCCCTCGCCCTCACCGCCGCGAGGTACTTGGCCAACTCAGGGTACTTGGCTTGATATGACTTGTCCACATGACCAGCCACCAAGCGCGAGTCAGTGCGGACTAGCACCCGTCTCGCGCCGACTGCCTTGAGCTTCGGCAGGCCAAGGAGCAGTGCCTCGTATTCAGCCGTGTTGTTGGTGGCGGGGAAGGCAAGGCGCGCCGAGTATAGCAAACGCTGTCCTTCAGGCGTGACGATCACCGCACCTACGCCCGTGCTGGCGACGCCGTAAGCTCCGTCGATTGTGAGCGTCTAGACGGGGTCATCGTGCGTCTGGACGGGTTGGGCCGGCGGGGTCCATTCGGCGAGAAAATCCGCAAGGACTTGGGATTTGATTGCCGTTCGCGAAGCATACGTCAAGGAGAAGGGAGCAAGCTCGACAGCCCATTTGCCGATGCGCCCTGTGGACTCCTTGTTGTGTAGCATCTCTGCCAGGGGGACTGAGGAAGGCACTGTGATCGGGTGGGCCAGAAAATAATGCCGAAGCTTCCTGGAGGGCATGACCAGCGCGTAGGTGAGCTTCTCAAGCTCCGTGTATCTTGTCTTGGCGCCTTGGAGGGCTTCGGAGACAAAGTAGACGGGCCGCTGCATGGCGCCTTCCTCTAAGACGAGGACGGCGCTGACCGCGGTGGCTGACGCGGCCAGATAGAGCAGGAGGGGAGCCTCTGGTGCTGGGGCGACCAGCGTGGGGAGGCTGGCCAGGTGCTCCTTGAGCTCGTTGAAGGCCTTCGCGCAATCTCCGTCCCAACGAAATCCATCGCACCTGCGGAGCGTCTTGAAAAATGGCAAGCCCCGCTCCGCCGCCCTGGATAGGAAGCGGCTTAGTGCTGCCATGCGGCCCGCCAGCCTCTGGACCTCCCTCGTTGTCTTGGGCGGCTCCATACCCAGGATGGCGTCTACTTTGTCGGGGTTCGCCTGGATGCCCCGTCCGGACACGAGGAAACCTAGGAGCTTGCCCGCCTGCACCCCGAAGACACATTTGTCGGGGTTGAGCTTGATGCCCGCCTTCCGGAGGTTGTCGAAGGTCTCCTGGAGGTCCCGGCCATGCAGAGCAAGCTGCCGAGTTTTGACCACCACGTCATCGACATAAGCTTCGACGTTCCTCCCGAGCTGGGCGGCCAGGGCAATAGCGACGAGGCGGGTGAAGGTAGCGCCTGCGTTCTTCAAGCCAAAGGGCATTCTGACGAAGCAGAACGTCCCAAGTGGTGTGATGAAACTGGTCTTCTCCTCGTCGTCTTCGGCCATGTATACCTGGTGGTAGCCGGAATAGGCGTCCAGGAAACTCATGAGTTCGCACCCAGCAGTGGCGTCGACCAGCTGATCGATGCGCGGCAAGGGGTAATTGTCCTTCGGGCACGCCTTGTTGAGTGCCGTGAAGTCGACGCACATACGCCAGGCCCCGCTGGCCTTTTTGACTAGCACCGGGTTAGCGAGCCACTCTGGATGGTGGACCTCGCGGATGACCCCGGCGTGAAGAAGCTTCACCACCTCTGTTTTGGCCGCCTGCTGCCGATCCATCGACATACGCCGAAGCCTTTGCTTGATCGGCTTGGCGTCGGGGCGGACCGCCAAGCGATGCTCGATTACTGCTCGGTCTACGCCCTTGATGTCCTCCGGGGACCATGCGAAAATGTCAACGTCGTTCTGAAGCACTCGGAGCAGATCCCGTTCGACCCCCGGTGGGAGCCCCTCGCCGATGGACACAAACTGCCCCTCCGCCTGGAGCGGCACCTTCTTGACTCCGCCCTCGGGCCGAGGCTTGTGCGTCCACCCGGGGGCGGAGGGCCCATCGCCGAGCGTGCCGGAGAGGGCATGCACCGGGCGATGCGGAACGCGGCTGCCGACCTCGGCACGTCTGGCCAGGTCCTGATCGCCGAAGACGGTGATAACACCCTCTGGGCCCGGGAGCTTCACACACAAAAACGCGTAGTGTGGGATCGCCTCGAAAGAGTTGATGGCGGGTCGGCCCAGTATGGCGTTGTAGGGATGTGGGATATCTACGACGTCGAAGATGACATGCTCGGTCCGAATGTTACCCTTGTTGCCCTCCTGACGGAAAGTGACCGGAAGGGACACGTGCCCCAAGGCCTGCAGCGGTTGACCCCCGAAGCCTTGAAGTGGAGCTCCTGGCTGCTCTAGCCGGCTTCGGGGGATCCCCATACGGTTGAGGGCCTCTGCGAACAAGATATTCGCGGAGCTTCCCCCGTCGACAAGGACGCGCCTGACGTCACAGCGTGCTATGTGGGCCTGGATGACTAGAGGATCTTGGTGAGGGTACTCCACACCCCTGGCGTCATTCAAGTCGAAGGTGATGTTGCGGGGTGGCATCCACAGTTGCGGCTGCTCCCCGGGGGCTTTTGAGGAGGAGCCTCCGGTGATGACGCTGACGGTGCGATGCTGCGCGCCCTCCGTTGGGGGCGGAGCCCGAGACCCGGCCATCACCCTCCGTAGCTCCATAACTGCGGCGCATGCCCTTGTGTAATGATCACCGTAGCCGTGTACCTCGCACCACTTGCCATAGTGTAGGAGCTCTTGTTCTGCGTGGGGTTGGCCGCCGTAATCAAGTCCGCCTTCCGATCCCCGGTCTCCCCTCCATGAGGCGGGGTCGGGTCCTTGGCGGGTGCTCTCGGTGTCGAGGACATGATAGGCCGCCTGTGACCTGCGCTGGCGGCGCCGAGGCTTATGCCCGCTCCTTGAAGAGCCTTCCTGTACCCCGGTAGCGCTGCCTCGGGGAGGGCCTCCCCGGGGCTCTCGGCTGCGGCCCTGCTTCGAGGAGGGACCACCCGCCCCCCTTCGCACGGGGGGCGCTCCTCATGGGCGAGGCCGAGGGCGGTAATGCTGCGTCTTCGCGCATCTTCTTCCGCCCGCGCATACTCGACCATTTTGTCGAAGAGCTTGGCGACTGTCTTGATTGGCCTCCGCGCGTTGTACTCGGCCATCGGGCCCGGACGAAGGCCCTGTATGGCTGCATTAACGACGGTGGTTTCATTAACGTCTTTTACTTGGTATCGGGTCTTGGCGAAGCGCTCAAAGTAGTCCCGGAGCTTCTCCGAGGGTCTTTGCTTCACGGCGAAGAGTTGGTCCGCATCGACTCGCTCGACATAGTGTCCTTGGAAGTTGTTGTGAAGGCGGTCGCGGAGCTGCTCCCACGCGTAGATGGAGCCCGGCTCTATGGTAAAAAACCAAGAGAGCGCCACTCCGTGCAGCGCGAGGGGGAGTCCCTTCGCCTTCGTGGTGTCGTCTCCGCTCGCGGCCTCGATCGTGGTTTCGTACACGCGCACGAACTCGTGAGGATCCGTGTCGCCTTTGTACGGGTCGGTGACGCTAGGGAACTTGAAGTCTTCGGGCCACGCCGCCTGCTGCAGCCCCGCCGAAAGCGGGGACTCCGGATCTACGCGTCTCAGCGCCACGCGGCTAGACACGGGGGCTTCGCGACTGTTCGTCCTCTCCGGCGTGGGCTCGGGCGCGATTACTGGCGCGGCCTGCTGGCTCCGAGCCTCTTGTATATCTCGGACGGCTCCGCGAAGGTCCCCTAGTTCCCGCTGGAACGCGTTGAGGGCTGCTAGTAGGGCGCCTTCCACCGCAGGTGCTGTCGGGGCCGCCGGAACACCCAGCGGACGGGTCGGTGCGGGGACCCTCGCCGCACGATCTCCGGATCCGCCGGATGCTTCGTTGCGGCTACCCCCGGCCGTCGGATCCGCGCTACCGGCGAGGGCGGCGGGGGCTGTCGTTGCAGTGCCAGCGACGGGGTTGGATGTCGTTGTAGCGGCGCTGGCGGGGTCAGTCGTTGTAGCGCGAGCGTCGACGCCCGCGACCACTGCGCCTACGCCGCCGCCAGCTCCTTCGGCGGCCGATGCCGAAGCCCTGGTATTCACGCGCCGCTTCGACCCAGCCGTCTTCTTTCCCTTCGCCGCCGCTGACGAATCTTTTTTCGGTGCCATCCTTCTTCTTCGGTCTTCAGGCTTGTCCTCATCCTCCCCACGGACGGCGCCAACTGTTGTGGTTACAGACCAAACAGAGAGAGAGATGGTAGTGGAGAGGTGGGAGTGTTCAGCCTCAGCCTCCCCCTCATCCTGATATATATTCACATGGAGTATGCTTTGACAGTTATGCCCTTACTTCCGTACCTCCCCATTAGGGGCACTTATGTCATTACACATGTTACTCTGGTTCTTATAACCTCCTAACAGGCCTGCTGGGCTTAGGTGGGGGCCACCCCTACGATAGTCTATTAATTAAGAAAACTCTTAAGCTAGTAAAAATGTATGCTTTTCTCGTCTGATACGAAATCAATATGAGAACTAATAATTATACGCTTTTGTTGGAAGCAAGGTCGAAGAAATCAATGTAACTAGTCCTTCGAAAGCTTATAAATCTTCTTACAACAAAATGGTTCAGATTTTCAAACTACTTGTGCTGGAGTACGCATAAGAATAAATGTACTCTAATTTCTTCTTCTTCTTCTTTCCTTGTATTGTCCCCTCTATTTTTTTGACATAAAATCCTTCGGTTTAGAGCCACATGTACATGCAGGAGTGTGGCACGTGTCCCATCGAATTCGCAGGTCAGCTGCAACATAAACCGTCTGATCAGATGGGTGCATGGACGTCGGTCAGCAAGTATGTCCGTCCATGCATGTCTAGGTGAGACTCGATCCGTTTGTTTACGACAACGACAGCAAATTGTTACTTAAATCCAAAACAGATATCATTACTCGGTAATGTTTGTTACGTTAATATATGGACCTAACGTCGGTATGAATGGGAGCATTCCGGTAAGGTTTATGTTGAGGTGTGCTTGCAGCTGGAATCCAAAACAGAGGTCGTTACACGGTAATGTTAGTTGCGTTAATTTGGGACATATGTATGAATGGGAGCATTCCGTTGATCAACTCATGACTAGAATTCTCTATGAAAATACTGCACTATTCTCTAAGAGCAACTCCAGCAGGGCCCCTACTTGAGCCCTTATCCTACTTTTGAGGGCCAAGGGACAAAAAACTCACTCCAGCAGGGCCCCTACTTGAGCCCTCAAAAGTAGAGGGCCCTCAAATCTCCCCCAGGCCCCCTACTTTTAAGGGCTCAAGTAGGGGCCCTGCTGGAGTGAGTTTTTTGCCCCTTAGCCCTCAAAAGTAGGGGCTCCCTCTAGACCCCCCAAGAGTGGGTCCTATGTGTCATCCCCTCTAAGAATGAATTTGAGGGTCCTGTTTTGAGGGCTCCTGCTCGAATGCAGCCCAAAAAACAGAGCCCTCAAAAGTAGGGGGAGCACTTAAATAAAAAGTAGGGGCCCTGTTTTGATGGCTACTGCTGGAGTTGCTCTTAGTAGATAGTGCTCACAGTACATTGCTGAATCATCTCACGATAAAAGCCATACCAAGCATGATATTACACTGATCAGAATTTAAATAAACCATATCGTATCAAGTATACAATAAGAACAACACACCAAACCACGTATACATTAGAGACCAAACCATCACATCGCTCGCAAGGAAAAAAACACACCAAACCACGTATACAAATGCAGACATGAACAGATATAAGATTGCATAACATCACTGCAAATACTTATATTGTATGGTTACGTAACTCCCGTCTCCTATACGACACTCCACGGTTTGCATGCACTTGCCACGTATGTATAATGTCGTATTCAGCTGTCGACTTCACTTCTTTCATTCCTTGCCATCACCTAGTATATTGTCAAGGCAAAAAAAAAAAAAATTAGAGTCTTTTGCATGCAACAATTATGGTCTGTGCAGTAACACTACACATTGAACATATACTAGTTTGCACTAGTTCATCCACTCTAGCATATTAACCATCCATAAAAACTCTGTCACGTTAACTCATCTAAAAAATCTGGCACAATTTGATGACCATCATCCACTATTAATGTCCTGATAATACATTTTCGTACAAAGAAATTGCACATTCCAAGTTTGTTATTTCCTTGTATACTAAATGTAAGAACAAATACGACCAATTGTCACAGCACATTAAACTATCGGATCACATTTTTTTCAGTTATAAAATCATATTTTTTTTAGATAAATCTGGCTGTACTGTGTGTAGTTGTAAAGTTTTGATAGTTTTGTTGTAAAAATTAGTATTATGGTGTTCTAGAAATGAAATCAATTTCTCTTAAAGTTTTTTAGACCAATGTCTCTTAAAGTTAATAGCCAAAGTTTAGCACTTCTTGTTCGTAAACTTAATAACCAAATTTCTATTAAAGCTAATAACCAAAGTTAATAACTCGAGTGACAACATGCATGCAAGGCCGCTTCCTTTGAATGGCTGTGCGTTGATTTCACGTTCTCATCTATATGATTGTTTCTTGGATTAGACAACATTAATTACGATATTACTTCCTTTTTTTTCGGGGCCTTAATTTTGGTACTCCGCAGCCGGTAAACATACTCATGGCCTAAATTTTCGCTCAGCAATAAACGGCTAAGATTTAAAGTATTATCATACCTCCCAATCGGACATAGGAGCACCGTAAAAGAACTCAATTAATTAAGTTCAGAATGAGGCCAGTGTTTATATTTAATTTGGTACGTGAAACAGTTAGGTTCGACATAATTAAGGACGGTTTGCATGCAAGTAGTTAATAGAAAGTATGTCCATGATCCGTTCATGTCATGGTGCGTTAAGTTCAACAATAATTGTGCTAATATTCAATTTCTGTGTTGACAAATACTAATATGTTTATAATGGTGGTCAAGTCTTGCAGTCTGTCCCTTCTCATCGAACTCGCTTAGATTTTCTACCATCTGTGCATAATTTGATTCGTTATTCGTCGCTTAGATCCAAATTAGAAGTCGTTACTCGTTGAGATTAGGTATGTTATTAACTTGGATCATACTCGAGACGATTTCAAATATAATATATCCACGAATCCGCGTTGTTTCACTAATGTATACAGGAAAATTGCAAATACCCACGAAAGTCGATCGGAGTTTAATTTTATCCTCTATAAGTATTTTCCCCTACAAATGTAAAGCACGGTTGTTTGACTCATCTGAAGGAGGAAAACGAACATAAACGCTCAAATGCATCGTCTAGAATGCCACGGAATCCACGTAAACAGAAAAACAAGCGATCTAGCCGGAAAGTAGCACTAGGGGACATCAAAAATAGTTATGAGGGGTATTTCAAACTCCAATTGACTTTTAGGGTATTTGCAATTTTCCCTATGTATATATCTCTATGAGTTTTTCTTTCCTCTTTTTGAGGTAGTTGGAACTATATACTACTACAGAAAGCCTAATACTAGAAACCAAATCACAGACGGTTTGACAAAACCGTCTGTGACCGACACTAACACAGATGGTATTAATTTGGACACCGTCTGTGTTGATGGCGTTGGACAAAACGAGTATCACAGACGGTTCTTACCGATGAACCATCTGTGATATTTTAGTATCACAGACGGTCTTTTTTATTAAAAACCATATGTGATAATGGCGCTAGACATTTATTGCGCCGCTCAGAACCGCATCTGTCTTCATTTCGATCCAGATCTAGCCGGTGCTGCACTCTTTCGCTCAGGAGGCAAGCTAGGCGATTTCAGGCCAATTAATTTGGTGGGAGGAGACAGAGATTGAGCTTTGAAGATTCATACGTTCCTGGTTGCTATAGATCATATGGTTAGTAATGAAATTTATTTTTCCTTGCATTACAATTTAGATCTAAGTTTTGGTGAGTGTTATTGAAGATGGTTTGCATCTACTTGACCATACATGATCAGTTCCCGTCATGTGGGTGGCCAAATTTGTCAAAATTGCTTGTTATATACCTTCAGCGATCGCTGGGGAAATAGTTGTTGTGTTTATAATATGAATTAAGCTAGCAAAGCCTCAATGCAGGTGGTATATGTGTAGTAGTAATTAATTAATTTAATTGTTAATAATAAGTTGTTATACATATACATAACGTAGGACCGAAGCTGGATGTATGCCGCGAACCGTGTGAGTGAAGAGTACATTAATGGCGTGTCTGCTTTTACAAGAGCTGCCGAGGAGGATATGTTGAATAAGGGGGTGGAATATATGTACTGTCCATGTACTGACAGTGAGAATTTAAAGATGTTTAAGAACCGAGGGCAAATTGAAGCGCACTTGATTCGGAGGGGTTTCAAAAAGGGTTATACGTGTTAGACCAGTCATGGCGAAGTCAACGATCATATGCCGCTGGATGACATCGCTGGTGAAGTGAATGATATGCCGCCGGATGACATCACCGGTGTAGTGAATGACATGCTGCCGAATGTTGTCGATTGTTGTTCGGATTTGGATAGGTTGCATGATGACAATCTGGATCAGATACTTTGCGATGTAGAAGAGAACTATGATGAGAGAGAGTATGTTAAATTCCGGGACTTGATGGAGGACTCGGAGAAACCTTTGTTCACATGCTGCAGGTCAAAGTACACGAGGTTGTCGGTCGTGCTTGAACTATTGAAATTGAAGGCAAGCAACGGTTGGTCCGACAAGAGTCTCACAGCGCTGCTAGGTCTTTTAGCGGACATGTTTTCAGAGGGAAATGAGTTGCCTAAAACCACGTATAAAGCCAAGAAGATTCTTTGTCCATTGGGAATGGAAGTAGAAAGAATACATGTATGTCCGAACGACTGTATCCTCTACCGTAAAGAGTATGCAAATATGCATGTATGTCCGGTGTGCAACGCATCCTGATACAAACGTAACAATCAATCAGATGACGACGAGGGAACATAGGTGAAGAAAGGACCTCCTGTTAAGGTGGCATGGTATTTTCCTATAATTCCCCATTTGAAAAGGTTTTTTTGCAAATCCAAAGGAGGCAAAACTGTTGCGTTGGTACTCCAAATATGGACGCGTATACTCAAACCCATTTCACGATCTTGTAACACATCACTGAAGTGGCGCCTTATGTCGAGCAGCACAAGGATGTGCTTTGGCAATAGAATCCGGAGCGGCCAGATGTTTGGATCATGAGGCAACACAACAGTCGGTTCAACCAATGGTTGAAGGAGCAAATCACTAGGAGCTCGCCAAGTGAGATGCTAACATGGTTGGCAAAAGGGCCAACATTTACAGTTATGACATGGCAAGGATATGACATAAATAGGTACACATTCTATACACAGTCTTAGGATGTAAAGAGCACTAACCAAAATAGAGGTGTCCGCATAGATGCGTTCAGTACCGATGGGTTGAGAAACTCGTACTATGGGTTAATAAGAGATTTGGGAGCTCGACTACGTGGTTTTCAAGATCCCCTTATTTTGCTGCCGTTGGGTGCATCTCCCACAAGTGAAGGTTCACAAGTACGGTGTCACTACCGTGGACCTCCAACATATCAGGTACAAAGACGAACCATTCGTACTCGTCAACCATGTTCTAAAATAGAACTGTCTGTGATAATAATGATATCATAGACAATTCTATTTTAGAACCGTCTGTGATAACTATATCACATACGATTCTAAACTAGAATCGTCTGTATTAAGCCCTCCTATATATACTCGAGTTAGGGTTTTGCGCGTGCGCTGCAATTATAGATCTAGACCTTTGCCGTCTCCCAATCTAGCCCAACGTCCACGCCGTCACCGCCTCCTCCTCGGACATTCGTCCCCAATCGCCGTCGACCCCGTCCACGCCGTCGCCGCCGCCTCCTCGGACCTCCGTCCCCAGTTGCCGTCGACCCCCGTCCACGCCATCGCCACCGCTCGTCGCCGGTTTCAGTTTCTTCAGGCGATTTAGAATATAACCTCTACTGTGAGTACATGGATATGATGGTGGACTGATCTTGAGCTTTCTGTTTACTGCATGCTCTGTGATGAACTGACTCTAAGCTGAGATTATATATGGATGTGATGGTAGATTGATGTTGAGCTTTCTTTTAAATCATCTATTGTTCATTCTCTGGCTATTTTGTTCCTATTGATCCCTGTGTTAGATCAGTTCAGTGGTTATTCTTTGGTCTCTGTGTTAGATCCCTGTCATCTTGTTAGTTCTCTAGCAGTCTCTGTGGTTGGACTAAAGATTGTCCTATCATCCTGTGTTCCGCGATAAGGCATTTGTTTTTATGCCATACAATAAGCGGTTCCATTGGATTTTAATTGTAATTATACCAAAATGAAACAGGGCAATATACCTTGATTCCTTAAGTAAGAACAAATCCGAGTACACAGTTATCAGACAATTACTCGATAGGTAAGTACATTTTCTCCATACGTAAATATATTGTACTCTTTCTTTCCTTCCGAATGACTAAGCTAACTTTTTCGAATCACCAAGGTCGTTTGCCACGTACGTTGCACAGACACGTGGCTCGACGGAAGGGGCCACACCCTTGAAACATGTTCGAAATTTTCGGGTATTCGCTAGTACACATTAATTAACATATACAACACTTGGTAGTAATGACTCTTGAATTAACACATTCTATTTTTTGCAGTGCCACCAGCAGCAGCCAGCCAACACGTGTGTGGATTCTACGTTTGCCACCATCTGAGACTACTCCTCGATTCCTCGAAGATCACTAATTTTAAGGTTTGTCAATCTTCACACATTTATTTCATACTTATCAGGTTATATATGTACGCACATTGATATTCCTATCGACAAGCTGCGCCCATCTCTACAATTGCATTGCATCAGCCGGACCTTGCACAAATTCGAGGAGAGTACGCGTTCTTTTTTATGTCTAAAGTCGTAAATCCAAATGGAGAGTTCCACAGCGTACAATAATTTTTTGCTTGCCATAAGATATTGACATTGATTGTAATCTTGTATTTGTTAATGGATATTTTATTTCATTTCAATTAATTGATTTGCGAAATGGATATTTTATGTTTGTGAAATGAAGTGCGATGTGAATTGGATGTTTTATGTTTGCGAAATTAATTGAGATGTGAATTGGATGTTTTATGTTTGTGAAATCAATTGAGATGTGAATTGTACGTATACATGTACATGTTGATCTGCTTGTTTCAGAGGGCATGGCTAGCATTTCCTGAGGCTAGCCAATAAACAGAAATAGATTTAAGGGTAAAAAAGAATATCACAAATGATTTTTCATTAAAAACCGTCTGTGATAGCTGATAATCACAGACGGTTTTTAGTTACAAACCATCTGTGATATTTACACCACAGACGGTTCGAAAACCGTCTGTGATAACCTTCGATTATCACTGACCCATAAATTCAGATGGTTCAGAAAACTGTCTGTAGTGATGTTTTTGAACCGTCTGTAATACAGTTTTCTGTAGTAGTGATGCTTAATTTTATTCACTATATTTCAATTCCAATTTTAATTTAGGGAATTCCTATTTGTTATGACATCATTGACATTGCAAATTCTTGTACCTTGTCATTTGAGAACAAAACTCTAATTAGTATACTAGTATGGGCTAGAGAATTTCTGTAACAAATGCTTAAAGATGCATAAAAATAACTTTCAGTTTGGGATAACTTTTTACATGAAATGATGAGTTTTTTAAATTTATTATTGACTTTGGAGAGTCAAAGAGGTCTATGAAATGTTTCAAATAAAATATAACACTTAGACTAGACTCAGGCAAATGGTTAGGTGGTGGTGCTTGCTGGCATACGTTATTGCATGGTGGCTCAACGTGGGGTGCTAGGCACAAGTGGTGCATAGAAATTACTATGACCTAGCATTTTATCCAACCATAGTTTTATTTAAAGAGAGTGAAAGTGTTTAATATTTATAGCGGTGTAGATTCGATGTACCTGTTATATGGTTCCATCCACTATATGCTTAGTTTGAATTACTAGAGCTACATCCACCCAAATAGAAACACTATGTTACATTCACCTACAAAAAGTTAAAACTATGGTTATATCCACTCGACGAGTTTTTATCTCATCCACAAAGGTTTTTGTGAAATAGAACTAACTCGAGTAAGTTCCCATACCCGCTCTTGACCGTGGGCACGGTTATTCGAACGGTTTATACTATATAGAGACTATACACTTTACCCACAAGGGATAACCATCTTGCTATGTTTAACACATTTCCTTAGACTTGTGAATCAAAGAGATCATCACAAGGCTTTTACAATACATCCCCCAGTGTAAGCTACACCCAGTAAAGTTTCAACTAAGGGTGGTTATGTCCACCACACCCAGTAAGGTTTCCTTATACTTGTGAATCAAGGAGATCATCACAAGGACCTGATGAATTTGCCATAAAGGCCTAGTACATACCCATCTGAAACGGGACTGGCTATAGACACATTAGCTTCTATCTTACTCTTGTGCTGATCTAGAGATGCTCCCTTGCTTTTACGGTCACGACACTTGCTGGCCTTATGGCCTTTTCATGCCGCACACGTCGCAGGTGAAGATCACCTCCTTTTTCTTCATTGGCTGAGTCTTAGACTTGTTCTGGGATGATTCTTAGTCTTAAAGTTCTTGACTTCCAACTGGTGGACTTGGACATGGGACTTCTCATCACTGCAGTGTCTAGGGCAACAGAGACATACCTCACTTAGAGCTTGCACTTTGTAGCCCTACATAACGATACAAAATTAGCTACTCCAACAGGCCTATTAATAGATCGAGTTGTTTTCCCTGTGCTCTTTGTGCTCACTGTGTTGCAGGGGGTGGGGGAAGAATTTGAGATATTTTGATGAGTTGGCTAATACAGTGGTCTTTAGTAAAAATTTAGGTTTGTTTTTATTACTGAGTAATGCCCTTACGATTGTGAGAGGTGTCGACTGGCCCTCCGGACGGTCAGGTATCTCCATGAACAGATTGCCCTGCTCGAAACTAATCTCTAGGGCTCTCACGGTAATTTCAAACACTTGAATATAATTCTACTACACACTCGCCCTTTTCTTAATTACGACAACCAGGTTGATTAGATATATATATATATATAATATATGAAAGCTTCTTTTCTACTCCTGAGTGTAATTACACCCTATAACTTGAGATACTAGTTGTCAACCCGTGCATCGCATGGGCTCACTGCATATATAAATTGTGATTGTTGATTTAGCAAGGGGAGGGATTACATCTTCCCTTTTTTTCATCACTTGCTTTTCCAATTGATACGAGAATTTCTAGCCATTTTCTTTTGGTAATTAAAGTTGAGGCTTCTCGGAGACCTCTAAATGGTAAATTTATTTGATTTTATTGCAACAACTTTTCCCTCAATTATCTGATTATTGGCAACTACTTTTCCCTCAGTTGTAGGAAGAAGAGGACAACTGATGCGCCTACAGGATATCAGCTGCACCTATTTCCTGTTGGATTGTGCTAGTGTATGAACTCCTTTGGGTGCTAACTGTGTGGTAACCGCACAGACCTACTGAAACTATGTGGTTTATGAAGGGCAATATGATCCTTCGTGTTAATAACTTTCTCACTAATGTGCTCTCTGTTCCAACGATTGTTGCTGATCCTGTAGCTCCAGCGATATTTGCTAGCTGGGCATGCATGTTAGAAATTTACATAGCAATTGTGTGAGCATCACTGCATTGTTCTAGAAAATTGATAGCAATTGTATCAGCACACATTTTTTTTGAGAAATTTACTCAAAATTGTCTGACATTTGTTTGCTGTTCCATTCCCAATAGCATCATTGCATTACATTCCAAATGTACATAAACAGTATGCACACTATTGTAGAAAAGATCATCAATGACGGTTTACAAACATCATCATAGATATTTTCGTGAGCCGTCTGAGTTTATGGGTCAGTAATGACATAAATTCATCATAGACAATTTTTGAACCGTCTGTGTTTACTCAAAACTATCTGTGCTAGTTGATTATCACAGATGATTCTAAGATGAAACCGTCTGTAATAGCTGACATATCAATCATGGACGGTTTCATCTACAAACCATCTATGATAGTTGATGTATCATAGATGGTTTGTCCTAAGAAACCATCTGCGATATTTTGTTGTATTGTTGAATCTAATTCTATTTATTGGCTAGCCTCAGAAACTATTAGCCATGCCCTCTAAAACAAGCAGAAACACAAGTACATGTATACATCCAATCCACATTTATTTTAGAAACTGCACATCCATTTCACAAATCAATAAATTGAAATAAATTAAAATTAATCATTCATGAACAAATACAAACATGTACCATTGAGTTCAATTTGATTCCAATAAAGTTCAATCTACATTGCGGAACTCTCTATTTGGGTTTATGACCACAGACAACAAGAAGAACACAAACTGTCCTCGAACGTATTGGAGCTCGGCTGGTTCCAACGCAGTTGTAGCAATGGTCACAATCTGTCACTAGGAAGATTAAATTAATAAGCATAGAATAATTATTGCAAAATTGACAAATATGAGGATTATTGGTCATCGCAGAATTGAGGAATAGTTGCATATTGTGGCAAACATAGTATCCAAAGCTTTTACTTGGCGGCTGCTGATTGCACTGTATAAATAAAATTGGTTAGTTCAAGAGGCATTACTATGAAGTATTATATAGGACTAATGTGTACTAGTGAATACCGAGAAATTTAGGTTATGTCGCAGGGCGCTCATCCCTCCCTTGGATCTCCCTCTAGTAGCAACCTACGTAGCAAACAACCTACGTGATTCCAAAAAGTTAGCTATAGCCATTGCAAAGGAAAAAAAAACCATAATAGGGTTATCTATAGAGAACATGTGTTTACCTACATGATTCCAAAGTGCAGTTTAGAAGACGGAAAGTTTTCTGGATTTCTATTGGAATTTAATTGTGTTCATGTAAAATTTCTGCAAAATTCCTCTGTTCCAAATGGCGGTCAAGGGTTTGATCTTGTTGCAGAATTCCTCTGTTCTGTTGCAAAATTCCTTTGCTGGAATTAAACAGCATGTTTGATCTTATAATTAACAAGGGAACGCGTTGGGAGGATGACTGCGATTGGGTTGTGCTTATCAACCGGAGCTCTAAGCGATGATGCAATCTTCCACCTAGTTGCACCGTCGGGATAGCGGAAGACGGAAAGTTTTCTGGATTTCAACTGGAATTTAATTGTGTTCCTGTAAAATTTCTGCAAAATTCCCATGTTCCAAATGGCGGTCAAGGGTTTTAATTGTGCAAGTATATATGTCCGTCCATGCATGTCTAGGTGAGACTCGCTCCGTTTGTTAATGACAACGACGGTCAAGCTGGTCAATTGAAATTGTTACTTAAATCCAAAACAGCTGTCGTTACTCGGTAATGTTTGTTACGTTAATTCCGGTAAGGTTTATGTGGAGGTGTGCTTGCAGCTGGAATCCAAAACAGAGGTCGTTACATAGTAATGTTGGTTACGTTAATTTGGGTCAAATATATATGGACGTAACCATAAGAAACCTAACGTCGGTATGAATGGGAGCATGCCGTTGATCAACTGATCATGCCTCAGAATTGAGCATGACATGTGGGACCCCAATTAACCAATTCAGAATTCTCTATGAAACCACTGTACTATTTCCTAATTAGTAAATAGTGCTCACCGTAAATTAATTTCTGAATCATCTCATACACGATAAAATCATACCAAGTATTATATTACAATTATCATAATTTAAATAAACCATGTCATACCAAGTATACAATAAGAACACACAGACCAAATGATTACATTTTAGACCAAACCACGTATACATTACAGATCAAACCACCACATCGCTCGAAAGAAAAAAACACACCAAACCACGTATACAAATGAAGACATGAACAGATATAAGATGCATAACATCACTGCAAGTAATTATATTGTACTAGTAGTGTGCCCGTGCTAACGCTACGGTAAAATACAAAACAAGATAAAAATTTATAAAAAAATAAAACGAACAATCAGATTCATTAAGATTCACATCTCATATATTGTATAACCAACTATTTAGTATCGTAGTATCTCATGTATACCTGGCAGTTGGGAGTATGAAATAGGTAGTATGTTCATCTTTTTCCTCAAAGTTACCTTATTTGCTAATCCTTTTGAAACAGAACAAAATAAATTACTACGATACTAAGTAGTTCCGTGCATTGCAACCGTCTAGTATATTGCCCGTGCATTGCAATGGAATCCAAAAAAAGATGATACATAAATATAAGGATCCTGAACCATATAATAAATATCAATATCAGCAAAACAATCATGTATATTTTCACCCACTGTATTTTCTCAGTGTTACCTCTAACAAAATTTCAGAATTTTCCTAACAACGCAAATGAACAGTGCCTTAACTCCCAAAAAGGTTTGGTATTAATACAATCTAGGAGAATGGCTGATGCTAAGCAGTAAACACAGCTACAAAAATAATTGCATTGTCAACTAAACCCTATCATATCATATGCATTTCAAGAAAGTCATTTCTCTGCATATTTCTTCAAAACAAAATTTACTCAAATATAGTTTATGCCTTGTATTACTGTGTACTATAGTGATTCTTGACTGTCTGAATAGTTATATTTGAAGGCTTTGAACGTGTTCAACTTGCATGGAGCATGTCTGAATTGTTATATTTGAACGCTTTGTATATGTTCAAATTGCGCAGAGCATGTCTGAATTCTCATATTTGAAGGTACACAAGAATGTAACTGATGCTCCAACATCTGATGTAATGACTGACTAATCATGATATTATCAAAGCTTACAACAAAGCATAAAAGTAACCTCAAGCCATGTATAGAGCAAGGAAATGTAAATATTTCATAATTACCCACTTAAGATGCGAATAAATTACCAAATAACAATGATGATGGCAGCCTTGCCGACGCCAAGGAAAACACATCTGGCTGCTGCTTCCGTCAATGAGCATTGTGATCAGACAGTTGCCTCCTGCAGCTCTTCTTCTTCTGGTCAAACTGCGACAGAGCATGGGACCTTGATCACCAAAAACCCAACCAATCAGCAAAACACACACGCTACTTGTGTGGGTTAATTACCATCTAAAAGTGTACATAGAAGGGAAGCCTCCACACAGTAATTGAATGACAGTAGTCACAACAAAATAGAATTTGATCCCAAAAATACATATAAACAGGACAAGAGCCACACCAAAACTGGAAACACGGATTGCACAACCATTTACCCATGCAGCACGATTCTCCACAAGTACATAGTACTAATTATGAAGAAAAATGACATACCACAAGTATACTAAGAAGAGATCCAACGGTACTGAGATTAGTACCACCCGCTGCGCAAGCTGCGCAAGTCTTGCAGAAAGTTGTGAAAAAAAGATATTGAAATTACTGTCGGGCATCTGATAGGAGAGTAAGATGCTACTTACCAGATGCATTTCCCATGTGCTTTGTATCGCGAAATCCGACAGATACTGCAATGCAAAGGATCATGAGCAGCCAGTTGATCTCAGGGATATAAATCTGGCCATGAATTTTCTCAGATGTGTGCACGACTTTCACTCTAGGGAAGCAACTTAGGGACTGGCTCTGGTTGATGATGGAGAATGTTCCACTAATGATTGCTTGGCTTCCAACCACCGACGCCAAAATCGCCAGCACAAGCACAGGCCACCTTACACACACTGCATTTTTGCAAAAATGCTGCAACTTTTAGTGACTACTCAAATGGTAAATGCAGAGCAGTGCAACTCTACGATAGCCGATAGGTACGTAAGAATCATCAGCTAATAACAGTATACATGTTCATTAGGGAAGCATTAAGTACCTGGAACTGAGATGTAGAATCCAATTTGGTAGCTTGAGTCAAGGTTATGATGTTTTGATAAATAAGCAGCTTGGCCCATGTATCCCAAAATCAGTGCAGGGTAAACTAAAGAAGTAAAAGCAAGCTGCAAAATCAAGGATCAGACTGAGGATTTGTCCAAACAAAATAATGAATGAAACAGATGTAAGATAGGAACTGAAATGCAGGATCAGTGAATTACCTGTATTGCACTGTAGGAGAAGTGGCCAAGATCTGCAAACATTGCTTCAGATCCTGCAATGCCAAACATTTCAGACTGTTAACTTCATCCAATAATTCCCATCTCACAACTGTTGGAAAGGTAAGGAATGAACTTGATCTCAAGAGAGGCATACTATACTTTACCTGTCATGCAAAGCAAGATTCCTCCCAGGGACATCCAACCAGACTTCCTAGTCTTCTTCAAGAATTTGAGCATGTAATAAGGATAGTAGTGTGCCTGTGCTAACGCTACGGTAAAATATAAAAGAAAGCAAGATATCGTCGGACGGAGCCATAGGGATTCTCGGAACAGAGTTTGCTGTTGCATTATGTGTGCTTGAAGAAACTATACCTACTGTAGATGAAGACTGGTTGCCAGGTACAGAAGAAGGCTCCGCAGAAACAGAAGTAGATCCAACAGGAGCACCAGGAGTTGTTTCTGTTTCTCGATCAGGCTGTTGATTTGATGCCTTTTCTGCTAATTCACGTGCAATCTAAACAGAAAGACAAAAGTAATTGAAGAAATTTACAATCTCCAATTAGAAAAATATAGATGTCACATTAAAAGAACAAGAACCTTCAGCTCATCAGGAATAGACCATTTGGATTGCTTTGTCACTTTGTTATAATAGTACCTGGAACAATAGAATAGTGAGAATACGCAAGAAAGAAAATCCATGAATTGCCAAATAACAAACCATTAGGGGCAATTATTTCCAGTATGAACTTACTTTCGTCCTTCTGGGGTAGAAAATTCTTTCCATTCAGTCGAGGCGTCAGCCCTCTGTTGCATCACATAAATACGTAATGAAAACCATTCAAGCGCATTTAATATACCAAAGAAGAAAAGGAAAACTCCACTCAATTCATTTCTTCAATTAGAATATGCACTGCCCTCTGGAAAGGAAAAATTAAGAATCCATTCTTGGTTCATTGTAAATGCTCCTCCACAAAAGACAGATAATTATGGTAAAGAGATAGAAAACCAAAAATAGGCAAAATGGGAATAAAACGTATTGCAATTATCACATGAAAGAAGTCAGGGTGCTAAAATGCTAATGCTACTGATAAAAGAAAGCAGAATCATATAAGTATTGTTCCTTAATGTTTACCAATTTTTAATCTTTAGATATGAGTCCTGTTAAAAAATTGTAGATAAATGCAGAGGCAAAATGCAAAAGTATATAATCAAAAGGCTAGTTTCAGGCAAGAGTGCAGATATGATAATTTGAAGAATACAAAGGCAAGTGCAGCATAATGCGAGGTACAACAATCTTTTACTGAATGTAAATGACTAAACGTAATGCTGATGACTCCGATGGATGCAGTCTGCAAAAACTGCTAGTTGGGAAAACTATTCCCCAGCAATCATTCTACCAGCTCATTTTGACAATTAGAGGCTGTACACAAAATTAAGATACCATGTAACACAAGCAAGATTAGAAGATTTGAACAACTTTCAAGAATAACATATCACTAACAATATGGCATAAAATAATCTATTTGGTCCTCAATCCTCCACTACTAACAGTATTACTTGATCAGAATAATGCTGATACACGACAAGAATAAGAAATTATGAGATAGACACCAACATACATCAGCTACACATTGTTTCTCAACACCCAGAGCTTTTCGCATGCTTTCTTCCCGTCTTTCATATTCTAATATAGCATTCAAATGTGCAGCTTGTTCGCGCTTTAAAACCTCCTCTTTCTGTGCCAGCGCTTGGCTGACTTCATCAAGTTTGGCTGCCCACTCTTTTTTCTCAATCAAGAGCAGGCCCATATTGTACTGATATTCATGTAACTGCAGATATACACAAGAAAATACACAAGTAAATAACTAACAAATACGGGTATGATCAAACTATAAAAAAGGGAAGGTTAAAATGCAAATAGATGATACACTTTAATGAGGGAAAAAGAAGAATTGGGAAGTGAAATTTACCCAAAATGCAGTAAATGGCAAATAGAAGTTACATATAAGACCTTTCACCTTTGTATAAGTATTTGCACATCTATTATGTTAAAATGGCATAGGCAACACCTATTACGGTTCTTTCTACAATATAAAGAACCAAAGGTCAAGATTTTCAAATCACTGACCACTAATATGACTTAAAAGTTTTGAAGGGTATAAGAATAGACAATCTATCCCTCTCGGTAGTGCTTTGTTTCACACTGATGTGCCAAGAAGGCGAGAAAACACGATTTGTTCCTTGGGCGACATGAAACTTGAATTTCTTCAAGAACCACGTTTGTTTAATCAATAGCAATGCGGCAATAGTTCTAACTGCGAAGTTTTGCTCATCATGCTAATAAAAATTGTCACCAAAACCCAATTTTTCAAATGCTTTCTGGTTTAAAATGAAGACTTGGAGGCCTACTGGTTTAAATGTTAAAATTTTCACTTTTCAGAGACTGACAATATGCATAGTACATATTGCAATAGTTGATCCTACTTCAGAGTCCTAGTTCCAAACCATGGAAATAAACATGAGTACAGAAACATGTTCACAAATTAGATTCACAAATTGCATCAACTGAACAAAAAAAACAAAGATTGGGCCAAACCTCCTGCTCGAGTTCGACAACCCTCTGCGAAGTTCCTTTCCCCTTGCCGAGGGGCGCCGACGCGGCCGGAGCGGCACCACCGCTCCGCTGGTTCGCCGGAGACGGCGTGGACCATCCGGTCCACCCCTTCCCCTGCGGAGTAAACATCACGGCTTCTTGCTCTCAATTCCTTCACGACGCATCCAAGAAACGAGGAGCCTCTCCCTCCCTGCAATTCCACAAGCCAAAAGACGCACGCAAATCACCAACCAAGCTCGCTCCGACAAAACCCTAATCATCAAGAAAACCCAGCAAAGAAACCCTAATTGTCAAGAAACGCCAGCAAATCCGCCAGCTGAGCCGCAAGAAAAGCCCGGCATTACCAAGAACCAAGAAGCGCCCCCGCCGAAAGCTCCCAATTTTGAAACCCCCCGGGACAGAAACCCTCGAAATCCCAAGAACCCCCAAAGAAACAAGCCACGAAAAAACGAACGGATCTGCGAGAAAAAACGAACGGATCTGTGAGGAGGGGCGGAAGAGAAGGCGGTGCGGCGGCGGAGCGGAGGGGTGGGGGGAGGAGGAGGCGGCGGCGCGGGGTGGTGTGGGTAGGAGAAGACGGCGGCGCGGGGTGGGGTGGGGAGGAGGAGGAGGCGGCGGCGCAGGGGGTGGGGGCAGGAGGAGGAGGCGGCGGAGCAGGGGAGGAGGCGGAGGAGGAGGAGCGGGGGAGGCGGCGGGTGGAGGAGGAGCGAGGGCGGAGCGGGAGGAGTGGGAGATGGGACGCGGCGCGGTGGGGGGAGCTCGCGAGGTGGGGGGATATCAGAGAGAGGAGATGTCCAATGATGTGCATGATCCAAATAATATTGGCCTTAGGATCTTCAATGAGTAAGAGAATAAGACTTGAGGAGAGATCCAGGTCATTTATTTGTATGAAGTTGGATTATTTTGGTACACAATTCTGGGTGGACTTAGATTAGGCATGACTGTGGGAGTGGTTAAGGGGGTGGATTTAGCAAAGAAAATTTTGGTGAATTATAGAGTAGGGTAGATGGGTAACTCCAGTCTCCTATATGAGACTCCACGGTTTGCATGACTTGCCACGTATTTATTCAGCTGTCGACTTCACTTCTTTCATTCCTTGCCATCACCTGGTATATTGTCAAGGCAAAAAAAATTAGTGTCTTTTGCATGCAACAATTGTGATCTGTACGTCAAAGTCATCCTAGAACTTCCAACATTCTGTGGGGACATGTTTATTTGCAAACTTCTGTGTTGAAGTTGATTTGCACTTGTAATGGAAACAAGCAACATTGACCATACTAGTAAATAATTTTTTATAGTATGTCGTCTTGAGTTATCTCTATTTATGCACACAAATTTGCAAGTTTGCGTGTCCTACACATCCATGATTCCGTGTGGAATTTTCTGGAAGTGAACATGTATGCGTACGTACGGTTATGTGCGAACGAGGCAAAATTTCATGTCTCACGTAACTAAAGAGGGAAAAGGTTAAACAAAAAGAAATTAGCTAGGTGATTTTTATTTTCTGTGTCTTGTTTATCCTTCCAAGATTTCCTCTTGCCCACTACATAGTGAATATCCGCCGAATGGGTGTTGGCATGAAAACTTAAAGCGAATGAGTAACTTGAATATATACCCTATATATACGTATATATAGACCATACTAGTCACGACACATACGTAAACTCTGATTAGCAAATTTTACTGCTGTATTTTTACCTGACAACTCAATCGCTGATGAAGAAATATATGTATCTTTCTTTGATATTTTTTTCTCTGGCTACAATAAAGCATATAGCTCATGAAAAAAGATGATGCGTGCGTGTTCATGCATACATGCGTGTATATAATGCACAGGCAAGCTTGACCGTACGGTTTTGTGCACATATGCATTTTATAAATCAACAGAAATGTTGCTTACTCTGTTCGCGGCGATTTTTGCCGGTGTTGTGTCATTAGACGCGTGACGGGCCAGTGGCTGCAAGCAGAAAAATTAAGCAAAGAAAAAGGAGTTAGACTCAAAATTATATCTAGATCATGCATGATGTCTCGTAAGATGTCGGCGGTGTTGCTGGCAGATTAATATGAGGACAAGAACAATAAAAATCCTTTTAATTATTGTTCTTGTACGATGTAATTTGTTTTGAACATGTAACTTAAATATAATTTTTTCTTTAGTTAAATGACTTGAGAAATCATGTTGTTGTGGCTACAGGCCAAACAGAGAGAGAGATGGAGATGAGCGTAATGGCCTCTTCCCTCCCCATGGCCTGTATTCATATATATATATACATATGAGGAGTGCTTTTACAGTTATACCCTTACATCTGGTTATCCCCTCTGGGGGCAGTTATGTCATTACACATGGCCTATTCTGGGCCTTATAACCTCCTACCAGGCCTGCTGGGTTTAGGTGGGGGCCATCCCTACGACAGGAGCCTCTCATGGTAAAGGGCTTCACGGGGCCGAAGCCATGTTGCCGAGTCCTTTGGCCCCCTCCGTCTCCGCGGCCTGTGAACTTTTCCAAACTTGACCCGGGGCTGCGCTGTAGCCGAAGCAGACGTGCGCGCTCCGTCCCTCACCCTTCGAACGGGCGGCGGCGAAGGTGGCCCTAATCGAGGTAGACGCGCGCCGGGGGCGTTGCACTGGCACAGGTCAGCGTAGCGGGCCCCTGAGCCGCCGCATGAGCCTTAAGTGATAAGGGACGTGCTGCAACGCTCGGACTTCCGGCCGTCCACGTGGTGCAGCGTGCTTGGCGCGGTGCGGGCGTTGAGGCGTCGTGACCATTAATATGGCGACGGACTCCCGGTAGTTGGACTTCTGCCGACTGGCCTTCTGCCGGTTGGCTCCTCTGCTGGTGGGGTATATATATGGCGCTGGTGCGGCGTTGCTCCTGCGTATATTGTGATAGAAGCTGTTCCCCTAAACTGGGCCCCTGCCGTGCATCAACATTCCTGGTTGACGCTGAGCGGCTTCGGGAATGTTGATGCACAGAAGGAGGTCCATTTTTCTTGGGAGCTTGATCAGCGCCGGTTATCGACAGCCAGCCGCGCTTCCTGCCCCCGCACCGCGCTTCCGTAGGCGACAGCAAGGTCTGCCCTGTTTTTCTTAACAGGCCTACCTACAGTCGGTGTTCCTGATGGAGCCCGCCGGCATCACCTTTTATGTTGATGCACTGTAGGTGGCCTGTTAAGGGAAACGAGGCAGATTTTGCGGGACAAGACCCCCGCCTTTGCGGCGCCCTGCCGAAGTAGACGCGCGCGCTCCGTTCCCTACCCTCCGAACGGGTGGCAGCGGAGCTGGCGCCCAGCCGAAGTAGACGCGCGCGCTCCGTCCCCTACCCGTCGAACGGGTGGCAGCGGAGCTGGCGCCCAGCCGAAGTAGACGCGCGCGCTCCGTCCCCTACCCCTCGAACGGGTGGCGGCGGAGCTGGCGCCGAGCCGAAGTAGACGTGTGCGCTCCGTCCCCTACCCCTCGAACGGGTGGCAGCGGAGCTGGCGCCCAGCCGAAGTAGACGCGCGCGCTCCGTCCCCTACCCCTCGAACGGGTGGCGGCGGAGCTGGCGCCCAGCCGAAGTAGACGTGCGCGCTCCGTCCCCCACCCTCCGAACGGGTGGCAGCGGAGCTGGCGCCCAGCCGAAGTAGACGCGCGCGCTCCGTCCCCCACCCTCCGAACGGGTGGCAGCGGAGCTGGCGCCTAGCCGAAGTAGACGCGCGCGCTCCGTCCCCTGCCCTTCGAACGGGTGGCAGCGGAGCTGGCGCCTAGCCGAAGTAGACGCGCGCGCTCCGTCCCCTACCCCTCGAACGGGTGGCAGCGGAGCTGGCTCCCTCGTCTCGCGAACACCGCCACGCGTGCGGTGACTTGGGATCTCGCGATGCGGTCTTGCGCTGTAAAGGTTCCTGGAATCACGCCGGTCCTCGGTCTGCCAGGGTTAGGTTCCCGTACCGTGCGACCCGCCTGGACGCGCACAGGGCACGTGGCGGCCTATGACTGGTGCGCGGCGGGATGTGGACGGTTGCGTGCTCGCGGCCGCGCGCCTCTTCCCTAGGCAAGGGGGACACGGGGCGGGCGATGAATGGCGCAGCGCCGAAGCTGTTGTGATCCCCTGGCCCATTAGTGCGCCTTTAATAGCGGCTAGGTAGCGTCGTGCTGTGACGGCCCTTGGCGCCCGTGGTCGCGGCCTTCCAGCTTCGGGTATGGGGCATTGCGCTGGATGGGCGCTCGTACGACTACGATCGCGTCCCGTACGCGGACCGTCGTGACACTTCGTTTTTAGCTACGGGGAATCGTGCGGGGCGGACCTTTACACCGCTGCAGCTGCATTTGGCACGCGGATCGTTGCGACGCTTCGGAAGCGGCGGTATGGGCAAGGTGGCTTGAAATAGCCCCCCCCCCGTAACAGCGTCCCCGCACCTTTACGCCCTCTTATCTGTCTGCTCTGCCCTCTATACTTTCGCGATATCTTTACTGCTTCAATCTCTTCGTGGGAAGCGATGGACTCCGTCCGCTCCGCTCGCCTTGCCCTCGGGCCCTTCTTCGACTGGATCTGGGCTTACGTCGGGCCGGATGCTACACGGGTCGAGCTCCAGAAGTCGCTTTACAGGAAGGGGAGCCTCGGCCAATTTCAGGACGGGGTCCCTCGACGCGCCGAGGGCGGCGCTGGGCCCTCCGAAGGCGCCGGGAACCCGCAGGTCTGACGCCGTGGGGCCTAGGTGTAGGCGTGTGTTGTAATGCTCCCTCTTTTTGCGAATGGAGTACACTTGCTGCATGCATTCTGACTTTCGCCTGTATCCCGGCAGCTTCCTTGCTGGGACCGGCTTCTTGCAGCCGACCTTGCGACCCGGCGACGCCTTCGACGCTGGCGAAGGGCCGAAGAGTCGCTGGACTTTTGGGCGGGCCGACCTTCTTCGAGCGAGGCCCCAGCTTTAGCGCGTGTTAAGGACGTGCCCGCGGGATAGCGGCTTAGAACGGCAAGGATGTTGCCGGACCTTTGTACCTGTGATTTTTCTGGTATGCAGATTTTCTGGCATTTTAGGATATGCGCTGTGTGTTGATGTCACTTCGGGTTCACCGGTACGCCACCTGCTGCGCGGGGACGGGATCTCCACGCTCCACGCGCACCGTTGGCGAAGTATTTGCGCAAGGGTTCCTTAGAACGGCGCTTGCGGGGGCAGTCCTTGGCACCTCCCCTTTTTTACAGTCCGTAGACTGGCGTGTGCGGAGGCGGACCCGACACTTCACCTTGTTATAGTCCGTAGACTGGCGTGTGCGGAGACGGACCTCGACGCTTCGCCTTTTTACAGTCCGTAGACTGGCAGGTGCGGAGGCGGACCTCGGCACTTCGCCTTTTTATAGTCCGTATACTGGCATGTGCGGAGGCGGACCTCGGCGCTTCGCCTTTTTATAGTCCGTAGACTGGCGTACATTGACAGAGTACTAAAGGAACATTAGGTTTATCACAAAAGGCATACATTGACAGAGTACTAAAGAGATACAATATGCATAAATGCTCTGCCTAGCCTGCTCCTATTGTTAAGGGCGATAAGTTTGGGAAATTTCAATGCCCAAAGAATGACTATGAATCTGATCAGATGAAGGCTATACCTTACGCTTCTGCTGTCAGAAGTATTATGTATGCTCAAGTATGTACGCGCCCTGATTTAGCTTTTGTTATCGGGATGCTTGGCAGATATCAGTCAATCCAGGACCGGACCACTGGAAAGCCGTTAAGAAAGTCCTGCGCTATATGCAAGGCACTAAAGGTCACATGCTCACATATAGAAAAAGCGATAACCTTGAGGTTGTCGGTTATTCTGATGCTGATTTTGCGGGGTGTAAAGACACTAAGAAGTCCACATCAGGTTATATTTTCACCCTCGCAGGTGCAGCAATATCATGGAAGAGTGTAAAGCAAACACTTACTGCATCGTCCACAATGCAGGCTGAATTTGTGGCATGTTATGAGGCTACCGGGCAGGCTGTATGGCTTTAGAACTTTATCCCGGGATTGAGAGTGGTAGACAGCATTTCTAGACCACTCATTCTGTACTGTGATAATCAACCCGCGGTCTTCTATTCGAGTAACAACAAGTCGAGTGCGGCTGCCAAGCACATTGACATAAAGTATCATGTTGTGAAAGATAGAGTCCAGGATCAAACAATTAAGGTTGAGCATATTGGAACTAAATTTATGCTTGTGGATCCGCTCACAAAAGGCTTACCACCCAATATTTTTGGTGATCATGTTGCCGGCATGGGTTTATTGGAGAGCCTGTGATCCTGGAATAAGAGGACCATATAAAGTAACCAACTCCCATGAAGTATTATGTTATCCGATCGATATAGAAGGAAGCACTATAAGTACTAATGTCCAGCGGTACTTAATTGACTGTTGTGAAGCATTACTTTGGCGTGAACTTTTATTGAGAGAGGGCTTATGATGTTTAGCCTTACGATCAAGGGGGAGAATGTTGGATATTGATCTCAGGCCAAACGGCCGAGACGAGGGAGACGTGGGGAAACCCACGTCCCTGTTTTTCAGCGCCTTGATCGGGGGTACCTAACCAACTCATTGTTATGGTCCCCCGTTGCAACAACGCAATATAAAGGAAGGGTTCCGGCCTCTCCCGTACGACGACAGTTCGCGTGAGAGTCAGAAACCCCGAACAAAACCCTAAGGACCCGATCTCCTACGCGCTGTTAAGCAACGGGAAGACCGTCGCCGCCGCTCCTACAGGACATCGCCGGCAACTCTCTGGACAGCAAGACTACCACGACCTTCACCGACTCTTCCTCACGCCTGCATCACGCAGGCACGGGTCTTCGCTCATGGCGTTCATCGGCGACCGTAAGTCACCCTGCCCTCAAACCCTAGGTGTTCTAGATGCTAGACTAGCAGATAATATTATGCATGATGATAAGGACCTAACATGCAGGACTAAAAGCCCTGGAGGTGATGAATACCTTTAAAATCTTACTAAAAGCGGTAGAGCGATGAATCAATGCCTTTACAATCTTTACGAGTTTATGAATTTATATAAAAAAAATCAGTCGGAAACACACGTGCGCGCGCGCGCGAAACACACGAGCGTACTCAAAAGAAACCAGCATGCTATCCCTTGTGCAGGGTCGACTCTATCATTACCTTCGTCTACCTCGACGATCTTCCAGAGGGGCGTCTTTCGCTTCTTCGAGGACAGTACCACCTCTATGGGGTCATTGCCTTTCCGCCCAAAGTTTCGTGCATCGAAAACGAGGCTTTGGTGTTGCCCGCCCTTACGCTGGATGTAGCTGGCGGGCTCTGCAGGCTTCTCCTTCCTGAGTTTTTGGCCTGGCTCCTTCTCTCCGCCCAGCACAATGCGCAAGCCCTGATATCGACACACACATTCAAGCAACCAATTTATAAGCTCATACCTGTCCCGTAGTTAGATCAATCTAGGCAACAATTAATCGACTACTTACAGTTTCGCTGATCACGAGGGGGCGGCCGCCATTGCCTACGCTCTTGAGGACGAAGTCCTTGTCGCCACCTATCTTCCACCAGAGCTGCAGGCAGGCATGCGTCGGATTGCATGCATATACAGTATTAGAAATAACAGAAATGAATTAAATGGATACCGTGCGTTCTTAATCACATGCATGCATGCCTCGGTCGGATGACTGCTGGTTCCTTGCTCACTTGGTTTCTCAATCTCAAGGATGACATCGCCCTTGTTCCCGGCGGTGAGGTAGTATTCCGTGTCCTGTTGCACTATTTTGACGATCTCGCGGGCCATCTTTCCCGGCGGTGAGGTAGTATTCTGTGTTCGGCGTGGTGGGTTTATGTTGAGGTGTGCTTGCAGCTGGAATCGATGTATGTAGGAAGCAGCTAGCTGGAGTTGTTTTTACACTAGAGATCACATGTACGTGGTGGGTTTATATCCAAATTCACCGTCGGTTTCTTGGATTTCACGTTCTCATCTATATGATTGTTTCTTGGATTAGACAACATTAATTACGATATTACTTCCTTTTTTTTCGGGGCCTAAATTTTGGTACTCCGCAGCCGGTAAACATACTCATGGCCTAAATTTTCGCTCAGCAATAAACGGCTAAGATTTAAAGTATTATCATACCTCCCAATCGGACATAGGAGCACCGTAAAAGAACTCAATTAATTAAGTTCAGAATGAGGCCAGTGTTTATATTTAATTTGGTACGTGAAACAGTTAGGTTCGACATAATTAAGGACGGTTTGCATGCAAGTAGTTAATAGAAAGTATGTCCATGATCCGTTCATGTCATGGTGCGTTAAGTTCAACAATAATTGTGCTAATATTCAATTTCTGTGTTGACAAATACTAATATGTTTATAATGGTGGTCAAGTCTTGCAGTCTGTCCCTTCTCATCGAACTCGCTTAGATTTTCTACCATCTGTGCATCATTTGATTCGTTATTCGTCGCTTAGATCCAAATTAGAAGTCGTTACTCGTTGAGATTAGGTATGTTATTAACTTGGATCATACTCGAGACGATTTCAAATATAATATATACACGAATCCGCGTGGTTTCACTAATGTATACAGGAAAATTGCAAATACCCACGAAAGTCGATCGGAGTTTAATTTTATCCTCTATAAGTATTTTACCCTACAAAAGTAAAGCACGGTTGTTTGACTCATCTGAAGGAGGAAAACGAACATAAACGCTCAAATGCATCGTCTAGAATGCCACGGAATCCACGTAAACAGAAAAGCAAGCGAGCTAGCCGCAGGGGCGGAGCCAGGATCCAGACAAAGGGGGGGCCGACCCGCCAAGGCGCCGGCATCATGGGTCCTGGGCGCCGTATGTCGGCAAAATATAGACGGTTTTGGGGAACCGTCTGTGATGTAGCGTCTAATATACGGCTTTTTGTAGTAGTGTGAGGCTGAAACCGATACAACGAAAATCCAAATCTTTCATAAATTTGAATTTGAAATCAAAACACATTGACAATGGTTCATGACAAATATTCCTAAAACTTCTCACATGGCCCCTCAATTAATTGTGTTTGACTCTGTGAAAAAAAACATGATATGACATAAAATAAGCTATATTCATCCATATCCACTCTTCGATTGCAGTATTATCTACTAGGATATTTTTCCCCATAGTTCTTCGTGACAGGTGAAGTGCGATGTGCACTAGACCGAGTTCTGACCCTTCTCGCATAGCTGGATTACATGTGCAACGCTCGCAGCTGCAGGAGGCTGGAGATCGCACCGCTCGGAACAACTCGGATGCGAGGCATCCATGACAACTGCAGGAACCTTAGCTCCCCGAGCACGTCGACCTCCTGTGGCAGCGTAACGAGGTTGGTGTGCGAGACGTCGAGGTACGTACTGCAGGTCCGGCAGAGGGTCGATGCCCGCAAGCAGCCGCTCGATCGCCGTGTTCGAGAGATCCAAGACTCTTAGGCGTGGCATGGATTGGAAGAAGTCATCGGGAATCTTTGCCAACTTGCAATTTTCGCAGAGAAGCAGTGCCCCTGGTGGACCATTGGGGGGGGCCAGGCCCCTACCCGCCCCCCCTCTCTCCGCCCCTGGCTAGCCGGAAAGTAGCACTAGGGGACATCAAAAATAGTTATGAGGGGTATTTCAAACTCCAATTGACTTTTAGGGTATTTGCAATTTTCCCTATGTATATATCTCTATGAATAGAATAGAGTTTTTCTTTCCTCTTTTTGATGTAGTTGGAACTATATACTACTACAGAAAGCCTAATACTAGACGCCAAATCACAGACGGTTTGACAAAACCGTCTGTAACCGATACTAACACAGACGGTTTTAATTTGGACACCGTCTGTGTTGATGGCGTCGGAGAAAACGAGTATCACAAACGGTTCTTACCGATGAACCATCTGTGATATTTTAGTATCACAGACGGTTTTTATTAAAAACTGTCTGTGATAATGGCGCTAGGCATTTATCGCGCCGCTCAGAACCACATCTGTCTTCATTTCGATCCAGATCTAGCCGGTGATGCACTCTTTCGCTCAGGAGGCAAGCTAGGCGATTTCAGGCCAATTAATTTGGTGGGGGAGGCAGAGATTGAGCTTTGAAGATTCTTACATTCCTGGTTGCATTACAATTTAGATCTAAGTTTTGGTGAGTATTATTGAAGATGGTTTGCATCTACTTGACCATACATGATCAGTTCCCGTCATGTGGAAGGCCAAATTTGTCAAAATTGTTGGTTATATACCTTCAGCGATCACTGGGGAAATAGCTGTTGTGTTTATAATATGAATTATGCTAGCAAAGCCTCAATGCATGTGGTACATATGTAGTAATAATTAATTAATTTAATTGTTAATACTAAGTTATTATATATATACATAACGTAGGACCGAAGCTGGATGTATGCCGTGAACCGTGTGAGTGAAGAGTACATTAATGGCGTGT
This sequence comes from Dendrocalamus latiflorus, assembly GCA_017311315.1. Taxonomy (NCBI): domain Eukaryota; kingdom Viridiplantae; phylum Streptophyta; class Magnoliopsida; order Poales; family Poaceae; genus Dendrocalamus; species Dendrocalamus latiflorus. Next base: position 24,211,956 of record CM029658.1, read on the forward strand.
CTGCTTTTACAAGAGCTGCCGAGGAGGATATGTTGAATAAGGGGGTGGAATATATGTACTATCCATGCATTGACTGCGAGAATTTAAAGATGTTTAAGAACCGAGGGCAAATTGAAACACACTTGATTCGGAGGGGGTTTCAAAAAGGGTTATACGTGTTGGACCAGTCATGGTGAAGTCAACGATCATATGCCGCCGGATGACATCGCCGATGAAGTGAATGATATGCCGCCGGATGACATCACCAGTGAAGTGAATGACATGACGCCGGATGATGTCGATTGTTTTTCGGATTCGGATAGGTTGCACGATGACAATCTAGATCAGATGCTTCGCGATGTAGAAGATAACTATGATGAGAGAGAGTATGTTAAATTCCGGGTCTTGATAGAGGACTCGGAGAAACCTTTGTTCACGTGCTGCAGGTCAAAGCACACGAGGTTGTCGGCCGTGCTTGAACTGTTGTAATTGAAGGCAAGCAACAGTTGGTCCGACAAGAGTTTCACAGTGCTGCTAGGTCTTTTAGCGGACATGCTTCGGGAGGGAAATGAGTTGCCTAAAACCACGTATAAAGCCAAGAAGGTTTTTTGTCCATTGGGAATGGAAGTAGAAAGAATACATGCATGTCCGAACGACTGTATCCTCTACCGTAAAGAGTATGCAAACATGCATGTATGTCTGGTGTGCAACGCATCCCGTTACAAATGTAACAATCAATCAGATGACGATGAGAGAATATAGGTGAAGAAAGGACCTCCTGTTAAGGTGGCATGGTATTTTCCTATAATTCCCCATTTGAAAAAGTTTTTTGAAAATCCTAAGGAGTCAAAACTGCTGCGTTGGCACTCGGAACAGCACAAGAAGAATGGAATGCTAAGACACCTTGCTGATTCTGCCTAGCGGAGAAACATCGATAGGAGTTTTGCAGACTTCGATGCAGAACCAAGGAATATAAGGTTTGGACTGAGTACAGATGGAATGAATCCTTTCAGTAGCATGAGCAGCCGACATAGCACATGGGCCGTGACTCTCTGCATCTATAACCTTCCTCCTTGGTCGTGTATGAAGCGAAAGTATATTTTGCTGTCGATACTTATCCAAGGGCCAAAGCAACCTGAGAATGATATTGATATGTACCTAGCACCGTTGGTGGAAAATCTAAAAGTACTATGGAGCAAAAGGGTACAGTTATGGGATGCATACAAGCAAGAGAACTTTACTTTGCGCTCTATATTGTTCTGCACCATAAATGATTATCCTGCCCTTGCTAATCTATCGGGCTAGAGTACAGAAGGTGCCAAAGCTTGTACTCACTATTTAGATGGTACCGAGAGTGTGTGGCTGAAACACTCATGCAAAACCGTCTACATGCGTCACCGCCGGTTCCTTCGGAGGGCTCACCCATACCGCAAGATGAAGAAACAATTTGACGGAGAGAAGGAAAATGGTTCAACTCCAAGGCATTTAAGGGGAAAAAGGTTTATAATATGGTTAAGGATTTAGATGTTGTCCGTGGAAAGAGATGTAAATTGAAGGCTCATGAGAAGAACACCTGGAAGAAGAGATCAACATTTTGGGACTTACCTTATTAGGAGTACCTAGATGTTCGACACTGCATCGACGTCATGCATGTAGAAAAGAATGTATGTGACAGCTTGATTGGTCTCTTACTAAACATTCGTGATAAAACAAAGGACGGCGTCAACGCACGGCTTGACTTGGCTGATATGGACATCAGACATGAGTTAGCACCGACAAAAACATATAATGGATGAGCGTACCTTCCCCCGCGTGTTACGCTCTGTCTAAGGCCGAGAAAACAGAACTATGCCAGTGCTTGCATGGTGTCAAAGTTCCGTTTGGTTACTCCGGCAATGCGAAGAAACTTGTTTCGATGCAAGATTTGAAGTTAAATGGCATGAAGTCTCATGATTGTCATGTGCTGATGACACGGATGCTCCCTATTGCAATTAGAAATATTTTGCCGATCAAAGTCTGAGAGACAATCATGAGGATGTGTTATTTCTTTAACACAATTGCTCAAAAGGTCATCGATCCCGAAGGACTAGATGATCTGCAGGACGAGGTGGTGGTGACTCTATGTCATCTTGAAATATATTTCCCTCCTTCGTTTTTTGATATCATGGTCCATCTTATTGTTCACGTTGTGTGGGAGATTAAAAATGCGCGGGCCTGTATTCCTACGTAGCATATACCCATTTGAGAGGTTCATGGGAATTCTCAAGTCCTACGTACGGAATCGATCTCGGCCGGAGGGCAGCATCGTCGAAGCTTATGCAAGCGAACAGGTCATTGAGTTTTGTGTCGATTATATGGCTCAGATTCAACCGATAGGTGTGCCTCAATCTCGTCATGAGAGGAGGCTGAAGTGTATCGGAACTATCGGAAGGAAAGCAATCACTCCAGATATGGACGCGTATACTCAAACCCATTTCATGGTCTTGCAACACATGACTAAAGTGGGGCCTTATGTCGACCAGCACAAGGATGTGCTTCGGCAACAGAATTCGGAGCGGCTAGATGTTTGTATCATGAGGCAACACAACAATCGATTCAACCAATGGTTGAAGGAGTAAATCGCTAGGAGCTCGCTAAGTGAGATGCTAACATGGTTGGCAAAAGGGCCAATATTTACAGTTGTGACCTGGCAAGGATATGACATAAATGGGTACACATTCTATACACAGTCTCAGGATGTAAAGAGCACTAACCAGAATAGCGGTGTTCGCATAGATGCGTTCAGTACCGATGGGTTGAGAAACTCGTACTATGGGTTCATAGAAGAGATTTGGGAGCTCGACTACGTGGTTTTCAAGATCGCCTATTTTGCTGCCGTTGGGTGCATCTCCCACAAGTGAAGGTTCACATGTATGGTGTCACTACCGTGGACCTCCAACGTATCGGGTACAAAGACGAACCATTCATACTCACCAACCATGTTCTAAAATAGAATTGTCTGTGATAATAATGATATCATAGACAGTTCTATTTTAGAACCGTCTGTGATAACTATATCATAGACGGTTCTAAACTAGAACCGTCTGTATTAAGCCCTCCTATATATACTCGAGCTAGGGTCTCCTTTTGGATCTCCCACCTTCTCGGGTCCACGCCGTCGCTGCCTCCTCCTCGGACCTTCGTCCCTAGTCGCCGTCGACCCCGTCCACGCCGTCGCCGCCGCCTCCTCGGACCTCTGTCCCCAGTCGCCGTCGACCCCGTCCACGCCGTCGCCGCCGCCCGTCGCTGGTTTCGGTTTCTTCAGGCGGTTTAGAATATCACCTCTACTATGAGTACATGGATATGATGGTGGACTGATCTTGAGCTTTCTGTATACTGCATGCTATGTGATGAACTGACTCTAAGTTGAGATTATATATGGATGCGATGGTAGATTGATGTTGAGCTTTCTTTTAAATCATCTATTGTTCATTCTCTGGCTATTTTGTTCCTGTTGATCCCTGTGTTCGATCAGTTCAGTGGTTATTTTGGTCTCTGTGTTAGATCCCTATCATCCTGTTAGTTCTCTAGCAGTCTCTGTGGTTGGACTAAAGATTGTCCTATCAACCTGTGTTCCGCGATAAGGCATTTGTTCTTATGCCATACAATAAGCGGTTCCATTGGATTTTAATTGTAATTGTACCAAAATGGAACAGGGAAATATACCTTGATTCCTTAAGTAAGAACAAATCCGAGTACACAGTTATCACGAAGGACGTTTGCCCCGTACGTTGCACAGACACGTGGCTCGACGGATGGGGCCACGCCCTTAAAACATGTTCGAAATTTTCGGGTATTCGCTAGTACACATTAATTAACCTATACAACACTTGGTAGTAATGACTCTTGAATTAACACATTCTATTTTTTGCAGTGCCACTAGCAGCAGCCGGGCAACACATGTGTGGATTCTACGTTTGCCACCATATGAGACTACTCCTCGATTCCTCGAAGATCACCAATTTTAAGGTTTGTCAAACTTCACACATTTATTTCATACTTATCATGTTATATATGTATGCACATTGATATTCCTATCGACAGGCTGCGCCCATCTCTAAAATTGCATTGCAACTGCTGGACCTTGCACAAATTTGAGGAGAGTACGCGTTCTTTTTTATGTCTAAAGTCGTAAATCCAAATGGAGAGTTCTACAGCGTAAAATAATTTTTTGCTTGGCATAAGATATTGACATTGATTGTAATCTTGTATTTGTTAATGGATATTTTATTTCATTTCAATTAATTGATTTGCAAAATGGATGTTTTATGTTTGTGAAATGAAGTGCGATGTGAATTGGATGTTTTATGTTTGTGAAATAAATTGAGATGTGAATTGGATGTTTTATGTTTGTGAAATGAATTGAGATGTGAATTGTACGTATACATGTACATGTTGATCTGCTTGTTTCAGATGGCATGGCTAGCATTTTTTGAGGCTAGCCAATAAACAGAAATAGATTTAGGGGTAGAAAAGAATATCACAGACGATTTTTCACTAAAAAACGTCTGTGATAGTTGATAATCACAGACGGCTTTTAGTGAAAAACTGTCTGTGATTATCAGCTATCACAGACGGTTTTTAATTACAAACCATCTGTGATATTTACACCACAGACGGTTTTTGAACAGTCTGTGATAACCTTCGATTATCACTGACCCATAAATTCAGACGGTTCAGAAAACCATTTGTGATGACGTTTTTGAACCGTCTATAATACGGTTTTTTGTAGTAGTGATGCTTAATTTTATTCACTGTATTTCAATTCCAATTTTAATTTAGGTAATTCCTATTTGTTATGACATCATTGACATTGCAAATTCTTGTACCTTGTCATTTGAGAACAAAACTCTAGTTAGTATACTAGTATGGGCTAGAGAATTTCTGTAACAAATGCTTAAAGATGCATAGAAATAACTTTCAGTTTGGGATAACTTTTTACATGAAATGATGAGTTTTTTAAATTTATTCTTGACTTTGGAGAGTCAAAGAGGTCTATAAAATGTTTCAAATAAAATGTAACATTTAGACTAGACTCAGGCAAATGGTTAGGTGGTGGTGCTTGCTGGCATACGTTATTGCATGGTGGCTCAACGTGGGGTGCTAGGCACAAGTGGTGCATACAAATTACTATGACCTAGCATTTTAATCCAACCATAGTTTTATTTAAAGAGAGTGAAAGTGTTTAATATTTATAGCGGTGTAGATTCGATCTACCTGTTATATGGTTCCATCCACCATATGCTTAGTTTGAATTACTAGGGCTACATCCACCCAAATAGAAACACTATGTTACATTCACCTACGAAAAGTTAAAACTATGGTTATATCCACTCGATGAGTTTTTATCTCATCCACAAAGGTTTTTGTGAAATCAAACTAACTCGAGTAAGTTCCCATACCCGCTCTTGACCGTGGGCACGGTTATTCGAACGGTTTATACTATATAGAGACTATACACTTTACCCACAAGGGATAACCATCTTGCTATGTTTCACACATTTCCTTAGACTTGTGAATCAAAGAGATCATCACAAGGCTTTTACAATACATCCCACAGTGTAAGCTACACCCAGTAAAGTTTCAACTAAGGGTGGTTATGTCCACCACACCCAGTAAGGTTTCCTTATACTTGTGAATCAAGGAGATCATCACAAGGACCTGATGAATTTGCCATAAAGGCCTGGTACATACCCATCTGAAATGGGACTGGCTATAGCCACATTAGCTTCTATCTTACTCTTATGCTGATCTAGAGATGCTCCCTTGCTTTTACGGTCACGACACTTGCTGGCCTTATCGCCTTTCATGCCGCACACATCGCAGGTAAAGATCACCTCCTTTTTCTTCATTGGCTGAGTCTTAGACTTGTTCTGGGATGGTTCTTAGTCTTAAAGTTCTTGACTTCTAACTGGTGGACTTGGACATAGGACTTCTCATCACTTTGTAGCCCCTACATAACGATACAAAATTAGCTACTCCAACAGGCCTATTAATAGATCGAGCTGTTTTCCCTATGATCTTTGTGCTCACTGTGTTGCAGGGGGTGGGGGAAGAATTTGAGATATTTTGATGAGTTGGCTAATACAGTGGTCTTTAGTAAAAATTTAGGTTTCTTTTTATTACTGAGTAATGCCCTTACGGTTGTGAGAAGTGTCGACTGGCCCTCCGGACAGTCAGGTATCTCCATGAACAGATTGCCCTGCTCGAAACTAATCTATAGGGCTCTCACGGTAATTTCAAACACTTGAATATAATTCTACTACGCACTTGCCCTTTTCTTAATTACGACAATCGGGTTGATTAGAGGATGACACCAACTCCAAAGTTGCTCATCTTACAGTAAACACTCAAAATTAATGCAAGCTACATTAATACATTACAACACCAAAATCGACAACGTTGCTGCATGCTCGCCAAACACACAACTTCTCCCTTTACCAGACAACCACTGCGCTATCTCAGCACTAAAATTAGCAAAACTTTCAATTCTCATGTCAGAATATAGCAAACCATACTAGCTCGAGAATTCATACAAATTTTTTTACAATTTCTAGGTTGACCAAATGTCCTAATTAAATCATCTAAACCTCCGTTTTTAACCTAGAAAATAGATCTATCACCATCCGGACAGTAGACTTAATAATTTCATATATTTTAATTTAAAAATACAAATATATTAAACTATGTCATTTTTAGAAACTAGAGGAAATTATCTACCACTTTATAGTTATTCCTAAAGTTTAATTCTGACATCAACCTAGTCAAATTAATGTATTTGTATACTGTGTCCAGCAGTAACCCGATACTAGATAGCATCCTCCCAAAATTCATAGATTCTATTTTATCTATCTAAAAATGGTATTCCTAGACTTTCTGTAAACCATAATAGTTATTCCTAAAGTTTAATTCTGACATTAACCTAGTCAAATTAATGTTTTTGTATACTGCATCCAGCAGCAACCCGATACTAGATAGCATCCTTCCAAAATTCATAGATTCTATTTTATCTATCTAAAAATCGTATTCTTGGACTTTCTGTAAACCTTAACTAATTACCTACACTATTCATGTAGACCAAACCCCTAAACTAGTTTATTTACTATTTTTAATCAACTGATTACTACATGCTACCAAAATATGACAAATTAACTAGACAACAGGATTATGAAATTCATATCTCAAAATCTACTCATTTGATCGACATGAATAAAAATTGTATAAAAACATATCGAAATCCTCCACAACTTTCTAGTAGATAAAATTCCCATATTATACCCATACACTACCCATAAAAATAGTACAACAATATAACAGATCAAACTGATCTACTAATCTATTTCTCCCCATCGAACTCTCACAACCTCTCTCTAATCTGTATTTTTAATCTCCAAGGAAATAAATGAAACGGATAGAATAATCAAGTCATTACCCATAAGACAAAAACCCAGATCAGAATCCGTTCTCTACTGTTCCTTTCCCGTGCCGCTGCTCTCCTTTCTTTTCCCCTCTAGTTGGCAGAGGGAATTGTTTTGGCGCATGTGGAAGCAGTAAAACCCCATGATCCTTTTATCTTGGCACAAAATCCTATTATGACTAAAACCCCGAACAATTTGTTGGTGGAACCCCATCCCTCCTCTTAAAATTTACTTATCCCATTTTTACGTATCATTTTTCACTATTTACATATAGGTCCTCAAAATGGTACTTTCAGAATATTACATGATCTCTCTGCCGCACACCTAAGGAAGTTTACTGATCGTATGATAATATAAGATGGTCATATCTTGTGGGCACTACTATAGAAATCCACATTACAGACGGTTCAGAAACGTCATCACAGACGGTTTTCTGAACCGTCTGAATTTATTGGTCAGTGATAATCGAAGTTATCACAGACGGTTTTCGAACCGTCTGTGATTATTAGATATCACAGACGGTTTTTCATTAAAAACCGTCTGTGATTATCAGATATCACAGACGGTTTTTATTTAAAAGTTAGATTAGTCATTCAGAAGGAAAGAAAGTGTACAATGTACAATGTACTTACCTATCGAGTATTTGGGCGATAGCTGGGTACTTGGATTTGTTCTTACTTAGAGAATCAAGGTATATAGCCTTGTTCCATTTTGGTATAATTACAATTAAAATCCAATGGATGTGCTCATTGTATGGCATAAGAACAAATTCCTTATCGCGGTGAGCCAGCAGTGCTTTTGTAGTATAGTTCTCGACGAAGGATGCATCCTCGTTGATGGTATCAATGGCGACCAAGCGTGGGTCCAGGAAACCAATTGGTGATTTCGATGGTCTAGCTTCGGTCAGCATGAATCTATATATATACACAGAAAAGCAACAAATTGTGACATATATCGGTATTACGCGAACAAAGACTGTGATTGTACAGACTTACAACGTCCAGCATCGAACGAGTGAGGCGTCGAGAGCGTTGAGCGTGAAAAGACCAAATATATTGTCAATGGTCACCGAGAAGACACATTCCTGAACTTCGTGCAAGAAATGTTCCGGCTTGAATTTGACAGTGATACCTGAGCGCCGTTCTGCCTCTGGCCTATTGGACTGTTCCATAAACCAAGCGTGGAATCTTTGGCAACCAAATCCTAGCTTTAAGAGTTGCTTTTCCGGGAATATCATCGGCTCGCCTAGCACGAATTTGCGGGCCAATGGCATGTACGGGATATCGTCATCATCCTTCGTCTTTGATTTGCCATGGCCACTGCCTTGACTGTAGGTCGACTTTATGGTAGTCGACTGTAATGGTACAGACGGTGCAAGTTGCTTTGGCGAGAATAGCACCCGTGGAGATAGCACCAGTGCAGGTAGCTCTGCTTCGCACTGCCGTTGTGGAGATGGCACCAGTGCATGTTGCTCTGGTCCTACCACCGGTGAAGAAGCCTCTAGGGAGATGTCGCTTTTGGGCCACTAGATGAATGTTCCAATGGCCTGCCCTAGAGTCATGATCTCGTCGTTGGGGGGCTTCGGTAGCGGGACCACCTCAAAATTGACATGCACACCATCCACATTAACTTTTGCGAAGCCTGGCGCTAAAGCTTGACCGTGCACCATGGCCCCGATACCAGACGAATATGCCTGGCCCCAAGCAGCGTACAAGGGAATGGAGCCATATCTCACTTGGAGCCTGCACTTCGTAGGCTCCTACATAACGATACAAAATTAGCTACTCGAATAGGCCTATCAATGGAGCAAGCATTCGAGAGGTAATAATTATTACCAGGATGTCGTCCATAGGAAATTTGGCCTGGGTTTGCGTCGGATTGGACGCGTAGCTACTCGGATGGTTGTGCGGGCTAGCTAGCACAGGAGCGGCGGTAGCGGCCTGCTGACTTTCTGTTTGTTTCCGCACCTCATCTCTGATTACACCAGTCAGCTCACCCATTAGATCCTCTCTAAGAGATTCATTGATCTCTTCTCGTAGCTGTGCGTCACGCTCGGTTTTGTTTCTCTTCCTACGCCGATACATTCCGGAGTCATCTTGGAAACCATGTTTCCAAGGAACGTAAAGCCCAAGGCCTCTCGTACGACCCAGGTGCTCCTTGTTTCCCAGTGCCACGGAGAGCATATCATTCTCCCTTGTTCCCTGGAATGATCCCAGGGTAGATTCAAAACTCAGCTCTTCCTGCAAGAGCACGACATGTCATTTCAATTCGTACGAAGTTGTGGAGTAATTACAAGCTATGTAGTTCGATCGATATCTTACCAGGCACTGGGACACTTGCTGGTCTGCAGGGTTTCGAAAGGAGACGTCCCCCGATGTCATTGTAGATGACCTTGCTCTAATCCAATTTCGAGCGCGGTCATCCGGGATATTGGAAAACGGCGGGGCGATGTCCTGTGCAGCTGCCAGGTCATCCTCCTTCCTCCACTGCGGGATTTTACCCGCATACCCAGCTGTGCCAAGTCTGTGGGGGTGTGTGTTTTTTGCCTGCAGGGCCTTGTGCGCCACACTTGTACTTTTGAAATTTCGGTTGTTTTCATCACCTTGAACTCTTCCCATTGTGATTCCAGGAATGGGTATTTATGAAAAGGCGTTTCGTCCGTCTCCACGTATTTCCTGACAAGCGTGCTCTTGAAGTTCTTCCATGCTTTGCACGCCGCTAGGTAGGTTTGTCGTTGCACAGCGTGTAGGTGTTCTTCTGGGAACTCGAACAATGCCAAAATTTCGGTCCACAGCTCACGTTTCCGAGTGTCAGGCACGTTCTTCCACGAATTGTATGTGATCTCAATTCATTCTCGTGCAACTATTCCGCTCACGTTTACCGCTTTTTCAGGAAGGATAGGGACCCCAGATGCGTTTACCGCTGTGATGGTCTGTCGGCCCTCAGGCTTCTTCGATAGCCCTCTTCCTTGGCGCCTTGATGTTGGAGCGGACGCCTCCGGCGATGATGTTGAAGAATGCGCGGGTGACATGTTGCTCATTTTGTGGGTCTATTAGGATAAGATGAGAAAGTGATTATATTGAATTGGAAGAGAGGAGAGGAGTAGAGGGGAGGGGGAGAAAGGAGGGGTGATATGGACATAGAGAGGGGGTGATGTGCCTATCTTAGCACCTACTTTAGTTGCTAATACTATAAACCAAATAGCAAAGTCCCTAAACAAAGTTCTATGAAGCAAATGACACAAACCAATGTATCAAGTTCGTTGAACAGGATACACTTGAGTGTGTCACTTGCTTCATGCCCCTTGAAGGCCTATGTGGCATATACTATTACTACAAGGTCTCTAAACAAATGTCTATGAAGCAAATGACACAAACTAGTGTATCCGGTTCATTGAATGGGAACACTAGAGTATGTCACTTGCTTCATTTGCTGTTTTTTGGCTAGATACATGGAGCATTTGGGTGGAAAGATGAACTGTTTCGTCAGGCGCATGACTGCCAATTCGAAGCATAGCATAGCATCCGAGGCACATCCGAGGCCTGCTGCTGTGTCTTGAGGAATGCCAAGAGCTGGTCTTCAGATGGGTTATGAGAATAAGATTCATAATTTATAGTTTGAGGAATGCCACATCCGAAGACCAGCTCTTGGCATTCCTCAAGACACAGCAGCATGCCTCGGATGTGCCTCGGATGCTATGCTATGCTTCGAATTGGCAGTCATGCGCTTGACGAAAGTCACGAAACATTTCATCTTTCCACCCAAATGGTCAATGTATCTTTTGCAACAATCGCAATATTTCATGCCCTTTGATCATATACTCTTCCTTGATTGGTTAATTTGTGCTCTCAAATTGTAGGGTTGCATAAGATTAATCTTGGCCGTCCCGCTACTAAATGAGGAAGCAGTGAAACATGATAAGATGAGGAAGCAAGAAAAGTGAAACATGATAAGATGAGGAAGCAAGAAAAGTGAAACATGATGCTCAATGTTAGGAAGAGAGGAGAGGAGTAGAGGGAAGGGGGAGAAGGGAGGGGGTGATGTGGACAGAGAGAGGGGTTATGTGCCTATACTATATACTATATACTAACACAACAAGCAATGTAATATGTACCAATGTAAACTAAGCAACTGCAATAAACAATGTACCAATGTAGTATGTACCAAATAGCAAATTAAACTAAGCTACTGCAGTAAACAAGGTACCAATGTAATATGTACCAAATAGCAAACTAATTAAGCTACTGCAGTAAACAATGTACCAATGTAATATGTACCAAATAGCAAACTAATTAAGCTACTACAGTAAACAATGTACAAATGTAATATGTACCAAATAGCAAATTAAACTAAGCAACTGCAGTAAACAATGTACCAATGTAATATGTACCAAATAGCAAATTAAACTAAGCTACTGCAGTAAACAATGTACCAATGTAATATGTACCAAATAGCAAACTAATTAAGCTACTGCAGTAAATAATGTACCAATGTAATATGTACCAAATAGCAAACTAATTAAGCTACTACAGTAAACAATGCTCACAATACTCAAAACCCTAGTCCATCACAGAAACTGCTCACAATACTCAAAACCCTAGTCCATCACAGAAAGTGCTCACAATGCCGACGGTAATCGAGGGGAGGTGGCCGGTGAGGGGCTCGACGAGGGGCTTGGGGGAGGCGACCGGCGACAGGCTCGATGAGGGGCTCGGGGGAGGCGGCCGGCGACGGGCTCGACGAGGGGCTCGGGGGCGGCGACGGGCTCGACGAGGAGCTCGGGGGAGGCGGACGGCGATGGGCTCGACGAGGGGCTTGGGGGAGGCGGCCGGCGACGGGCTCGGGGACGGCGGCGGCGAGGGCTCGGGGAGGTGGAGGCGACGACGGGCTCGGGATTTAATTAGATCTAGATAGAATAACTGCGCAGCGCACACGGAAAACCCTAGCCAGAGGGTATATATAGGGAGGTTATCACAGACGGTTCTAAACTTAGAACCGTCTGTGATATTCATATCACAGACGGTTTTAAGTTCAGAACCGTCTGTGATAAGCCTTTGCGACTGTAGTTATTAAGACAACACTAATAACCACAGCTGCATTCATATCAACCACCAAACAGCTGCATTCATATACAACACCAACCAGTTGCATTCACACAGTGCATTTCTTGATACATTTTGTCATTCTCAAATACATCACACTGCAGCATTGTTTTGTCACACATTTTCACATATACATCTCAAAATTGATTACATCACACATTTTCATATATACATCTCAAAATTGTCACACATTTTCACATATACATCTCAAAATTGACTACATCACACATTTTCACATATACATCTCAAAATTGTCACACATTTTCACATATACATTCTTATTGTACTTGCTTATTTCCTTTAAAAATTAGCCCTTCATCATGATCAATGTGTACGTAACTAGTTTCGTCACGTTGTTCATCGTCGACCCTTATGCCATTTCCAAAAGGAGGTAACTCGTCAAATTGATTGTATTCCTCCTCGTCCACTACATTCTCCACTCCGACAATTCTCCTTTTTCCATGAAGAACTACATGGCGTTTCTTATTTGCTGGGTCGGTTACATAGAAAACTTGAACAAGTTGATTGGTGAGTACGAATGGTTCGTCTTTGTACCCGACACGTTGGAGGTCCACGGTCGTGACACCGTACTTGTCAACCTTCACCTGTGGGAGATGCACCCAACGACAGCGAAATAAGGGGATCTTGAAAACCACATAGTCAAGCTCCCAAATCTCTTCTATGAAGCCATAGTATGAGTTTCTCGACCCATCGGTACTGAATACATCTATGCGGACACCGCTGTTCTGGTTAGTGCTCTTGACATCCTGAGACTGCGTATAGAATGTGTACCCATTTATGTCATATCCTTGCTGTTGTGGCTACAGACCATACAGAGAGAGAGAGATGGTAGTGGAGAGTTGGGAGAGAGTGATCGTAAATGGCCCGGGTCCCCCCATGGCCTGTATTCCATATATATATACACACATGGGGAGTGCTTTTATAATTATACCCTTACATCTGAGTATCCCCTTTAGGGGCACTTATGTCCTCACACATGGCATATTCTGGGCCTTATAACCTTCTACCAGGCCTGCTGGGTTTAGGTGGGCGCCACCCCTACAACAGGAGCCTCTCATGGTGAAGGGCTTCACAGGGCTGAAGCCATGTTGCCGAGTCCTTTGGCCCCCTCCATCCCTGTGGCCTGTGAACTTTTCCGAGCTTGTCCGGGGGCTGAGGCCGTAGCCGAACCCGACGCCTAGATTGCAGTTGAGGTAGACGCGCGTGCGCTCTGTCCCGTACCCTTCGAACGAGTGGCAGCGGAGCTGGCGCCTAGCCGAAGTAGACGCACACGCGCTCCGTCCTTTTCCCTTCAAACGGGTGGCAGCGGAGCTGGCGCCCAGCCAAAGTAGTCACGCGCGCGCTCCGTCCCCTACCCTTCGAACGGGTGGCAGCGGAGCTGGCGTCGAGCCGAAGTGGACACGCGCGCGCTCCGTTTCCTACCCTTCGAACGGGTGGCAGCGGAGCTGGCGCCCAGCCGAAGTAGTCGCGCGCGCTCCGTTCCCTACCCTTCGAACGGGTGGCAGCGGAGCTGGCGCCCAGCCGAAGTAGTCGCGCGCGCGCTCCGTCCCCTACCCTTCGAACGGGTGGCAGCGGAGCTGGCGCCTAGCCGAAGTAGTCGCGCGCGCGCTCTGTCCCCTACCCTTCGAATGGGTGGCAGCGGAGCTGGCGCCTAGCCGAAGTAGACGCGCGCGCGCTCCGTCCCCTACCCTTCGAACGGGTGGCAGCGGAGCTGGCGACCAGCCGAAGTAGTCGCGCGCGCGCTCCATTTTCTACCCTTCGAACGGGTGGCAGCGGAGCTGGCGCCTAGCCAAAGTAGTCGTGCGCGCGCTCTGTCCCCTACCCTTCGAATGGGTGGCAGCGGAGCTGGCGCCTAGCCGAAGTAGACGCGCGCGCTCCTTCTCCTACCCTTCGAACGGGTGGCAGCGGAGCTGGCGCCGAGCCAAAGTAGTCGCGCGCGCGCTCTGTCCCCTACCATTCGAACGGGTGGCAGCGAAGCTGGCGCCTAGCCGAAGTAGACGCTGGAAAGATGCCATCGGGGCTGCCGAGGTGAGGTCAGACCGTTTGGCTGTGGTGCCGGCGTTGGGGGCCGAGTCGAAGTTGTGGCTGATGCAGTAGTGAAGGCGGGCCTTGCGCCGTTGGCGTCGTTGCCCTTTAGGGCCGTTGTGACCCCGCAGTCTGGTAGTGCGCTTTTAATGGCGGCTGGAATCGTGCCGGCGCCTGACCTGTCAGGGGGCGGGTTGTCGTGTCGTGCAGTCTGCCTTCCATGGGTGGGGCACGCGGCGGTTTATGCCTGGTGCATCGTGGGATGCGAGCGGTTGCGTGAGCGTGGCCGTTCGCCTCTTCCCTAGGTGAGCAGGACGCGTGTCGGGCGCGTGCTGGCGTTGTGCGCTGCCTGGCCACCTACCAGGCGCGCTCCTCTAGATGCCGGCGGTTCTTCTTTCTAGTCATGGGTAGTCGAACCGCGGGTGGTTTTAATCTGGCTGCGCTTCTGGTCGTGGAGAAGGCGAGCGGGCTTTATAAAGCGCCATCGCTGTGGTAGGGGCGCTTTGCCGCCTAGCTCTGCTTATCCCGTGCTGATAGCCCATTTGCCCTAACCTTGGAGAACAATGGCCGGTCATGACGGTGCCTCCCGCCATCCCGGTGGTGGCTCCTCGTCTAGCCGGGACGAGTTGTCCTTCCCTTCTAAGGACTACGAGCTGGTGCTGCGGGGCCGTTCACGTGGCGACAAGCGGTGGGATGCCATGGAATACTCGGGGGGTCGCTGCTCCCGTGTGCTAGGAAGGAGCCGCGTGACCGAAGAAACGCTGCAGCGGCTTGTACGGGAAGGGAAGATCGAGGAGCTCGATGGGGCTCGCCTACCCCGCCGAGACGAGACAGAGCCGAAGCCCCGGGAAACGGAGGTGATCATTTTTTCCGCGTTCTTCGACGCTGGCCTTCGGATGCCCTCAACGATGTTTGTGGGCGAAGTCCTGCGGACCTACGGGTTGGAGCTGGCGCAGTTGACACCAAACGCCGTAGTCCGCCTGGCTGTCTTCACATGGGCTACGCGGACGGAAGGCCAGCATCCCAACGCGGACGGAAGGCCAGCATCCCAGCGCGAGCCTGTTCGCTACCCTGCACGACGCGTGCTGTCGACCCATGAAGGTTGACGGGGCTGTATGTAATTTTGGCAGCGTGGATTTCGTGCTGCGAGGGTCCTGCACGACGTTATTCCCCGCGCTGGCCAATTTGGAGAGGTGGGAATCCGGCTGGACGCGCCAGTGGTTTTATTACGTCGTGACCAGCACGAGTGGCCTGCTATGCCGAGGTGGGCCAATCTCGTTCAATAGTTCACCGAGTGTGAAGCCGGAGGCTGATGACGCACGGAGGCTGTGGAGACTTGCTGGCGTTGCACGCCGGCTGAGCATGCGCGACTTGGCTGAAGAATTTACGATGTACGGGGTGGCGCCACTCTCTGCCCGGTGGAAGTACGGGCGACGGGGCGACGACCGACAGGACGGGGTGCGCCCGTCATTGTCTCGCCTGCTTCCGCCCTCCGCTCCTTGTCAGTCGTGCAGCGCGTTGGTACGGACCCGTTTGTCTACGTGAACCCCGGCTGACCAATTTGTTGCCTTTTGTGCAGTGGCTCGGCTAGAAGATGCCGAGCGCGCGGTTGTGACGTTCCTGGGCCCATACACGCTCAAGGAGCACAAGCTGCGCGAGGCCGCGACCAAGGCGGCGAAGTAGGGGCGGATAAACCGCACGTGCGAGGTTCTGCGCATGGCTGTGCCCGAGCGCGCGGTGCCGGTGAAGACTCCCGCGGGGGCTTCGAGCCGTCGTGGTGGCGGTAGCCCAGCGGGGGCTTGCTCCAAGGTTGCCGCATCTAGCCCGCCAGCCACCTCGGCGGATGGCACCGGGGGGCTGGCACCAGTGGGACAAGACGTGCGGCCGGTGATGGATCCGACCGAACCAGCTCGGGAGGGCGCGTCGCCCCGAGCCCATTGGCGGCCTCCTCCGCCGGCGCTGTTGAACCCGTGAGTACGCCTCCTGTTGTGCCGGAACTTGCCAACCCGGGGGAGGACACCACTCCTGGCGATGCTTTGCCACCCACAGCTGCTGTCGAGGAGGCGCCCGGGGTGGTAGTGACCGAAGGCGCGACAGGAGCTGCGGCTGCTAACGTCGCGGAAGAATCGCCTGTGGGGCCACAGGCAAAACGCCCTCGAGTCCGGCCTCCTTCACCTTCGAGGGGTTGGTACAGCGTTGCCGGCCCCGTGCTTGGAGCTGCGGCGCCCGACGTGGTCGGTGCGGCCGAAGGGTCTTCTCGACCGCCCACCGGGGTACTCGCCTCCCGACTGGCGGTTGAACAAACACCTCCTGTCGCGGCGGAGGATACAGAAGGTAGGCGCAGTTCCCTTTCCTCGCATGACTTCGCGAAACTCACCCCGATTTGCTCGCTCATTCCGTCAACATCAGGCGAGACGAAGTCTCCCGGCCGCGGTGAAGGATCGAGCAACGGGGGTGTACGCAACGTGCCGGACCCCGTACCGGGTATCCTGCAGGCGGCCGCCACCGTCGACGTGGCCGAAGCCTCCGTAGCCCCTGACGTGGCGGGGACGTGGCTCGTCCTCTCCGACTTCCTCCCGCGCCCGGAGACGCTTCGCCACTCTGCAGGAGGAGAAGGCCCAGCTGGTGGAGTCCCTTGCGGAGAAGGACGGCGCCTTGGACAATCCGTCCACGTCGGCGTGGAGGGCAATGGAGTCTCTGAACCAGGCCCTCCGCGACCTGTGTGTCGACGTGCCGGACGCTACCCACGGGCCGGGGGACTTGGTGGAGACGCTCGGGCTGGTCGAGGATGGTGCCGGCGTTGCTCTTCGCAGCGCGAAGACCTTCGGCGAGCATTGCGGCTTCCTCGGTGCGTGCCTCGCCCTTGCCATGCTTCACACTCATGGGTGCAGACATGTCCACGAGCTGGCAAACCCTCAGTTGGATCTTCCTGCCCGGCCGGAGGCGCTGTCGGACGCTATCCGCCTCATCGATCCTGGCCTCCGAAACTTCCATCAACGGATCTGGGGCTATGTCGGGGAGGACGCCACCAGGGTCGCGGTGCAGCATATGCTACACGGGGGCGGGGACCTCCTCCGCTGGCTCGAAGGAGTTCCCAGGCGTCCCAACAGCGGCGTGGGCCCATCGGGACCGCGCGAAGGGTGAGCGGCTGGTTAGGGGAGCGGTATACTACGTGCTCCTGCTTGTGGTCATGTAACCCCGGTATTTTTTGTGGAAAATTGAAGTAGCACCCGCTCTTAATATTGGATGCTGTTTGTTATACTTCGAGTACGCATAGGAGCAACGCCTGTGCGTGCGCGGGACTCGCGTCTTGTTTATACTCCGGAGAGTGCGCGCAAGGGCGCCCCCCTGCTGCGTCTCATTTAGAGTCCGTAGACTGGTGCGTGCGGAGGCGGACCTCGACGCTACGACTTCATTTAGAGTCCGTAGACTGGCGCGTGCGGAAGCGGACCTCGACGCTACGACTTCATTTAGAGTCCGTAGACTGGTGCGTGCGGAGGCGGACCTCGACGCTACGACTTCATTTAGAGTTCGTAGACTGGTGCGTGCGGAGGCGGACCTCGACGCTACGACTTCATTTAGAGTCCGTAGACTGGTGCGTGCGGAGGCGGACCTCGACGCTACGACTTCATTTAGAGTCCGTAGACTGGCAAACCTGCGCGCGGGGGTGATCCTTTGCACATTGCGGCCAGACAATGTTATTTGTGGAAACAGCGAGCTTTATTGAATACCCGTTTGCGCGGGCGAGCATCGTACAAGGAGGGGCTGATGCCATTATAACCTTCGTCCCGCTTCTAGGCGTAATATCGCCGCAACTTGTCCGCGTTCCATGTGTGCCGGAGAGTTTGTTCCTCAAGTGTGGCGAGGCGGTACGCTCCCTTCTGCAATGCTTCAGCCACAATGTATGGACCTTCCCACTTGGACTCCAGCTTGCCAACGGTCTCCGCATGGAGTGCCGTTCTAAGGACAAGATCCCCGGCCTTGAACCTTCGCGGATATACGGACCGGTCTCGAGTACGTACTGTCTGCCGTGCGTACTTTTCGACGAGTTGGGCTGCGCTCGCTCGCGCCCCGTCGAGGAGGTCCAAGGACACGCGACGCTCTTCGTCGGGCGCTTGGACGAGGACCCTCCGTGATCCAGCCTTGATTTCTTCAGGCGTCACCGCCTCATCGCCAAAAAGAAGTTTGAAGGGCGTGAACCCTGTCGGGCGTGTTACCGTTGTGCGAAGGGACCAGAGGACGCTGTGAAGCTCGCTCGGCCACCTGCCCTTCGGCAGCCCGACTAGGCGTTTTTTGACGGCGATAGAGATGGCACCGTTCGCCCTTTCGACTGCTCTGTTGGACTGGGGGTGCCCAACCGAGGTGAACCGAATCGTGATGCCCATGTCGCCACAGAACTCCTTGAATGGGGCGGTATCAAACTGCAGGACGTTGTCGACGGTGAGTTCCCTGGGCACGCCGAAGCGACATATGATGTTCTGCCAGAGGAAGCGCTGCATGGCCGCCGAGGTTATCTTGGATAGGGCTACCGCCTCCGGCCACCTGGAAAAGTATTCCAGCGCGACTACCACGAACCACAGGTCCCCTGGGGCTCGGGGGAGCGGTCCCACTATGTCGACGCCCAGCGTGCCAACGGCCACACCGGGGGAATAGGATTGAGGTTCGTCGGGGGCCTGCGGATGATGCGCCCCATCCACAGGTACGCCTGGCATCGACGCATGTGGGACCCGGAGTAGAAACTTCCGGACCCCCCTGTGCATTACAGTACTAGTCCCAGATCAATGCTAGTACACACAGATAACCAGAAAAAAAGGTACATTGTCATCCACGATTTATTACAATAATAACTTAAGTTTTACATTGGTCATTGCCTTACAAAGGTTCACAGAACCTTAAAACGAAAATAAACACAGCGGAAGCAAAAAGTAAATTAATCGACCCATCAATCTGCCACAGGCAATTGACTGGGGAAACGAGTCCTAAGCATTCGGGAAGAATCCACCGCATCCACACTCGGCACAGAAGTCGTAATCTCCAGCTTGAGCTTCTTCATTCTCTGCTAATGTATTTGTAGAGCAACATGTGAGTACAAAATTGTACTCCGCAAGTCTTGGGAAAGATGCATAGATGCAAGGCTTCACAAAGGAAGGCTATATGGTTCTTTTGCAAAAATCAGTATTTTATTTCAAATCTACATAATTACTTCAAAGGCCATTTGATAAACATCTTGTTTTTCATAATTGAAATTAGATAAATAACTTAGTGAAGGTTAAACCACCAACACTAATATCTCAGGCTATCTGCCAACTTTCAAAAACCTCAGGTTAAACCACCTGATCTGGTTACACCACCAGATTTAAATCACGAGAGTTACACCACTCCCGAGTTTGACAAACCATTTTATTTTGAAATCAAAATCAAACTTCTACCATGTGAATGCATTCCTTGCCCGCCCTTAACCGTGGGCACGGCTATTCGAATAGTTTTTTTACTCTGCAGAGTTTGTACACTTTACCCACAAGAGATAAATTATCTTAATAGTCAACATGCTTCCTTTGGCATGAGACCCAGATAAAATATCACAAAGCCTTTCACCTACTCCAGTATAGCTAGATACCACCCGCTAAGGTTTCACCACAACTCGAATCCACGAGTCGGAGCCCCCTCTTGCGCCGTATGAGTACAGTAAACCCTGTCCCTCACTATGAGTAACCAGTACACCCTGGCACTCAATACACCACTGGTGATATCTAAACTACACCTTTATAGGTTAGTTAGCTAGGTCGTACCCATATAGACTTGTGGTTGCACTGTTTTGCTCAGTTTGGACAAACACAAGCGTCGGTCCTTAATCGACCAGGGTGGCTCATTCACAAACCCAAAAATTCTCGTGCTAACTGCACCAGCCAAACCTTCCATCCACCCTTGTCAACTTTTCCCTTTGAAATTCATTTTTACTTTTAAATTAACAGTGGTAACATCCATTACCACTTTTCAAACAAATCATTTAACAATGGTAACATCCATTACCAATGTTCAAACAAATCATTCATCAAAACATTTAGCAAACATGCTACTCATTTGAGCATTATTACATTGATTTGCTACGCTAAGCATTTGCTAGTATTTAAAAATTCAACAGATGTAATACTAACTCATTATTGAGTCAAAGGGATATCCTAAGTTGACAATGGTACAAGGTAAACAATTTTCAATGGAAGGTATAACAAATTGGGTATTTAACTAAATTTTCTAAATCAAATTATCACTTGATATAACATAAGCATGCAATAATTTAAAATAACTACCTAATCATTTTATAAATCATTTGAGCAAGTTGATCAAAGAAAACTTGCAAAACATAGGATCAAAATGATCAAAGGAGACTTGCCTTCCTGTGCTGGGTTGAAATTTTCCGGGGCTTGCTCTTGAAGTTCCTCGGACAAATCGGTCTCTACACGTAAATCAAGAAATCCAAATAAAATAAAATAAAAATTCAAAAATTGAAACTAAATATACCAATTGAAAGATTAGAATTTTAGATGAATTTAGAAATTTGAATGGATCAATTTGGAGCTAAAATGGGCAAGATATGGCTGTTGGAAGTTTGAAATCAGAGAAAATGGAAAAAGATAATTTCTGGAATTATCTTTTAACTGAAAATGAATTATGACATCAGCACGGATTTTCTTGGAATTATTTTACAAAAGTAAATTCTAATTATGACGTCAGCAAGGGAATTAAAATAAAAATACAGAAGCCGACATGTGGGCCCGGTCTACGGTGGACCGAGTCCACGGACCATTACAAATGCTGACGTGGCACGCGGAAATGCGACACGTGGCATGACACGTGGCATCCGACGTGGCGCTGACGTGGCACCCGGATCGGGTTTTCGGCTGACGTGGCTCTGACGTGGCAGACACGTGTCTGCCACGTGGCAGACACGTGTCTGCCACGTGGCAGACACGTCAGCTAGGGCTGACGTGGATGACTGAGGTGTCAGGGCTGACGCGGCGGGTGCGCGGCTGTCGGCGGAGGTGGATCGAACGGCTGTGGTTCGGACGCGTGGCTGCATCTGGTGCGCTGATCCAGATCCAAAGCGACGGCGGCGATGAAACGGCGAAGACGCGGGAAACCGCGCGATGGCCGACGCGTGGCTCGACCCGTCGCGCGAGGCGTAGCACGGACGCGGGCGGCGGGGCCGAGGCAGGCGCGGATCTGACGACCGTGCTGAGGACGCGTGGACGCATCCGGGCCGTCGCGGAGTGTGTGGTGGAGATGCCGCGGTGCAGTGGCAGGGAGACGCACGATCGTCGACGCGTGGCCGGCGCGTCTCCCGAAGCGTCGCGGACGCGAGCGCGCGCGGGCGGGCGCGGACGCGGGCGCGGCGACCGAGGGAGCAAGCGCGGACACGTCTCTCTGGCGCGCGGATGGAGGGGCGGCGCGGAGGCGTTCGGCGCGGTGGACGCTTACCGGCGGCGGTGACGAAGATCGCCGGCGACGGTGAAACACGGCGGCGACTACGGCTATGAACGCATGCGAGAACGGGAGAGAGAGAGTGAGCGCGAAGGGGAAGAAAAGGATGACCGGGGTTCGCTTTTATACACGGCGGAGGAAGAAACCGACGCACGTCCTCGCCGGCGTAAATGCGACGGTTACTGACGCTTCGCGGCGGAAACGGCCGTCTCCTCGGGTGAAAACGGGCGCAGTTAACGGCGGCGACGAGCGGACGCTCCCGGTTCATTAAAGGCGAAGAAGTAACGGCCGAGGAGACGAAACGCGAGCTCGGCGGCGGCGCGATAATGGCGGCGATGCGCGAGAGAAGGAACGGTCGCGCGGGGATGAAGGCCTGACAGGTGGGACCCACTGGCAGTGACCTACGCAGACCGGCGGTCTCTGACGGGTGGGGCCCGCTTGTCAGCGCAAAAACAAAAAGAAACTCAACCTCGCGCGCGGAGCGGGGCTCGAACGCGCGCCGAGGGAGCGGGGAGGGAAGAGAGCGGCGGTGTAAACCAGTCGGGCGGGGAGGCACTGCCTACCCAATAAGGGTAGGTAATCCCTTTGAGGATTAGCTGCGGGGAAGCCGGCGGATGTACGACACGTGGCGCACGGAGAGGGAGGGGAGGCGGGATGGCGCGGACGGCGGGGATCGGTCCGGGCGGAGATGGACGGATGGATGGCTGACAAGTGTCAGCCCGAGGAAGGGTTTTGATATTTAAATTTTTTTATATATTTCAGAAATCAGTAGGAGGCTTTAAAATAGTCAGAAAAATACCAAATAAATTCCAAAAATTGCAGAAAAATTCACATAATTCACTGATAATGTTTTGAACATATGAAAAATATTTCCAACCTATTTTGATATTAAATTTTTATTTTTAAACAGAACTTTATATTCTGAAAAATCCAAATAAATTGAGATAATTAATTTAAAATTATTTCTTCCAAATAAAGCAAAAATTGGGATGTTACAAACCTACCCCCCTTAGAAAGAATCTCGACCCCGAGATTCAGAAAGACTGGGAAAAAGATCAGGGAACTCTGCTCGAAGATCCTCTTCACGCTCCCAGGTTGCTTCCGATTCTGGATGATTATTCCACTGCACCTTGCAAAATTTGATAGTCTTGTTTCTTGTACAGCGCTCTGCCTCTTCTAAAATCTTGACAGGAAATTCTGAATACGTCAAGTCTTCTTTTAAATCCACCTCTTCTAAAGGTATTAACTCCTCTGGTACTCTTAAGCACTTCTTCAACTGTGATACATGAAATACATCATGTACATCTGACAACTGAGGAGGAAGCTCTAACTGATATGCAACTTCACCTCTTCTGGCTATAACTAGAAATGGTCCGATATATCTTGGAGCAAGCTTTCCACTGACCTTGAAACGTCGCATCCCTTTTAAAGGTGACACCTTCAAATACACATGATCTCCTGGTGCGAATTCCAACATTCTGCGACGATTATCTGCATAACTCTTTTGTCTGGTCTGTGCTATTTTCAATCGGTCTCGTATTAATCGAACTTGCTCTTCGGCTAGCTTCAAGACATCGGGTCCGAATACTTGACTTTCTCCAGTCTCTGACCAATATAATGGTGTTCTGCATTTCCTGCCATACAAGGCTTCAAACGGAGACATCTTCAGACTAGACTGGTAACTGTTATTATAGGAAAATTCCGCGTAGGGTAAACTTTGATCCCAACTAGCTTTGTTGGCTAAAGCACACGCTCTTAGCATATCTTCCAATATCTGATTCACTCGTTCAGTCTGGTCATCTGTTTGAGGATGATAAGCAGTACTGAAATTTAAATTGGTGCCCAAAACTTCATGAAGTTTCTGCCAAAATCTTGAGGTAAATTGCGTTCCTCTATCCGATACGATCTTCTTTGGAACTCCATGCAGACATACAATTCTTGACATATAGAGCTCTGCCAATCTATCTCCTGAATAGGTAGTCTTTACAGGTATGAAATGTGCAACCTTTGTTAAGCGATCCACTATAACCCAGATTGAATCATACCCTGACTTGGTTCTTGGTAGTCCTGTTATGAAATCCATTCCGATTTCCTCCCATTTCCATTCAGGTATCTGCAGAGGTTGCAAAAGACCGGCAGGTCATTGGTGCTCTGCTTTAACCCTTTGACATATATCACATAAAGCTACATATTCTGCAATTTCTCGTTTCATACTGGTCCACCAGTAACTTTCCTTTAGATCTTGGTACATCTTTGTACTTCCGGGATGAATGGAATATCCTGATTCATGAGCTTCCTTTAAAATTAAATCTTTTATTTCCTTTCTCTCCGGTACTAAAATCCTTTTTCCAAACCAAAGAATTCCTTCTTCATCTTCTGAGAATCCAGGTGCTTTGCCTTTCTTCATGTTATCTTTTATTTCTTTAACATACTCATCTTCTTTCTGAGCTGCCTTGATCTGATCTTCTAAAGTGGGTTGAACCTTTAATGTAGACAGAATTCCTTCATTTATCACTCCCAAATTGAGGCGCTGAAATTCTTCACGAAGAGTTGACTGACTGTCTTGAATCAACATATTGCTAACATGGATCTTCCGACTTAAAGCATCTGCAACTACATTGGCCTTTCCTGGATGATAGTGTATTCCCACATCATAATCCTTTATCAGTTCAAGCCATCTTCTTTGTCTCAGATTAAGATCGGGTTGAGTGAATATATACTTTAAACTTTTATGATCCGTATATATTTCACACCGATTACTAATTAGATAATGCCTCCACAACTTTAGAGCATGCACTACAGCAGCTAGCTCTAAATCATGAGTGGGGTAATTCTCCTCATGTGGCCTTAACTGCCTTGACGCATAAGCAACAACCTTTCCCTCTTGCATTAGTACACTTCCAAGACCTTGTTTTCATGCGTCACAATAAACTTCAAAATCTTTTCTAATATCCGGTAACTGCAGAACTGGTGCTGAAGTTAACCTCTTCTTTAACTCTTGAAAACTATCCTCACAGGATTTACTCCATTCAAATTTCTTCTCTTTCTTTAACAGCTGGGTTAAAGGTCTGGCAATCTTGGAAAAGCCTTCAATGAATCGACGATAGTAACCAGCTAAACCCAGAAAACTTCTGATCTCGGTTACTGTCTTGGGTGGAGTCCAATTTAATACATCCTTAACTTTTCCAGGATCTACAGATACTCCTTCTGCTGAAATTACGTGTCCCAAAAACTCAATTTCCTTTAACCAAAACGCACACTTGCTAAACTTGGCATATAACTGGTGTTCACGGAGTCTTTGCAATACTATCCTTAGATGATCCTCATGTTCTTTATCGTTTTTCGAATAGATAAGAATGTCATCTATAAAGACAACAACAAACTTATCTAAATAATCCATAAATACTTTATTCATCAAATTCATGAAGTATGCCGGGGCATTTGTCAGACCGAAAGACATCACCGTATACTCATATAGTCCATATCTTGTGGCGAAGGCTGTCTTTGGTATATCTTCTGGTCTAATCTTCAACTGGTGATATCCTGACCGAAGATCAATCTTGGAGAAGACACTTGATCCTTTGAGTTGATCGAACAAATCGTCGATCCGGGGTAAGGGATACTTATTCTTTATAGTTACTTCATTTAAAGCTCTATAGTCCACGCACATACGCTGACTACCATCCTTCTTGTTTACCAAAAGCACTGGGGCTCCCCAAGGTGAAGAACTTGGTCTAATGAAACTTTTCTCTTGTAATTCTTGAATCTGCCTCTTGACTTCAGCTAAATCATCAGCTGACATCCGATAAGGTCTTTTTGATATTGGGGCTGTACCAGGTACCAGATTTATAACAAATTCAATCTCTCGATCTGGTGGCAGTCCTGGCAATTCCTCAGGGAAAACATCAGGGTATTCGCAAGCTATTGACACATCCTCCAACTTTTTCCCTTTTAAGTTGGTTAACATAATGTTCTTCTTTGAGCGCATAACTGCCTCATGTCTTATCTGAATTCCGTCAGAATTGGTAAGACTAATGGCACGATTGGCACAATCTATCTGTCCTTTATACTTGATCAACCAATCCATACCAAGTATTATATCTATGCCATCGGAGTCTATTATAATAAGGTTCGCTAGGAACTTTACTCCATTTATAATTATGGTTGCACTAGGGCTAACCAATTTAGTCCTCAATTCTTTTCCAGGAGATTGGACTATCATAGGGTTCTTTAGCAAACAAATATTCCAATTATTTCTTTCAGCAAAAGCTTTTGTTACGAATGAATGTGTAGCTCCAGAATCAAATAATATAATTGCTGGTACTGAATTAACCAGGAACTTACCCAGAACTACGTCTGGTGCATCTTCCGCTGCTTCTACGGTGACATGATTGATACGCCCTCTGTTGAATGGCTGTGGAGTCTGAGGTGTTTGAGGGCTTCCACGTCCTTGACTGGTAGTTGGAGCTCTTGCTGGTGTAGGATCCAGGTTGAAGCGGACCGGGGTTACCGCTTGACGCTTCTGTGGGCAACTGCTGGCATAGTGTCCCATATTTTTGCAATTGTAGCATTGCACTCCTGCAGCTACATTTCTATTCTGCTGTTGTTGGGCTGCATTTCCAGTTCTAGGAGTTTGAGGCAAAGGGCGAGGTGCAGAAATGGGTGTACTTGGATGATTATGCACTGGAGGCCAGTTGTACTGTTGTTGAGTAGGGCGTTGACGAGAACTGCTAGCAAACTGTTGGGCTTGAAATTTCCTTTTCCTAGCATCAAAAAGCTGACGCTGGGCATCTTCTTGTACTAAAGCTTTGTTCACCAGATGTTGAAAAGTAGGGTAGTCATTGGAGACTAACTGAACTTTGAGGTTGGGGTCCATTCCTCCCATGAACCTCCAGATTCTTGCGGCATCAGTCGCCACATCTTCCGGTGCATATCTTGATAATTGGATAAATTTACTCAGATATGCGGAAACACTAAGGTTTCCTTGTTGTAGCTGATGAAACTCCTTCCTCTTCATTTCCATAATACTCATAGGAATATGAGCAGTACGGAAGGCTTCCAAAAATTCTACCCATGCAATATTCTGAGCATCTTGATGTGCGGCACAGTAGTTATCCCACCAATTAGCAGCAACTCCCTTGAGTTGGTGGGCGGCGTACAGAACCTTCTCATGCTCTGCACATTGAGCCAAATTGAGTTTCCTTTCTATTTCTTTAATCCAATCATCCGCCTCCAAAGGGTCAACAGATCCTGCAAAGGTCGGAGGTCGGGTTCTCATAAATTCCCCAAGTTTAGACTGTGGCTGTTGAACTGGTGCTTGCTGAACTTGTTGGACTTGATTTTGGGCCAAAGCTTGAAGTAGTTGCAACTGCATGGCCATCATCTGTTCCATGTTGGGAGCTTGAGCTGGCGGAGGTGGAATGTTGCCTTCTGGTTGAGCATTGGGGTTACGGCTACTGCCCGGGTTGCTCCTTGTGTTCACCATCTGAAGCGGTTTCCAGGGTTAGCAAAAGGTAAGAGGGAACTAGCATAGACAAGAGGTTAGAGGAAACTAAATAACATCCCAAGCCAACACACAAGAAGAAACCAGCAACCACTTAAGGAAAACTTTATTGAAATCAAGATAATTTTATGAATGGCTGCACCACAAGTGCACATAGGCTTGGTACAGTCCATCTAACACACCAAAATATGATAAAGCGTTCTAAGAACGTGGACAATTATTTGGGTACTACTGACTCAACTAACTACTCATCCTCCACGATGATGCGCTCCTCCGGATCCTCCTCGGGGTCCTCCTCTGAATCCGATGAGTGTCTCTGTCCACAACCACGGCAGTTGTTCGGCGAACGCGACCGTGATCGACTCTGACTGAAATCGGAAAAACCGGAGCGAGATAGCTGGCGTCCTCGGCTAGATCCTCCAATATCAACGTCGGGTGGCGGACTGGAGCGTCGCACACTCTTCCTCGCAGTAAGCCTAGTGCGAGGTCCCGTAAACTGGACTGGAGCAGCAACAGGGGCTGGTGGAGTCGGTGTAGTGGTAGCAGCTCGAAGACGCTCTACCTCTGCCTCGGCAGCAGTCCTCGCCTGAACGGCGTCGGCGTGGGCAGCCTCACTCTGCAGTAGCTGGGCTCGGAGAGTGTCGGAGTGGTCGTAGCTTGACGAAAGCAGCCTCCGAAGAAGTCCGATCTCCTGCTGAGCTCTGGCGTAAGTCGCTGAAGCTGCCAGAGTGTGCTGCACCTGGTGAGACAAGCGCGGGTCGTCCACCACCAGCTGGAAAAGCTCTGGATGAGTCTGTCCTGCTCTCGTCGTCGGGAAGAAGCAAAAAGGTGACTGTCATAGCTCCTCCTTGTGCCTCCTGCACAACTCCGAGATAGCCAACTGTGCTGCATCTTGGATCGCATCTGAACAGAAGGTCCGTGGATACTCAATATGACGCTCAACTGGGTCAATCCTCCCGTCTGGAGCGTAAATGAACACCTCCATGCTCCAGGAGTCCATGCTCATCACTCGCGTGTTCCGCCCTCTGAAAATAGGCTGTTGGGTGTACTTCAGATGCTGCATTAGCTGCCGTAGAAGAGTCGCAAAAGCTCCCTCGCTCTCGCCATGAGAATGGTGATCCCACGGGGCTGATGACGATGAACCTGCCATCTACAAGTTGGAAAGAGAAGAGATCAGTAAAGATTTTTAAATAGTGAAAAGGGAGGACAGAAACAAGATACTAAGTAAGAGGAGAGTAGAAGCAAAGAAGCTTATATATTTTTAATATATTCTTTTTAAACATAAGTCCTTAAAACTTCCCAAAACCTAGGGTTCGTCCTACAGTCAAGATGGCTCTGATACCACTTCTGTGGGACCCGGAGTAGAAACTTCCGGACCCCCCTGTGCATTACAGTACTAGTCCCAGATCAATGCTAGTACACACAGATAACCAAAAAAAAGGTACATTGTCATCCACGATTTATTACAATAATAACTTAAGTTTTACATTGGTCATTGCCTTACAAAGGTTCACAGAACCTTAAAACGAAAATAAACACAGCGGAAGCAAAAAGTAAATTAATCGACCCATCAATCTGCCACAGGCAATTGACTGGGGAAACGAGTCCTAAGCATTCGGGAAGAATCCACCGCATCCACACTCGGCACAGAAGTCGTAATCTCCAGCTTGAGCTTCTTCATTCTCTGCTAATGTATTTGTAGAGCAACATGTGAGTACAAAATTGTACTCCGCAAGTCTTGGGAAAGATGCATAGATGCAAGGCTTCACAAAGGAAGGCTATATGGTTCTTTTGCAAAAATCAGCATTTTATTTCAAATCTACATAATTACTTCAAAGGCCATTTGATAAACATCTTGTTTTTCATAATTGAAATTAGATAAATAACTTAGTGAAGGTTAAACCACCAACACTAATATCTCAGGCTATCTGCCAACTTTCAAAAACCTCAGGTTAAACCACCTGATCTGGTTACACCACCAGATTTAAATCACGAGAGTTACACCACTCCCGAGTTTGACAAACCATTTTATTTTGAAATCAAAATCAAACTTCTACCATGTGAATGCATTCCTTGCCCGCCCTTAACCGTGGGCACGGCTATTCGAATAGTTTTTTTTACTCTGCAGAGTTTGTACACTTTACCCACAAGAGATAAATTATCTTAATAGTCAACATGCTTCCTTTGGCATGAGACCCAGATAAAATATCACAAAGCCTTTCACCTACTCCAGTATAGCTAGATACCACCCGCTAAGGTTTCACCACAACTCGAATCCACGAGTCGGAGCCCCCTCTTGCGCCGTATGAGTACAGTAAACCCTGTCCCTCACTATGAGTAACCAGTACACCCTGGCACTCAATACACCACTGGTGATATCTAAACTACACCTTTATAGGTTAGTTAGCTAGGTCGTACCCATATAGACTTGTGGTTGCACTGTTTTGCTCAGTTTGGACAAACACAAGCGTCGGTCCTTAATCGACCAGGGTGGCTCATTCACAAACCCAAAAATTCTCGTGCTAACTGCACCAGCCAAACCTTCCATCCACCCTTGTCAACTTTTCCCTTTGAAATTCATTTTTACTTTTAAATTAACAGTGGTAACATCCATTACCACTTTTCAAACAAATCATTTAACAATGGTAACATCCATTACCAATGTTCAAACAAATCATTCATCAAAACATTTAGCAAACATGCTACTCATTTGAGCATTATTACATTGATTTGCTACGCTAAGCATTTGCTAGTATTTAAAAATTCAACAGATGTAATACTAACTCATTATTGAGTCAAAGGGATATCCTAAGTTGACAATGGTACAAGGTAAACAATTTTCAATGGAAGGTATAACAAATTGGGTATTTAACTAAATTTTCTAAATCAAATTATCACTTGATATAACATAAGCATGCAATAATTTAAAATAACTACCTAATCATTTTATAAATCATTTGAGCAAGTTGATCAAAGAAAACTTGCAAAACATAGGATCAAAATGATCAAAGGAGACTTGCCTTCCTGTGCTGGGTTGAAATTTTCCAGGGCTTGCTCTTGAAGTTCCTCGGACAAATCGGTCTCTACACGTAAATCAAGAAATCCAAATAAAATAAAATAAAAATTCAAAAATTGAAACTAAATATACCAATTGAAAGATTAGAATTTTAGATGAATTTAGAAATTTGAATGGATCAATTTGGAGCTAAAATGGGCAAGATATGGCTGTTGGAAGTTTGAAATCAGAGAAAATGGAAAAAGATAATTTCTGGAATTATCTTTTAACTGAAAATGAATTATGACGTTAGCACGGATTTTCTTGGAATTATTTTACAAAAGTAAATTCTAATTATGACGTCAGCAAGGGAATTAAAATAAAAATACAGAAGCCGACATGTGGGCCCGGTCTACGGTGGACCGAGTCCACGGACCATTACAAATGCTGACGTGGCACGCGGAAATGCGACACGTGGCATGACACGTGGCATCCGACGTGGCGCTGACGTGGCACCCGGATCGGGTTTTCGGCTGACGTGGCTCTGACGTGGCAGACACGTGTCTGCCACGTGGCAGACACGTCAGCTAGGGCTGACGTGGATGACTGAGGTGTCAGGGCTGACGCGGCGGGTGCGCGGCTGTCGGCGGAGGTGGATCGAACGGCTGTGGTTCGGACGCGTGGCTGCATCTGGTGCGCTGATCCAGATCCAAAGCGATGGCGGCGATGAAACAGCGAAGACGCGGGAAACCGCGCGATGGCCGACGCGTGGCTCGACCCGTCGCGCGAGGCGTAGCGCGGACGCGGGCGGCGGGGCCGAGGCAGGCGCGGATCTGACGACCGTGCTGAGGACGCGTGGACGCATCCGGGCCGTCGCGGAGTGTGTGGTGGAGATGCCGCGGTGCAGTGGCGGGGAGACGCACGATCGTCGACGCGTGGCCGGCGCGTCTCCCGAAGCGTCGCGGACGCGAGCGCGCGCGCGGGCGGGCGCGGACGCGGGCGCGGCGATCGAGGGAGCAAGCGCGGACGCGTCTCTCTGGCGCGCGGACGGAGGGGCGGCGCGGAGGCGTTCGGCGCGGTGGACGCTTACCGGCGGCGGTGACGAAGATCGCCGGCGACGGTGAAACACGGCGGCGACTACGGCTATGAACGCATGCGAGAACGGGAGAGAGAGAGTGAGCGCGAAGGGGAAGAAAAGGATGACCGGGGTTCGCTTTTATACACGGCGGAGGAAGAAACCGACGCACGTCCTCGCCGGCGTAAATGCGACGGTTACCGACGCTTCGCGGCGGAAACGGGCGTCTCCTCGGGTGAAAACGGGCGCAGTTAACGGCGGCGACGAGCGGACGCTCCCGGTTCATTAAAGGCGAAGAAGTAACGGCCGAGGAGACGAAACGCGAGCTCGGCGGCGGCGCGATAATGGCGGCGATGCGCGAGAGAAGGAACGGTCGCGCGGGGACGAAGGCCTGACAGGTGGGACCCACTGGCAGTGACCTACGCAGACCGGCGGTCTCTGACGGGTGGGGCCCGCTTGTCAGCGCAAAAACAAAAAGAAACTCAACCTCGCGCGCGGAGCGGGGCTCGAACGCGCGCCGAGGGAGCGGGGAGGGAAGAGAGCGGCGGTGTAAACCAGTCGGGCGGGGAGGCACTGCCTACCCAATAAGGGTAGGTAATCCCTTTGAGGATTAGCTGCGGGGAAGCCGGCGGATGCACGACACGTGGCGCACGGAGAGGGAGGGGAGGCGGGATGGCGCGGACGGCGGGGATCGATCCGGGCGGAGATGGACGGATGGATGGCTGACAAGTGTCAGCCCGAGGAAGGGTTTTGATATTTAAATTTTTTTATATATTTCAGAAATCAGTAGGAGGCTTTAAAATAGTCAGAAAAATACCAAATAAATTCCAAAAATTGCAAAAAAATTCACATAATTCACTGATAATGTTTTGAACATATGAAAAATATTTCCAACCTATTTTGATATTAAATTTTTATTTTTAAACAGAACTTTATATTCTGAAAAATCCAAATAAATTGAGATAATTAATTTAAAATTATTTCTTCCAAATAAAGCAAAAAATTGGGATGTTACAACGCACAAGGTCCTGGGCGTCAGTGATGGCAGTCGGCTAGTAAAAGCCTTGCCTGAACGCTTTGCCGACCAATGACCTCGGTGCGAGATGAGACCCGCAGGCCCCCGCGTGGGTCTCCGCGAGGAGCTTCTTTCCTTCTTCGCGGGAGAGGCAGCGCAGGAGAGGTGCACAGACTCCCTGCTTGTAGAGCGTCCCTTCAAACACCTGGAAGGATCTGTGTAACATCCTAAAATTTGGATGTTTGAAATTTGGAGTAATTTAAAACTTTTATTTGCATCTTATTGTCATATAAATTTTGGCACAAAATCTCATTGGGGTTTTCCTGAATTTTGTGCGGAGCAAAATAAGAAATAATTTTGGGGAGTTGAAAACTCTAAGAATCAAAATACCAAAAATCTTGTATTCAAATCCAAGCCAATAAAAAGGGGAAACCAAGAATATCATCTTTTAATTTAAATGGCATACACAAACCCAAGTTGGACATTCAAAAATTTATGCATACAATTTATAGCAAAAATTAAATAAAATCTAAAATAGAAGGCTATTAAATTTTGTATCAAGATAATTGAGCCAAAACTTGGAAATTCAAGTTAAGATTCAAATTTCAAAACTGCTAAAACCTCTCAATTTCTCCCATTCCTTTTCAAAACCCCTCTCTATTACATGCGGGCCCCACTCTTCTTTCTCTCTCCTTCCCTTTCTTTTCTCCCACCCGGATCCCTTCTCTGCCACTGGGTCCCGCGCGCCCTGCCTCCCTCGCTCTTCTCCCTCCCCCACGCTCTCCCTTCTCCCCTTCCTCCTTTCTTTTTCTTCCCGTTGCGCGGCCGAGCTGCCTCCACGTCGTCTCCTCCCTCCGCGTCTTCTTCCTTCGCCCTGCTCTGCGCCCCTGCTCGCCATCATTGCCGCGTGGCCATCTTGTCTTGTCACCCTGCCGCACCCTGTCGCCGCGCAGAGCCCCGCGCCTCCACCGAGCCCTGCGCCGTCTGGCCACACCGCTGCCTCCACCCTAGCTCCATCCCCCGCGCGCGCGCTCGCCCATAAGAAGCCCTAAGCTCGCCCCCTTTTACCCTTGCTCCTTTCTTCCCCCTTCCAGCCGAGCGCAGCTCGAGCTGCCCGTATGAGCCGCCGCAGCTTTTCACCCAATTCAGTCACTCCGGCCACCAACTCCCCAAATCAAGAGCGTCATGGCGTGCCCCCGGCCCTCCTTCACCCTCCCCTCTGGTTAATCGAAGTTTCATCCCACGAACTGCCGCTGCGCTTCCTTCTTCTCCTCGCCGGCCGAAGACGCTGTTACCGGCGCCATTCCCTCCTTGGGGCTTCGCGGTCCGATTCCCCGTGGTGGGAGCATCCCCAAGCCGCCGTGAGACTTCCCCGACCGCCGGCTGGAGCACTTCCCCACCGAGGCGAGCCCTCCACGTGAGCCGCCCACCGCTGCCCCTGGCTCCCGGCGCTAGGCCGCCTCGGCCACTCACCGGCTTCCCCGACCGCACCGGTACGTTCCCCGGGACTCCCTCTTGCATGTGCTCACGCTAATTGGACTTCCCTTCCCCTTGGTCTTCGCCGCCCCCATGGCCCCTCTACGCCCGGTCGCATCCACCGTCGCCGGCCACAGTCGCCGCCGCCCCGGCCGGAGCCGCCCCACCCAGAGCTTCACCACCTCGGGGGCAACCCGTTTTGGGCATCCACCGCCCCTCCGGCCGAAGGTCGCGCCGGTGAGGCCGCCGCCTGGCCCTACGCCCGCCCCTCCTCTATTTTCTTTCCCTTCTGGCCGAGCCCTACTCTGCTCTTCTTCCCCCTTTCGGCTGGCATGTGGGCCCGACTAGGAAACTCCTTTCTAAGCCAATGCATGTTCCAGGTTTTCCTCCCATTTCTTGGTAATTATTGATCAACATTGTTTCCAATGAAATAATTTAAAGAGGTCAAATGTTAATAATAAAAAGGAGGGAGAACAAATTGTATGGTCTATGTGATTTACAAACTTTAATTTGTGAATGGATTTAAAAACTCAAGGAAAGGATTTAACTATTTATTTGAGGCTTAAGTATTAATTATAGGTATTAGCAAAGTATGGTTCTACTTAAGGCCCAAATTTAATAAGGATACATATTAAGAAAAATGATTGTAATAACAATAATAATAATAATAATAATAATAATAATAATAATAATAATAATAATAATAATAATAATAATGATAGCACATCCAAGTTCAAGTTGTGGAAGTAAAGTAGAGAGGCTAGTGGATCTGGTTGGGATATTTTAAGCTTTCATATTAGATTAAGTAACCTATATGAGTAACTAATGTAGTTTGTAACATTTAACTAAAGTCTAGATTATAATTAACGGCATTCATAAAAGGTGGACTTGGCTACATGACTAAATTTAATAAAGGTCCTGATTAAAAATACATTCAGGGTTACGATGAAGGAAACAACTTGAATAGCGTATTACCTACAAAAGCGAGACTTTAACTTAAGAGATTAACCGTAATTATAATTTATTCCCTAACATTTTGTCTGCAGCCATAAAATAAATCTTAAGGGTAAATTCAATTAAATGATAACTCAAGCAGCTTCATAAAACTAAACGATATGCCGAAGCCATTTGAAATGTAATATATATTTAAATTAGAAAGTCATGATTTATAAACCCCACCAATAGTACACCGCCGATAAATAAATCTGAAAATGCTAGATTTAGTTATTAATGCCAGTCGGGGTTTAGGTTAACATTTCACTTAGCATGACTATAGAGTATATTGTAAAAACTATTTGGACAATAAAAGCCATATATAATTAGGTGATACACAATTAACCATCTAAAGTATGACTATCGTTCCTATGTCTTTAAGAAGTCATAAAAGTACTTTCACAAACAACCATTAAATAATCTGTGGTGACCAACCATTAGCTTTGAATGCAAGTTATCATAAAGACGATATATGAACCCCTAGGTCAGGGTTAATGCTCTTACGATGTACAAATTAATGCCATTCAAGAAATAGTAGGCTTAAGATTAGCTATCAATGAATAGGTCTAACCTAGCTCATAGAACTTCCTTGATAAATATAAAAATAGTAAACGAGATCATTAAAGAAAAGATCAAGTCATCGTATTCTACCCCCGACCTTGCCTCCAATCACCCGAATCACCCATTAACTCATAACGATACTAAAATTGAGTTTTATTTGGATTTATTTGGATCTTTTAAGTTATTTGCTTTTATTTGGATTCAGACGCTTATTGCGTAGTTAGAAACTGGAGCCCCAAAGAATCAATGTATCAGGCGAGGTCAAGATCAAGGTGAAGATAAAGACCAGAAGCTCGAGACCATCAGATGAGATAGTTTTGAGTGAGCCCAAGACCACGGTAAACCGCTCCAGGCGAGTCAATACTTTGATCATGTTGAACCTACATTTTCTGCAAATTATTTTGTGTTAAATTACCAAATTGCATGCTGTTAATTTATATGCAAATACATGTTTAATTTAGAACATTTGAACATGAGAACCTTGTCACCCTAGCAAAATTACAATAGTAACCTTTTGAAAATAAGTCCATGATTATATGCCATGCTTAGTTTTGCTTAGATACTTGTGGGAGTAAGAACGTCCAAGCATCACTTTAATCATGAGAAAATGAGGTTGGGCAGTCATGGTGGTAATGACTGGTGTATGTTGGATATGGTTATTTTATACTCCCAAAAATCTCAAATTGCTTATTTGTCTGGGCGGATGGATCGGGGGTGTGGTGCAAGTGTGCACGAGAGTGTGGTTTGTGGTAGAACCGCCCAGATAACCCTAAGGACTGAATCTTGTCATGACCTCCTGTGTAAAACAAGTACAACCACAAGTCTGTAAAGTACAACTTGGCCTAGTAAATTTACCAGACCCTAAAAATCACCGTCATCGGTGGAGGAGGTGAGGTAGTGCAAGTGGCAGTCTAGGAGACGGTTTGAATGGGGCACCAGCGGAGGGTGAAGTTCTTCTGCGGCGGGCTAGTAGTGTGGGTAGCCAGCTACTAGACGCATAGGAGGGGAACCCCCGCACAACTTATGAGACCTGCCGCAAGCGGGACAAGCTCATAGGGTTGAGATGATGGAAGGGGCGAGGTACTTTGAACGGTTACTGTGATGGTTTGCTCAACTGCACGGCTAAGGAATCGTGTCGGGCAACGAGTGAACTATCTCTTGTGGGTAAAGTGTGCAAACTCTGCAGAGTCAAAACTATTCGAATAGCCGTGCCCACGGTCAAGGGCGGACATGGGAACTTAACCATATATAGTTCTATTTCAAAATGTTTTGTGGGTGGGATGGAAAAGTGGAGGGCAGTGGAAAGCCCTGATTTGAGTTGTCCTGGGTGTTGTCCCAGTGGTAAGTTAAGCGGCTATAACGCTGAAAGATGTTATACAGTGTGATGCCATATGTATGGAAAATCATGTTAATATTCCTTGAACATTATGTTTTGTGCCAAAGCTGCTAGGTCTCAGAAATTTTATGTATTGTATTTCAAATAGTGGCATTACTAATCTTACAGACTGAAATATGGGAGGAATAGACATGGTCATGAATAAAAATACTAGATGGATGATTGTAGTATACACATAAAAGTATTGGTGGATTCATGTCAATCAAAAATAGGGAACGATAGTGTGGATTTTGGGAGAAATAAATTGGTGGAGCCCAAATGGATATATAGACTAGATAGATGATTTATGTGACTTTTGGAGTATTAGGAAGTGCATGGGCAATTGTTGGGTTGTGACACTGATAACCAATATAAATTCTGGAGGATGTTGATAAAATTGGGATTAATAGAATTGGATCAAATACCATATAGATAAATAGAATTTCTGAGAATATTGGAGAAATGATAGCAATTATTGGATTATAATCTTGATCTTTTATATTCATGGTGGAGGTATCCTGGTGAATTAGTTAGAGATAGATAGTAGAAAATAATACTGATTATTGGAAGAGCAAATTATGGTTTTGGATCAATAACAAAAGGATTGAATTATTAGGAAGTCCGGATACGAAGGATTTGGGTGGATTTAAAAGAAATTATGTTAGATAGTCATTAGAATTTAGAAATGAAGAGTTGATGATTAGCAACAACAAGATTGGATTGTTAGAAATTTAGAATACAAAAGATATTGGTGGATCTAAATAAAGGATGACCCTCACTGCTTGGAGTCTTAGGCAGCAACGAGTGCATGATCGGTGGATTAGATAAATGATGTCACTAGCTATTTGGAGTTTTAGACAGCAATTGATTGGTGAATTATATAAATTATGATACTCGTTGTTTGGGGATTTAGGCAACAATTGATTGGTGGATTGTACAATTGATGAAATACGCCGTTTGGAGTTTTAGACAGCATGCAGTATAGAAAGAGTATGTTCGGTGGATTAATTAAATGATGTCACTCGCTGTTCGGAGTCTTAGACAGCAATAAATATAGGAAGTGTAATCTCGGTGGATTAAGTCAATTATGGCCATTGCCGTGTGGAGTTTAGGTAAAATTAATAACACTATGATTGAATAAAAATAGTGTCACTAAAAGCGACTTTTGGCAAATAAAATAACCCGAGCCTCTCCTTTGTTAAGCCATGCATACTATTTATTTGCATTCTGTGTATTGGCTCGCGGAGCACGGGGTTGGAGTGCTCACGCTCGCTTTTGCGACAAAATTCAGAATCAAGAATCAAATCACCTCGCCTCAGCATCAAGATTGGACAAGCTGGCAGAGAAGATGAAGATGTCAAGGGCTAGGTCACGAACCTCCAGTTGGCTGCCTGTGGGCATGTCCTGAAGGTCCCACCTGGGTGCTCGTTCTTCCGCTGCTGCAATTTATTGATTTCGGCCTAATCGGCCCATGAGTAAGTCTACTATTATATTTACGCTTTCGCATGAGATGTATTTTTGATATTCATTACTGTAACTGTGAGCACTATCTACTGATCCAGGGAATAGTGCGGTGGAATCACAGAGGGTGCCGGATATTAATATCTGGGCTCCTACAATCTGGCACGGTGTTGCAGACGCCGGAGCTCGGCGTGGTCCTCTGGCTCGGCGATGCCCTGCAGAAAATTAAAGATGGGATCTCGCCAGTCGCCCTGCTGGACAACGTGGTGAACAAGAGCCGCGTCCCGGTTGTCTTGCGCGATGGCCGCCTGCGGCAATACTTCGTAAAACGCCTCGTCAGGGGGTGGCAGCTGCTGGCTGGCCGCCTTCGCGAGAGCATCGGCCTGCTCATTTTCCGCGCGAGGGATGGCCTTGACCGTGACGCCCAAAAAATGCCTTTGCCTTGCTATTACGGCGGTGAGGTATTTAGCCAGCTCAGGGTCCTTGGCTTGATATGACTTGTCTACGTGGCCGGCCACATAAAGCGCGAGTCCGTGCGGACGAGCACTCGCCGCGCATCGATTGCCTTGAGCTTGGTCAGGCCGAAGAGTAGCGCTTCATACTCCGCTGTGTTGTTGGTGGCCAGAAACGCGAGGTGCGCCGAGTACGATAGGCGCTGCCCCTCGGGTGTGACAATTACCGCGCCTACACCCGCGCCTACGACGCCGTAAGCCCCATCTACGGTGAGGGTCCAGACCGGGTCGTCGTGCTTCTGAGCGGGCTGAGCCGGCGGAGTCCATTCTGCGAGGAAGTCGATGAGGACATGAGATTTGATTGCCGTCCGCGAGGCGTATGTCAGGGAGAACGGGGCGAGCTCGGCAGCCCACTTGCCGATGCGCCCCGTGGATTCCTTATTGTGTAACATCTTCGCTAGGGGGAACAAGAAGGGCACTGTGATCGGGTGAGCCAAAAAATAATGTCGGAGCTTCCTGGAGGCCACGACCAACGCGTAAGCGAGCTTTTCGAGCTCCGTATATCTCGTCTTGGCGCCTTGGAGGGCTTCGGAGACGAAGTATACGGGCCGCTGTATGGCGCCTTCCTCTAGGATGAGGACGGCACTGACCGCTGTAGCCGACGCGGCCAGGTAGAGCAAGAGGGGAGCCTCTGGTGCGGGGTCGACCAGAGTGGGGAGGCTCGCCAGGTGCTTCTTGAGCTCGTTGAAGGCCTCCGCACAGTCGCTGTCCCATCGGAATCCATCGCACCCGCGGAGTGTCTTAAAGAACGGCGGGCCCCGCTCCGCTGCCCTAGATAGGAAGCGGCTTAGGGCCGCCATGCGGCCCGCGAGCCTCTGGACCTCCCTCGTCGTCTTGGGCGGCTCCATGCCTAGAATGGCCTCAACCTTGTCGGGATTCGCCTGGATGCCTCGTC
This sequence comes from Dendrocalamus latiflorus, assembly GCA_017311315.1. Lineage (NCBI taxonomy): Eukaryota > Viridiplantae > Streptophyta > Magnoliopsida > Poales > Poaceae > Dendrocalamus > Dendrocalamus latiflorus. Next base: position 24,251,880 of record CM029658.1, read on the forward strand.
CGGATACGAGGAAACCTAGTAGTTTGCCTGCCTGGACGCCGAAGACGCATTTGTCGGGGTTGAGTTTGATGCCGGCCCTCCTGAGATTGTCGAAGGTCTCCTGGAGGTCCCGTCCGTGCAAAGCGAGCTGCCGGGTTTTGACTACCACGTCGTCGACATAGGCCTCCGCGTTCCTCCCGAGCTGGGCGGCGAGGGTAAGCGCGATGAGGCGGGTAAAGGTAGCGCCTGCATTCTTCAAGCCGAAGGGCATTCTGACAAAACAGAAGGTCCCAATCGGTGTGATGAAGCTGGTCTTGTCCTCGTCGTCTTCGGCCATGTATACCTGATGATAACCAGAGTAAGCATCCAGAAAACTCATTAGCTCGCACCCGGCGGTAGCATCGACCAACTGGTCGATGCGCGGCAGGGGGTAGTTGTCCTTTGGGCACGCCTTGTTGAGCACCGTGAAGTCGATGCACATACGCCAGGCCTCGCTGGCCTTTTTGACTAATACGGGGTTGGCAAGCCACTCTGGGTGATGGATTTCGCGAATGACCCCGGCCCGGAGAAGCTTCGCTACCTCCACCTTGGCCGCCTGCTGCCGATCCATGGACATACGACGAAGCTTCTGCCTGACCGGCTTGGCGTCAGGGCGGACCGCCAGGCGGTGCTCGATTACTGCGCGGTCTACGCCCTTGATGTCCTCCGGCGACCATGCAAAAATGTCGGCGTTGTGCCGGAGTACTTGGAGTAAATCTCGCTCAACCTCCGCAGGGAGCCCCTCGCCAATGGACACAAACTGCCCCTCTGTCTCGAGTGGTACCTTTTTGACCCCACCTTCGGGCCGAGGCTTAGGCGTCCATCCCAGAGCGTAGGGCGTGTCGCCGGGCGTACCCGAGAGGACACGCACCGGGCGGTGCATGCTCCGGTTGCTGAGTTCAACGCGCCTGGCGAGGTCCTGGTCGCCGAAGACTGTGATCACGCCCTCCGGGCCTGGGAGCTTCATGCATAAGAAGGCGTGGTGCGGGATCGCTTCGAGGGAATTGATGGCGGGCCGTCCCAATATGACGTTGTAGGGGTGCGGGATGTCTACGACGTCGAAGATGACGTGCGCGCTTCGGGTGTTGCTCCCCTGGCGGAACGTAACTGGAAGGGACACGTGTCCTATGGTCTCCAGCTGTTGGCCTCCGAAGCCTTGAAGTGGAGCCCCTGACTGCTCCAGGCGGCTTCGGGGGATTCCCATACGTTCGAGGGCCCCTGCGAACAGAATATTCGCAGAGCTTCCCCCGTCGACGAGGACGCGCCTGACGTCATGGCCTGCAATGTGAGCCTGAATGACTAGAGGGTCTTGGTGAGGGAACTCCACACCCCTGGCGTCATTCAGGGTGAAGGTGATGTTGCAGGGCGGCACCCACGGTAGTGACCGCTCCATGGGGGCCCCTAATAGGGAACCTCCGGTGATGACGCTGACAGTGCGGCGTTGTGTTTCTTTGGCAGAGGCGCGCAGGGGGTCACTTCTTGGCTGCCGCTCATGGACATCGGCGAGGGGCTTGGGAGGTGAGGCCCGAGATTCGACCATCACCCGTCGCAGTTCCATGACCGCGGTGCACGCCTTCGTAGCGTGATCGTCGTAACCATGCACCTCGCACCACTTGCCGTAATCCCGAAGCTCTTGCTCCACGCGGGGCCGCTCGTCCTGACCGGGTCCGCCTTCGCATCCCCGGCCCTCTTTCCATGATATGGGGGTCGGCTCCCAAAGGGCGTTTTCGATGCCGAGGACATGGCGGGCCTTTTACGGTTTGCGCTGGTGACGCCGGGGCTTGCGCCTGCTTCCTGACGAGCCTTCCTGCTCCCCGGGGCGCTGCCTCCGGGAGCGTCCTCCCGAGGTTATCGACTGTGACCCTGCTTCGGGAGTCATCGCCCGCCTCCTCCTCGCATGGCAAGCGTTTCGCTTGGGCGAGGTCGGGGGTAGGGGCGTCGCGCCTCCTTACCTCCTCTTCAGCCCGAGCATACCCCTCCATTTTGTCGAATAGCTTGGTGACTGTCTTGATAGGCTTGCGCGCGTTGTACTCGGCCAGGGGGCCCGGGCGGAGGCCCTGTATGGCCGCGTTGATGACGGCTGTCTCGTTAACGTCCTTGACTTGACAACGTGTCTTCACGAAGCGTTTGAAATAGTCCCGGAGGCTCTCCGAAGGTTCTTGCTTCACGGCGAAGAGCTGGTCCGCGTCGACCCGCTCAACATAATTTCCTTGAAAGTTGTTGTGGAAGCAGTCGCGGATCTGCTCCCACGCGTAGATGGAGGCTGGCTCTACGGTAAACAACCAGGAAAGCGCCACTCCTTGCAACGCGAGGGGGAGTCCCTTCGCCTTGGTGGTGTCATCTCCGCCCGCAGCCTCGATTGCGGTTTCGTATACGCGCACGAACACGCGGGGGTCCGTGTCGCCTTTATAGGGCTCGATGACACTGGGGAATTTGAAGTCTTCGGGCCACGCCGCCTGCTGTAGCCCTGCCGAAAGCGGGGACTCTGGATCGACACACCGCAGCGGCACGCGGTTGGATGTGGCGGCATTGCGGCTGTCCACCCTTTCCGACGTGGCCTCTGGCGCGACCACCGGCGCGGCCTGCTGGCTCCGAGCCTCTTGTATGTCTCGGACAGCCCCCCGAAGATCCCCAAGCTCCTGCTGGAACGCTTTGAGGGCCGCCAGCAGGGCGCCTTCCACCGCCTGCGCAGTGGAGGGGTTGGCCGTCGCAGCGCCGTTGGCGGGGTCGACCGTCGCAGCGCCGGTGGCGGGGTCGGCCGTCGCAGGGCCAGTAGCGGGGTCAGTCGTCGTGGCGCCGTTGGCGGGGTTGGCCATCGCAGAGCCGGTGGCGGGGTCGGCCGTCGTGGCGCGAGCGTCGACGTCCTCGACCACCGTGCCTGCGTCGTCGCCCGCGCCCGCAACAGCTGATGCCGAAGCCCTGGTACCCCTGCGGCGCTCCGACCCAGCCGCCTTCTTTCCCTTTGCCACCGCCGACGAGGCTTTTTTCGGTGCCATCCTTCTTCGGACTTCAGGCTTGCTCCTGTCCTCCCCACGGACGGCGCCAACTGTTGTGGCTACAGACCAAACAGAGAGAGAGATGGTAGTGGAGAGTTGGGAGAGAGTGATCGTAAATGGCCCGGGTCCCCCCCCATGGCCTGTATTCCATATATATATATATATACACATGGGGAGTGCTTTTACAATTATACCCTTACATCTGAGTATCCCCTTCAGGGGCACTTATGTCCTCACACATGGCCTATTCTGGGCCTTATAACCTTCTACCAGACCTGCTGGGTTTAGGTGGGGGCCACCCCTACAACACTTACCATGTCACTGAAGTGCTACGGGTAGGCTACACTAGCGCAAATTAAAATTTCTACCCGTAAACCAAGATCACTGCAGTTATAGATCACGGTCTTACCACTAGACGCGCAGGTGCGGAATGATGCAGCACGTCGGGGCAGAGTAGTCGTACTAAGTTGATGCAGCACGTCGGAGCAGAGTAGTCGTACTACTTCCTCGTCCACGTCGCGGCGTCCCACGTACAACTCCTCTATTGCGGTTCGTCCAAACGCTACAGATGCAGCGCCGCCAAAAGTATCCACACGTACGGAAGGAAGCGACGCACGCCGAATTACTAGATCCGCGCGAGCGACCAGGGCATGGGAGGGGTGGCGGCCAGGGTTTGAGGATGTCACGAAAACTTCTTGTAACATCCTAAAAATTTAAGTCTGAAATATGGAGTTTTTTTTAAAACTTTTATTTGCATTTTACTGGCGTTTGAATTTTTGTTCAAAATAGTAGTTGGGTTTTCTGAGTTTTGTGCTGAACAAATAATAACTGGGAAATAATTTTCAAAACACAAAATAGCAATCATGACAAAATAATAATAATAAAATACAAAATAAGTTAAAATGGGGTTTAACCTCTGATAACTTAAGTTCGATTAAATTCATTACGTCAAAGCCAAACTTAAAGACTAGAGGAAAGAAAATAGCTGGAAATAATACCCAAGTACAGACAATAGTAAAGTCAATGAAAGATATGGGAATAATCTAATACAATGAATTGTAAATTCTAAACTAATTCTAAGTAGCACTTAAATCCAAACTAAAATTTAAAAATGTAAACTCGACCCGAGGATCAAAATAATTTTAAAATAAAATCAGAACAATATTTAAATCACCATTCAGATGATTTAAGTTGAGCCTTGATTTCACATTAAAATCTAAATTTAGATATTGAATTTAGCAAAACTCCAAACTTTAGATTGATGGGCATTTCTCCTCCCTTTCTCTCTATGCCATGTGGGCTAGCCATTTTCTCTTTTCCCTTCCCTCTCTTTTCCCCCTTCCTTCTTCCACTGCCGAATGGGCCTGACCCCGTGCCGCTCCCTTCTTTCTTTTCTTGCTCCCATTTTCCTCCTCTGGCTGTGTTAACTCCACGTCGCTCTCCCCTGTGCGCCGTCGCCCCCTGCGTCACCGCACGTCGCTGCCCTCGTGGAGCTCGCGTCACGCCCGGTTGCCATCACCGCACGGCGCCCACAACTCACGCGCGTCGCCGTCCACTGGCGCCATACCGCCGCCATCGTCATCCCGCGCCCGAAGCCCTGGTCGTCTGCCACAGTGCGGCTCAACCACCCCTCCCTCTGCCGCTATAAACAGCCGGCCTCCCACGCCACTCCTCCTCTTTCCCCAAACCCTTCTTCCACCTCCGCCCGTGAGCAAGCCGCCCACGACTTCCCGCGCCCTCCCCTCTCCTCAGCGGCGCTGTGCGCCGACCGCCGCCGGGGCTCCCCGCCGTCCCACTACTCCGGCCCCCCCCCAATCCAGAAAATGACCAAGCCACGGCGTAGCCCCGCTCTTCCTCTACTTCCCCTCCGGCCCAATTGGAAAAGCCCGGGCCGAGCTCGCCAGAATCGCACTTCTCCCCTATACCGGCCGCCGCCACCACCGGCGCCATTGCCACCTCAAGGCTCCTCCGGCCGATTGCGCACTCTGGGAGCATCTCCATGATCCCAGGAGTCATCCCCAACCGCCTGAAAACCTCCCCATCACCGGAGCTTCTCCCTCCACGACAGCCCGACTGCACCACCACCGGCCTCCGCCGCCAGCTTCACTCGGCACCTCTTCCGTTTGGCTAACCCATTGGTGAGCTCCCCATGTACCCCCTAGTGCTCATGCCCACATCAATTTTGCCCTTCCTCCCCGCCGGCGCCGCCGTCCCCTTCCCACCCCGCCGCCGGCCGCTCTTGGTGCCGCTGCCCCTTTCTAGCGCCACCCCAAGCCGCGCCACCCCCTCCATCGGCTCCCACACCCCGCAAGCATTCCATTTTTGTGCTCGCCGGCGTCTCCCCGGCCGTCCTTCGCCGGCGCCACCACCCCTTTTCCCTGGCCGTGCGCCTCCCTTGCGCCTCCCCTGCTTTCCCCGTTGGGTGGAACCGCAGCCGCTCTATTCACTGTCCCCTCTCTCTTTCGGTCTGCCTCCCTCCTGACTCATGGGCCCGACTAGTAAGTGCCTCCAAGTTCTTGTATGCATGTTCTAGTACTCCTTGGCATATGGCTAACTTAAACCCATATTGTATACATACTCAAGAGAGCAACTTTATAAAATCTGATTAGGTTGTAAGTAAGACCATTTAAAAATTTAGTGTTGGAATTAAACACCATATAAGAATAATTAATGTGATTTGGAAGAATAAGTTAAGAGACTAAATTATTAGTTGGGCATTAGTAAATGATGGTTATGCTTAAGGTCTAAGGTTAGTAAGAGTCTCCATTGAAAATATTCAAGTTAAAGTAAGGGAAATAAGTTGGATGATGTATTAAAACTATAACCACAAGGTTTAAATTAAAGAGTACCCTTAATAGTAATTAAAAATGAAAGTTCTAATATTTAAAATGCCACCAATAAATAAATCTCCACCGTAGATATAATCGCATGTTGATATTAAAGTATGACCCAGTATGGCGTGTTCGGTCCTAGATAAATAAATTCAAATAACCGTAATAGTAATAACAACAGCAACAACATTATGATAGTAACTAAAATGTAAATAAAATATCTGTGATGTCTAACCCAAGGGCATCTTCAACTAAATTCATGATGGCATGCCTATTAAAATCCCTAGGTGATTTGTAATTAAAATAATCTCACCCGTTGGCATAGTAATGAACAAGGTAATGTGAGAACAACCTAAAATCATATATCTCTTTAATCTAAAGCAAGATAATCTCTTTAATGTTTATGTGTCATAAACCCTCCTTCATTGAATGCCCTGCCACCAATCGTCGCTAGTTCGGCTCCGACAATACTCCACGTCCAATTAACCCCATCTCAAACCACCTATTTAATCATAATAAAAATTAATCAAACTAAATTGAGTTTATTCGGATTTATTTGGATCTTTTTGAGTTATTTGCTTATATTTGGATTCAGTCGTTTGCCGCGTAATTAGAAATCGGGAGACGTGAAGATTCAATGGATCAGGCGAGATCAAGATCAAGGTGACGATAAAGACCAGAAGCTCAAGACCGTCAAATGAGATAGCTTTGAGTGAGCTCAAGACCGCGCCAAGGCGAGTCAATACTTTGATCATGTTGAACCTACATTTTCTGCAAATTATTTTGTGTTAAATTACCAAATTGCATGCTGTTAATTTATATGCAAATACATGTTTAATTTAGAATTTTAGTTAAATGCCTATTATCTAACTTGATTAATATTGCCCATCCTTTGGAATATTTGAACATGAGAACCTTGTCGCCCTAGCAAAAATTATAATAGTAACCTTTCGAAAATAAGTCCGTAATTATATGCCATGCTTAGTATTGTTTAGATACTCATGGGCGCGAGAGCGCCCAAGCATCACTTTTAATCATGAGAAAAGTTGGTTGGGTAGTCATGGTGGTAATGACTGGTGTATGTTGGATATGGTTATTTTATACTCCCAAAAATCTCAAATTGCTTATTTGTCTGGGCGGATGGTTCGGGGGTATGGTGCTGGGTGCACGAGAGTGTGGTTTGTGGTAGCACCGCCTAGATAACCCTAAGGACCGAATCTTGTCATGACCTCCTGTGTAAAACAAGTACAACCACAAGTCTGTAAAGTACAACTTGGCCTAGTAAATTTACCGGACCCCGAAAGTCATCATCATCGGTGGAGGAGAAGTGGTGGTGCAAGTAGCGATTCTGGGTGACGGCTTGAATGGGACACTCTTTGTGAGTGAAGTTCCTCTGCGGCGTGCTAGCAGTATGGGGAGTCAGCTGCTAGGCGCATAGGAGGGGAACATCCCGCACAACGTATGGGACCCACCGCAAGTGGGAGTGGCCCATAGGGTGAGATGATGGACGGGGCGAGGTACTTTGAACGGTTACTGTGATGGTTTGCTCAACCGCACGGCTAAGGAATCGTGTGGGGCAACGAGTGAACTGTCTCTTGTGGGTAAAGTGTGCAAACTCTGCAGAGTCAAAACTATTCGAATAGCCGTGCCCACGGTCAAGGGCGGACATGGGAACTTAACTAGATATAGTTCTATTTAAAAATGTTTGGAAAATGGGAATGGAAAAGTGGAGGGCAGTGGAAAGCCCTGATTGGTGTTGTCCTGGATGTCGTCCCAGTGGTAAGTTAAGCGGCTATAACACTGAAAGATGGCATATGGTGTGATGCCATGTGTATGGAAAAATTATGGTGATATTAGGCATATGGTGTGATGCCGTATGTATGGAAAGTCATGTTAATATTCCTTGAACATTATGTTTTGTTCCAAAGCTGCTAGGTCTCAGAAAATTTTATGTATTGTATTTCAAATAGTGGCATTTCTATTCCTACAAAATAAAATATGGAAAGAATAAGCAGGGTCGTGAGTAAAGGAAATAGATGTTTGTAGTGTACACATAAAGGTATTGATGGATTCATGTCGATCATAAATAGGAAAGGATAGTGTGGGTTCTGGGAGAAATAAATTGGTGGAGTCTAGCTGAATAGATAGGCTAAATAGATGATCTAATTGAATTTTCGGGAATTTGGAGGAGTAATACAAGTATTGGATTATAGTTCCTGATTAGTGATTTACTTGGTGGGAGGATACTAGTGGATCGTAGAATTAATCAATGATATTCTTGGTGGATTTGAATCAATAATAAAAAGGATTGGATTATTAGAAATTCTTGATGAGAATGTTCAGTGGATTAATTAGGTGATGTCACTCGCTGTTTGGGAGATTAGACAGCACTCAATAAAGAAAGTGTAATTTCGGTGGATTAAGTCAATTATGGCAATCGCTGTTGGGAGTCTTAGACAGCAGTTAATAAAGAGCGTGAGTCTTTGGTGGATTAAGTCAATGATGTCATTTGCGGTGAGGAGTCTTTAGGTCACAAAAACAACAATGTGATATAATAATAGGAATGCTACTAAAAGCGTTTTATGGCAAATAAAATAACCCGAGCCTTTCCTTTGATAAGCCATGCATACTATTTATTTGCATTCTGTGTATTGGCTCGCGGAGCACGGGGTCGGAGTGCTCACGCTCGCTTTTGCGACAAAATACAGAATCAGGAATCAAATCACCCCGCCTCGGCATCAAGATTGGACAAGCTGGCAGAGAAGATGAAGATGTCAAGGGCTAGGTCGCGAACCTCCAGTTGGCTGCCTGTGGGCATGTCCTGAAGGTCCCACTTGCGTGCTTCGTTCTTCCGCTGCTGCAATTTAATGATTTCGGCCTAATCGGCCCATGAGTAAGTCTACTATTATATTTTACGCTTCCGCATGATATGTATTGTGATATTCAGAACTGTAATCTGTGAGCACTATCTACTGATCCAGGGAATAGTGCGGTGGAATCACAGAGGAATCCAGATGGTATATCTGGGTCCCTACACTTCTCTACCCCAACCCTGTGCGCCCTTGCCCTCCTTTTATAGACGTCCTTACAATGGGCTTCTACGAATAGAGGCCCATTAGGACTCAATACCCAGTCTAACTCGGATCCAATCCGAATTAGGCTTCAGCCCTTAAGTGTGTGACCCTATAGGTTCACGTATGTTTAGACATGACGCGAGTATACCTACTCGGTCAATAGTTGGTAGCGGCCTCTAGCAAGACGTGCCAACTCCTAAACGCACATAAAGATCATATCGGACGAACCATCACAACTTTATGTACATGCCAATCCTTTTGTCTCACGATATTCGGTCGAGCTCCAAGCTGACCAGTCTTTCTCGATCCTGTGATTCGAAATCCCTTACTAGGTTAACTCTTAACCTTAAGTAGCATGGCCATGCATTTCTGGATCCGATCACTCGAGGGGCCCAGAGATATCTCTCTCAGGTAGAGAGGGGCAAATCCCATCTCGACTGACCATGCCTCGCAGCATGCTTCATGACAAACCCGAAAGCTATCTTTATAACTACCCAGTTACGGAGTAGCGTTTGATAGCCCCTAAGTTGGTCGATTCACATCTCAAGTACATGCGACAATCTCAGGTCTAAGGACAAGGCGTACACATTGTGTAGAGAGAATCATAAGTATAATAGCTATGTCTCATGTTGGGTCGGTCCAACCCCATGTTCTAAACATGTGTCCACATTATTGGTTTGACATCTCCATGTCTATGACCTGTGAAACATGGTCATCAACCGATACATGTGCTAATCCATCATTCACGTGTGTCCTCACATGAACTCCGACTAGGGACAACTTTAGAATAACCATATAAGTAAAGAGTTTCACAAACAAGTCACATACTTGTTAATCAACACAAAAGCAATATTCAAGGAACATTTATTAAATCATGGATACAACGAAATATCATCATCTCTATGATTGCCTCTAGGGTATATTTCCAACAGTCACAACTGTAAATATCGGCCCTTTTGCCAACCATGTCAGCGTCTCACTCGGCGAGCTCCTAGCGATTTGCTCCTTCAACCATTGGTTGAACCAACGGTTGTGTTGCCTCATGATCCAAACATCCGGCTGCTCCGGATTCTGTTGCCGAAGCACATCCTTGTGCTGGTCCACATAAGGCGCCACTTCAGTCATGTGTTGCAACACCGTGAAATGGGCTTGAGTATACGTGTCCATATCTGGAGTGATTGCTTTCCTTCCGATAGTTCCGAGACCCTTCAGCCTCCCCTCATGACGAGATTGAGAGACACCTATCGGTTGAATCTGAGCCATATAATCGACACAAAACTCAATGGCCTCTTCGCTTGCATAACCTTCGACGATGCTGCCCTCCGGCCGAGAACGATTCCGTATGTAGGACTTGAGAATTCCCATGAACCTCTCAAATGGGTACATGCTGCGTAGGAATACGGGTCCGCACATTTTTATCTCTCACACAACGTGAACAATGAGATGGACCATGATATCGAAAAACGAAGGAGGGAAATACATTTCAAGGTGACATAGAGTCATCACCACCTCGTCCTGCAGAGCATCTAGTCCTTCGGGATCGATGACCTTCTGAGCAATTGTGTTAAAGAAATAACATAGCCTCAAGATTGTCTCTCAGACTTTGATTGGCAAAATATTTCTAATTGCAATAGGGAGCATCTGTGTCATCAGCACATGACAATCATGAGACTTCATGCCATTTAACTTTAAATCTTGCATCGAAACAAGTTTCTTCACGTTGCCGGAGTAACCAGACGGAACTTTGACACCATGCAAGCACTGGCACAGTTCTGTTTTCTCAGCCTTGGACAGAGTGTAACACGCAGGGGGAATGTACGTTCGTCCATTATCAGTGCATGTTGGTGCTAACTCAGGCCTGATGTCCATGTCAGCCAAGTCAAGCCGTGTGTTGACGTCGTCCTTTGTTTTATCACGGATGTTCAGTAAGAGACCAATCAAGCTGTCGCATACATTCTTTTCTACGTGCATGACGTCGATGCAGTGTCGAACATCTAGGTACTCCCAATAAGGTAAGTCCCAAAATATTGATCTCTTCTTCCAGGTGTTCTTCTCATGAGCCCTCAATTTACGTCCCTTTCCGAGGACAACATCTAAATCCTTAACCATATCATAAACCTCGTGTCCCCTTAAATGCCTTGGAACTGAACCGTCTTCCTTCTCTCCGTCAAATTGTTTCTTCATCTTGCGGTATGGGTGAGCCCTCCGAAGGAACTGGTGGTGACGCATGTAGACAGTTTTGCGTGAGTGGTTTAGCCACACACTCTCGGTACCATCTAAATAGTGAGTACAAGCTTTGGCACCTTTTATACTATGGCCCGATAGGTTACCAAGGGCAGAATAATCATTTATGGTGCAGAACAATAAGGAGCGCAGAGTGAAGTTCTCTCGTTTGTATGCATCCCATACCTGTACCCCTTTGTTCCACAGTACTTTTAGATCTTCCACCAACGGTGCTAGGAACACATCGATATCATTCCCAGGTTGTTTTGGCCCTTGGATAAGTATCGACAGCAAAATGTACTTTCGCTTCATACATAACCAAGGAGGAAGGTTATAGATGCAGAGAGTCACGGGCCATGTGCTATGTCGGCTGCTTATGCTACTAAAAGGATTCATTCCATCTGTACTCAGTCCAAACCTTATATTCCTTGGTTCTGCACCGAACTCTGCAAAACTCCTATCGATGTTTGTCCACTGCGCGGAATTAGCAAGGTGTCTTAGCATTCCATCCTTCTTGCGCTCCTCCGAGTGCCAACGCAGCAGTTTTGCCTCCTTTGGATTTGCAAAAAACCTTTTCAAACGGGGAATTATAGGAAAATACCATGCCACCTTAGCAGGAGGTCCTTTCTTCGCCTCTGTTCCCTCGCCATCATCTGATTGATTGTTACGTTTGTATCGGGATACGTTGCACACCGGACATGCATGCATGTTTGCATACTCTTTACGGTAGAGGATACAGTCGTTCGGACATGCATGTATTCTTTCTACTTCCATTCCCAACGGACAAAGAATCTTCTTGGCTTTATACGTGCTTTTAGGCAACTCATTTCCCTCCGGAAGCATGTCCGCTAAAAGACCTAGCAGCGCCGTGAAACTCTTGTCGGACCAACCGTTGCTTGCCTTCAATTTCAACAGTTCAACCTCATGTACTTGCAGCCCGTGTACAAAGGTTTCTCCGAGTCCTCCATCAAGCATCTGATCCAGATTATCATCGTGCAACCTATCCGAATCCGAACCACAATCGACATCAGCCGGCGGCATGTCATTCACTTCCCCGGCGATGTCATCCGGCGGCATATCATTCACTTCACCGGCGATGTCATCCGGCGGCATACGATCATTTACTTCGCCATGACTGGTCCAACACGTATAATCCTTTTTGAAACCCCTCCGAATCAAGTGCGCTTCAATTTGCCCTCGGTTCTTAAACATCTTCAAATTCTCGCAATCAGTGCATGGACAACACATATATTCCACCCCCTTATTCAACATATCCTCCTCGGCGGCTCTTATAAAAGCAGACACGCCATTAATGTACTCTTCACTCACACAGCTCGCGGCATACATCCAGCTTCGGTTCTACGTTATGTACATATATAACAACTTAGTATTAAAATCTAGATTAACTAATTATAACTATATATATATATACATATATATATATATATATATATATATATATATACCGGCCACATTTATTATATTCAAACTTAAATTGCTAGCTCAATTCATATTATAAACACAACAGCTATTATATAACCAACAATTTTGCAAATTAACCATCTTCAATAACACTCATGGATTACTTAGACCTAAATTGTAATGCAATTAAAGAAAAAAATAAATTTCATTACTAACCATATCTAGAGCAACCAGGAAAGTCTGAATCTTCAAAGCTCAATCTCTGCTTCTTCCCACCAAATTAACTGGCCTGAAATCGCCTAACTTCCTCCCGAGTGAAAAAGTGCGCAGCAGTGGCTAGATCTGGATCGAAATGAAGATAGATGCGGTCTGAGCAGCGCAATAAATGCCTTAGAGGCATTATCACAGACGGTTTTTAATTAAAAACCGTCTGTGATAACCAGCTTATCAAAGATGGTTTTTTATGAAAAACCGTCTGTGATAACCAGCTTATCAAAGACGGTTTTTTATGAAAAACCGTCTGTGATAATCTGGGATTATCACAGACGGTTCTTAATATAGACCGACCGTCTGTGATAATCTTTTTTCCCGCCACAAATACCACAGACGGCCTCCAAATTACAACCGTCTGTAATAGTGTTAATCAGAGACGATTTCACAAAACCGTCTGTGATGAGGCGTCTACTATGAGGCTTTCTGTAGTAGTGGGGTAAAGTTGTGGAACTTATGTAGAATGTAAAATTATTCGAATAGCTGTAGTTTCGGTTATAAACAATGCTCAGTGATTTCAGACGAGAGGTAGAATTTTATAAAACTACGGTTGGGTTTGGTTAGGAAGTGAATGGTTAGTTCACTAGCGGTTCATTCAATTCCTTTGGATTATCTACTTAATAATCAATTTTTAGTGCATTTCAATCTATTTTTTGCATTTACTCTAAATTGTTGATCTATGCAAAATAACTGGTCAGCCATCACTTGATAAGCCTCACATACTTATATATTGCATCTTGTGACAAACGACATGCTGAGTACTCTATGTACTCACGACTATATATTTTGTTGCTCCACTGCTGAAGAAGAACAATATCAGCCAGAGATCTTCGATGGAGGATTCTTCGACAATTTCTCGGAATACAACTTCACTTTGTAGTCGATTACCTGTGGCATGTCGAATGTATACTACGATTATCTTTATTTTTTCGCTGCTAGTTTTGGTAAGCCCTTTAGGTTATTACTTATAAGCTTGACCGTAAGATTGCTACTCTAATAATTAATCATATTTGCTATTTTCAAAATTAATCGTGATCATGGTCGACATTTCACAAATATATTTTAAGATGTGACGTATAAGAACCGTGAGCCTGCAAACAATGTAAGTTCTTGATGGCACATTCTTGATCAACCGAATGTTGTATGCTTAAGCATTACTTTTGCTCAAGGACTAAAAAAAATGTGAATCTTGCAAAGAGGGCCCGCCCATGCCATGAAAAAACAGGAAAGGCAACACAGCCGACCTATGCCTTCCTTGTTCTTCCAGATCTAGACTAAATTTCTCTGATTTCTCTGAATATCTGTTTCAACACAGGGACGGACCCAACAGCGGGTCAGCCCGGGCTAGATCCCACTCTGCCTCTGATCGGACAGTGGATACCCTCCTCAAGCACTTGCATCTATCCATGGAGAAAGTACGCCATCAAGTCTATAGGTAGAAAAGGACTAGCCCTACGAGCAGTTGAGCACCCCCTTCATGTTAGTCCTAGAACCACCACTCTGTTCAACCCTTTGTGTCTTTAGTAACCACAAAAGCTTGTGAAGCAAAACATTGTCATGCATGTCCGTATTGTAGTGAGTGCTGATGCCTTCTTTCATGTTATGCACCTCAGCATTTCCTTTCCTTTTGTCACTAAGAACTTTTTTATATGTACTGGAATTTTTTATGTACGTAAATGCTTTGTACAAGGTTGGTTGTGGTGGCAAATCAACATGGATTTTTTCCCCAGAAAGTGGGTGGTTGCTTCCCTTTATAGTGCCATCATTAGTTTTCTTTTACTTTGCTCAACAATATCAATGTCTCTTGCTATGAACTTCCATCATTCCAAATTTTGCAGCATCTAGAAATGATTTCAATGTTGAAATGTTTCTGTTGTGGTTACAAACCAAACAGAGAGAGAGGTATGGTAGTGGAGAGTTAGGTGAGCAATGCTTAGGGTTTCCCCCATGCCCTGGATGGTATATATATGTCCACATGGGGAGCGTTTTACAACTTTACCCTTACACTCAAGTATCCCCCTCGGGGGCATCTATGTCATTATACATGTCCCATATTGGGCTTTACATCTCTCTAACAGGCCGGCTGGGCTTAGGTGGGGGTCATCCCTACAACAGGAGCCTCTCATGGTGAAGGGCTTCACAGGGCGAAGCCATGTTGCCGAGCTCTTTGGCCCCCTCCGTCCCTACGGCCTGTGAACTTCTATACTGTTTGATGGAGCCTTATTACTTGGTGTAGTGTCCGCCCCACAACGATGGTGCAGTGCTGGGCGGGTTGCCGAAGCCGTTCTTGCCCGCAGGGCCCCTCAGTGGCGGGGTCAAAGTCGAATCCGTGGCGGAGACGTGCGCTTGTCGCAGACAGGTTGAGGCATTGGGCGGAGTCAACTCCCGTGCTTGACACCGCAATCGAGTGCGAGGGCTTCGCCTGGAGACGGGTCCGAGGCGAGCTCACCGCGGGAGTGTTGTTCGAGGTCACACTATAGGCGTGGGGCCGACATGTAGCCCCACCAGCCTGTGCCCCGGAGTCGCTGCCTGAATGCCGGCGTGAATTACGCCGACCCCTGGGGTGTCAGGGGGCAGGCAGCCGCGACCGTGCCTATTGTCCCAATAGGAGGGTATACGTGGCGAGGCACGATTCGTGCATCGTGGTCGGCCATCGATCGCCCGACCGTGTCCCTTCTCGAGAGAGGTGGGAGCGTGGTGGGGCGCTATTGGCGTGTCGTGCGCTGTCGAGCGGCTTGCATTCGCGCCTCCTTGCCGGTGAGCGGTTGCGCTCCTCTATCGCGGGGAGCTGAACCGCTAGGTACCCGTCGATTGCAGTCCCATCGATTGGGATGCCACCAGTTGATCTTCCGCCCGCCTGGCGACTCCTCGTCTGGTGAGCCTAGGTATAAATACGCCGGTGCCACGGCCTGTTCCTCGCTCACCCCCGGTTGCTCATTTTGTACCTGCACGCGGTTACTTTCTCACAAGTAGGCCTACTTTTGTTCAGCTATGTTTGATGATTGCGTCTACTGACGCTAATATCAGCGAGCGTTGATGAACAAAAGGCAGCCTATTTATGACAATATGTCACAGCTTGTTGTAGATCCGCAGTTGCGCTCCTCGATTATGAGGGACGCGAGGGTTGGGCCGCCATTGGTCGGGTCCGACAAGTTGTTGCACGAACTTCGGAGTCGCGGTGGCTTCCGGCGTCACTACGCGGACTTGATCGGGGTGGACCCCGGAGACTTCGCTCGGACCTGGGATCGTAGGGCCAGATGGAGTCCTGTGGATCGATGGCGGTGGTTGGATGGCGTTGTAGGTTAGACCGTCGCCTGCGCATCTCCGCACTCCACCCGCTGGGGGCATCCTATCAAAGGGAAGCCAGATCTGCGCGAGGCCTCACTCCATAGACATTATTTATGAGATGTTAAGCGCATAAAGTAAAATATCTAGAATGTTAGGAGCATGGTACGAAGCTGCCCCCGGCGTGTGAGGCCAAGTCGGAGGCCCAGCTGGCATCGAGCATATAGACCGAAGTAGGCGCCGGACCGTCCCGAGCAGGCCGAAGTAGGCGCCGGGGTCATTCCGCGGAGGCGGGGTTGAAGCGAACGTCGGAGTCGAGATCGTTCCACGGAGGCTGGGTTGAAGCCGACGTCGAAGTCGGCGGCGCTATCCGAAGCCGAGGTGATCTTCGGGTTTGCTCTGTAGGCTCCGCGCTTGACCACTGGGTCTCCGAGCTCGCTGTGTATACTTGAGAGGACGCGGCGAGATGGCAGGACGTAGCCGGAGTCGGATTTGGGGTCGCCCTGCGGAGGTGTTGATCATGCCGAAGTTGCCGTCGAGGCTGACTAGTCAACGGCTTGCGGATGCTGCATTGATGGCCCCGAGAGTCATGCCGAGAAGCAGCAAGGGATGCGCCACGTCGTACGACCTATGCTCATTCCCGAGGGAGCAGACACGTGGCGGAACGTGGTTGGCACATCGTGCGTTGTCGGACCAGCGCACGACTGCAGTCGTGCGCCCGTTTCTGACGGGGCATGGCACGTGTGGGCAGTTGCGTTGCGTCGGCTTCGATCATGGGGAGGTGAGCAGTTCACCCCCCATTGGTTACACTTACAGGCAGTTTTTGAGATGAAGGAGCTTTAAATACCCCCTACGACACCATGTCTGCGTCCCCTCCGCACACCTTTTGGTTCATCTTCCTGTCTCCTGCTTTCCCTGCCTTCCTTGCCGCTGCGCTGCCCCCGCCGTCGTCTAGGTCCCGAATAGTGATGGCGTCCGGCGGAGAACTCGCCCAGACAATCGGTGACAATGTCGTCTCCCAGCGGTCGTCGCTTCTCAAGGTGGAGTACACGCTCGACAGGCCTGGCTCAACGGCGGTAGACAAACGGTGGGTGGCGACGGAGAAGGAGGGTCCGTGTTCCGGCGTCTTCGGCCCCACGCTTGTGACGGAGGAGACGATCTGTACGCTGCTGCGCGAGGGAAGCTATCGTACCGCCAGGAGGTACGATTGCCGGCCAATGACGAGACTGCACCGCGACCTGAGAAGTCGGAGGCGATCGTCTTTGTCGCCTACTTTGAAGCCGGGCTTCACATCCCGGCCGCCATGATTGTTGGCGATGTGTTGTGGACCTTCAAGCTAGAGCTGGCGCATCTGACTCCGAATGCGCTGGCCCGCCTTGCTGCGTACAGCTGGGCCCTGTGCATGGAGGCGTTCTAGCCCAGTGCCTCGATGTTCGCATTCCTCCACGATGCGCGATGCCAGCCGAAAGGGTGGAAGGACGGGACGTTCTCCAACTTCGGCAGCGTCAACTTCGTCCTACGATCGTCATGCGAGCGGTAGCGGCCTCGAGTGCTCGGGCCGGCCAATAGCGTTCAACGCCACGCCCGGTGTATCAATCGACAACGAGGACAAGCGAAGAGTGCGGAGGCTTGTGGGGATCGACGCCTGCTTCAACATGTGCGACCTCGTCGAGGAGTTCATCATGTACGGCGTGGTGCCGCTCGCCCATGACTGGCGCCTCCCGTCTGGAAAAGTTCGGCATGACAATGTCCGCCCGTCCGTGTCTTCGCTACCGAGGCAGCCGACCCTCGTATGTCTTGTTAGCGCCTTGCTTTTCCGCTTCTTCTTGCCGGACTGTCTTTAAGTTCTGCCCTTCACCGCCTGTAGGGGTCCTCCTAGAGGACGCGGAGCGCGCGGTAAGCGTGTTCCTCGGGCCGTATACAGGCAGGGAGCACGACCTTCGCGTGGCTGCGACTGCGGAGGCGAGGCTGGAGCGTTTAAACCGTGTGTGTGAGGCGCTGGGCATTCGTATGCCGGAGCGCGCCCCTCCAGCCCCGAGCCAACCTCGCTGCCAAGATGACGGTGCCAAGGGGAGAAGACCGCTGTCTCATCAGAGGGCTCGGTCTTCTGCGGTCGCACCCGGTGCGTCGGCTGCCTTTGCCCCCATCAATGCGGCGGACACCGATTCTGAATCGGCGAAATATGCCGATTCAGACTTGGAGACAGGCGCGGAGGATGAAAGCGAGGGGTCTTTGGGCGGTGCCGGGGATCGAGAGTGCGCCATGGACGATGAGGGGGAAGCTTCGTCGCTTGCGGTGGTCGTTGTGGTGGGGCTATCATCCGCGGGTGATGCTGGGGCGGGATCCTCGCCCGTGGTGGCGGCAGTGTCGGAGTTGCCACCCGTGGAGATTGCCAGAACGGAGCTTCCGTCTAGAATGTTTACCAGGGTGGAGTTGCCCCCCATGGAGGTTGTCGGAGCAGAGCTCCCACGCGCGGACATTGCTATGGTGGAGCCCCCCTGCAGCTATTACTGAGGCGGGGTCCCCGCCTTTTTGCCCCAAGGCGACGCGACCGGGCCTACGATCGCCTCGTCGCTCGTCGAGTGGGTTTGCTGTGGCGGCCATCGTTGGGAGCTTGTGGGACTCTGACTCTGACACCGAGGCCCCTGGGCCCAACATCTCCAAGGCTCCTTCCAAGGCTGCGGCGATTGGAGCTCGGGACCTGTTGGTGTTGGACTCCAAGACAGAGGCTCTGCGGCCCACTGAGCTGACTTCACCTAAGGGCGCTAGCGTCCCTGTTATCCCGTCCGAGGCTGGGGGACGCCCCTGCGAAGTCCCGCGGCTGGTGCCGAAGGTAAGCTTAACTTGGCATAGTTTCGCAGCGTGTTCGCAGGGCTTTGACTGTTCCTTCCCCTCGAAGTGGCACACCTCCCGAAGCCCGGACAATCATCGAGCCGCGGGGGGCGTCCCTTTGGGAGGGGCGCCCACCGTTCCCGAAGCCGCCGCCGCAGATGCCGCGCATCCGAGGTTAGCAGACTTTGTCCCCCGACTAGAGGTGCTAGGAGCCTGGCGCGGGGTTGCGGATAATGCAGCTACAAACCTCAATCATCAGTTGCTGCTGTCCTACGGCTCGGAGCGCCTTGGAGACGTACTGGAGTTCTCAAAAACGAGGGTGCGTATCTGATCTTTTAGCGACATGTGGTCCGTTTCAGAAACACACTGACCGCTTTGTCGTGCAGACACTCGTCCTTGGCCGGGCGCTGCAGGTGACTCACGTCCACAAGCGGGGGGCGCTAGAGGACCGGCTGCAAGCCACCGAGGGTGCTCTTCGCGCAGCCGAGGAGGCGCACATCGCCAAGGAAGAAGAGCACGCGGAGGCGATCTCGAGCACCGAGGCGCTCGTGGTGGTGGCACGGTTGTCGGCCACCGAGGTGGCATGGCAAGCGACCGCGGAGGAGCGAGACGGCCTGCTTCAGCAAATCGCTGCGCTGGAGAAGGAGAAGGGCCAACTCACTACGTCCCTCGGGGAGCGGGAACGGGACCGGGCTCTGGGCCCTAGAGGGCTCCCTCGAGGGCCTTGTTGCCGAGGTCCCGCCTCGTTCCTTCGGCCCTGAGGAACTACCATGGAAGCTCCGTCGAATCGCGGATGCAGCCAACCTTGTCCCTGGTGTTGCCAAGTCCTTCGGCGACCACTGCTCCTTTGCAACCTCACGCCTGGCCCTGGTGCTGCTGCATCACCGGGGTTGCTGACACGTCGGACAGTTAGAGGACCCTGAGCTGGAGATGCCCGCCGGGTCTGGGGCGATGTCGGGCGCTGTGCGCTCCATCCGTCGGGCCGCCCAGGCTTTCCATGAATGAATATGGGAGTAGATCGGGGAGGTCGCGATGAAGTTAGAGCTGCGACGGAGCATGGGTGGCGGGGAGAGTTTCGGCCGGTGGATTGACGAAGTGCCACGACGCATCAGCGGTGGTGATGCCGCCGCGGGACAGGGGGCGGACCCATAGGTGTGACGCCCGGGTTTCGGTGTGTAGGCGCACGTTTCCATGTATGCGCCCCCCTTTTTTATGAATGAAGTGTGAGCTATCCGGTTGTTTTGACCGCACTTGTTGCTATGTTCTTGGTAGCTACTTGATAAAGGAGGGGCCGCTTTTTTCTGACCTCTTGGTTCGACGACGTCTTCGATGCTGGCGGAGGGCCGAAGAGTCACTGGATTTCTGGGTGGCCCATGCCTCCTCCAGCAGGGCCTCGGCGCGGGCGTACGTTAAGGAGGAGTCGGCCAAGTAGCGGCTCTGCCCCTTCGGGGACACTTGCACACCTAGCTTTTATCATGCCCTCCTGTAAACATCCTCTGACGAATGCAAAAAAGGGTTTCGGGTGAAGTATGTGCCTCCGCCACTTATCACGGCCGCTCTTGCTCCCAGTAGATGCGTAGGACCTCGTTTACACACCATGCGCTAGGTAAGCCTTCGCATGCTCCGTTCCGACGCCTGTGCGCGAGCACTCTGCCCCCCGCTTGAGGCGCGTGAGCGCTCTGTCTCCTACCCTTTGAAGCGGTGGTGGTCGAGCCAGCGCCTACTCGAGGTAGGTGCGCGAGCGCTCCGTCCCATCCCCTTCGAAGCGGTGGTAGTGGAGCTGGCGCTTAGTCCAAGTAGGCGCGCGAGCGCTCAATCCCATCCCCTTCGAAGCGGTGGCAGCGGAGCTGGCACTTAGTCTAAGTAGGCGCGTGAGCGCTCCGTCCCATCCCCTTCGAAGCGGTGGCAGCGGAGCTGGCGCTTAGTCCAAGCAGGCGCGCGAGCGCTCCGTCCCCTACCCTTCGAAGCGGTGGCGGTGGAGGCGGCGCCTAGTCGAGGTAGTCGCACGAGCGCTCCGTCCATACCCTTCGATGCAGTGGCAGCAGAACTGGCGCTTAGTCCAAGCTGGCACGCGAGCGCACCGTACCCTACCCTTCAAAGCGGTGCCGACGGAGCCGACGCCTAGCAGAGGTAGACGCGCGAGCGCTCCGTCCCATTCCCTGCGAAGTGGTGGCAGCGGAGCTGGCGCCTAGCAGAGGTAGACGCGCGAGCGGGGTGACTTTCGAGCGCTGGTTACTCGCATACTCGCTGCCATCGGTGCTCCGTGGAGTGCGTGCGACGGTAAGCCTCTGCTGCGCCTTGCGCATACTGCGCGGGGTGCGCGGAGGCAGGCTTGTGCTGCGCCTTCCGCGTACTCCGCGGGGTGCACGGAGGTAAGCCTCTGCTGCGCCTTGCGCATACTCTGCGGTGTGCGCGGAGGCAAGCCTCTGCTGCGCCTTGCGCATACTCCGCGGGGTGCGCGCGGAGGCAAGCCTCTGGTGCGCCTTGTCAGTGCTCCGTGGAATGCATGGAACCATCAACCACTTCTTATTTATACTCCAGAGACTACGCATAGGCATGACGCCCATGCGTGCGCGGGAACTCCGCATCTTGTTTATACTCAGTAGAGTGCACAGGGACAATATCCACGTCTTATTTATACTTCGTAGAGTGCATGGGACCATCCACCACAGCTTGTTTATACTCCGGAGAGTACGCATAGGCATTACTCCCATGCGTGCGCGGGAACTCCGCGTCTTGTTTATACTCAGTAGAGTGCGCAGGGACAACATCCGCGTCTTATTTATACTCCGTAGATTGCGTGGGACCATCAACCACGGCTTGTTTATACTCCAGAGAGTACGCATAGGCATGATCCCATGCGTGTGCGGGAACTCCGCATCTTGTTTATACTCAATAGAGTGCGCAGGGACAACATCCGCATTTTATTTCTACTCCGTGGAGTACGCACAGAGGTAAGCCTCGACGCTGCGTCTTATTTATACTCCGTAGAGTGCGCGCGGAGGCGTCCCCTCACACGTCTTTGTTTATACTCATACCCGTGCTTTTGTTCACGGAGAGTGCGCGCGTGAACGCTTGTCTTTGTTTATACTCATACCCGTGTTTTTGTTCGCAGAGAGTGTGTGCGCGAACGCGTGTCTTTGTTTATACTCATACCCGTGCTTTTGTTCATGGAGAGTGTGCGTGCGAACGCGTGTCTTTGTTTATATTCATACCCGTGTTTTTGTTCACGGAGAGTGCGTGAGGGAATGCGTGTCTTTGTTTATACTCATACCCACATTTTTGTTCACGGAGAGTGCGCGCGCGAACAGGTGTCTTTGTTATACTCATACCCGTGTTTTTGTTCACGAAGAGTGCGCGCGCGAACGCGTGTCTTTGCAACGACAAAATTGGTTTCGCAAACGGTGAACTTTATTGAACTCCCGTTTGTGCGGGTGAGCGATTACGAAAGGACAATACTGACCAGTAATCGCTCGAGGCTGGTGCTGGTGGAGACTGCCGCTACCGTGATGGCGATGTAGGGCCGCACCGGCAGCCTCTACTGCTGGCGTGGCCCCGGTGAGAGCCCAGCGGGGTGCTTTGCGGGGTCGCCGGGGGCCCTTGCGCTGTCCTGCCCGCCAGAAGGATCCCGTCGGGCCTCGCTGTGCGGGCCTCAGGTACCGAGTTCCAAGCGCCGGGCCATATCCTGGTCGCCATGCGCAGTGATGATACCCCGCGGGCCCGGAAGCTTCATGCACAAAAAACCGTGATGTGGAACTACTCCGAAGGAATTGAGGGTTGGTCGTCCCAATATGGCGTTGTAGGGGTACGGGATATTGACGACGTCAAAGGTGACATCCTCGCTCCTCACGTTGTCGTCCCGGCCAAAGGAGACCTACAGGCATATCTGGCCCAGAGCCCTCAAGGGCTGACCTCCGAAGCCCTGCAGTGGGATTCCCGAGGGGTCCAAGCGACTCCGAGGGATCCCCATCTGGTCGAAGGCCGCGGCGAATAAAACATTCGCGGAGCTTCCGCCATCGACTAGGATGCGCTTGACGTCGCATCCGGCGATGGCGACCTGGAGTACCAGGGGGTCCCCACTCCACGCCCTCGGCATCAGTAGGGGTGAAGATAACGTTGTGTTGCGCCCAGTCCGGCGGCGCCTGCGCTGGATATGCCGCCACGTGATGCAGCCTTCGCGCATAGGCCTTTCGCTGCCGTGCTGAAGTGAACTCTAGGGAGGAGCCTCCAGAGATGACATTTACGATCCTGCGCTGGTTTCCTTCCATAGCTTGGATCTGCAGAGGGCCCTCGTGAGGTTGCTGCACGTGGGCTTGAATTTGCAGGGGGCCCTCCTGAGGTGCATCCCCTGATTCTGGATCCTCATGGGGCCTTTCAGGGGTTGTTGGACGTGTTCCACGACAGGCGGCCACGCCTCGAGGTTCCTGTCCCTGGTGACGTTTTGCTGAAGTGCCGCGATGGTGGTACATGCGCGCGTGTCGTGGCTTCCTCGGCCATGTACTTCGCACCATTGGCCATGGTGGTCATCATACTCCGCATGGGCCCTATCCTCATGACCCCGACCGCGCCCCCGTTCTCTGCCTCGACGAGCCCTGCCGCCGCGGTCGGCAGGGGCATTGTCTTCGGAGCCGCCCTCAACATCGAAGACATAGCGGGCTCTCCGGGACTTCTGCTGGCCGCACTTAGGCTTGTCGCCCGGCGATTCCCTGTGCTGGGCGTCCTTGCGTTTGGAAGCGTCCTTCGACGGTTCCTGCTTGCGTTTGCCCTTCGAGGATCCTTCCTTCGGCGGGCCTCCATTCTTCGTCGTATCTTCTGCCTTATCGGTGTTGGAGTCGTCACCTTGGCGGCGACGCGCGTCCTCCTCCGCTCTGGCGTACTCTTCCATCTTGTCGAAGAGCTTTGCCACCATCTTGATTGGCTTTCGCGCGTTGTATTCGGCCAGCAGCCCCGGGCGAAGACCCTGTATTGTTGCGTTGATGATGGTTGTCTCGTTGACATCCTTGACCTGGCAGCGGACCTTCGCGAAGCGCTTAAAGTACTCCCGAAGCTTTTCCGATGGTTTCTGCTTAATGGCGAAGAGCTGATCCGCGTCGACACGCTCGATGTAGTTTCCCTGAAAATTGTTGTAGAGATGGTCGCGTACCTGCTCCCATGCGTAGATGGAATTTGGCTCTATGGTGAAGAACCACGAGAGCGCCACTCCCTGTAGCGCAAGGGGGAGTCCCTTCGCCTTTGTGGCGTCGTCTCCGCCTGCAGCCTCGATGGCGGTCTCATACACCCGCACGAACTCCCGGGGGTCTGTGTCGCCCTTGTATGACTCGATGGCGTTGGGGAACTTGAAGTCCTCCGGCCACGCCGCCTGCTGCAAGCCCGCAGATAGCGGGGACTCCGGATCCACGTGTCGGAGTGGGGCGCGGCTGGACGTCGGGGCGTCGTGGCTATAAGCCCGTTCTGGTGTGGGCTCTGGCGCGGCCGCCGGCGGGGTCTGCTGACTCCGAGCCTCTTGCATATCCTGCACGGCTCCGCGGAGATCCGCTAACTTCCGCTGGAGCATGCCTAGGGCCGCCAGCAGAGCGCTCTCCACCGTCGACATAGCCGAGGCGATCAGCGCACCTGGTCGCGTTGCCGGGACAGCAGTGACCATGGCCTGCGCTCCTGGGTTGCTCGTCCCACCGTCGTGGTGGACTTCGGTGTCGGTTACGAGGCCCGCGTTGCCGCCGGATCCACTCGTCGCTCCCGCACCGGGTGTAGGGGCGGAGGCCATGCCAACGTGGGCACCGGCGCTGCCGCTCCCGACTACCCGGTCGATGCCGCCGGTGTTGACCGTCGTGCCTGCGGGGGCTGGGTCGACCGTCGTGGTGGCCGTGGCGAGGTCGACCATCGTGGTGGCCGTGGCAGGGTCGGCCGTCGCTCCCTAGGCGCCGATGTTCGTGGTCACCGCACCCGCGTCGCCACCCGCAACCGCCGACGCCGAAGCCCTGGTGTTGACGGGAGACTCCGTCGCTCCTGCCTTCTTCCTCGCCGCCGACGACGAAGCTTTCTTCGGTGCCATCCTTCTTAGCTTGCTCTCCTGTCCTCCCCACGGACAGCGCCAACTGTTGTGGTTACAGACCAAACAGAGAGAGGTATGGTAGTGGAGAGTTAGGTGAGCAATGCTTAGGGTTTCCCCATGCCCTGGATGGTATATGTATGTCCACATGGGGAGCGTTTTACAACTTTACCCTTACACTCAAGTATCCCCCTCGGGGGCATCTATGTCATTATACATGTCCCATATTGGGCTTTACATCTCTCTAACAGGCCGGCTAGACTTAGGTGGGGGCCACCCCTACAACAGTTTCGTTGTAGATTGTACTTGGAAATGCATAGTTTATACTTGCATATGAGGATGTTTGGTTGTGGAAAGGTTGTAAATTGATTCAATGTTGAATGATCAATTTGTTGAAAGTTCTGATGTGCCTGGGAATGCATTATTTCTGCTGGTTTGAGAAAGGAAGTGTCTAGGCATCACTCGGATGTTTTCTTCTTAACTATCATCTAAATTTGTGACTCCTGGATTAGAGATCAAGTGGCCCCTTGTTTTTGAAGGGAGGAGATTTTTTTTAAGGAGGAAGGGGTAGAATTGAAGGGGGAGGGAGGAGAATTCAGAGCCATTGGATCTCTAATTCAACAGTCCTAAATTTAGATGATAGTTAGAAATAAATATCCTAACAGTCCTAAATTTAGATGATAGTTAGAAAAAAATATTTGGATGATATTTAACAAAACCCGAAATGACAAACTTCCCGCGCGTCGCAGGTGTTACAAGCAAAAAGTAAAGGGTGCCCAATGTATAGATGCTTGTTCATACAGAGATGCCTTTACAGCAAAAGACATCTATTCTTGCCACCCCTCTTCATCTATAAATATGTATCAACATGTACAGACTAATGAATGAATGAATGAGAATCAACAGTTCTTTTGCATACACTTGTCTCAATCTTTTACAACACGTTATCAGCCACGTTTCTCTCCAAATCGAGCAACACGCACACATACATTCACATACAATAGAGAACAACAAGGTAACGACACTACTTTGGATGTTCTCTGATGGATGTTCATGTGCAGTAAAACAGCGAAGAACACAAGGTATGGATAAGCCTGGATGTTCTTGTATTGATTGCTTCCTCGCGCGAATCGCGGCAGCGCCTTCTACCACACCCGCGCCCAGCGTCACAACGCGCGGCCGGCCCGGCGGCGCGGCGCGTCCTCACGACGCAGCACGGCGCACCCGGCGCACGGGGCAGCGAGGCCGGCGAAGCCCTAGGCGGCCGGCGCTCGGCGAAGCCCGGCCCTCGGCCGGCGCAGCCCAAGCCGGCGAAGCCTGGCCCTCGGCCGACGCAGCCCAAGCCGGTGAAGCCTGGCCCTCGGCCGGCGCTCCGCAGACCGGCACGAGTAAGCGGCGTCGCCAGACGGCCAGCGGCGTCAAGGAGCCCAGCAGCCCGAGCCCGGCGCGGCCGACGCTCGGCGCGGCCCGGAGCGGCCGGCGCATGGCCCGGCGCGGCGAAGCCCGACCTGGCGGAGCCCGAGCCCACGGCCGACGCGGCCCGCGCCCGCGACGGCGCGGCGGCAGCACGGCGGCGCCCGACGCGGCAGCACCCGCGGCGGCGCGACCCATCCCGGCCGGCGGTGGCGACGCCCGAAGCGGTGGCCGGCGGCGGCGCCCGCGCTCGTGACGATGGCGCCCGATGCGGCACGGCCCAAGGCCGGCGGAGGCGGCGACGCCCGCGCCCGCGAAGACGGTGCCCGAGGCGGCGGCGAGGCGCGGCAGCGTGGCATGCGCGGCCGGCGAGCCCTTGGCCGGCGCTGCGCCCGTGTCGGAGACGCCCGTGCCGAAGACGCCCGCAACCGGCGGCCCTGTGGCGAGGCGGCGGCGCCCGCGGTCGGCGAGTGCGGCGGCGCCAAAGGACAGGCCGGTGGCGGCTCCATATGGGCTGGTGGCGGCGGCAGTTAGGGTTTGGGGGCAAACCCTAAAATCCCCCCCCCCCTCATTTATACATGCTGCCGAAATGGGCTGTTGGCCCAATAACCCCCCACCTCCCCACATGGGCCAGAAGCCCGACCGGGCTTTAGCCCAGGTTGCCGGAAATTTGCAATTTTCCCCCTCTGTTTTAATGTAAATGCAGCACTTTATGTTAAATAAATTTCTATTGTAAATATTTGCAAACATATGTGTTTCCATGCAATGTATTATACATCAATTATTGCAATCTATCTTATGCAATTTAAATATTTCGTTTACTAGCTTACCATACAAGCACTTAATATATTTTTTTATGCAAATGCTTTAGGTTGATTTTTTCTCATTTTGGAATAACACAAAGTTTCTTAACTTTGATATTGGCCATACACAAGGTAGTACCATAGTACTACTGCGGGATTTATTCCTCAACGTGCGTACCCAATATCAAGTTTTGAAACATTTTGGTCTACACTTTTGGGTGACTACCTTTATTTATTTTCAAATTGGCCATACACAAGGTAGTACCATAGTACTACTGTGGGATTTCATCCTCCGCGTGTGTACCCAATTTGATTATAAATTATACAAGGTCTACACCTAAGTGATTACCATGGTTCTTTTTCACATTGGTCATACACAAGGTAGTATTAAAGTACTACTGTGGGATTATCATCCTCAAAGTGCGCACTCAATGTTGAAAAATGAATTAAATAATGTTAATACCATTGGTGATTAACTATGTTGTTCCACAATAGGAGAATGTCCCTTTATGTATTTCAAGTTTACCTTGATTGCTTGCATTTCGCATTGCTTATTTAACATTGCCAAAGATTTTTTTACAAATCTGTGGTCCTACATATGTAGGCACAATGGCTACTAAAGAGTTTGAGGCTCTCGCTCTTGACGGCCACAACTTCCCCACATGGGCGATGGATCTCAAAGTGAGTCTATCGTTGCACGGAATGTACCAAGCAATTGCAGCCCCCAAGAGGGTGTAGCTCCTTTGGCTGAGACTCTCAAGTACAATGCCTTATTTATCATAAGGAACCACATCCATCCTGATCTCAAGGCTGAGTATCTGATGGAAGAAGACCCGCGCGCTCTGTGGCTTGCTCTTCAAACACGGTATGAACAGCAGAAAGCAGTCATCCTACCGGAGGCTGTCAATGAGTGGAACCACCTCCGCATACAAGATTTTAAATCTGTGGGAGAGTTCAACCATGCTGTTCATAAAATCAGTTCTAAACTGAAGTTTTGCGAGAAGGAACCATCTGATGCGGAGAAAATTGAGAAGACATTGTCTACCATGCTTCCTGCACAAATGATCCTTCAGCAACAATACCGTGAAAGAGGTTTCATCGTTTATTCTGAGTTGATTAAAACATTACTTCAGGCAGAAAGGCATAATGAGCTCCTACTTTGGAACTCTAATCTGCGCCCGTTGGGCACTAAGCCTTTGCCAGAAGTACAGGCTAACAATCAGAACAAACCTCAAGGGAATGCTACTAACTCTAGCAATCCTGGAAACTTCAAAGGGAAGAACAAGCGCAAGAGACAGAGTCAGTCTCATGGTGCTAACAAGGGAAAGGATGTTTCTAAGTCGAAAAAGAACAAATCAAACACTTGTGTCAAGTGTGGTTGTTACAACCATCCGACTGAGAAATGTCGCACTCCCAAGCACTTGGTTGCTTTCTACTTGAATTCCGTGGGACGAGGACGTTCCAATCAAGGACGTTCCAATCAAGGTGGACAATTTGAAGCACACTTCAACTCCCAATCTGATGTCAACATGGAAGAATTCCTCCAACCTGTCATCACTAAGCAAAATGCCCCTGGGTGCTCCTACTCCGCTCCTGCGGTTGCGGGACCAAGCAACACCAAGGCACTGCCTCCACTTGATGGGAACATTGACGATAAGGAGGACATGATCGTGGAGTACACTTCTAACGATCTGTTTGGAGACTTTAACTAGGCTCCTAAACTTTGAGATACCTTATTTCATTATGCCTTAATTGTGGATGTTGTTTAATTGTGAATGTTATCATAGGCTAGTTGTTGTCTGTACTTCATTTAAATAGGTATTGTAATTTGTATTAAGCACAATTGATACTTATATATTGTATGTATTCTATATATATTTGTTGAGAATTACATATTCAAATTCTCCATTTTGTATAGATTGTACGGAAGTCGATCTGATGGATGAGGAAATGTGCCTAGTGGATAGCGGTACCACTAACTCTATACTCAGGGAGATAAAATATTTCCAAACTCTCACAAAGAACAAAGGAAATGTTTTAACAATCGCTGGATGCGATGTTGTAATAGTTGGCACCGGTTGGACCACTATTATGCTCCCTATGGGTACATCGATAACAATTGAGGATGCACTCTTGTATCCCGATTCAACTCGTACCCTATTGAGTTATAGAGATATCCGTAAGAATGGGTTTCATGTTGAAACTCATGAGGACAACAATGAGGAGTTTCTTCTCATAACTAAAGATCACGGATATGGCAAAGAGACACTTGAAAAGTTTCCCTCACTCCCGTCTGGATTGTACTACACATACATCAAACCCGTACCACATGTTTCTTACAAAGTAATTTTCCAGAATGTTAACACATTCCAAACTTGGCATGTCTTGGCCATCCTGGAATAGGGATGATGAGGAAAATTATAAGCAATTCTGTTGGTCACACTTTAAGTGATAAAAAATTTCCCCAATCCTCAGATTTTATCTGCACCGCATGTGCCACTGGGAAATTAATTTTGAGGCCCTCTTACCTCAAAATTCATGCCGAACCTCTATAGTTCCTTGAACGCATTCAAGGTGACATATGTGGTCCCATTCAACCATTGTCTAGGCCGTTCAGGTATTTCATGGTTCTAATAGACGCATCTACACGATGGTCTCATGTGTGCCTTCTTTCCACACGGAACCATGCATTTGCTAAAATTGTTGCTCAAGTTATCAAACTTAAAAGCACAATATCCTGAACATCAAATCCGATCAATCCGAATGGATAATGCTGCTGAATTTTCCTCACGTGCCTTCAATGATTATTGCATGGCTTTAGGAATTCAAGTTCAGCACTCGGTCCCATATGTTCATACTCAAAATGGGTTGGCAGAGTCTCTCATTAAGAGAGTGAAACTTATTGCAAGACCTTTACTACAGAATTGCAATCTACCAACATCATGTTGGGGTCACACAGTTTTACACGCTGCTGACTTAATCCAATTGCGTCCAACTGCTTATCATAGCACTTCCCCGCTACAATTAGTACGTGGAAATCCACCAGATATTTCCCATCTGCGAAAGTTCGGTTGCGCTACATACGTACCGATCTCACCACCGCAGCGTACCTCAATGGGACCTCACAGGAAACTTGGGATCTATGTTGGGTATAAATCTCCGTCAATCATAAAATACCTCGAGCCCCTAACAGGGGACCTGTTTACGGCCCGGTACGCTGATTGCATATTCAATGAGGAACATTTCTCGGCATTAGGGGGAGACAACAAGTACCAAACTGAATGCCAGGAAATTAATTGGAATGTTCAAGGCATTCCTGCCTCAGACCCACGTACTAGAGAGACTGAACTTCAAGTTCAGAAACTCATTCATTTGCAAAACATTGCAAATAACCTGCCAGATGCATTTACTGATTATAAGGGTGTCACAAAATCCTATAATCCTGCCAGAAATGTACCTGAAAGAGTGGAGGTACCGAAAAAAAACCATTCAACTCCCAGTTCAAAATAAGAGGGGGAGAAGTACGGTACAAATGGCGGATACAGCTTCTAACAAGCGACAAAGGAAACAAAATAATGTAAATGCAGATCAACCTCATGTTGATAGACACCAAAGGATCCTTGAACCCAGATCAACAGTGCACTCAATTACTGATCCTGGGACATCGGGATACCCCGACTCAAATGTTTTGGGAAATAACATTGAGTCACCAGGGGTCCAAGAAATTTCCACTAATTATACTGATTCTGGAGAATCATACAATCGTAAGACTACAATTGTCGACATTTATTTCTCCACAACAATTGCAAACAACCTTCAAAATGATCCAGATCCCAAGACCATGGCAGAGTGCAAACAGCGCTCGGACTGGAATCAATGAAAGGATGCAATTCAAGCGGAGTTAGCCTCGCT
Organism: Dendrocalamus latiflorus; assembly: GCA_017311315.1. Taxonomy (NCBI): domain Eukaryota; kingdom Viridiplantae; phylum Streptophyta; class Magnoliopsida; order Poales; family Poaceae; genus Dendrocalamus; species Dendrocalamus latiflorus. The sequence goes on from CM029658.1 coordinate 24,283,008, forward strand.
CAAGAAAAGAAATGTATTCACCAATGTGATACATACACCTCCCAAAGTATTCCCTGTCGGTTTCAAGTGGGTTTTCGTCCGCAAACGGAATGAAAACAATGGGGTGGTGAGATACAAAGCAAGGCTTGTAGCACAAGGGTTCACGCAGAGACTCGGCATTGATTTCAATGAAACTTATTCTCCAGTAATGAATGGAATAACATTCCGATACTTAATCTCATTGGCAGTTAAAAATCATCTATCTTTCCAGTTGATGGATGTAGTGACCACATATCTTTATGGGTCACTTGATTCGGACATATACATGAAAGTTCCCGATGTAATTTCAATTTCGAATCCAAACGCAAACCGCAATATGTATTGTGTAAAATTAAACAAGTCTTTATACGACTTGAAACAGTCGGGAAGAATTTGGTACAACCGACTAAGTGAGTTCCTAACCAAAAAGGGATACTCCAACAATGATGATTGCCCATGCGTATTCATCAAAAGATCCTCAACAGGATTTTGCATTATATCTGTGTATGTTGATGATCTTAATATCATTGGTAACACACAGGATATAGATGGAGCACGTAATCATCTTATGACGGAATTTGAAATGAAGGATTTGGGTAAAATCAAATTTTGCTTAGGTATATAACTTGAGCACCTTCATACATGCATCATAGTGCATCAATCAGCCTATGTCCAGAAAATATTGGAGAAATTCAATACGGACAAAGCATATCCATCGGAAACCCCCATGGTTGTTCGATCTCTAGACAGGGATAAAGATCAATTTAGACCCCGAGATGACAATGAAGAGCTATTGGGACCCGAGGTTCCATATCTCAGTGCCATCGGAGCGCTTATGTACCTTGCAAATTGCACCCGGCCGGATATTGCATTTGCGGTAAATCTACTTGCTAGATATAGCGCTGCTCCAACCAAAAGACATTGGGTAGGAGTGAAGAATATCCTTAGATATCTTCAAGGCACTAAAGATCTCGGTCTATTCTTTCAGAAGAATAACAATGTGAATTTAATAGGATATACAGATGCTGGCTATTTATCAGATCCCCATAATGCCAGATCTCAAACAGGCTTTGTATTTTTACATGGTGGAACAACCATCTCTTGGAAGTCTTCGAAACAGACTCTAGTGGCTACATCCACTAATCATTCTGAAATAATTGCATTATATGAAGCATCACGTGAATCTGCATGGCTTCGTAGAATGATTAACCACATACAACAATCATGTGGTATAGGTGCTATCGCATCACCTACCATTATCTACGAAGATAATGCTGCTTGCGTTGTTCAAATGCAAACGGGTTACATAAAGAGCAATATCACAAAACATATTGCACCTAAATTATTTTACCCACATGAATTGCAAGAGAGTGGGGAAATAAATATTCTGCAAACTAAGTCTTGTGATAATCTCGCGGACTTATTCACCAAGTCATTACCAACTTCCACATTCCAAAAATGTGTTCATGGAATTGGTATGCGAAGACTACGTGATTTGCAGATATCAGGGGGAGAAATCTCCTAAGATTTAACCCGTTCAATATAAATATTGTACTCTTTTCCCTTTATGAGTTTTTCCTCTAAGGTTTCTCATTAAGGTTTTTAATGAGGCAATATGACAACGTAATCATAAATATATTATATCCCTATTTTCCCCACAGGGGTTTTTAAGGAGATATAATCAAATATATGCCATATCAAATTTTCTCCTTAAATTTTCCCACTGGGTTTTAAAGGAGTTTTCATGGCATATCTACTCTACAGGTTCTCCTCATATTTTTCCCTATAGGGTTTTGGAGGAGTTTTTCCAAGATGATGAATCAAGATGATCATATGAAGATACATTGGTCAAGGGGGAGTGTTACAAGCAAAAAGTAAAGGGTGCCCAATGTATAGATGCTTGTTCATACAGAGATGCCTTTACAGCAAAAGACATCTATTCTTGCCACCCCTCTTCATCTATAAATATGTATCAACAAGTATAGACTAATGAATGAATGAATGAGAATCAACAGTTCTTTTGCATACACTTGTCTCAATCTTTTACAACAGCAGGCACCCGGGCATAGCATGCCCACGTGGTTCAGCTGCAAGCCGTCCATGTGGTTAACTGAGAGGAGTCCACGTTTACACAATCGTATGTGTTTTATTTCTCAAAACACATGGGAAAGTTTCCCATTGCCGCCCACCAACGCCGTTACGGTTAACTTTTCCAGACACTGGGGAAACTCGGTGAAAAATACTAGGACGCACCAACTTCCCCTTAGATATGACCCTGTGTGCTGACCCCCGGGGAAGGCTATCCTGTGTTGTTTTCGGCCTTCCCTGAGTTTTTTCGCACAGGGGAACAAGCAAGGTCCGGTAGTAATGTTCGCAAGCAAACTAGCTACTAGCGAGCTCTACGACGTGCGATATATATGCATGCACCCGTGTCATGCAAAATATGCTTGATCCCCAAGCTAGACGATTTCAATGACGGTGATTTGGATCGAGGGTACAGTTATGGTTTGGATCGTTTCACCCATCTGGTATACATAGTATCCCATACCGTACCATTCTATTGGCAGCAGGGATATTATTCTTAAAAAAGTCTATCCGTAGTCTCTTAACTCTTTATTTCATCTAATTTTTGCCGCTTATTTATAAAATTGGGTAAAGCTGATTCTTCAACTTGCAAAACCGGTTCAGATCATGCTCAAGGTGAATTTTGTAGGTGGTTTTGGGTGATATGGCACCAACTTAAATCCTCATTGTCATATTCTCATCCACTAGGCAAGGGCCCACAAATCAGTGACAAAAAAAGCCATTCCTCTCTTTTTCCTATTTTCTCGCCTGCCCACTTGCCTCGACATCGCTGCCTCTGACCCGAGTCTCCTTCTCTACCCCACCATGATCACCATCCACGCCATAATTTGATCGGGAGTGGCCTTCAGGAGGGATGGTTCGACACGCACCATCTGTAGGTACTTGGTCTCCTCGCCCATCCTGCCATTGCCAACTGCCACGTGTGATTTCGCGAACTGGGTTGGGACCAGTGGCGGCCCTTTTGCTGGCAACATGCTCCGTTGATGCTCTTCGCGCAGGATCATGCACATGAGCTAGAACACGATGGTGTGCACCCAGTGGTGGTGGCGGTGGTTTTCGCCAAGAAGAACTAATAAAGTAGGGAGAACGCATTGACGGCGACGGCAAACCGTGACACTCAAAACAGGGCTGTAAAAAAAACTTGACGCTCGCAAACTATTTAAGTTTAGTTTATTTTCGGCTTAATTCGAGCTCGGCTCGAACTTTAAACGAGCCGAACTCGAGCTTGATCTCAAGCTCACGAGCTTTAGTAAGCCGAGTTCGAATAGTTCGCGAGCCTCAATTCGAGTTTAAATAGTAATACATATTAACTCTTACCGAGCTTACTCGAGCCGAACTCAAACTCGAGCTTTTCTTATTGTTGAAAATTAGTGTATGTTTGAATTATTTTGACTGTTATCAAGTTTACTGGAGCTGAGCTCGAACTCAAAATTTTCTTATTATTGAAAAATAGTGCATAATAAATTATTTTAATTGCTATCGAGCTTCAACGAGCTGAGCTTGAGCCTACTCGAGCTTAGAACAAGCCGAGCTCGAGCTCAAGTCCAGGCTCGGACCCCAACATGTAATATCCCAAAAATTTGAATTTGGAAACGTGTGGCCCTTGAATTATTGTGAAATATATTTTTTCAATATTTAGATTTTAATGGTTTTCCTTTGAATTTTGGTTGAGGTTCCAACAAATGAAGAAAATCAGGAAAAATGCAACAAATGGAAAAAAATAAATCAGCCTGGCCGAGCCAGCCCGGCCCAACTCCCCTCCTTCTCCCTCCGCTTCGGCAAGGCCGAAGCCTTATCTCGCCGTCGTCGCTCCCCTCTGCTCATTGTGCTCAGCGCACCAGGAAAACCGCTGTCACCCACAGCTCCACCGCCACCACCCACAGTACCCACGCTGCCGCCCACTATTCCACGCCCCGTCACGTCTGCCTCGGTCAAAGTGACGCCAGGACGCTGTCACTGCCGTGTGCAATCACGCCTGGTCACGAGAGCTACAATGGTGCCACTCTATCGCCCCCGCCTGACACCAACGCGACCGGTCGGCAGCCTGTTTATCGCTGGCCCCTTTCCGCCGGCTATAAAACCCCGTACGGACCTCCATTCGCACCGCACCACTCCCCTCTATCTTCCACCTCCACGAATTGGTCTCCCATGCACTATAGCTCGCCGGTGTCGCCTTCTTCCCCAATTCCAGTCGGTGAGCAATCCGCCGCTCAATGCCGCCGTGGTCCAATTCCTCCCCACCGGAGCATCCTCAGAGCACCACGACGCCGTCCCCCTTCTCGGCCAAACCTCTCACCGCATGAGCTAAGCCCGCACCGTGCGCCTCCTCCGCCAGTAGCCATCACAAGCTGCCAGCTAGCCACCGTCTCTCTTGAGCCGAACCGACCCCCAAGGTAGCTTCCCACCCTCACCTTGATCCTCTCCTAGAAATTAATTAAGCTTCCGTGCCGTGCAGCGTCGTGGTCATCTTTCCCCTGTTCCGCCGCCGCCCACGGTCGTCACTGCCAACGCCCGACCAAGTTGGCCGGCGAGGCATCGCTCACAGGTAGGCGCGGACGTGAGCAACCTATTTTGGGGGTGCTCAGCTCCAGCCGCCGTCTCCTCTGCCGGCGGTGAGCTCGCTGAACGTCGGCCGGAGGAAGACAATGCACGAGTACCTGGCAGTCGTTACGACCACATACGGTCGTTTACGACCACACACTGTCGTTACGACCACGCACAGTCATTTACGACAACACATAGTCGTTACGACTGCACATAGTCGTTTACGACCACGCACTCGAATTTACGACCACGTAGTCGAGCCTATGACCACGCTGTCAAACTTACGACTACGCAGTCGAATTTACGACCACGTAGCCATTTACGACCATGCGGTCGAATTTACGGCCACGTAGTCGAGTTTACGACCACACAGTTGAGCTTACGACCATGTAGTCATTTACGACCACATAGTCGGGCTTACGACTATGAAATCGTTTATAACCACTCCAAAGTCATTTACGACCACTGCATAGTCGTCTACGACCACGTTCGATTATCAAATTGTATGGTGTTATTTTATATGTCAATTTATATTCGATTTCAAGCTGCTAGTTATACACCTATTACGACACTTGTTAATATTTTACTCATTTGAAACCCCTTTTCCCCTTCTTGAAGCACCTCCACTCTTCATCAGCTCCTGGGGGCTCATCTCCATCAGGATCCACACCTGGCTCCATGTAGTGATACTTTTCTTCCTCTTGTAAACTAGGTAGACCTGCAACTGTGTCCCCATATAGGGGTACCTCTGCCCAATTGGTACCACCGTCTACAATTTGGGTGTCATCAAGAACTTGGCTCTCAGGTTGAGCCTGGATCTGAGTAGGTGGTTGCTCCGCGCCATTCACATGCCTAGCTAGCTTTGTCAACGGTCGTCAAAAAGCTCGCTTTTCTCCAAGCCCTTTACAAGCGAAGCAGCTCATCATCACTGCCGTGCCTAACAACGTCCTCATCTGTCCCAACATACCAGAAATGAGCCTCTTGCAAGCTTCCCCATTTGTTGTAGTCTGTGACGCCTTTCTGAGTCCACCACCCATCCAACAGTTGCGCCGTTCTTGTACTCGGTTCTGCCATTGATGACAGTGAGATATGACCTCCCTGTTACCTCTACTCTAGATGATGTCTTGGGATCAACCCTGAAAACAGCAGCGTCATGACGTTAGCACAGGGCACATCACCTCTCTTCTCCTCGCACCAATTTCGCGGCGCAGCATCGAGGGAGCGACTGGATCGAGCGAACACGGGGGCCCAACACAACCGATTTAGGCCCCACTCGGTTGAGTTGAAAAATAATAGTTTATGATTGAGATTGCACGGTAGCTGACTGAAATTACACTATCATTAAAGATGATTTATTTGGCGGAATTAAATTTTAAAAAATAAAAATAGAAAAATATGTTAGCTTATACGGACAACGCAAACGAATACAGAAAAAAAAGAACCGAAAAAAGCTCAAAAAGTCGAAAGTTCAAAAAAAGACGAAATTTATGAATAGTGAAAAATAATTCAGAAGCCAGAAACTCAACCCGAAATGAGCGGGGCGTTAGTGCGGCTCAACCTGACGTGGTCACAGGGGCCAATACGTCATTTCCCTTATGGTTTTTGGCCAGAAAAAAAAAAGAAAAAAGGTAATGGAAGTGGTCCGAATGACATATAGCTGAACGGTGCATTCTATGGGTGGTCCTAAAGTGTACTAATGAAGTTGGGTGGCATAAAACTAAAGTTGAGGTCTTCTGGGGTGACCAAACCAAAATTTCCTATGAAGAAATTAAAGTTCTTCAAGATGTGACGTAAAAGAGCCCTGAGCTGCAAACAATGATTTATTTATATTAATTTCTAAAAACTATTTTTCTACATTAAATAGCTTTTCTATAATACCTAACTTTTAAATAGAATGTTTTTTTAAAGCGGGGTCTACTAGATGATTATAGTGTACACTGCAACGAGTTTATTTATATCGGTCAAAATTACATGCAAATATCTCTCTCTATAAGCTGTTAGAATTCATAAGCTAAACACAAAAATCTATATAAACGGGAGTTCATGATGGCACATTCTTGATCAGCCCAAAGTTGTATGCTTAAAGCATTACTTTTGCTCAATGACAAAACATATGTGCATCTTGTAAAGAGTGCCCCGCACGTGCCACGAAAAAACAGGAAAGGCAATACAGCCGGCCTATGCCTTCTTTATTTTTCCAGATCTAGACTAAGGCCCTGTTTGGCAGAGCTCTAGCTCTAGAAAATCTGTAGATTTCCTAGAGCTGGTCATCTGTAGCTCTAGAAAATCCTGGATCTAGAGTTGTAGGCATGTTAAGTGCATTTACATGACTCATTTCATTTATATTATATATTAAATAAAAATATTTAAATCACTTTAATTTAGTCAACAAACTACAGATCCAGCATAGATCTCGGAGCTAAAGCTGTGCCAAACGAGGCCTAAATTTCTCTGAATACTTATCCGTTTCAACCAAGGCAAGGACCCAACAATGGGTCAGCCCGAGCTAGAGCCCACTCTACAGTGGATACCCTCCTCGAGCACCTACATCTATCCATGGAGAAAGTAAGCCATCAAATCTAGAGGTAGAAGACGACTAGTCCTATGAGCACCCCCTTCATTTTAGTCCTAAAATCACCACTGTTTCAACCCTTTCTGTCTTCAGTAACTACAAAAGCTTGTGAAGCAAAAAAATTGTCATGCATGTCCGTGTTGTAGCAAGTGCTGATGCCTCCTTTCATCATGCACCTCAGCATTTCCTTTCCTTTTGTTACTCAGAACATTTTTATATGTATTGGAATTTTGTAGTGCCATTTTAGTTTTCTTATGATGATTGATAAATGTCTACGGTTTTGGCCTTTGATAAAATTCATGTTTTATTGCAGGATGAATACATAGCTACTAACAGACTAGGCGCATACGACCATGACTTACGACCGCACGCCTATGACCACGGCTTACAACCGCATGCCTACGACCACGGTAACAAAACAACAACACCTATAACCTAAACAACGAGCCACCAAAGACATGGCGTCAATCATAAATAGGTCTGCTTTGATTCATTTGCATTATTTGATTGCGTTGTTTTATAGTGCAATTAGAGAATGTTGATGAACTGAAAGGGACTTATTTATAATATCGCAAGAACGCAATCACACACAATTCTTAACTAGAATCGTTTGTGATAATAAACTATTACAGACGATTTATAGTAAGAACTGTATATGATAATTGTTATCATAAACGGTTCTATTTAAGAACCGTCTGTGATAAGGGATATCACAAACAGTTCAAAAACCATCTGTAATGCCCTTAGGGTATTACTGGTCCACAAGCACAGTAAACTGTCTGTGGTGACGTTTTCAAACCACTTGTAATAAGTTTTTCTGTAGTAGTGCACCTTACAAAGGACATCACGTGTATACACGTTGAGAGACCATGTGGTCTAAATCCCGTGTTGGTGATGAGTAATTGACTCGTGGTTTGGTTAGAGTGAGTTTAGTTTGAGTGATTCGTGCCATTTTGGCATTTGGCGAGGTCGGGTCATGACTAGACATATTTGACGCGTGGGCGTCGTCCCGGTTGGCCACGTGGGTCATTTCTCACTTGAGTAGGATTTGTAGGTGCTAACCATGTTTACATGTTTTGTACCGTGCTATGCGATGTGTTTCTCGTCTATGTGGCTGCAGGACGTCGAGGAGGAGTCGTGGCGAGACACGGTGGACCGGACTAGGCGCAGGTGACGCTGAGGTCAGAACGGTCGGGATGTGTCGAGGACAACGTGGACTCGAGGTGGTTGCGAGGCGTGCGAGACAAGCAATGCGGAAGCTTCCCGGAAGGTGCAGTAGGGGCGTTTCGGTAAAAACGCAAGGCTGCAAAAGGAAGCGGGCATTAGCGGGTAAAGCATGATGGTTAGAGGGCAAAGCAAAAGCAAAATCCATGGTCTCATTGGCTTTCAGGGTAGGTTTGCTTTGTGCTTTAGTAGTGCAGAGTTGGTGAGGAGAGACAGACTGTGTCCCCTTCTCAATCATGTATCTGGGAGTTGAGTTCTTGTGTTCTTGATTGATCCAAGCATGTATGGGGCAGTAGAGTTGGTGTGAGTTGTATTGTAATCATTCCTCTGCTGTAATCGCGTATCGGGACTCAATGGAATGAATCAATTTGGTTGAAATTACTCTTTGTCAGCTCTCTGCAGTTTTTCTTCAATGCTCTCTTAGCCCATTTTCTTGGTTTTTGATTCTTGGTGTTTCTTTTGCTGAAGAGTGGCAAAATGGGTTGCTCAGTGATGAGAGTGTGTTTCTAGATCATTTGATCAAGTTCTCCCAAGAGCAAATCAGTTTTGATTTTAGATTTTGCTCCCAGGCTTCCTCCGTTCAAAGTTTCCATTTCTAGGGTTTGGGGCATTTCTTGATTCCTTTGGAGAGATGGCATGAAATTTGGTATTGAGAGTCCAGAGGCTATTAGTTAGCCACCCTCAAAATTTCATTGCCAAGGGAACACTGGTTTGGGAGTAATTTGAGTTTTGGTTTTGATCTAGCAAAGTTTCAGATTTTTCACCATAATCTAAAATTGTTGCCCTTTAGGTTGATTTTCTTGCTTTCCTTAGTCCCCTTCCTGTTTAGTGTGTTCTAGTGAAGCTCTGTGCCAAAAAGATCAAAAAGAAACCTTCCCATTCTCAGTTTTGGAAGATCTGAAGTTTTTACCCGAGCTGTAGGTTTCAGATTGCATTTTCGGGCTGCTGGTATCAGGGGAGCGGTCTGACCGCCGTTTGGCTTGCGGTTGGACCGGATCTTGCGGTCAGACCGGGTTTTACCCAGTGGTCAGACCGGCCCCAGGGGTTTTTGCTGTTGAAATTTTGTTTGTTTGCAGTGTTGGTTCTCCTTTCTGTTGCAGTGGCTATTTCCTCTGTTTGTTCGAGTTTCCAGAGAGTCTTGCTTTCCTCTTCATAGCTTATTGTAGCTATTTGGAGAGGTAAATTTGCTTGTGAGTACTGTCAGGAATCCCGAAGATCGCCTGCAATGGATCTGACAAACACCGTAGCAGATATGGGACGGCAACAGAATGAACACACAAAAGAATTTTTGCGCTGCCCAAACTCGCAGCTTTTCTGTTTATCTCGCTGTTATTTATGTGCTTAAGATTACAACGGAAACATTAACCACCATGACCGATTCTTGCGCCATGCGTTCCTCTGATCTGAATCACAGCGCATGTGCTTCTCTCGTTGACGCGGGCAACCACAAGCTAACCTCGGATTCCCTCAACTGAACTCGCAACGCACGGCACACACGCACTCAACACGCTCAACGCGCGTGGTTTATTCCAACAAGTACTTGGGAGCAAGTTTTAGAAGTCGACATTCACCCCCCCTCTGTCGCCATTTCGGTCCTACACACGTTCATCCTTGAGACTGGATTCCTGACATGAGCTAGCTAGCACCAAGTCTTAATTATTTCCAACACCTATGACATGAAACATAAATTTAGGTACTAATCACATGATTGCCAATATGTCTAGCTACTACCTCCCTTTAAAATAGCTCAAAGCCGCAAAGACTCCTTGCTCCACTGTAAACAGGAAGATGCTGACGCCGGCTGCAAGCCCCACCGCCATGGCGAAATTGTTGCACTTCTTGTGGCGCAGCCACGCCATGGACTTGCGCCGTTGGCTCCGGCAAAGATTCTCCAGCGCTTCCCATGTCGGCCTCAGGTAGTTCATGTCGGGGTCGTTCATATTGAGGACGATCCCCTTGCAGAGGCTGGCGAAGCCGGCGGCGACCTCCTCGGCGCTGCTGAGTGGCTCGAGGATCTTCTTCGTCGTGAGGAGCACGACGTCCATCTCCCTGCTCGCGAGCTGCGACAGGAAGAGGCAGTAGGCTGTGACGTGGCTCCCGACGTGCCTGTTGTGCTGCTCCAGCGCCATCAGGTTGCGCAGGATCCTCCACGTCTCGTTGTCGACGGTCAAGCAAGGGACGTGGAGCGTGCCGTGTCTGAGCTCCACGTCCAGGATGGAGCGCACCCTGTCGCCGTCGAGGCGCCGCGGCTTGAGCCTCACGCCGTTCTCGCGGTAGTACGTCGCTGCGCGCCAGTGAGTCATCGGCGCGGCAGTCGGCAATATGCCGCCGTCGTTCGATGAGGGTGGGGTGCTGCTGCTGGTGGTGTTCGGATTGGTAGGCCGAAAGTACACGTACAACTGGTGAAGGAGATGGCATGGAATACTAGCGGCCCGTTGGATCATGTTAGCACAACGGTTTGCGTTGGCGTTCTCACCGTTACTGGCAGGTGAGATGGTGAACTGGACCTGATTGCTATTGCTAGTGACATTGTTAGGAGCACTAGCTGACCCATCCATTGGAGCACTAGGACCGAGCGTGACAGGCCGGAAATGCATGTACAGCAGGTGAAGAAGATGACAAGGGCGTGGATCGACCGTGACTGTCGTGTTGGCGTAGCGACGCCATTCCATCAGCCGTCCGATGTACCCTGCGACTTTCTCGATCACCTTCGAATCGCCTGCTCTTCCTCCTTTGTACACCTCGTAGAGTTTCTCCACGACGAAGAACGGTACCTGGTTCTCCAGGAGGTAGACAATGTCTCGCACGATTGCGGTGTCGCCCAACGTTCTTAAGGAGGTCATCGTCTCCCTGTCCCTGCTGTCCATCATGAACCATAAAAGTACAAACAGTCCATCCAGCAGCAGCATGCTCGCGAAATCCTTGGTCGGGCTGAACGGCGGGTCATAGCACCGCCGCGCACGGTCCTCGAGGTCCTCCATTGCCTTGATGTATGGCCCTCTCAGTTCAGGGCTGCTGTCCGGAAGAAAACGTTGGAGCAGCTCTGTTTTCATCCCGCCAGATGGGTCCTGGTGCTGGTGGTAAGGGCCGATGATCACTGACTGCGGCTGGTACGCGCAGAAATCGATGGCACGGATCTGTTCGTTCACCTTTGAGATGAGGCAGGCCGCAGGAGCGTCGGCGACTCCGGTCGCCGGCGGGGCGTCGCTTGTGGTGGCTAGCGTGTTCCCCATTTCATTGACCTGTGTCTCGGTGGTCATACGTACTGCATCGGTATGTTTCTCGATCGTCAAATTAATGAAACCTTTATTCCGATCCACTATTTAATCTTCAATATCATTACGTTTTCAAGCCATGTTTTAAAGAACCAAAAGGAGCTAATTAAACTGTCCTATAAGACCGGGAAAATTACAGTGTTAGTTCATCCCTTGCTAGTACTCGTGTCATACAAGTGCACCTAGTGTGTGGAAAGTACATACATTTGTATCCCAAAATAATCCTAGAAATAATCAATATAGTACTTACTCCCGCTCATTACTGCTACACATGCACGTCAACAACACGTAGCTATACGCAAACGCAAGTAAGACCTGCTATAATGTAGAAGAATTAACCTTCATAATCTAGTAAACACCTACTTACCTAAACTATACCGTACTGACGGAAATCACTGCAGCAGGGAATGCGATGACATAACCGAGAATGTAATTATGGGTGCGGAACCGCGAGACTTTCGCTTTTCGCATTTTTCTATAGTAACTAACTTTTAAATGAATTATTTTTTAAAGAGGGATCTATAAGTATATTATAGCAGACATTGTACTGAGTTCAGTTATACCATCAAAAATCGTATGATATTATTTCCTTCCGCATGTTGTCTCTCACGAATATCCAGAATTCAAAAGTCAGCCACAGCCCAAAAATCCCTCTCACAGGAGCGACCAGTTGATGCAATGTCTAGACTCTAGACCATAGATTGACACCGACGCGCTACCTAGAAATCTTGTTGCTCGCCTATCGTGTAGGTAGAAGATACCGGAATTGTTTGGAGATATTGCTCATGCAGTTGCTGGTGCACGCCAGAGACAGGAACGTTGTGGCAGTGAAGACGTTATAGCTCTAGTAACTAGTAAGTAGTAGTGAAGACGGCATAGCTCTAGTAACTAGTAAGTAGTAGGTGATGGTTGCTCATGGCTTTTTCGATATGTTGTGACTTGTGAGACATCTGCGTCCTTCATACAAAGATTTGTCCAACCCATTGGCTGCCTATATCATGTCAACCAGATGTACAAATTACGACAATGCATGTGCTTATTCAAGACAATGACGGATAGCTAAGGCCATAAGCATGTGTCAATGAACTATATATAGAAGACAATGTAAAGTGGCCACATTAACAGAAAAACAGTATCTTACGTACGTACCATGCGCCATTAGCTCGAGCATGTAAGTTGCAGCGTGCCGTTCTCTCTGGGTTTTGTCGTCTTCAAGTTGTTCTATGCGAGCTTCTGTGTCTTGTAAAACTGCTCTCCGTCATATACATAGGGAGGGATATATAGCCTAACTTCGTAACAAAGCATGTAAAGTGGGTCAAAAAAGTTATTAAAGTGGGTGTATATTTTGTTTAGCCACTTGCAAAGCGGCGACAAAATGACTGGAGTACTGAAAAAGGCATGCGCATGCGCTACTTTCTCTGCTATCTATTGCTCTCACATAGCCTTAACTTATGAAGTGGACACCACATGCGCATGCATGAGCCTTAACTTATAAAGTAGACACGACATGCGCATGATTCATTCTCTATGTATATGCCTCCTCATGTTATTATATCCACCTCATTAGTGAGCCATCTTTTACAAAAAAATTCTTTTTATAAGAGAATCATAAGTTTTATAAGAGAATCCTAACTTTTGAAGTCAAGTAATACTTTGCCTCCGTAAAATGTATGTAAAGGACGATCGAGTTTGATGGAAATAACGATGCGGCTAGTTCACTGCTTGAGTCTTGCCAAGCTACCGCAGGTCACGTTTTCGACCTTCGTCCACCATAGCTAAATAAGGATTCGAACTTCTATCGCCTTCCTCCAATGGCAGATAGAAATTAAAGAAAAGTTTTCTGGTGCTCATGGTGGTCAGACCACCGGAGATCTTGTCGGCATGGTAAGTGCGGGCAAACTGGCCAGTGATTTTTCAGAGATTGTTGTTTCGATTTGAAAATGAAGAATTGAGGTGGGAGTTGTTCTAGGGCTATGGAATCATGTCATATATGTTGTATGATGCACTTATGGACTAATTTGAGTCAAGTTGGAAGAATGAACTTGTACCCAATTAAAGTTTTATTGGTCTGTTGTTGTGCAAGTAGTTTCGACGTTAACTATGATCATTGGCAAGTCAGACCAGGACTTGGTTGGGAGAACCAAGGTCCAGAGTGGCCATGAAAGTCGGGAGGAATGGTTGGGCTCAACAAGGAGCAAGATGGACAAGGACCATGAAGGCATATATAAGTGGTCAAATTTTTGTTGCAACTTTTTCTGAAATGGAGAAAGGTTGGAACTTTGTTAACCATTTTTGAAATTGTTGAGTGGGATAAGTTCCTAGTATTCTAGGGAATTTGTGTTTGAAATGTCATTTGATTTGGAGCTTTGAATTAAAAGTTAGATCAATTTGTGGTTTTGACACCATACTGAAAATTCATGCTGGGAGGTTGGGAGTCAGATTGGCTAGGCCTTTCCAACAGCCCTCGGTCAGGCTGGCCCTAAGCAAGGCTACTAATTTTAGCTAGGCTTCACTATTTTGAGGTATTTTCCACTGTTGCATGTTAGATCTTACGGCCTGTTTCATAGGGCTCTTGCTCCCTATTCTTCTCCGCCTTCTCTTGATTTTCAAAGGATCTGCCCTTTTGAGAATCTAGAGCTAGCTGAGTGTAGAGACCCGAATATGCAAATCCGGACTCTCCTATATGTATTTTGCACTAGCTAGAATCACGTTAGTGCACATAGTGTAAACATAGAAGAAATATCGACCATATCAAGATTTACTAAGAAAAAGATTCAAATGGTATTAATTATCAGAGTTGCGACCTTATGTCCATGCTTACAGATAATAGCCTGAAGGGCTTAAGAAACTAGTAGCGGAAAACAAAAGATGAACACCAAGGCCACTTGACATGCCCACAGCAATCGACTGGGAAGCGAAGTCCTAATCCGCTAAGTCGTCGAAGTATCCTCCTTCAGGTATCTCCTACTAATATGGTTCTTCTCCATCAACTAAATAAATATGGATATCGTCGTGAGTACATAGAGTACTCAGCAAGTCATTTGTAACAAAGTTGTATTATAGTATGCAAGGCTAACCAAAAATGGTTGAAAGGTTATTTTGAGAAAGTAATGATTTAAAGTAAATACAATAAATAGATTGAAAGAAAACTTTGGAAATGATTAATAAGTAAATAATCAAATGAATTGAGAGTAACCACCCGTGAACTACCTCATGTAATGAACCACCAACGAACTAACCATTCACTTTCCAGGCTTAACCCATCTAGATTTTTATGAAAACTCTACCCCTCGTATGAAATAACTAAGCATTGTCCACAACCGGGGACACGGCTATTCGAATAGTTTTACACTCTGCAGACATTATACAACTTTACCCACACGACGTGATCATCTCCGCACTAGAGAAAAATCACAACAAGGCCTTTACAATTCTCAATCTCAACCCAATTCTGCCACACTAAGGTTTCGCCATCCTAGCCCCCTCTTGCGCCTCATGGAAATCAACAACCATGTTCATCACAACGGCAGAATCGAAATTGAAATATCACAAATTACTCAGCCAAGTCTATCCCATATTAGACATGTTGTTAGCACGATAAGGCTCAGATCAATGGTGCATAAAGTTAAGTCCTTAGACATTACCCAGGTCAAACATCCACATCCCGATGTGCGAATTGCACCCCCCTTTACTGCACGATCATTCGTCCAAGTGAAAACCATTTTGTATAACCAACACTAATGACACACCAATGTCACAGTACTCAAATGTAATATTTGTGGCTAACCATAATGATTTAATATCTCATTAAGTCAAAATTAATTAATTAATCACATGTGATGATGATCCCAACGTATTATAAACATGGCTAAGCATATTAAATGTTCAACCCATGCAACAACTAATATTGTATCACTAGATAATTTCCCATCCTATGGTGACAATGGAATCATTTCAAATTATCAAGTAAGAGATTAATCAAGTTGGACAATATCTATTAGGTACAAGGGTTTGTAATAAAATAGCAACGCATGATAATTTAAAACAAAATAATACATAATAGATTTGAAAACTAGATTTAACATGATCAAAGGATATGACTTGCCTTGGCCTTGCTCAGTTATGAATTCTTGGTCTTCTATTCCTGCTTCTGCTCATTCGAAGATATTATCTAACGAGAGAGAAAATGAACGATGCACAAAATAAATTCAAATAAACTCCAAAAACTTGAAAACTAGAACCAAAATATATAGCTTAATTTTAGATGAGTTTAGAAAAAAGAATAAGGTCAATCGGAGTTAGGATGGAAAAGAATGGGCTCTTGGAAAATCTAATTTAATGGAAAGTCTGGAAATTAAGAAATCCTACTGTGTTGTGGACTCGGTGCATGGAAATGCTAGTCTACGGTGAACTCGGCTCATGGAACAATGCACCTGTGATTGGGCTTGCTGATGTGGAGGATAGGGTAGGTGTGACAATGAAGTGGTAGGACACATGTGCACTAGGGCTGACGTGGCTGGGTGATGTGACCTGACACGTGGCTGCTGATGTGTCACATTGACATGGCACCAGGGTGGACTCAGCTAGCTGACGTGGACTACATGTGTCATGACACATCGGCTAGGACTGAGGTGGCTGTTGGCATGGACGGCTAACTCGGCTCAGCAAATAGGTCTAC
Source organism: Dendrocalamus latiflorus (assembly GCA_017311315.1). NCBI lineage: Eukaryota > Viridiplantae > Streptophyta > Magnoliopsida > Poales > Poaceae > Dendrocalamus > Dendrocalamus latiflorus. The sequence goes on from CM029658.1 coordinate 24,299,404, forward strand.
GGTATAGTCGATGTTGACAAGCGGGACCCATGGTCAGTGACTCGGTCTACGGTAGATTGGGTTCATAGGAATTTGAGGAGACATGGTCAACATGGGTGCGGTGTGATGCGGTGGCTCACAAACGGAGGTGGCGCTTTGTTCGACTGAAGCAACAGGCACGACGACCGAAGGGCCGAGTGGTGGGTGGCGGGCGGACTCACTGGTGGCAGCGCTCAAGATGGCAGATGATTGGTGAAGTGAAGCAGCTCGACGGTAGCGGTTGACTGATGAGGCAAGAATGGTGGCCAGAGCAGAGGATGATGGCGATGACGGCCAGAGTGATAGCGAACTCGATGGCGGCCTACGGGCGAAGTCGGTGAGAGCGGTGACTGCAGTCATGTGGAACTGAGGGTGTGGTGGCTATTTAAGCACAGACGTTGAGGTATTCAAGGCAGACATGGGACGGAGTCCGAGGCAAACACGGTGAGCGACGGCGATGTCCGCGGTGGACACGACGGGCACAGTCCCATTTGGAGATGTTGAACCTGACCAGTACACTCATCAGCGATAGCGATGGCAACATCCCAATGAGTGACGTGTGGCAAACGGATGGCTACGGGGGAAGGAACGAGGCAAATAGCTATGATCAAGGCACATGGCAAGGAAAGACGATCAGACGGCTAACGCTTGCGTGGGCGGATGGTTGCCATGTGGCAGAGATCCAGCGGGGCAAGGCGCTGCGGACTAGACTGGGTCGATGTGTCAAAGGACATGGGCTGGCCTTACAGTTTCGGCAATTTAGGGATTCTTACTAATTTCTGTATTTCCAAAATTCAGATAAATTTATTTGAGCTCTAGAAAATAGCAAGTAAATCCAGAGAAATCCAACAAAATTCTAGAAAATTCCTTGAGACACAAGGAACCGAAATAAAATATTTTCAGCAAATGTTAAAGTTTTATTTAATTATATTAAACTCTTTTCAATTAATAAAAATTCTAGTTAAGCCTTAATTAATTCCAGAAAAATCCAAAAGGAGAATTTTGTTTTAAAAGCTTCAAAAAGGCTCTGAAAATCAGGATGCTACACTGAGGGAAGCATTGGTAGGAGGTTAGCTCCTAAAACCTTGAAAGAGAGAATTGCTGGCAAAAAGACAATGCTACCCCTATTTTGAAGACTTCAATTCTATTTGTATCTTACTCCTTTCTATTTGAACACAATTTTTTGAAATTTATTTGCAATTGCACATTTGTTTTGGATCCGAAGTACGTACGGTGACTTGCTAATATGTTCATTAAAAGTATGAAATACAATTGGGATAACTTTCTCATGACTGAATCAAAATCATAACCTCTTTATCCTCCAAGTATGGTTACAAATTCCAGGGCTCACACCATCAATCTGATAGAATGCAAATGTGGCATTGAAGCTTACATTCAGTCTGATTCATGTGCAACTCAATACAATTCCATGCATAATGACAATTCAATTCAATTCAGTTTTCTACTTTTTGCCAACTCATTTCAATGACACAAAAAAACCACAGAAGTAATACAACTGCACACAAAGAGAAAATTCAGCGTGATTGAATTCCATCCATCTTTCCAATTGCTTCACGCCACGCAAAACTGCTCCAATGACTCATTCATCCCTGCACTGAATAGAGACAGCTTCCTATGAATTGTACTAAACACATAATGACACATAGGGAGAGAGAAAATGATAGTAAAGCTAGTCAATTGCAAGCAGCTAGCAGGAGGCTTGGCATAGAAAAAATTGCATGGCTAGGCATCGGTTCATTGTTCATGTAGGCAATCAATGACATTCACATTAGTCAATTTTGTGGACAAGCAATGAAAAATTTATTCATGAACCATCTTGCATGAATCATAATAGCATAGAGTCCTATGCATACTCATGCCATAAATCCAAAACTTGCAGATCTTTGCAAAAAACAGGACCGAATCCTATAGATCACAACCAGAATACCCCACAATATCTCCTACACATTTTCCTCTAATTAGCAAATCCAACAGAGATCTACATAATACAAACCAAAGAGGAGGGAGGACAAGGGGGAAGGGTGGCGGTGAGCTCATCACAGCTCCGAGGGAAGGAGCGATGAGTGGTAGCGAGGCCGGCAGCAAAGGGACTCTAGACTAGCCACAAGGGGATTTGGGTGCGAAGCAGCATAGGATGGCAAGGGTGAGCAGGATTGTCGAAGAGTGACTCGAGGTCGGCGATGAGGAGCTTTGGGCCGACCATGATTGGATCTTGGTGCGGCGGTGCTCGGTACTTCCGCTCTCCATGCAGGCAGGAGAGAGGGATCAAGTGACTTGAGAGCAAAGAAATGAGGAGAGAGGGGCGCATAGGCAAGGCAGGCTAGCCTTTTTATGCGGTGGCATTTGGTGCGTAAAGAACCTCAACTTTATAGGCATTTTGGTAACCCATAGGCTGCTCCTTGCGGGGAGTCACCCCAAGGTCGCTCCGCGATTTTATGCTAGGAAGCCACTTCGCTCCCATCAGATCACGATTCTCAAAAAACAAGGAGCTAAGGTATTTGGTTGGCTTTAGCTACTCTGGTTGACAAGCTGGGAATAGTAGTCCTCCTACCAAACAGGCCTTTATGCTTCTTAGCTCTTCATAGTTGTTGAAGTGCAAAGATCCTGAACGCTTATGGGGAAAATTTTTCAGAGTCATTCAACCCACTTTGACTACCATAACCGATCATACAATTGGTGTCATAGCCTAGTGAGCTCTTCTACACAAGATCTTCACTGGTCAATGAGCTATGGCATCGGATAGGTATTTGGCGGAACAATAGGGTGGCTTGCTACATGCAAAGCCAAGGTCAAGTAATTTGGAAGAAGGCGAACAAAATGTTCAAGGTGCTTGTGGTCGTTACTTCGGGGAACACTCCTGAAGTGGAGAATAATAACAAAGCATAGAATATCTTGTTTTCTAACATAGGTAGGAGTGAGTATGATCGAATACCTCATTTTCCCACAATGCATGAGATTGGACGATAGTTGAGACCTATCATGAGGGCTCTTCCCAAATCACGGAATAACGCTAAGATATATACAAGCTTAAGTTATATACAAGCTTAAGTTCAAGTCATTCGAGATGAGACCTAGCAAGTCAATAGATGACGTCAGTTAAGGTCAGCAAGTCTGAATCTTTCTGAGTCTAAGGAGGCTCATGCTATTTTGGGTTCTCTTGATTCAACTATTTGGGATTCCAAGGCTACCATCATTCAAAAGTGCAACAAGTTGAGTGATGTAACTTTGGATTTGCTTTATTCATAGCTCTGTGGCATGGAAGAGAAGGAGTTCCATAAGAAATCAAGAGCTTGTGATGGGAATACGAAGGTAAACTACAACAACGTGATCCACAAAGTCCTCATAGCTCTTGAGGAGATGAACTTGAGAGATGCGGACTCAGAGATGGAGGATGAAGAGGATGAATCGGGAATGAAGACCAAGATCAAGGACTTCACCGGGATGTGCTCTATGGCCTGCAAGAATACTGCTAGCAAGGATGATCTCTATAGTGATCCCGATGAGGTAACGCCTTCCAGCGATGAAGTGGCTCACGATACTATGATAAATAGGAAAGCTCTCAAGAAGAGCATAGAGAGGAATAGAAACTTGGAATGCATGGTTGAAAGTCTTAGCGTGGAAGTTGCTATACTTAGATATTTCATTCTTGGTGATTATGCTTGTGATGCTTGTTTTATGTTGGAAACTAATTTGGATAAGCTTAGAAATGCTCATTCCTTTATTATTGAACAACCTAGAAAATTCTAAAAATGAAATTGATAAGGTTAAGTCTTGTTTTATAATTAACACCACTCTTCATTTCTATGTCATTCAGGAAGTCATGGTTTCCAGGGACAATATAGCCAAGCTTAAAACTACTTATCTTACTAGGATCATGGTTCATTCCTCACAAGCTAATCAATTGAAACTCGCTAAGGATTAGGTAGAAAAACTGAAGTCTAGTACTAAGGACATGGATGCACAAGCTAAGTCTTCCTAATGCCTTTAGGACATTAGATGACACTACTACAAAATAAGTTATATTGGACATCTCATCATAGACGGTTCATGGAGAATCATCATCTGTATTGTAATTATCACAAACGGTTTTATAAGCGTAACCATATGTATTACTAGCGATGGCTAGAACCATCTGTGATAAGCAATTATCACATACAGTTCTTGTTAATAATCGTCTATAATAGTTCACAAATGGTTATTTGTTAAACCATGTGGATGGTCATGATTAAAGTGATGGTGAATAATTGACATTTGGTTTGCTTTGGAATTTGCGTTTGTGAAAGTTTCGATTGATTGTAGTCGAGGGTTTTGAGTTCGTGTGGTTTAAGTTAGCTCCAAGTGGTTTTGGTCCAGTCCGAGTGGTTTTTGTTGGCTCTAAGTGATTTGGATGCTTCGAGTGGTTTTGGATGGCTATGAGTGGTTTTAGCCTAGTTCGAGTGGTTTTGGTTGGCTACAAGTGGTTTTAGTCTAGTCTGAGTAGTCTTTATCGGCTACAAGTGGTTTTGCTTTTTTCCAAGTGATTTTGTTGCTGTCGAGTGGTTTTGCTCGGTTCTGAGTGTTTTGGTTGCTTTCGAGTGGTTTTTCTTAGGTCCGAATGGTTCCCATTGCTTTCGAGTGGTTTTGCCGAGGTCTGAGTGGTTTCAATCAGCTCTGAGTGGTTTTGGTCTTCTCAAGTGTGTTGATCGACTTCGACTACTTTCGGACCAGTCTGAGTGGCTTGGATCAGTCTCCGAGTTGTGTCCGACTAGTTCGATTAGATCCAAGTGGCATCGGGCGGTTTTCAAGTGCCTTTGGAGCATCGGACAACATTCGAGTGGCTTCGGAAGATTGCACGGCTAAACGACCACTGTACTTCGACCACGACACACTTTTGACCACGGCATGCTTCGACCACAGCACTACGACCTTGGTTGTATGACTACAGCATGCTTCAACCACATCACTATGACCTTGGCTGTACGACTAAGGCATGCTTTGACCACATCGCTACGACCTTGGCTGTATGACTGTGGCATGCTTTGACCACAACGCTACGACCTTGGCTGTACCACTACGACATGCTCTGACCACAGTGCTAGAACCACAGCTGAACACCTTTATGACCACACAGATTTTGACCACGACCGACTTTAACTACATCTAGCTTTGACCACAGCAACTTGACTACGGCATTCCAACCACGATAGATTTCGACTACGTCAAGCTTCAACCATGGCAAGTCTACTACGACATTTTGACCATGATCAACTATGAGCACGTCCAGCTTTGACCACGTCCGAGTTTGACCACGACAAACTTTGACAATGTCTGAGTTTGACCACGCCAGACTTCGACCATGTTTGAAAATGACCACATTCGACTTCGACCACATCTAGCTTCGACTATGTATGACTTTGACCATGGTAAGTTGACCACCACAAAATGACCATACTTGATTGATGATCATAAACTACAGGGAACCGAACATAAGTAATAGGAAACCGTCGAAAGACATAGGGAATTGGTCATAAGCTACAGGGAACCAGTCGAATATTGTAAGGCCATCTACTACAGGTACTTGTTCGTGGTCATAGCTATAGTATCCTTTTCATGGTAGTAAATCTTACTGGTTGATAGTTGTAAATCTTACTGGTCGATAGTCATAAATCTTACTAGTCGGTAATCGTAAATCTTGCTAATTGGTACTCCTAGTATTTGTGATCGATGGTTGTCGACTTTGTAAGCGATAATCGTAGTCTTTGTAGTCGATGGTCGTAAACTTTGTAGACTTCTGTTATACTCGTAGACTTCACAGACTACTGTCATACTCATAGACTTTGTGGTCTGCTGTTATGGTCTTCGATTTTTTGGTCTATTTTCATAGACCACACTGTTGGTAGTCGAAGGCTTTTGCGATCGGTTGTCGTATGCTTCATGGTCCATACTCGGAGACTTCATTGTCGGTATGAGTCCTTTACTTCTTATGAGCTTCGAGTACTCCTGTCATGCCAGCAGGGTGATTGGCTGGTGCTCGGTCATTGGTGAACAGTGCTAAGAGGACCAGTACTCGAAGGACTTGGTACTCAGTGGTCAGAAGTACTTGGTACTTGATAGTGGGTGATCGACAGTCATAGGTATTGCGATAGGCTATCTGAGACTTCTGGTATGTGCTCGGTACTCGATAGTTAGAAGGACTTGGTACTCGATGGTTTTGTTCTCGGTAGCTATGGGTGTTTTTCCTGAGTGTTTTAAGTGGAGCAATGGAGTTTCCTAAGTACTAGTGGTTTTTGATAGCAGTCGTAATGAGTTGTCTAAGGCTGAGTTTTGGAAAGTGACAGTTTTAGAGTCCGTAATTGGTAGTCCGAGAGTGTTTTTTGGATAACGATGAGATGACTGGTCGTGGTTGACCTGGTTGGTGATTATGGATGGTTAAAGGTGTGTTTTGAGTGTGTGTACACTATTCATGGTCAAGTTGGGAAGAACTTGTGCTGGGAAAATGTTTCTTTGGTCTTTGCATATGCAGGTGAGCATGGAGACGATCACAATTGGTGATGAGGTGGACTGGGACTAGGATAGGAAGAACTGAGGTCCAAACGGTTAAGGATGTCACGTGAGGTGGTCGAGCTAACGCTGGAGCATGTGGAGATCAAAGGTGGTGTTTCGTAGAGAAGCTAGGGGCGGTAAGGTCTTGGAGGCTTTGACACGTGATGGTGATGCATGGAGAAGCTACGGGAGGTGCGGTCCTGTAGGCTTTGATATGTGATATGGTGATGCGAGATGGAGCTACGGGAGGTGCGTTCCTGGAGGCTTCATCACGTGGAGAGTTCGGAGTTGTAGATGGAGTCCATAACTGGGAGGATTGAGAATTTGAATAAAACCTGTGTTTGGAAGGGTTTTAGGTCCCTTGATTTGAGGAAGAGATAGGATTAAGTGTTTATGTTTGAGTCAAATGCGGTTTGGGGCTCTAACATATAAAAGCAAAGGTAGGCTAAGGGTTTTAGCCAGTGGCTTCAAGGAGGCTTTTTGTGCTAGAGCTTTAGGGGTGCCGCGAGGGCACTTTGTAACCACAGAAGTAATAGATCATATTTGTTCTAATAAAAGCTCGTTGTTGGCATGTTTTCTTGGGCATTGCTTTTTCATGTTCTCGCTGATGTGTTACAGGCACAGTGTTGTCTTCGCCTTGTTCTCAATTGAGTGGTCGATCTTTTCGAGTAGTTAAAGATTTCCAAGTGATAGGAGATCTTAACTACGTCATCGTAGCAAGCTGTCGAGTGAGAAGGTCGAACACTGAGCGGACGGAATATCCATCGAGCTTGTGCATACAATCGAGTGTTCTACAGTTGAATTCCACATCTGTAAGTTAGATCGCTTTTCTTGAGGTTTGAGATTTGATTTCAAGTTTTGAAAAGGTGGAGGCAATCATTCACCCCCCCCTCTGATTGCGCCATATGATCCTACAAGTGGTATGAGAGCAAGGTTGCAATGGCATCAGATCAGGAGTGGTTTTCTGGTAAGCCGCAGTTTTTTGATAGATCAGATTACATCTACTGGAAAACACGTATGGAGGTATTTCTTCAAGTGCAAGGTAATGCTATTTGGCAAAAAGTTAAAAATTCGTATGAATTGCCTTCTGTCGTTACCACTTAAAACACTGCTAAAGTAGAAGCGAATGCTATGGCTAGAAATATTTTGTTACAAGGTTTAAGAAGAAACGAGTTTGTCAGAATTGCTCATCTTAAATCTGCAAATAAAATTTAGTCTACTCTAGCCAATTATCATGAAGGATCAATGTCTGTTAGGGGTGTTCGTCAAAATCAATTCAAAACGGAGTAGTCTAAATTTGAGATGAATCCTGGAGAATTAGTAGATGCTCTTTTCTATCGCTTTAATAAGATCTTTAGTGACTTGTAGTCTGTTGGTGTCATCTATTCTGATTTTGACAATGCTTGACAGATCTTGAATTCTTGGATATGTCTATTTGGAATGTTTTAGTCGCTACCATCAATCATTCTATGAATATGAAACTCTTACCTTGAGTGATCTTTATTCCAAGATGAAAACATATGAGATTAATGTTTTGGCTAGGATAAACAAGACTAATTCTTTGGGCTTAGTAACTAACCAACGTACAGTCTATTGAGTGTTTCTAGTGCCTCTCTGTCTACTTTGTGCTCTATTTTAGATGAACAATTAGAGGAGATACCAGAAGAGCAGCTTGCACTCCTTTCCAACAGGGTGTTAAAGGCAATCAATAATGTCAGGATGAGGCAGAGAGGTGGTCTTGTCAGATGCTATGAATGTGGTGAACTTAATCACATTAAGTTTAACTGTCCCAAACTAAAGAGAAAAGAGGTCGATGATGACAAGGCACCAACTCATTGACTTCGGTTTAAGACTGCCTCAAGCAAGAAGCAAAATTATTGCAAGTTGTCCAACAAGGTACTCTCAGCACTTGAGGAAATTGATCTAAGCGATGTCCAACCTGCAAGTGATGAGGACAATAGTAAGAAGGCAAAAGAGGTGGACTTTACAGGGATGTGCTTCATGGCAAATAGTGTGGATTTCAACAATGATGACCTCTACAGTGATCCAGATGAGGTAAACCTTCTTACACCGATTTATCTCGTGCTGTACTTAGATTGACAGAGGAGCTCAAGAAATATAAAAGGAAAATTAAAAATCATGACCTTATTGTTGAGAACATAAACTCTGAAATTCATAGACATAGAGCTTCTCTTCATGATGATGAAACTTGTGAGTCTTGTCAAGTTTTACATTCTGAATTGGTGTCTGGAATACTTTTATAAAATACATTTCAAATTTGCCTTTAATAAATTTATAAAATACTTTTTAACCTTTAAAATTTGATTTTTAATTCCAGAAAGTTCTCAAAAATTCTATAGAATTCAGGGAAGGTTGGAAAAAAAATAAAATAAACTCTTTTTGGATTTAAAAATATTTAAATTACATTTTCTTGCTTTATATTTTGAAATAAAATTCAGATAAATCCAAATAAAGTTCAAATAATTACTTTGAAATTAAATTTTTCAGAAAGCGAATTTTTGGGATGTCACAAACCTACCCCCTTAGAAAGAATCTAGCCCCCGAGATTCAGACGGACTGGGAAAAAGACTAGGGAACTCTGCCCTTAGATCTTCTTCATGCTCCCAAGTTGCTTCTGATTCAGAATGATTGCTCCACTGCACTTTACGGAATTTGATGATCTTGTTTCTTGTATGACGCTCTGCTTCATCCAAGATTTTGACTGGATACTCTGGGTATGTTAAATTGTTGGATCAGCAATGGCGACAGAGGGGGGGTGAATGGAGCCCTTTCAAAAAATTACCCCGAGTATCCACACAATTTTTCAACTCTCCGATAACTATAGAAGTTATGAAGAAGTAGAGACAAGGCTCACTAAAAATCAACACAAATCAAAAGAAATCAAACCCAATATTGCAGCCGTTCTAACACACAAGCACAAAAGACAAAAAAATCCAATCGTCTTTTAGTGCATGTAGGAAAGAGCTGTACTAAAAGAGATTCTTTGAACTGCAATAAAATTCTTGAGATAGGAGAGCTTAAGACTGCATATAGCTGCTGCAACGAAGGAGTTGGGACTGAAAATTCAGAGATTTCAGCACGCAGGAATGCACTGGAAACTGTGAACAAAAACTGCAGATTTCGGTTCCTGCTGACAATAGCCTACTGCCGAAATTTACTGCTGGCCGAGGCACTCGAATCTGCAGTCTACCAAACTGCGAGGCTGCAACCAAGCCGCACAGAAAACTGAAGGAAGAGGACTGAAAATTCAAGGCAAAAAAAACTCACAAGCTGCTGCCGAAAGAGGACTGAAGAATGAGTGAACAGTACATACTCTGCTGTTACCGAAAAGAGTAGTACTGCAGCTTGCCTATTCTCAATGCCAACCGAATGGCAAAAGAAGATTAAAAAGGAAGACAACAGCAAAAGAATGAAGAAGCAGTTAGACTCCCAATAAATATTGCAGTCGGCTAAAAGAGAAATAAAAGAGATTAAGAACTTGCAGCTCAACCGAGAAGGGGAATCTTGCTAATTGACTCATTCGGTTATAAAGAGAATAGCAAGCCCTGTTAATCCATTCAATTAACATTGGTTCTTCTCTGTTCTCTTCAATCCAGAAGCAAGAAAAAGGCCTAAAAAGCAAGGGGAGACCAAGGAAACAAAGAAATCAGCTAAAGACCAAGAAATCAAGAATTGGGGCAAAAACTGAAAATATTCAGAGTGCTGCACCAAAATTCAAAATCCCATCCAATCCTTGAATCTTAGGCCATGAAACTTTGAGCATAGCTACTCAATAGTCTTAGGACTCTAGATATCAAGTTTCATGCCAAATTATGGAGGGAATCAAGATTAGCATCAAACCCTAGAAATGAAAACCATGAACAGAGGAGGCCCAAACACCAAATCTGAAATTAAACGAAGTTTGCTCTTGGAAAAAATGATCAAATGACCTTGAGGCACCATCTCATCAAAGAGCAACCCATTTTGGGCCTTCCCAACAATAAACAACTTAAAAACATGAAATCAAGAAATCAAGCCAAGAGAGCATCGTAGAGCAAAAACAACAGAGAGACTGGGAACTCAAACAAACTCAAATAAGATCATCTTGGATTGATAATGAGGAAGAGAGATACATGATTGCATAAAGTATCAGCTCATCCCATCCCTACAACCCCATACATGCTTGAAAGATCAAGAACCATCTCCTATCTCTCAAGAACACACACAGAGAAAAGCTTCGAAGGGGACACATCCCTCTGCCTCCTCCACCTACTCTCACCAACTAAAGCCTAAAGCCAAAATAACCCTCTAAAGCTCATTTTGACTAAAGCAAACCCTAAAAACCCTTGGAGAGCATGAGTGGGCATGCGGCCACCACCATCTATTTATAGCCCTTGGCTAACGGGTCTCCACCCCGTTACACCCGCTAAACCCGAACGGAGCCCGCTCCCGCTTGTGCAGCCTCGCGAAATTCCCATTTCGCCCCTCCTGCACCTTCCGGGAAGCTTCCGCGCTCCTGTCGTCCAAGCCTCGCAACCACCTCGAGTCTCTGCCGTCTTTGACACATCTGACCGTTCTGACCTCGGCACCGCCCGTGTCTAGTCCGGTCACCTCGTGTCTCGCCATGACTCCGCCTCGACGTCCTGCAGCCAACACAGACAAGAAACACATCAAATAGCACCGCTCGATACATGAAAGCATAAATGCATTAATGAAGTAGCCCAAACCTGACAAGTCGACATAATATGCAATATAAACCCTTTGACCAGGTTTGACCAAGTCCAACCGAGTCCATTGCACCACGCAATGACATGGTCCGAACCAACCAAATCAAACTCGACTTCCCTAAACCGATGTCAATTACTCATCACACACACGGGGTGACCTCCACATGGTCTCTCATAAATCCTCCTTCAAATTCACTTCATCTAGAGACATCTGTTCTTCTGGCACTCTGAGACACTTCCTTAACTGGGACACGTGGAAAACGTCGTGCACCTTTGACAACTAAGGCGAAAGCTTCAACTGATAAGCCACTTCTCCCCTTTTCGCTAGAACAGGGAATGTTCCAATGAATCTAGGAGCAAGCTTTCCATTGACTCTAAAACGACGCATTCCTTTGAGAGGCAAGACCTTCAGATACACATGATCTCCAGGTACAAATTCTAACGCTCTTCGACGATTGTCCGCATAACTTTTCTGTCTTGTTTGTGCTATTTTTAATCTGTCCTGGATCAAACAAACTTGCTCTTCTACTTGCTTTAACACATCTGGCCCAAACACTCGCCCTTCTTCGATTTCTTTCCAATACAACGATGTCCTGCATTTTCTGCCATACAAAGCTTCAAACGGAGACATTTGCAAGCTGTATTGATAACTATTATTATAGGAAAATTCTGCATAGGGCAAACTTTGATCCCAATTAGTCTTATTTGCCAAGACACAAGCTCTCAACATGTCTTCTAGTATTTGATTTACTCTTTCTGTTTGACCATCTCTCTGCGGATGATATGTTGTGCTGAAATTTAGATTTGTACCCAAAAGTCTATGCAGCTTCTACCAAAATCTTGAAGTGAATTGAGATCCTTGATCAGACACAATCTTCTTTGGAACTCCATGCAAACACACGATTCTTGATATGTACAGCTCTGTGAGTCTATCTCCAGAATAGGTGGTATTTACTGGAATGAAATGTGCGACTTTTGTCAGACGATCTACAATAAGCCAAATTGAATCATACCCTGACCTTGTTCTTGGCAATCCAGTTGTAAAATCCATACCAATTTCTTCCCATTTCCACTCAGGTATCTACAAAGGTTGCAAAAGTCCAGCAAGTCTCTGATGTTCGGCTTTAACCCGTTGGCACACATCACACAAAGCTACATACTCTGCAATCTCTCTTTTCATGCTTGACCACCAATACCTTTCTTTGAGATCTTGGTACATCTTTGTACTTCCAGGGTGAATTGAATATCCAGATTCATGAGCTTCCTTCAGAATCAACTCCTTCATTTCATTCTTCTCGGGTACAAGAATTCTTTTTCCAAACCAAATGATACCTTCTTCATCTTCTGAAAATCCTGGTGCCTTACCTTTCTTCATATTATCTTTGATTTCCTTAACATACTTGTCCTCTTTTTGAGCTGCCTTGATCTGGTCCTCTAAAGTTGGATGGACCTCCAAAGTAGCTAGAAATCCTTCTTCTACTACTTCTAAATTGAGCCGCTGAAATTCTTCTTGAAGTGCAGGCATACTGTCTTTAATCATTAGGCTATTACTGTAACTTTTCCAGCTCAAGGCATCAGCTACTACATTTCCCTTCCCTGGATGATAATGGATTCCAACATCGTAATCTTTTATTAACTCGAGCCACCTTCTTTGTCATAGGTTGAGATCGGGTTGGGTAAATATATACTTCAAAATTTTGTGATCCGTGTAAATCTCACAACGATTACCGATCAAGTAATGCCTCCATATTTTTAGAGCATGCACAATGGCAGCTAGCTCTAAATCATGGGTTGGATAATTCTCCTCATGGGGTCGCAATTGCCTTGAAGCATAGGCTACTACCCTTCCTTCTTGCATCAGAACACAGCCTAGTCCTTGTCTTGATGCATCACAGAAAGCTTCAAAATCCTTTCTAATGTCTGGAAGCGTTAACACTGGTGCAGAGGTTAACCTCTTTTTCAGTTCTTGAAAACTGTCCTCACAAAATTTACTCCATTCAAACTTCTTTTCCTTCTTTAGCAAGTGAGTGAGAGGTCTTGCAAGCTTGGAAAATCCTTCGATGAAGTGATGATAATAACCGGCTAAACCCAGAAAACTCCTGATCTTTGGTACTGATTTGGATTGTGTCCAATTGAGCACATCATTTACTTTTTCGGGATCTACGGACACTCCTCCTGCAGAAATCACATGACCCAAGAAAGCTACTTCTTTCAACCAGAATTCACACTTGCTAAACTTGGCATACTACCGGTGTTCTCTGAGCTTTTCTAAAACTATCCTCAGATGTTCTGCATGTTCTTCCTCATTCTGGGAGTATATCAGAATGCCATCAATGAATACAACAACAAACTTATCCAAATACTCCATGAACACCTTATTCATCAGATTCATTAGTCAGGCCAAAAGACATTACTGTAAACTCATGCAATCAATAACGAGTAGCAAATGCTATTTTTGGTATATCTTCTGGTCTTATCTTCAATTGATGGTAACCTGATCGAAGATCAATCTTGGAGAAAACACATGATCCTTTTAACTGATCAAATAAATCATTTATCCGGGGCAAAGGGTACTTATTCTTAATTGTTACATCATTCAAGGATCTGTAGTCCACACACATGTGAAGACTGCCATCTTTCTACTTCACTAGAAGACTGGTGCTCCCCAAGGTGATGAACTTGGTCTAACAAAACCTTTCTCTTGCAGTTCCTAAATTTGCTTCTTAACTTCAGCCAGGTCATTTGCGGACATACGATAGGGTCTCCTAGAAATCGGAGCTGTACCAGGTACTAGGTTTATAACAAATTCAATTTCTCTATCCGGCGACATTCCTGGCAAATCTTTAGGAAATACATCTGGGTATTCACTTACTATGGGCACTTTTTCCAGAGTTACTCCCTTCAAACTATTGAACCCACATCTATTCTGAGAAGATGTGTTTGACTTATATTTTACTTGAATTCCTTCAGAGTTGGTAAGAGTAATGGCACGATCGGCACAATCTATATGTCCTTTATACTTGGTTAACCAATCCATACCAAGTATTACATCTAGGCTCTTGGAGTCTATTATAAAAAGATTCGCTAGGAATTTTACTCCATTTATATATAAGGTTGCTCTAGGGCAAACCGTGTTAGTCCTCATTTCCTTTCCAGGTGATTGGACTAGCATAGGGTTCTTTAGCAAACACACATCCCAATTATATCTTTCAACAAAATCTTTTGACACAAAAGAATGCGAAACTCCAGAATCAAATAATGCTTATGCAGGTACTGAGTTGACAAGAAACTTACCCAGTACTACGTCGGGTGCATCCTGAGCTGCTTCTGCAGTAACATGATTAACTTGTCCTCTGCTCATTGCCTGCGGAGTCCTTGGAGGGCTTTATTCACCATGTGCTGAAATGTTGGATAATCATTGGACACCAACTGCACCTTGAGGTTGGGATCAAGTCCCTGCATGAACCGCCAAATCTTTGTTGCATCTGATGCGACATCTTCCGGTGCATACCTGGATAGTTGAGTGAACCTATTCAGGTACTCGGAAACACTAAGGTTTCCTTGCTACAACTTGTGAAACTCTCTTTTCTTCATTGCCATTATTCCCATAGGAATATGTGGTGTGCGAAAAGCTTCAACAAATTCAGCCCATGTGATAGCTTGCACATCTTGATGAGCAAAACAGTAATTTTCCCACCAATTAGCAGAATTCCTTTTAGCTGATGAGCGGCATACAACACCTTCTCATGGTCATTGCACTGAGCCAGAATCAATTTCTTCTCCACATCCTTGATCCAATCATCAGCCTCCAACGGATATACTGAACCAGCAAAAGTAGGAGGTCTAGTCCTCATAAACTCTCCTAGCTTGGACTGCGACGCTTGAACGGGTGCCTGCGGAACCTGTTGGACCTGATTCTGAGCAAGGCCTTGAAGGATTTGCAGTTGCATGGCCATCATTTGTTCCAAATTAGGGGCTTGAGCAGGAGGTGGTGGAGTGTTGTTTTCCGGTCGAGCATTAGCACCACGACTGCTGCCTGGGTTGTTCCTTGTGTTCACCATCTGAAGAGGTATCCGGGGTTAGCAAAATGATAAGAGGGAACTAGCACAGGTAAGAGATTAGGGGGAAAAACTAAACAACATCCCAAACCAAACACACAAGAGAGAAGCAACAACTGAAAAGAAACTTATATTAAAATCAAAATAGTTTTAAGAATGGCTGTACCACAAGTGTACAGAGGCTTGGTACAGTCCATCTAGCACACCCATAACATAATATAAAACGTTCTAAGGACGTAGACATTTATTTGGATACTACTGACTCAACAGACTAATCCTCTAGGATGATGCGCTCCTCAGGATCCTCCTCTGGGTCCTCCTCGGATTTGCCCACGTGGTGCTGCCCACAACCACACGTGGCGCGGATACCTAAAGCACGAGAAAGGGAACAGTTACGACTGGAGGCAGTTGACAGTCGACCGAGAGCAGGAGAGGGAACGAGAAAGACTGTGTCTTCTGCTGGCATCGCCGATGTTGATGACGGGTAGCGGACTAGGGCGCCGCACACTCTTGCATGCTGTGAGCCTGGTGCAGGGTCCCATACGTCGAGTTGGTGCCTGATTGTTGGGGACGGTGGCTGGCACAGGTGAAGATGGCTTGTAGTCAGCTGCGGCTCTGAGAAGCCCCAGCTCACACTTTGTTGCCTGGCTCCGGAGAAGCTGAGCTCAGAGAGTGTCGGAGTGCTAGTAACTGGAAGTGAGAAGCATCCAAAGCTGTCCAATCTCCTCCAATGCTCTAGCATAGGTAACTGCCATCGCCTGAGTGAGCTACACCTGGTGTGTCTGTCGAGAGTCATCCGCTGCGATCTCGAAGGGCTCCAGGTAGCTCTGTCCTGCTCGAGTAGTAAGGAAGAAGCAGAAGGGTGATTGCTGCAGAGTATCCTTGTGAATCTGGCACAAGTCAGCTATGGCCAAGCGGGCTGCGTCCTCGATAGCATCAAAGCAGCGAGTCTGCGGATGCTCGATTGGGTATCTGTGGGAGTTGAATTCCCCTTTCCGTGCATACAGGAATACCTCCATCGACCAAGAATCTCGATCCATGATCCGGACCTTCCACCCCTTGAAGATAGGCGGTTGGCAATACTTCAGGTACTGCATGAGTTGCCGAAGAAGGCTAGCGAATGCTCCAAAACTCTCGCCATGAGAGAAATAGTCCCACGAGTCAGCGGAGGATGAACCGGCCATCTACAAAGTTGAAATAATAGGAAAGATTAGTAAATGGAATTAGCAAATGAATATAAAGACAAGAACGAGACACTAAGTAAGAAAAGAGTAGAAGCAAAGAAGCTTATTTATTTTGAATATACTCTTTTTAATAATAAATATAAGTCCTTAAGGTTTTGCCATTTCTAATCTAGGTCACGCCCTACAGTCAACTTGGCTCTGATACCATCTCTGTCAGGACCCCGGATTTCCGAATCCGGACCCTCTGTGTATTACAGCACTAGTCCCAGATCAAAGCTAGTGCACACAGTCAAACAGTGATGATTACATAACCAACAACGCTTATTACAATAATAGAGAGTACAGACCGAAAGGTCTCTTTATTACAACTGAGGTTTCAAGACCTCACACACTAACAAATACAGCGGAAGCAAAAGATAAATCCGATGAAGACCCATCAATACGCCACAGGCAATTGACTGGGGAAGTGGAGCCTAGAACTCCGGGAATCCTTTGTCGAATCCACACGTGAAGTAGTCGTAGTGTCCCTCTTGAGCTTCATATTCCTCTGAGTTGATTTGAGTGCAGCATGTGAGTACATAAAGTACTCCGCAAGTCTCGGGAAAGAATGCAGTAGATGCAAGGCTTAACAAAGGAGGGCTATATAGTTCTTTTGCACAAAGCAATATTTTATTTCAAAATTTATTTAATAATTTCGAAGGCATTAATTTAACAAAGTAAGTGTTTTAACTGAAACTATTAAGCATTTTACAGTGAAGGTTCTATCCACCAACACCAATTAACCAGTTCTAACCGCTAAGGGTTAAAAACCATGGGTTCCATCCACCCTCACTGGCTCTAACCGCCAGGATACCCTCCCGAGAGTTCCCTCCACTCTCGGAATACCAAAACTTTGTTATTAAAACCAAAACCAAAAATCTACCTTGTGAATGCATTCCTTGCCCGGCCTTGACCGTGGGCACGGCTATTCAAATAGTTTAACACTCTGTAGAGGATGTACAACTTTACCCCCAAGAGATAAATTATCCTAATAGTCACCATGCTTCCTTTTGCATGAGACCCAGATAAAATATCATAAAGCCTTACCTCACTCTAGTCCAGCTAGACACCATCCGCTAAGGTTTCACCGCTGAAGGGTTAAATCCACCCAGTCAGAAGCCCCCTCTTGTGCCATATGAGTACAGTAAATCCCTGTCCCTCACTGTGAATAACTAGTAAATCCCTGGCACCCACTTTCCACTGGTGGTACCTAAACTAAACTATCGTGATTTAATCAGCTAGCTCATATCCATATAGACTTGGGGTTGCACAGTAATGCTCAGTCTGGACAATCACAAGAGTCGGTCCTTAATCGACTAGGGCGGAACATACACTTTATAAAATCTCATGCTAAACCGCACCAATTCAATCTAACCATCCACCCTGGTCTAAAATAGTTTTCACATTTTATTTTATTTTAAAAGAATAGTGGCAACACCAATCGCCACTAATTTCTGAATAAAAAGACTAGAATCATGAAATATAGTTTCCCATTCCAAGGTTACAAAAGCTAAATAACATGACTAGCCATTTTACTACCGTTCTAATATTAACAAAGTATTATATTATTCACATTACCGAGACAAAGGAAATCCTAAAGTTACAAGGGTACATGGTATTCAACTTCAATCGAGGGCATAACAATAATTGGTTTAACTAACACGTTAATACAGAAACTAGTGTTCTATGTAAATAGCAATGCACATAAATTTAAATTAATGAAAAGCATTTTTCAAACATAGGTGCAACATGTTCAAAGGAGACTTGCCTTCTTGCACGCTGTCTGGATCTTCTTGCTGCGGAGCGGAGAAGTCTTCGGCGACGACGGGTTCTACATGCGAAAAGACAAAACGAACCAAACAAATAAATACACATAAATTCCAATAAAATTCAAAAATTAGAAATTCAAACATAAATTTGGATAGTTTATTATTTTAGAAAAATTTAGAAATTTGAACGGCTCAATTTGGAGTTAAAATGAGAAAGTTATGGCTTCCGAAAGATTAAATAAGAGAAAAAGAAAAAGGCTATTTTGATGATTTATTTTTATACTGAAAAACCATATTTATGATGTCATCGATTTTCGAATTTCAAAATTTCAGACATGTGGGCCCGGTCTACCGTCGACCAGGTCCACGAACCGCGGCGGTGGCCGAGGTGGCACACCCTGCCGACAGCGCCACGCGGCGCGCACGTGGAGGCCACACCGGCTCAGGCGGCTTGTAGGATCGGAAATGGCAACAGAGGGGGGGGGTGAATGGTGCCATTAAAATTTTTCCCCAAAGTATCCACACATGAATCTCCTCTCCGATAGCTATGAAAAACTATGAAGGGGAAGATTCATGCTCTCTGGAACCTCAAACATGCAAAGAAGAAGGCAAGGCATAAGAAAGCAGAGAAGAACCAAAAGACTGGAAAAATTCAGAGTTGGCAGGTCAGACTGCCCTAGCCTGGCCGGTCTGACCGCGACTAGAGGCCGGTCTGACCGCCCTAGCCTGGCCAGTCTGACCGCCGGCTAGAGGCCGGTCGGACCGCCGCTTTGCCACCGGTCTGACCGGTGTTGTCTGGCCGGTCTGACCGCCATACACAGACAGGTCAAACCGGCCCAAACCCTAGATTCAGGCAGTGCGACTAAAAACCAAGCAGAAACATGCAAATCTTCAAAGAATAGTGAAATTGATGGATCTCTGCAGAACTTTTCAGGTCAATTGAAGGAAGCTTAAACCGAAATAGCAAGGGACCTCAGAGCTCAAAGCAATCACCCAGAAAAGCAAGAAATCAAGATTTGACCACAATACTGAACCTTTGACAGGGAATGAGCTAATTTTCTGTAATACCTGGAACGCCGTTTTGGCGTCGCTTTTAGAGTAATCGCGGAATCACCTGGATTTTTTTGGTAAGTCGCGGGAAGGAAAAAAATGGAATAGCATAAAATGAAATAAATAAAAAAAATTTCTAAGTGGGCTGCCTGGAGGGTGGGACTATGACCCCTAAACCCTAAGCCCCTATAGTGGCCGCCACCCCCTTTTCTCCACCCCTAGCCGCCACCCCTCCCCTCCCAATTGTGCTTCCATCTCCTCTCCCCTGCTGCTGTCCATTGGTGCAAAGGAGAAAGCCAGGAGAAAGGAAGAAGAAGAGAAGGAAGAAGAGGAGAGGGCAGAGAAGAAGAGGAGGAAAGAAGAGGGGTGATCTCAAGGGATCACCTAGGTAACTTTTCCCAATGTTAAATCCTTCTGTTTTTCAGAGTAATTAGGGTTCTTGGCATGGGATTAGAAGGGGATTAGCAAATTGATTATCCGATCAGACGTTTTTTCTGCTGTCTGTGCGTAGTCAGATTTGTGCGGCGTGGCTGTTTGCGCAGATTAGGGCATCGAAACGATTTTTCCTGCGGGTCTGACCCAGCGAAAAATTCTAGAGGACGACGAGATCTATTTTCTGTAAGTTTTCCAGAATTTTAGGCCACGGGTTTTGGGCGTAGAAGTGTCGGGAACTTTGCTGTTTGGCAGAGGTGCAGGCTGAGACAGATTGACGTTAGGGTGTAGTTTCAGAGTAGTAGATGATTTTTATGATTTTAGCTGAAGTTATGAAAATTGTAGGGAATTCAGTAATCTGTCTACTGCATAAAAATCATAAATTTTAAAGCTTTGTACAGAAGGTATTGTGCGTTAGAAGTTGACTGGCCTGATTGCAGAAACAGGGCACACTACAAGAGATGTGTCATTTTTTGACATTTCTGGCATGACAACAGGTCTAGATGTCATTAAATCATCCAGTTTATGATGTTTGTTTTGAGGCATTTAGACTTAGTGACAAAAATATTATGCATGTCACAAAAAATGTCATTATGCATGTCCAATTCGCTCTAGTGACAAGATTTGCTATGTCATAGTGGTAATTTGCAATGCCATAAATCTAAGACAAAACTTGTGTGTCACAAAAAACTTTTGTTGCATTTTTTTAAACATTATTTTCCATGTTGGCGTACGGTGCCACGTGGTCAGTGGGCCCATATTTTTTTCTTTTTTTCCCGCCATATAAAGCCCACTGATCTTTCTTTTTTTTTGAAATGGGGCATTTTTTCTTTTTCCGACCTTGCTGATGGGCTGGCCGAAACAGGCCATTGATGGGCTGGCTGACGGACCTTACTGATGGGCTGTGCTGATGGGCTGGCTGGCGGAATAAACAAAAAAAGGGGTGGTGGAGGCACTCGAACTCGCAACCACTTGGTCCACCTGAGGGAAGGCATACCACTGCACTATGGCTTTGTTTGTGACTATAGGTGCATTTTATTTTATATGGTTTTGTGACTGTACACTGCCTTATCCTCGTGGAGTTTAGCTTGCTCGTGAAGACCTGAAGCAACAACTCTGTGAACGAGCAGGGCGGCGCGGCGGCCAGGGCGTGGTGGCCAGGGCGGCGTGGCGGCCAAGGCGCGGCCGACGCGGGCCGGCGGCGGGCGTGGCGGGCAGCGAGGGCGCGTAGCTGCCGGTGAGGGCACATCTGTCCAGCAGTCACCTGAGATCCGTTGATTTGTTCTCCTCCGAGTGGCAGCCTGCAAGGAAGGTCTGGATCCGTTTTGGTGTGACATTATGTTTATGTTGAATGAAGTAATTTTACATGCTAGTGCTTAGAAGTAGCTTACTGATTTGTGCCAATTTGTAATACCAATGTTCGGCTCAGTTTATGTTCCTTAGCATGAAATATAATAGAGACTAAGTGGTTATTTGGATCAAAAAGATTGGTGGAGATTTCTTTAACCCATTATTAGAGATAAAGTAATCCTCAACTACTGTGTACAGATTGCATACAGATAATGGCATGTCACATCTTAGATAACTTTTTGAAAATATCCGATGTAATTTATTTTGAGCAAGTGTATCTCATGATTTGGTGCAGATGGATAGATCTTGGATCAATAGTAGGATGTTCAGCAAGGAACACATGGATGGGGTGAATGAGTTCATGACCTTTGTTTCTGAGAGACTCAATGATGATGAAGAGATGTTGTGTCCATGTCGTCGGTGTTTGAATCGGGTTCGCAAACTTAAAGGACAGGTGGAGGATCACTTGTATATTCATGGGATGGCTAGCACTTACACTAGATGGATACACCATGGAGAACCATTGGAGGTTGTACCACATGAAAATGAGGAACATCTTGATGAGCATACTAGTCATCATGAGGATTTTGATATGAATGTGGATGAAGAAGATGACCCTGATGATGGAATTCGTGTTATGGTAGAGGAGTTGTACACAGCTGAAGAGGAAGGTAAAGGGAAAAAGTCTATGTTTGCAATTCTATTGGAAGAGATGAAGCAGGAACTCTACCCTGGTGCAAATTGTACAAGATTTAGTTTTGTGGTGAAGTTACCCCATATCAAGTCATTTTACCGAATTTCCAATGTTGCATTCACAGCACTACTGAAGTTGTTATCATCGGCATTCCCAAAGTGCTCTATTCCTGCAACATACCAGGAAGCCAAGAGACTTATTCGTGCATTGGGGCTTGGATACAATTCAATCCATCTGTGCCTGAATAATTGTGTTTTGTTTCGAAAGAAGTTAGAAGGAAGTGATGTTTGTCCAGTTTGTGGTGCATCAAGATGGAAAGATAATGATGGAAGAAAAAAGATTCTTGAGAAGGTTTTGCGACATTTTTCGTTGATTCCTAGGCTGAAGAGAATCTTTTCTTCCAAAAAAATGGCAGAGGAGGCGCAATGGCACAAGTTGAAGAGGAAACAGGTGGAGAATGAGCTCAGCCATCTAGCTGATGGCGAGGCATGGAAAGACTTTGACAGAAAGTATAGGTGGTTTGCAGAAGGTGCAAGGAACATCAGACTTGGCCTTGCTACTGATGGTTTCAATCCATTTGGCAAAATGAGCTCCTCGTATAGCATGTGGCCAGTGTTTCTTATCCCGTACAACTTCCCTCCGTGGAAATGTGTGGAGATATCCAACTTCATCATGGGCCTACTTATCCCTGGTCGAGAATGCCCAGGAAAGGATATTGATATCTTCTTGGAGCCACTTGTTGAGGAGTTGCTAGAGCTTTGGAAAGGTGTCCCTACTCTTGATGCATTTAGTGAGAAGAAGTTTGATCTACATGCTGTTGTAATATGGTGCATTCATGATTATCCTGCTTTGAGCACATTGTCAGGTAGAGTCACAAGAGGTTATTATGCTTGTGTGCATTGTGACAAAAACCCTTGCTCCAAAAGGATAAGGAATAAGATATGTTATATTGGCCATCGGCGTTTCCTTGCTAGGGACCATCCATGGAGGAGGAGGAAACGGTGTTTGAAGGTAATGTTGAAAACCGTGAGAAGCGAGAGGAATTTCCACGGATGAGCTGATGGAGCAACTAGAGAGGGTCAAGGATGTCAGACCAGGAAAGCATCCTGAAAGCAAAAAAAGAAAGCAGGACGAAGAGGGCCAATGTTGGAAGCAAAGCTCGTGTTTGTGGGATTTGCCGTATTGGTCAAGTTTGAAGTTGCAGCATAATCTTGATGTGATGCACATTGAGAAAAATATATGTGAGTACATCCTTGGTACATTTCTAGGCATGGCTGGGAAGTCAAAGGACAGTATAAATTCTAGGCTCGATTTGGAAGATATGGGCATTAGGAAGCATTTACACTTGATCCGTGATGGAAATTCATATAGTGTTCCTCATGCCCCCTACACAATGACTAAAACACAGAAGGCTGATTTTTGTGATTTTTTGAAAAGTGTAAAATTTCCAGATGGATACGCTTCCAACTTACCAACATGTGTTACGGCTGATGGATGCAACCTTCAAGGACTGAAAACTCATGATTGTCATATTCTTCTTCAAAGGATTATACCTGCTGCTATCCGAGGAATCATGCACAAGGACATATACGAAGCACTTGCTGAATTAGGTAATTTTTTTCAGCAACTTTGTGCAAAAACTTTGAAGTTAGATGTGTTGGAAAGACTGAAAGCTGACATCCCAATCATTCTGTGCAAGCTTGAGAAAATATTTCCTCCTTCTTTCTTTGATGTGATGATACACTTGGCTGTCCATTTACCTGAAGAGGCAATTCTTAGAGGTCCAGTACAGTATGGATGGATGTACCCAGTAGAAAGAAGGTTGTTTACATTGAAACGGTTTGTGAGGAACATGGCAAGGCCTGAAGGGTCCATTGCAGAAGCATATGTTGCCGTTGAGTGCTTGACTATTTGCTCGAGGTACTTTGATGATGATGTTGAGACACGACACAATCGGGAGGGCAGGAATAGAGAGTGTGTTGCTATTGTAAAAGGAGACCTATCTGTTTTCCAGCATGGAGCTGATGTTCTTGGAGCACCAAGTATTATATATCTTGAGCATGATTACGAAAAAATGATTTGGTTCGTGCTAAACAATTGTCCAGAGGTTGAGCCATATATTGAGTATGTCAGCCCATCTACTATTTTAGTTGTTTCTTATAACTTAATTATTAGCCCTAATGTTTGAATTAACTATCATTTTCAGGATATACAAGAAAGAGTTGGAGAATGAAGGATGTCCTAATGTTGAAAAAACCCTTGAGAAGCAATTTTCTCCCTGGTTTAAGAAGCACGTGAGTTTGATGTCTATTAATTTATTTGATCATTTTCTTCCTAGTTTAAGAAGCAAATTTTTTATGTCCATTATTTTTTTGATGATTTTTTGCCTGGTTTAAGAAGCAAATTTTTTGTGCAGATTGCAAAACTCCGTTACGTGGAGGGACAAGACATAAATGATGAGCTATTTGCAATGTCATGTGAGCCTGATCTGCGAGTTCGAATTTTTTCAGCATGTCTTGTTAATGGTGTTCGATTCCACACTGTAGACCGTGAGAAAAATAGAAGAACACAAAATAGCAGAATTATGGCTGAGGGTACACATGACAACCAGGATATTGACTTCTATGGTTCCTTGAAGGAAATAATTGAGCTTAGGTACAATGCAGATTTGGGTGGCCATAGGACAGTGGTTCTATTTCGATGTGATTGGTTTGACACTCATGGAAAAAAGTTTCGAATGAAGGAAGATGGGTTCTTCAAAAGCATAAACCATGGCAGCTCGTGGTACAAGGATGATCCTTTTATTCTAGCAACACAGGCAACAAAGGTATTTTATTTGTTAGACACCAAGTATCGTGAGAAATGGCGAGTTGTTCAAAAATTTTCACACAGACACTTGTGGAGTGTGGCTGAAAATGACAATGATAATATACCCAATGTCGTGGTATTGTCCTACCAAGACGATGATTGTGAAGGAGTGCATGTTCAACTTACTGAAGGATATCTGGAAAATGAGCAGCCAGTTAGTGAAGATGGTGTTCGTGTTGATGCTAGTGTAGTTGATGACCTCCGTGGACGAAGAGAAGCGGAAGGGCAACAAGATGAGTCAGGCGACGGCGAAGATGAAACTGGATGGCAATATGTGAGTGATAATGAAGGTCCGACAATCCCTCCAGAAGATGATGATGATAGCGATTACGAGTAGATTTAGTTGTGGTTTGAATTTAGTTGTTTCATTTTCATTATATTATTCCAGCTGTTGAGACATTTATGTATTGTACCCTTTATGTATTATACATTTCTCTATTGCCATCTAGCTGTTGAGACCTTTATGTAATGTACCCTTTATGTATTATACCAGCTATTTGAATCTTACTGATATATTTCAGTGGTACATTTCTGTACACCACAGATCACTTGTATATCAGTCTGGAGTGTGATTAGGGCACAAAGTTCTGAAAATTCTGTATATGGGTGATAAGTGCACAGACAAGGTTCTGAAAATTTTGTCCAGAATGTTATAGCACATCGGTTTTTACAAGTGATAAGTGCACAGTTCTGAATATGGGTGATTTTAGCCCAGCCAACAAGGTTCTGAATATGGGTGATTTTAGCCCAGACAACACCATAGCACAATTCTGAAAATTAGACAACAGTTCTGAATATCTGCTTCCATCCAACAGAACAGCGTAGCACATAGATAATATTGCCATTCCACATAGATAATAGTTGACACATAGATGGCATATTATACCATTCTGGACACATACAAGCTTGATAGTTGACACCTACAAGTTCCATTCGACCATTCCAGACATACACAGATAATAGATGGCATATTCTACCATTCTGGACACATACAAGCTGCTAGTGGACATCCTGGACATTCTGGACACCTACAACTTCCATTCCCAAAAGAGAGCTGCTAGTGGTGGTGGTCATCATTTCTTGTAGACCTTGGCCGACATGCCGATCACCTGGCGCCTCAAGGCATGCTGTTCCTTAGCCTGGGATGCGGACATTTCAAGCAAGGTGTCAACCTTCTCCATCAGGGAGTCGACCTTCTGTGTCATGGTCATAGTCAACCTTCTCCAGCATCTCTGTATACTGAAATTACTAGAGTCTGTTGAATTCAGTTATTCAGTTGCTACATGGAAAACAGGAAAAGTGTTTTTGTCTAGCCACCAACATTTGAGATGGCATATATGCCTTACCACAACATTGCCTTAATCACATGATCACCACTGTCGTGCGTTGACGCTTGCTCGACGACGGCCCCCTCGCGCGGCTGGACGACGGCCCCATGGCGTGGTTGGACGACGGCCCCCTCGCGCGGCTCGACGACGGCCCTCCGTGTCCCCCTAGGGATTGGATCCGAATGCAATCTGTGCTTGCCCAAATGTCATCGTCGCTGGACGAAGAGCCGCCGTCACCGCTCTCCGCCGACCCGCCATGACCGCCCGACGAAGCAATCCGGCGGTACTCATCGCCGGATCTCTTCGCTGACGACGGAGGGGCGCGCTTCGGCACAAGGATCTTAAACCCGAGGGAGAACTTGCCGTAGTCGTCACGGACCTGAGCACGCGCTTGGGCCGCCTTCTTGCCACGGGCTATCCTCGGCACCGTCGCCATCTCCTCGCGTCGCCGCTCTGGATGAGGAAGAGCCGAAGAGTGGGAAGATGAAAAGGGGCCGACGGCGACTTCGTGCTTATAGATTGTGCTGGGACCGTGCAGTTGAAAGAGTGTAATATAAGCTCTGTGTCGAAAACACCTGAATAGCCCAGTGGTTCATGTGCCTTTGCTTGATCTTTAGCTCTTGGGTTCGAACCCAACGCAAGGAGCATTTTTTTCTTAATTGTTGTTTTTTCGCTATTTTTCCAATTTTTTTCTTAATTGTTGTTTTTGGCTACTTTTCCATTTTTTTAATTGTTGTTTTTTTTGCTACTTTTCAAACTATTTTCAAGCACGTACCTAACTATTATCCCTAAAAAAACTATTTGTTACAGTCTTTTTATCCCTATCAAACCATTTCAAGTACTTATTTTTAAATCTTTTCACCATCTCTGTCCATTATCTAGAATAGCAAGGACATATATATTGATCAGCCGGTCTGTGGTAGCCGATTATATATATATACGACTATGATCTATACGAAACTAGGAGGACAACATTATTTCTGCCATTTCTGTGTGGACGGTCAGCCGGCAAAAGCTCTTGACATGCATCATGAGCAAGATCGAGGAGGCCACGATCAACACAAGGTCAACCACGTCCCCGTCCTCTCACTTTTCGACTATGTACGACTATGATTTATATAAAGCGATGAAGATGACATTATTGTAATTCGAGTGTTAGTGCTATTATATAGAACGACTTTCACCTAGGGCCCATTTGGTTTATGTCTAATGTTTGCCGCACCAAATGAACAGGTGTTAGGTGTGCCACCCCTATTTAGGCTGTAATATTATCTCTGCCATCTCTGTGTGGACGGTCAGCCTGCAGAAGCTCCTGACATCGTGGGCAGGATCGAGGAGGCCACGATCACCACAAGGTCAAGTATGTCCCCGTCTTTGCCGACTCCCTCTCCTCTCTGAACTCGCGCTGCGGCCATCTTCAATGTCATACTACCGGCCATCTCCAGACCGTATATTGATCATCAGTACATCAATCATCGTATGACGATGGCTCATTGTGAGCACTACTTGAACGATCTAATCACTAATACGATCGATATGAAGCGATGAAGATGGTATTGCAATTTGAGACTTTGAGCTAATTAATTAAGATATGCTCACTAAATGAATGTTAGTTGAATATGTACTCCTTTGGACAACAAAACCGTGAGGGCAAAAAGCATCGTAATCATAATTATAATCATACAAAAACATGATCAAAATAAGGTCCAAGAGCATTTTTTAAAAGAAAAAAAGTTCTAAGGGCTTTTATAGAAGTCTATCAAGACACAAAGACAAATATTAAAAATCTATAACGAGTTGAAGGGCTCATCTGCCAATGCACATGCGCTGGGCGCGGAACAAAATTTGGTCGCTGTGCGCCAGGCGCCAACTAGCTCGCGTGCACCAGTAATTTTAGGAGAAAATGTCATCTTCATCCACACATATTCTATTCATTTACTCAGCCAAACGAAGGGTACTACAGTAAATTCGGATGGCCCACGACCTATTCACTCCACCGCTCCCATCGAAACCCTAGCCGATCCAAATCAATTCCCCCTCAGCCGCCGTTGCTCATCCACAGCTCTCCTCGAACCCTAGCCGAACCACTCGGCTGCGGAAAAGGGCCGGACGCCCTCCTTCGCAGCCACCTCCGCCGGACGCCGGACGCCCTCCTCCGCCGCTACCTCCGCCGAACGCCGGACGCCCTCGAGCCTCCCTCCGTCGGACGCCGGACGCCCTCGAGTCTCCTCTCACCCTCCGAGAAGGTGACGCCGGCCTCGAGCGCGGAGAAGCCCTCGAGTCCTTCGCCTTCCTCTGCTTCGTCGACCACTGCTACCTCAACGCGTGAAGATGGCTGGTCGAAAGGGGGCGAACCGGCCCTCAACCAGGCGTCGAGAACTAGTGGGTAATGCACCACTGCCCCCTCTTGCTTTTGTTTGGTGATGCGTACTCATATGAAAGAACTGTTTTGAATGGTTGCTTTGGCCTGGTTGATTGAAGAATCAGATGAATGAACTAGGAATGTTTTGTTCTATTATTCTGTTCAAGACTTTAAATTGATGTAGTACTGCTGTTACAGAATAGGGTTGTAGAATTTTTTCATTAAACGGAGTACTGTTGTTATCCTTTTCATGTAGTGAGCGTTGGACAGGTTCTAAAAATGTTCAGTAAATCTTGATGTGGAGTTGTACTAGTGCTTTGTCATTTTAGAGTTCTCTAGAGGAAATCATCAACAGTTATCTATGTATATATGTGAACCAAACTTTAAATTGATGTAGTACTGCTGTTACAGAACAGTGTACAGAACAGGGTTGCAGATTTTTTTCATTAAACGGAGTATTGTTGTTATCCTTTTCATGTAGTGAGTTGTTGGACAGGTTCTAAAAATGTTCTTTCAGCCTTCATCTATAGTGGGGCTGCATTATTTTTGCTTTCATTGCAGTCACAAATTATTTGACCAATTTCAGTACTTCATCTGATGCGTGGTTTTTTTTCTGGTGAGTACAGAAGCGCCAACAACTGAATATGAGAGGTTGCAGATGCGTAACATTATGCTGAACAATCGGCAGCTCCGCGTACTTGGATTAGGACCGTTAACTGCAATTATGAATGCCACAAGAACAAAGACCAAGGTTGCTGATCGTGAAGATTCTGGCTCACTGTATCAACCTGGAGATGAGGATGACGTTGAACAAGGAGTAGTTGATGAGGTATATGCAATGTTCCATGATGATTACTCATTCGTGTTAATTATGCAGAATTATTTGCTTGGTTCTAAGCTCTTGTATCATGTAGGAGGCGATGCTGGATTTGGAGCCTGAAATTAGTAAGAGAACGTCAACATTGCTGCCAGATGATCAAGAGCATCAAAGAGAGTGATGGCACTTCAGGAGCAAGACCAACCAGCAAGAATGACTAGGCAGAGGACAAGGGAATTATCTTCAGACCATGAAGTTTGCCATGTTCCAACAGCAGACCCACAAGATGGTTCCACAGAAGTTGCGTTGACCACTGACAATGCTCATACTCAATCCAACGACCAGAACCAGCTATCTAATGACGGCAAGTGATTGTACCCTCTCTCCACTATTAGTGATTTACATATTTGCATTAATGGGTCTATGATCTCCACTAATTGATTTCTGAATTCCACGATAGGTCGATGTATCAGCAAAAGACATGTAGGCAGACATTTGGATAGGATTTCTAGAGGGCTAAGCGACAAGATCCAGGTGAACATCGCTTCGGGAATCCTGCGGCCAGAGGTACCTTTGCAAGCTACAAAACTAGCATCAGAGACTGGTATTATTATACAGAACCATATCCCAATCTTCACCCACTGGAAGCATTACAAGGACAAACAGGCTGCTGCTATTGTTAAGGACTATGAGGAAAAAGTAACTGTAAGTAACCAACCTGTGTTGTTCTATGCAGAAAGATTTATTGTGTATGTGATCTTTGTAGTTCTGCTATCCTACTGAAAACTGAGGTTGACTCTCCTGTGTGATGCCAATAATTGATGTGCCTAAAATAATGTCATAGATTGGTTGCAGTTTTTTTGGCACAGAAATCCATGTTGTATAACTCGGGGCAGTGATAGTGTCATATAGTCAAATGTTTTGACAGATTCTGAACCAAAATATCCTTGTCAGCTATATTTATCAAAAGATTGACATAATTGCTTTTTTCTGGGATTAAAATTAGACTGTACATAGCGTACACCAATCTCGGGTTGCTGTCCACGTCTTAGGACTAGTAAATATGATCAGTACCTGAATCTCTTGTAGTGTTATATCATGCAAATGATGACACCAATACATAATCCTAAGTAAACAATACTTGTGGTTTCTTCTGTAGTGTAGCAAAAGTTTCTAATATTCTGTAGTGTAGCAGAAGTTTCTAATATGATCAGTACCTGTAGTCTGTACCCTGGACAATCTTATATACAATATTTTCCATGTCACTTTCTATTAGTATTTTTACAATGCTTCTGTTCATAAAAAATAATGCGCTGCCCTGAGGTTGTTAAAAAATGGAACCAAACCATATCTTCTCTGTTTCTCATTTTGAGATAAAACAAAATTGCATCTGTGAGGCGTGGCTGCTAATAACTAGAGTGTTTACTTGTAGTCCAGTGCTTTCTTTGTACAGCATAAATCAGCACCTTCTATGTTCATGCTCTTGTCCATTCTTTGTACAGCATAAATCAACACCTTCTAACCATATGTTCATGCTCTTGTCCAGAGTCAATTCAACATTGACACAACCAGCGAGGCGGTGAAAAATGCATGTTCTGATTTGCTCAAACAAGGACAACGACAGATGAGATACAAGCTGAAGAAGCAATACTTCAATGGCATTCCAGCAAACCAAGTGAGAACAACTTCACCATTAGGCACTATAAGTGACATGGAGTGGAAACAACTCGTGGAGATGTGGTCTACTGCAAAGCACAAGGTATCCTTACTAAATCTCTCACAATTGTTGCCTTAAAGAAAATGAATCATCTGTCCGGCTAATGTTTGCCTTCCTATAGGACAAATGTCTGAAAAACAAAGATAGCCGTGAGCTTGTTCGGTACCAGCAGAAGACAGGGTCTCGGTGCTACATTGCCCAGTGCTATGTCGCGGTAAGATACATAATCAATGCTAGTGCAACTTTGCTTACTGTTTCCGTGTGCTTTTGATTCGCTTCTGAACACTGAAGTTGTTTTACGCTAAATTTTGTATTTTTTCCTTGTCCAATTCTGTCTCATGGTGATTACTACTTACTTTTGTGGTACTTCAACTAAACATATGGGCTGATATGGGTGAATGAATAAAATGTTGACCGATAAGCAAATCTGTTGATCATGTACAGTACTGTGTGCATGCAGCTGTAGCTGCAGCTAAAAAAGTGCAGCTGATCACGCTGACTACCTTCCTTTGTTTCATTCTTTTTTTGCTTGGCATGTTCTTATTCCTGCTATTTCTGAATTCCTGGACCTCAATCAGTTTGATGCTATGCAACAGCCAATTTTGCTGCTATGGGCTGGCTAGTGTAAGCTGTGGTGCAAGTTTCTATTGTTGTTTCGATACTTGCTGATTACAATGTGGGTTCATAATTCATTTACTTTATAATGCTCAGTTTCTAACCTGGAAACTTGGCTGTAATATATTACTAAATGTTTATTTAGTCATAATGGGGCTAAGTGCACAGAAGTTCAGTTTCAGTTTCTCTTATTTGTGCAGTTTCAGTTTCTTTGTTTCTCTTTTTTAGTACTACATATGTGCAGCTTCAGTTTCTCTATTTCACTTTTTGAAATTGATGTTTGCATGTAATTTCAGAAGCAAACTAAATATAAGGATGCGCCACCAACTGCGATTGATCTTTTCAAGGACACCCATTGCAGCAGCAAGATAGGTTATAGTGAGGATGCAAAAAATGCTATTGTGAGTATATATAAAGCATTACTGATTAGTGTAATTCCTCTCTTGTTCTGGGTTCTTGAACAAGTCATATACTGCTACATGTACTGATCTGAAAAAGAAAACAGTTCCCTGAAGTAGTGCAGTACTGCAGTTTTATGCTAGTATCAGGTGCTTGTGCATTCAAATTAGGTGGTCCTTGTAAGCTAGAACTACTGAATTGGTTGATAGGCAATTGATGAACCAAACTTTTGGCAATTAAACTTGGTAATAATAAAGTGATAAGTTTAGTTTCAGTCAGATTATAAGTGTGAGTCCTTTATTTCATCTAGACTGTTTCAGTCAAATTGATACATAGACTACTTCTAAATTTAATCTGGCCATGTGCTTTGACTAGGCATTCTGTTCTACATGGAAAACATTGTTCTTAGCATTGCTCTGCTTATCTATAGCTACAACAGTTGGCATACAAGAAATCTGAAATGTTTTTTTTTGCTATTGCTAGGCCGAAATGGAGGCCATCGCTGCTGAACCACCACAAGAATGGCAAGATCCAAAGACTCCTGCACAAGCTGTAGCTCATGTTCTGCCGAGAACAACTTTCCTTTGGAATGTTGGCATCCACTCCGCAGCATTGAAGATAAGCGCTGAAGCTGCTGCAATGAAGAACCGTGTACATGAGCTTGAGAGTGAACTTACTGCTGAGAAGGAAGGATCAGCAGAACTTCAAGCAAAGTTGGATGATCTGCAAAAGCAAGTAGAGGAAGAGAAGGATGCAAGAAGGAAGCAGGAGGAAGAAACTGAGAAACTGAAGAAGCAAGGCAGTGAGATCCAAGGCTTCCTTCGTACCATGTTTGGTGGTAATTATGCACCACCAACTAATGACCAGCAGTAAGTTCCCTAACTTGATGAGATGACTCTGGTGCCTTTCTGCCTGTCAGTTTGGTATGGACACAGCAGACCTGTGACTGAGACTCTGGATGATTTTTTGGTGATCGACTTGAGCTTTTTGGTATGATTTGGTGATCTGAAACTGGCTGTAATGATATTGAATCTGGTGATCTGAATTTGGCGATATTTGATGAATGTAATGATCTGAAGTTGATGTGTTGCAGCTGTAATGTTTTTGGATATTGTAATGTTGCTGCTGCTGGATATGTTGATCTGTTAATCTATTGATTTGAATTTGATGATCTGAAGATATTGCAGCTGCAGGATGATATTTCCATATGTTCTTGAAATATGTTTTTTTTGTTTCTGCATATGATCTGTGTGTGGGCTGTTTGTGGGCTGGCCCAGGAAAATATGGTATGGGCTAGCCCAGACAAAAAGATAAACATGTTGTGGCTAGCCCAGCAAAATTTGCCTTGGGCAGGCAAAAAAAACTGGTTGCGTGGCCTGTTATGCTGCTGGGCCGAAACAAATTTGTGCGGGCTGACAGAAAAATGGGCTGGAAAAATATTCGCGTGGGCTAATTGAGAACGAAAAAATGGGTTGAAAATAAAATTTCAGAAAGATAAATGGACCGAAAAACTACAAAACAAGTGGGCTGCGATGTATAAAAAAGTAGGCCAAACAGTGTTTTTGGCCTGTTATAAGTCTGCCAACCACATGGGCCTTAACAGGCCGTATTTCAATTTTATGACATTTTCGGACCTGCCATCTCAGCACCACGTCATCTGCCTACATGGCATGGCACAAGGACTTGTGACAATAAACCAATGTAATAAACCTCTGTGACACTGAAAGCCGATGTCATAGATTTGTGACATGAAATATACTGATGTCACAGAATAAATTCGTGACGCTTGTTTTTTGACATTTGGATTTTCGTCAACTGTATGTCACAAATCTTGAATTGTGACATGAATTTCATATATTATGACAGAAATAAAATGTCAATAAATGACACATCTCTTGTAGTGGCATGTCCTCTGTTTTGCGCGTTAAATTACACCATGTCAGCAGTAAAATAAAATTTAGTGGTCTACATGGAAGTTGAAGATATTTTAGTTTAGTTTCCAGAGATATATCATTTGCTGTAAATGCTTTAATAGTGTTAAAGATACAAAAATATTAAGCAGAGTTGCTACAGCGGGCAGAGAGTAGGACCGTTAAGCGGAGCGGGTTATGTGTGGGTTTGGGATTTAGCGACGTCTTTATTTCTTAAGACGTGATTTCCTTGCTGTAGTATGGTGCTGAGAGGTTCTTTTGGACAGGTGGTCTTGCTCCTGAACGCGCGTGATTTCTTCGCTTCGCTGGTAGAGGCAAGTAATTGTAGCGGTTGTGCTACGGTTTAATTCGTTATTCTTACTACTTGCAATTTACATGATTCTCGTGTTTTGAAGTAATATGCCATGGTTGCTTGATTTATAAATGAGGTTGTGGTGGCAAAATAATAACTGATTGCTATGTTTTGGATGACTTGCTTGTAGTCATGTGATAGTTGCTATATGTGCCAAATGTGGAACATGGATATAAATTCATGGTGGATATGCTGATGTTTCCTTGAGGTTAAATTCATGTTAGTCATGTTGATGCCCTTTGAGGTTGGAGATCTTGTGGTTTATGGTTATCATATCATTCATGACATATCATAACATTTGCATTGTGGATGTCGCGGCTTATAGCCGCGACCGTACCGGTACAGCATCGTACATTGCCGTAGTACGATGCACACGCTTACCTTGTTGGGTAAGTGTGCAGTGGAGCATAGCATGCATATGCATTTAATTATGGATGGAGGAACTACATTCATATGTCAATGGTTTTAAATCCATATGAGGCAGGACTCGTGGTAGTCCTTGTGGTTTAATGAACGAGGAAGTAGAATGTGGTTGTGGACATATAATGATATAAATGTTGATGTAGCTTGTTTGTTGTTTGGATAACTTGTTAAATAATTTACTTGCTGAGATTATATCTCACCCTTGTTGTTTTCCCCCTACAGGTGATTCTTGAGCATACATGGGATGGGTAGAGCAGCACCACAATAAAGCACTTGATTCATCAATTCGTGTTGTAATAAATCGAGAGGATTCTAGCCAATTGACTAGCTACTCGTGGATGTTTATTTGTTCTATTTAATAATGTTGAACTTGTGGACTATTCATTTGGTTAAACTGTTAGACGATGTTTTTAATTGTTGAGTTCGATATTATTATCTTGGTCTTCCTTAGTTGATTATGCTTCCACTTAGCTTATCATGTTTTTGGGATTGTTGCCAGTTTATATTATCTTATAATTTTGGCTAGCTGTAGAGTGGTTTAGTGACATCCTAGGGTAATGTGGGTCCTAGGGTGTTACAGTTGGTATCAGAGCCCAGGCTTTAGGTCCTAGGAGAAATAAAAAAACACACACACACTTGCACATGTTGGATGGGGAAGGGTTTGCTTATCTTGCATATACCTTGTTGAATTCTTTGATTTATTGCTTGTGCCTTAATTGGTTGATGATGATGTCTTTGCTTGAATGTGGTTTGTGGTGGCTGCAGGAATGCCGCCTAAGGGTAGTGGCCGTGGTCGTGCAGCTACGCCTGTAGCGCAGCCAGCGGTTGAGGAGGCTGAGGATACTCAGCCAGCGGGTGGTATTTAGGATGAGCTGTTGGCCGCGGTGAGGGCCATGTAGCAAGAGCTGAGGGCGTTAAAGCCGGGGCAGGCGGCCCCTGGTGCTGGTGCTACTGCAGAGCCTGAGGTTGAGGCAGCTGGAGCGGTTAGCGGCATCTCGCTTCGTGAGTGGGTAGGGCTGAGGCTGGACAGCTTTGACGGGGCGGCCACTCCAGTGCAGGCCACCGACTGGCTGTCCTATGTGGAGGACAAGATGGAGGCATTTGAGGTGGTTGCCTCCGATTGCGTGTGCTTCTCGGCGCAGCTCCTGAAGGGAGAGGCTCAGATCTGGTGGAAGGGGGTGCAGTCTGCTCGCACGGCTGCACATGGACCGCTGTCATGGGCGGAGTTTGTCCGGCAGTTCGAGGGGAGGTTTTACCCCGAGACCTTTCTGGACAAGATGAAAATCGACCTGAGCAAGTACACTCAAGACAAGCAGTCTGTGGTAGAATATGAGGTGGGCTTCAACCAGATCCGCTTTGTTCCACATGTGGCTCGGGATGATGCGGAGAAGGCCAGGCAGTTTCGTCGGGGACTCAGACCTTCGATCCGCCACATGTTGGGTGCTTTTCCGATCACGGACTTTCGTACCTTGGTGGAGCAGGCTTTGGGGATTGAGATGCAGCAGGCATACACAGAGGATGTCCACAAGGCCTCTGGGGGAGATCAGCCTCGAGGCCATAGCGAGAGGAAGGGCCTTTCTGGAGGCCCTGCACACAAGAAGGCAAAGGGTCATCGTCACCAGCCCTACCGTGGTAGTACGGGGCAGTCCAGCTCTACTGGAGGGAGCTCTCTGCAGTACCGTGCCACGGTGAAGCCCGGGCTGGGCCTGGTGTGTTTTCGTTGTGGAGATCCGCATAAGCGGAGCAACTACCCTTGGAGGGGGAAATGTACTATCTGTGGCAGAACCACAAGGACGTGGTGTGCAGGCAGAATCCCAAGGGGAAACTGCAGTGGGAGTTAGCCCTACACCTTCAGCAGGATCTACCCGCCCTGACGGCACTGTGCAGATGATGGCTACGGCTCCTGCTCCGCAGTTCTTGCCCGCGGTTTCTACACCAGGTTACCTGCCGGCGCCTTCAGCACCTTCGTTGACTGTTCCGGTGCTCCCACCTGGAGGATACTGGGTTCAACAGCCTTCTACGCCTTCGACTCCAGTACCCCAGTGGACTTCTGCTCCGACCTACCCAAGTGCGGGAGGTCCTCCTTCTTCAGTTTTCCTGCGGCGTATTCCATGCCTCGTCGGATGGCAGGGATCGTGGAGATGTGGTGACAGGTACCTTATCTATTGATTCTTTCGATGCCTGTGTACTTTTTGGCTCGGGAGCTAGTTTCTTTTTTGTCTCGGAGGTTTTTGTCGAGCGGGCAGGACTGTCAGTTCAGTGCAGTTGATCGGGAGGGCAGTGGTTGTTAGTTCTCCCAATGGGCTTATCTCCAGTTCCCGTCTTTGCCCTGGTTGTGCTATGGTCCTGGCGGATGAGGAGTTCGTGGCGAACTTGGTGGTTATACCCCTGAAGCCTTTCGATGTGATTCTTGGCATGGATTGGCTCATGCGGTATCAGGCTGTTATCTCTTGTTTTTGGAAGACAATCACCTTGCAGTCTCCGTGTGGGCGTGAAGTTGTCTTCCAAGGGAGTGCCCCACAGTACTCTCTCTCATTGCTGTGCCAGTTGTTTCCAGATCGGAGAATGCAGAAATCGGGATTGCTGTGGGCCATGGTTGAGGGTCACAAGGCTGTCTTGAGGATAGAGGATATACCGGTGGTTTGCCGGTACCCGGATGTTTTTCCTAGTGAGCTCCCAGGCTTGCCACCGGAGTGGGAGCCGGTCTTTCGTATAGAGCTTGTTCCGGGTACACGGCCTATTTATAAATCCCCGTATCAAATGGCGCCAGTTGAGTAGGTGGAATTGAAGAAGCAGTTGGATGAACTCCTAGCTAAGGGGTTTATAAGACCGAGCACGTCGCCTTGGGCTGCTCCAGTTCTGTTTGTGGGAAAGAAGGATAGCACCAAGAGGCTCTGTGTGGATTATCGAGCACTTAATCAAGCGACGATCAAGAACAAGTACCCATTGCCTCGCATCGAAGATCTTTTCGATCAGTTGAGAGGTGCCAAAGTATTCTCAAAGATTGATCTGCAGTCTAGTTATCATCAACTGCGAATCAGGGAGGAGGATATAGAGAAGACAGCTTTTAGCACCAAGTATGGGCACTTTGAGTATGTCGTTATGTCATTTGGGCTGACGAATGCCCCTGCTGTCTTTATGGAAGCCATGAAGAGGATGCTCCATGAGTACCTGGATTCTTTTGTGGTGGTTTTCATCGATGACATCCTGGTTTATTCCAAGACGAAGGAGGAACACGAGTTGCATCTCAGTCTGGTCCTAGATGCCCTTCGGAGGAATAAGTATTACGCGAAGCTAAAGAAATGTGCTTTCTGGCTGTCCGAGGTGGGGTTTTTGGGTCATACCATCAGTCAGCATGGTATTACAGTGGATCCGAAGAATGTGGCAGCGGTGGTGTAGTGGCGGAAGCCATCTAATGTGTCAGAAATTCAGAGTTTCCTTGGTCTTGCCGGTTACTATCGGCGGTTTGTGCAGGATTTCTCTATCATTGCTAAGCCGATGACCCGACTTACGCGAAAGGGGGTTCCTTTTGTGTGGACGGACGATTGTGAGGCTGGCTTTCAGACCTTGAAGAACAAGCTGGTGAAAGCACCTATCCTATCGTTGCCCGAGAGTGGCAAGCGTTTTACAGCGTACACAGATGCTTCGTGGATTGGTCTTGGTTGCGTGTTGATGCAAGAGGGCCGAGTTATCGCTTATGCTTCTAGACAGTTGAAGGCTCATGAGCAGAACTATCCTACTCACGACCTTGAGTTGGCAGCGGTTGTTTTTGCCCTAAAATCCTGGAGGCATTATCTGTATGGGGAACAGCGTGATATCTTTACCGATCACAAGAGCCTTAAGTATGTATTCACTCAGCGAGAGTTGAATTTGAGGCAGCGAAGGTGGTTGGAGTTGATCAAAGATTATGATCTGACTCTTCAATATCACCCTAGTAAGGCTAATGTGGTGGCTGACGCCTTGAGCAGGACGGGAGTTCCACAGACAGCGATCTGCTTGATCACGAAGTTTGAGAGGATGGGTATCTCTTTCTGTTTCACTAGAGTTGCAGAGGCAGAGACGTAGATGATAATCTAGTCCACCATTCCCAAGCGCGTTCGTGAGGCTCAGTAGCACAATCGGCTCCTTGCGGAGGTGCGGAAGAGGATCTCGGAGGGTCGTTCCCGAGACTTTAGCGTGGATGACAGTGGTGCGGTGCATTTCAGAGGCCGGCTGTGTGTACCCCAGAAATCAGAGGTGAAGGGTGATATTCTTCGTGAGGCTCACCGGACTCTGTATTCTATGCATCCTGGAGAGACCAAGATGTATCGAGATCTGAAGCAGGTCTTCTGGTGGAAACGGATGAGAGTGGACATTGCTAAGTATGTTGCATCTTGTGGCATTTGTCAGCAGGTGAAGGCCGAACATAAACGGCCTGCTGGTTTGTTGCAGCCTTTGGAGGTACCTGAGTGGAAGTGGGAGCATATCACTATGGACTTCGTGGTTGGTTTGCCGCGCTCGCCTCGAGGGCGAGATGCAGTTTGGGTAGTGGTGGACAGACTTACCAAGTCCGCACACTTCATTCCGATGAAGACGACCAACACAGCGCAGGATCTAGCCCCGTTGTATATCCGAGAGGTGGTGAGACTTCATGGGGTACCTAAGTTAATTGTTTCTGATCGGGATGCCAAGTTCATCTCTAAATTCTGGCAGAGTCTTCAGGCTGCGTTGGGCACGACAGTTTCCCTCAGCACGACTTTTCACCCTCAGACGGATGGTTAGTCAGAGCGGACCATTCAGACCTTGGAGGATATGCTTCGTGCTTGTGTACTGTCTTGGAAGGGCAGTTGGGAGGACCATCTAACGTTGGCAGAGTTCGCATATAACAATAGCTATTAGGCGAGTATCAAGATGACTCCCTTTGAGGCTTTGTATGGTCGAAGGTGTGTTTCCCCTCTTTGCTGGGATGCAATGGGCGAGAGGTCTTTGCTTGGCCCAGACCTTGTCCAGCAAACTATGGAGAAAGTGCGAGAGGTTCGTCAGAACCTGTTGGCCGGTTAGAGCTGACAAAAGAGTTATGCGGACGTTCAGCAACAAGAGTTGGAGTTTGCGGTTGGTGACCTGGTGCTCCTTCGGGTGTCGCCAACCAAGGGTATTGTTTGGTTTGGTACTACCGGGAAGCAAAGCCCGCGGTACATCGGCCCTTTCCCAGTGGTTACTCGTGTGGGCAGTTTGGCTTATCGTTTGGAGTTGCCGAGCGCGTTGAGTGGTGTGCACAATGTTTTCCATGTATCTATGCTGAGGAAATATTTGCGGGATCCCGAACAAAAGATAGACCTGGGGCAGGTCACGGTGGATCAGGATCTCACTGTGGAGAGTCGGCCAGTGCGTATCTTGGATATTTCGGAGTGGGTCTCCTCTCCCCTGCTGCTGTCCATTGGTGCAAAGGAGAAAGCGAGGAGAAAGGAAGAAGAAGAGAAGGAAGAAGAGGAGAGGGAAGAGAAGAAGAGGAAAGAAGAGGGGTGATCTCAAGGGATCACCTAGGTAGCTTTTCCCAATGTTAAATCCTTCTGTTTTTCAGAGTAAATTAGGGTTCTTGGCACGGGATTAGAAGGGGATTAGCAAATTGATTATCCGATCAGAGATTTTTTCTGCTGTCTGTGCGTAGTCAGATTTGTGCGGCGCGTCTGTTTGCGCAGATTAGGGCATTGAAACAATTTTTCCTGCGGATCTGACCAAAAGAAAAATTGTAGAGGACGACGAGATCTATTTTCTGTAATTTTTCTAGAATTCTAGGCCACGGGTTTTAGGCGCAGCAGTGTCAGGAACTTTGCTGTTTTGAAGTAATATGCCATGGTTGCTTGATTTATAAATGAGGTTGTAGTGGCAAAATAATAACTGATTGCTATGTTTTGGATGACTTTCTTGTAGTCATGTGATAGTTGCTATATGTGCCAAATGTGGAACATGGATATAAATTCATGGTGGATATGCTGATGTTTCCTTGAGGTTAAATTCATGTTAGTCATGTTGATGCCCTTTGTGGTTGGAGATCTTGTGGTTTATGGTTATCATATCATTCATGACATGTCATAACATTTGCATTGTGGATGTCGCCGCTTATAGCCGCAACCGTACCAGTATAGCATCGTACATTGCCGTAGTACGATGCACACGCTTACCTTGTTGGGTAAGTGTGCAGTG
Source organism: Dendrocalamus latiflorus (assembly GCA_017311315.1). NCBI lineage: Eukaryota > Viridiplantae > Streptophyta > Magnoliopsida > Poales > Poaceae > Dendrocalamus > Dendrocalamus latiflorus. The sequence goes on from CM029658.1 coordinate 24,340,263, forward strand.
GAGCATAGCATGCATATGCATTTAATTGTGGATGCAGGAATTGCATTCATATGTCAATGGTTTTAAATCCATATGAGGCAGGACTCGTGGTAGTCCTTGTGGTTTAATGAACGAGGAAGTAGAATGTGGTTGTGGACATATAATGACATAAATGTTGATGTAGCTTGTTTGTTGTTTGGATAACTTGTTAAACAATTTACTTGCTGAGATTATATCTCACCCTTGTTGTTTTACCCCCTACCGGTGATTCTTGAGCATACATGGGATGGGTAGAGCAGCACCACAATAAAGCACTTGATTCATCAATTCGTGTTGTAATAAATCGAGAGGATTCTAGCCAATTGACTAGCTACTAGTGGATGTTTATTTGTTCTATTTAATAATGTTGAACTTGTGGACTATTCATTTGGTTAAACTGTTAGAGGATGATTTTAATTGTTGAGTTCGATATTATTATCTTGGTCTTCCTTAGTTGATTATGCTTCCGCTTAGCTTATCATGTTTTAGGGATTGTTGCCAGTTTATATTATCTTATAATTATGGCTAGCTGTAGAGTGGTTTAGTGATATCCCGGGGTAATGTGGGTCCTGGGGTGTTACATTTTCAAATTACTCACTATTGTCACATCTTTTGCTCATGAAACTTTGCAATCCACTAGGCAATAACCTCAGGGCTTAAAACCTCATCTCCGGGCATAACCTTTTGAAGGAAATCACAAAGTTCTCACAATGCCCTGCAAAGAAACGCTAGCTACAGTGAAAAACAGAGCAAATTCAGAGAATGTGGGGAAAGAGAATCTTTGATTCTTCCGTTGGGCTCTTGGGAGTTTATCTGACCAAATGGTCTTGAGGCATATTCCCATCACAGAGCAAACAAGAATTAAGCAATTAAGCTGAAGAATTAACTCAATTTCATTTCTTGCAGTGAAGAACTGAGAGAATGCAGAAACTGAAATCCATTACAAAGAAAGAGAAACTAGACTAAAACTCTCAAATAAATTCATTCCCATGAATGATTACAAGAGGTATACAACCACTAAGTCCCCATACGCGATTGATACAAGGGAATCACACTACATGCTTCTCACAAGAACACATGCACACACCCAGAGCAATACACAGAGCTCTTTTGCTGCTACCTTGCTTACACAAATGAGTACCAACTGCTGCCTCCCTCTCCGCATTTTGAAGGCAAGGGCTCACCCCAAAGAAGCGAAACAAGAAATGTCATACTACCTCCACTCCCTCACCTCTCATCCTGTTGGATCGGAATTGGCGACAGAGGGGGGGGGGGGGTGAATGTCGTCTTAAAAAATCGCCCCTAAGTATTTCACAAAAGATATCTAACAATCAAGCTCTAAGGAAATCACAACTAAAGGAGCAACACAAAATAGCCAACAATTGACAAGAAAAACAAGGAGTAGCTGTTGGCAATTAGTGAGATGCAGCAGTTGATCTTTTGAACCAAGAAAGTACCCACTAGCTGCTTGCAAAAGCACTGCCAAAAGAAAGATTAAAGGGAAAGGCAGCCAAGAAATACTTCAGAGAAGTAAAATGAAAAGCTACCAGCATCCGAACAAGGACATACTAGCAAATACTGCTGCCGCACATCACTCAAAAAGATCAAAAATAAGCTGCCGAAGGAGTGCACTAGCTCTGGCCGAAAGAAATAAAAGGACTGCAGAAGAGGCAGAGAAATTTCTGCGCAAAAGAAACTCCAGTTGAACACTCAAAAACAGGGGGCAGTACATGCAGCCAAGAATGGTTCACGGTCAGCAAAGAGAAATCTCATCCATCACAAAACCAAAGCAATAAATGAGACAATTTTCCGAACCAATTTTGCTGACGAATAGCTCTGCATGCTATACTGATAAAAGCAGCCTAGATCAGTGATTGTCCAGCAAAAATTTCAGCCGAAACCGAGGTCATCTGGACTGCATGCAAAGAGGTCAAAGACAGCACAAAGAGAAGCAAAAAATGACTACTTCTTACTTGTGCCATTCGGCCAAAAGAAAGGCATGCAGACTTGAGCACAGAAATTAAAGACAAGAAAATTGCTAGCAGGAAACAATTCGGCCAAAGAAGATACAACCTGACACAAGTAAAATCAAGAACCAACCTTCATATTCTTGGCTAGAGTAAGTTCTCAAAGAACCTTAACAGAGAAGGGGAGAACACAGTCCAGACAGAGCAAAGAACAACCAAAAACTAAAAATAGAATCAACAGAAGACCAACTCGAACAAAGATCTCACAAATTGAGACAAAGAGACATACATGATTAAAACAGAGAAATGATTACATAGTTGTTCAGCTCATCTCTCTCAATTTTCCACTAACAAGTCCCCATACATGCTTGAGAATCAAGAACTCATAGCACACATGCATAGGAGACACACCCACTCTCCCAACCACTAAAGCACAAAGCAAAAAACCCTAAAACCCCTCCCCCAAGTCATGCCAACAACCAGGAAACACACTCCTATTTATAGCATTCCTTGATGGGTTTACATTTTGCTTTGCCCGTTTTACCCTCCATGCTTTGCCCGCTAACCCGCTTCCTTTTGCAGTCTTGCGCTTTTACCGAAACGCCCCTGCTGCAATTTCCGGGAAGCTTCCGCGTTCCTTGCCTCGCACGCCTCGCAACCACCTCGAGTCCACGTCGTCTTCGACACATCCCGACTGTTCTGACCTCAGCGCCACCTGCACCTAGTCCAGTCCTCCGTGTCTCGCCACGACTCCACTCGACGTCCTACAGCCATCACAGACAAGAAACACATTACATAGCACCGCTCAAAGCATGTAATCACCATTAGCATCAACAAACCTCACTTAAGCATGAAAATGCCCAAAGACCAAGCTTGACCAAACCGACCGAGCCCGTTGCAGCACGTAACGACATGGTCCAAACCACCCAAACCAAACTCGACTGACCTAAACCCTTGTCAATTACTCATCACTCTCATGGGATCACGACCACATGGTCTCTCACATCCACATGAGGCAAGAAAGTCAAAGCACTCACAACCAGATTTTGGAGGGAGAACCACCCACTCCACTCATTTTCTTGAGTCGATTTACCAAATTGCCCTCAAGCACCTTCCCGGAAGCTTCCCGCAACCGGTATCCTGTCTGTCTGGACCTCGACTCCTCCCTGAGTCTAGTCTAGGTCCGTTCCGCTGCACACGACCGCACCCGGCATCCTGACCATCTAGACCTTTGACTCCTCCCTGAGCCTAGTCCCGGTCCACTCGCCGCTGCCCGTCGTGTACACCCGACACTGACCGAGACCTTCGATTCCACCTAAGTCTAGTCCTGGTTTGTTCCGTCGCACATGACCGCAACAGACATCCAACTGTCTGGACCTCCGACTCCTCCCTGAGCCTAGTCCCGGTCTGCTCGTCGTCGCCCGTCGTGTCTGTCACCGATAGCTCCAGCTCTGGTTCCTCGTCTCCCGACTTGCAACCACCTCACCAGCCTGGATCATCTTCGGCATCTCCGACCGTCTAGACCTCAACACCTCCTGTGCCTAGTCCCGGTCCTCCTCGCCTCACCATGACCTAGCTCAGAAGTCCTGCAGTCACACAGACAAGCAAACCGTCACATAGCACCACACGAAACAGCATAAACAGTATTAGCATAAGTAAAAAGGTACTCAACCCTAGAATACCCAAAACAAGCTCAAACTCACTAAACCAACCGTCAATTACTCATCACAAACATGGGGATACCTCCACATGGTCTCTCAATCTCCTCCTTGATAAGTATATTGACAAACACAGAAAAAGCGCAAAGATTGAGTTTGTTTGAAAGTCATACATCGTCCAAGAGAAGGAAAATGATGCTAATGACCATGTCGACAAAAGGAGCAAAAGAAAGAGCAAGTTTTCCTCAAAAGCTCCCAAATCTCCCAAAAAGTGGCTTTTGGCTTTTTCTCCAATATTCTCCCCCTTTTGGCAATAGAGTCATCAAGTTACTTGGTGGAAAATATAGCATGATATGGCTAAATTTTATTTAACGCTAAGCTATTAGAGCCATGAAGATTATCCAAATTGACTTTTGAGTATTACACCAAACCATAATGCATATGAATGCTATCAAGATCATAACAAAATATGCATAATCAAGCCAAGCCACATAAGTACCAATCTGAAATTTAGATGAATTTCTTAGCATGTCAAGCCATTCAAGATCAAAGTCTAGCTAGAGGTATCCAAAGATGATGCAAGCCATGTCAATAGTCTAAGTGGAACTAAGAAGCTAGAATTGAGTCAATTTAGAGTGCTACAAGTTCAAGAATGAATCATTTGTTCAAGTACTTAGTTCTTTTGTAGTTAAGCAAATTTAGCATAATGGACATATTTTTCTTTGAAACTTATGGTCGTTTCCAACCAAAAAATTTAGTCATGTGCTAGATCTCAAGCCTTATGCGACCACTCCAAGCAAGAAGCTTAAGGAGATGATCTTGGTCATCCAAAAATCCCCCTGAGTTCATGCCTAGTGCAATGGCAAGCAGTCTCATGAGAAAGAATTGGTGAGATCAGTTCTTTCGCACACAAGAGATCTTTTTGCTTTCTTAAACAGTTGTACTAACTCATGATTTATCAAGAAACTAGCATAGCTCAATCTAAAGCTCAATAAAGATTCAAGACTCAACTCAGCCTATTTGACATGGCATGAATCATAAAAGGATAACTAAAGACAGACTAGTCTCAAGAGCTAACATGACATGTTTTAATTCAAGTTGAGCAATTTTAATCAACTCATCATGGCAAAGGCTTGACGACACATGTAAAGTCATGATAAATCTAGCAATTAAGCATAGATCATGGCAATATGTAAAGCATTGTAAACATGTCATATAAGGATAATAGTCAAGGCTCCATGTAGTTATATTACAATGCAGAATGCTGAAATACAAGAAAATCCAGCTCCCCCTCAACACGTGATGCACTTTTCAGTTCAAGTTGAGTTATATCAATATTAAGCTCCAGGAGCTCCCAAATGAACTCCCCCTAAACCAAAGCTATAAAAACGAGAAGCTGGGAAGAAAATTAGAAACAGGCAGTCCTTAAAGCATAGACAAGATATAGATGATACTATGGCTCAGACTGACTCTCAACTACCCCATATCACACTAGGACTATCAACTGTTCTGCTAACACACTAAGGAGCAAACACGTTCTCTGTCTACCCAAGGGTGGCCCAACCATTGCTAGAACCTATAGGAAGTGAGTGAGCTCAACCTAGTGAGAAGAGAGACAGCTAATAAGCAGCATCCTAGATCACAAGATGAGAGAAAGAAAACTAAGCAACTAGACAAGAGAACCACTCTAATCTATGCTACGAGGACTAACCCAAATGCACCCAATGCAACAAAATGAGAACAGGAGCATAATAAATATAATAAAGCAGTAAAGCACAAAGCTCCCCCTCATTACAGTCCATAAGGACTAACCACCCCAAGCTCTCCCCGCAAGGCTGAAAACCTAGAGCTATCCAAAGGCTTGGTAAAGATATCAGCCAACTGGTGGTCAGTCTCCATAAACTGGAGCACTATATCACCCTTCTCCACATGGTCTCTAAGGAAGTGATATCTAATATCAATGTGCTTGGTCCGAGAGTGCTGCACTGGGTTCTTAGCAATGTTAATAGCAGAAGTGTTATCACAAAAGAGTGGAACACTGTCTATAACCAACCCAAAGTCCCACAGGGTCGAAGCCATCCAAAGTACCTGGCTGCAGCAACTGACAGCAGCAACGTACTCGGCCTCTGTGGTGGACTGTGCAACACCGGACTGCTTCCTAGAAGACCAAGAGACAAGAGAAGTGCCAATGAATTGGCAGGTGCCAGAAGTGCTCTTCCTATCTATCCTACAGCTAGCAAAGTCTGCGTTCGAGTAGGCTCTAAGAGAAAGACAAGAAGAGAAAGAGTACCAGATACCATAGTCAATGGTAGCTCGAAGGTACCGAAGAATGCGCTTCACTGCTTGGCGGTGAGATATGCGAGGAGAAGCCTAAAACCGAGCACAAAGACACACAGAGAAGTGTATGTCTGGTCTCGAGGCAGTGAGGTACAAGAGAGAGCCGATCATACTTCTGTACTCTTTTTGATCAACTGGCTCGCCATCCTCATCTGGGTCAAGTAAGGGTGTGGATGCCATTGGAGTTGACACCGGCTTGCCATCACTCATGTCAAAGCACCTCAGGAGGTCACGAGTGTACTTGCCCTGATGCAAGAAAGTACCCTCCCGAGTCTGCTTGATTTGGAAGCCAAGGAAGATGGTCAACTCACCCATCATGCTCATCTCAAACTCGGTGCTCATGACATCCGAGAACTGTGAAACAAGAGCATGAGAAGAGCCGCCAAAGATGATGTCATCCACATAAATCTGGATGAGCAAAAGGTCATTGCCATGCCTACAAATGAACAAGGTCTTATCTACCTTACCCATTTCAAACCCATGACTCAACAGATAGGACTTAAGCCTCTCATACCAAGCTCTAGGGGCTTGCTTAAGTCCATACAAGGCTTTGGAAAGCTTGTAGACATGGTTTGGGTATTTGGGGTTCTCGAAACCTGGAGGCTGTCTAACATAGTCTTCTTCCTCAATAAACTCATTGAGGAAGGCACTCTTGACATCCATCTGGTAAAGCTTTAAGCCCTTAGAAGCTGCGAAAGCAAGAAAGCTTCTAATGGCTTCTAGCCTAGCTACAGGGGCAAAGGTCTCCTCAAAATCTAGACCCTCAACCTGGGAGAAGCCCTGAGCTACCAGTCTAGCCTTGTTTCGAATGACTACCCCATCCTCACTCTGCTTGTTTTTGAACACCCACTTGGTACCAACGACATTGTGACCTCTCGGGGGCTCAACAGGCAACCAGACCTTGTTTCTCTCGAAATTCTCTAACTCCTCATGCATGGCATTGACCCAAGACTCATCAGAAAGAGCATAACTAACATCCTTGGGCTCAAGGTGGCAACAAAGGCAGAATGGAGACAGAAATGTGACAAGCCAGACTTTGAGCGAGTGACGCGCTCAAAGAGGTCTCCAATCATCTGCTTTGAAGGATGGTCTTTTTGGATATTTCAGGGAGGTCCTGGATGAGATGAAGAAGTGACCTCTACCTCATGAGCTGATGAGGTAGGAACAGAGCCACTAGCTCCAGAAGATGCAGAAGGCATGGGCTGATCTCCTCGAGGTGCAGTGGTGGAAGCAGGCACCTCAAGGGGAGGAGGAGGAATTGGATCAGGTAGACAACCCTCATGAGCATCATTGTGCAGCGAGTCCTCAGCACACAGGTACAACAACCCGATAAGCTTCAACGCCATAATTTGTTTCAGACTTTCTTCGCAATTAAGAACCGGCGTGCACGTGTCATCATTGATGGAGGAAGCTGCAACAACTTGGTGAGTTCTGATTTGGTCAAGAAGCTTGGCTTGACCACACGACCGCATCCCCATCCATATCATATTCAGTGGTTAAATGATTCTGGAAAAGCTAAGGTAACACAAACATGCCGAGTCCATTTTTCCATTGGTGGGTATGTTGATCATGTTGATTGTGATGTGGTTCCCATGCAAGCATGCTCTCTTTTATTGAGTCAACCTTGGGAATTTGATAATGATGCTTTACACCATGGTAGTAGTAACAAATACACTTTTATGCATAAGGGAAAGAAAGTTACTTTACTACCTTTGACCCCAGCTGAGATTATAGAGGCCGATAGGGAGAGAGTTGCTGCTGCTAATGATACAAAGGAACATGATAAATCTAAAAAACAGCAAGTAATCCCTTTGAAAAATTCTGTTATGCCTGCCACAAAATCAGACCTTGCTGAAATTGATGATGTTCATGATACATGCTATGCTTTTGTGTGCAAAGATGCCTTATTTTCTCTTGATAATATGCCTTGCACTTTGCCTGCTCCTGTCACTAACCTTTTGCAGGAGTTTAGAGATGTTTTCCCTGATGAGATACCTCCAGGACTTCCACCCATTCGAGGGATTGAGCACCAGATTGATTTGATCCCTGGAGCGAGTTTGCCAAACCCTGCGCCGTACAGGACCAATCCTGAAGAGACTAAGGAGATTCAGCGACAAGTCCAAGACCTTTTGGACCGTGGGTACGTACGTGAGAGCCTTAGTCCTTGTGTTGTTCCTGTTCTTTTGGTTTCCAAAAAAGATGGTTCTTGGCATATGTGTGTAGATTGTAGAGCCATTAACAACATTACTATAAGGTATCGTCATCCTATTCCTAGGCTAGACGACATGCTTGATGAGTTGTGTGGTGCTATAATTTTCACAAAGATTGACTTGCGTAGTGGATACCACCAAATAAGAATGAAACTTGGCGATGAATGGAAAACTGCTTTTAAAACTAAGTTCGGCTTGTATGAGTGGTTAGTCATGCCTTTTGGGTTAACTAATGCACCTAGCACTTTCATGAGATTAATGAACGAGGTTTTACGTCCTTTCATTGGCAAATTTGTGGTCGTTTACTTTGATGATATCTTGATTTATAGCATGTCCATGGATGAACATTTGAATCACTTACGTGCTGTTTTTAATGCTTTGAGAGATGCACGTTTGTTTGGTAACCTTGACAAGTGCACCTTTTGCACGGATCGAGTCTCTTTTCTTGGCTATGTTGTGACTCCACAGGGCATTGAGGTTGATAGAGCCAAGGTGGAGGCGATATGGAGTTGGCCCACGCCCACGACGGTCTCCCAAGTGCGGAGTTTTCTTGGCCTTGCAGGATTTTATCGCCGCTTTGTCAAAGAATTCAGCACCATTGCGACACCATTGATTGAATTGACAAATAAGGGCGTCGTGTTCCATTGGGGGCCATCACAAGAGGAGTCCTTTAATCTTTTGAAGGACAAGCTTACACACGCACCATTGCTCCAACTTCCGGATTTTGGTAAGACTTTTGAGCTCGAATGTGATGCTAGCGGAATTGGTATTGGTGGTGTTTTGATGCAAGAAGGCAAACCTGTTGCCTACTTTAGTGAAAAATTGAATGGTCCTGCTCTTAATTATTCCACGTATGATAAAGAATTGTATGCTCTTGTTCGTTCTTTGGAGACGTGGCAACACCATTTATGGCCTAAAGAATTTGTCATTCATTCCGATCATGAATCACTTAAGCATATTCGTAGTCAAACCAATTTGAATCGTAGACATGCTAAGTGGGTTGAATTTATTGAATCTTTTCCTTATGTAATTAAACACAAGAAAGGGAAGGATAAAGTGATTGCTGATGCTTTGTCTCGACGCTATACCATGTTGTCTCAACTTGATTGTCGCATTTTTGGTCTTGAAACTATTAAAGGACAATATGCTTTTGATGCTGATTTTAAGGATGTGTTGTTGCATTGTAAAGATGGACAAGCATGGAATAAATTCATGATCAATGATGGGTATTTGTTTAGAGCTAACCGCCTATGCATTCCAGTTGGATCCGTTCGTCTTTTGTTGTTGCAGGAGGCGCATGGAGGCGGTTTGATGGGACATTTTGGTGCTAAGAAGACAGAGGATGTTCTGGCCACACACTTCTTTTGGCCAAAGATGAGGCGAGATGTTGAGCGGTTTGTTGCTCGCTACACTACATGTCAAAAAGCTAAGTCTCGCTTGAATCCACATGGTTTATATATGCCTCTTCCTGTTCCTTCTATTCCGTGGGCAGATATTTCTATGGACTTTGTTTTAGGATTGCCCAGGACTAAGAGGGGGAGGGATAGCATTTTTGTTGTTGTGGATCGCTTTTCTAAGATGGCTCACTTTATACCATGTCATAAAACCGATGATGCCGTTCATATTGCTGACCTCTTTTTCAAAGAGATAGTTCGTTTGCATGGTATGCCTTCTACTATTGTTTCAGATCGTGATGTCAAGTTCTTGAGTCACTTTTGGCGTACTCTATGGAACAAGTTGGGTACAAAGTTGCTGTTCTCTACAACATGTCACCCACAAACTGATGGCCAAACTGAGGTGGTGAACCGCACATTGTCTACCATGTTGAGAGCTATTTTGAAGAACAATTTGAAGTTGTGGGAAGAGTGTTTGCCGCATGTTGAGTTCGCATATAATCGAGCGGAACACTCCACCACTAAGGTAAGTCCTTTTCAGGTAGTGTATGGATTCAATCCCCGTGCCCCTATTGATATTTTACCTTTGCCTACTAGTGAGAGAGTTCATAATGATGCTAAGGAGCGTGCTGATTTTATTGTCAAAATGCATGAGACTACTAAGGCAAACATTGAAAAGATGAATGCAAAATATAGGATTGCTGGTAGTAAAGGTCGAAAGGAAGTTAAACTTGAACCGGGTGATTTTGTTTGGTTGCACTTGAGAAAGGATCAATTTCCTGAGTTAAGAAAATCAAAATTGATGCCTAGAGTTGCTGGTCCTTTTAAGATAATTGAGAAGATAAATGATAATGCATATAAACTTGAGTTGCCTCCCGAGTTTGGGGTTAGTCCCACCTTTAACATTTCAGATTTGAAGCCATACTTGGGAGAAGAAGATGAGGCTGAGTTGAGGACAACTCCGCTTCAAGAGGGGGAGGATGATGAGGACATCACTTCTTCGGATACATACAACACTACTCCACTTGACATTCAAGGACCAATCACTAGAGCTCGCGCCCGACAATTGAATTTACAGGTGAGCTCGTTCCTAAGTACTTTCTTTTGTTCATTTGAGAATAGATTGCTACCTAATGATTTAATTATGATTAGGAACCATGGAGAGGACCTGGAAATACTTGGAGAAGGGCTACAAGGCGCACAAGTCCAGCAAGGGCGGTCGAATCATGTTGGAGGCCCAACTCAAACCGACTTCGAATCCAATTCGGAGTCCAGGACCAGACCGCACTAAAACGGACACCCAGATCGCATCCGGACTCCGTTTTGGACGTTACACATATGTATGGAAAGCTGAGAATACCACCTTTCCAATGGCTTTGGTCCCATGTCAAAATTCCTTCTGAGTCAACAGGAATCGTCGAAACAAGTGGGCGTTCAGAATCTGTCAGGGTGCTGCGCCACCGTCTTTTGGGCCGATCGGCTTTGTATCGTGTTGGAGCCCATTAGGGGCGCGTCCAGGGGTTTTGCACGCCCCTAACTCCTCTATATCCAGCCGCCACCCCCACCATTAGGGTTTGGGTTTTGCTTAGATTGATTTGTCTTTGAACAATTCGCCGTTCATCGGTTTGTGAGACCCCAACTTTCGAGTGCTAAATCTATCCATCTGCAATTCAGTTGTGTTCTTCCTTGTTCTTGCTTGTGTTCTTCGATTCGCAGGCGAGGATTAGGCTTCTTGGCGAGGTCAACCGGGCTGCGCACGGTTGATAACCTGAGGAGACGTGGTGCTGCGATTGCGGGGTTCGGAACGTGTCGTTCGGAAGCCGGATCGATTTGTGTCGCGCCTCCACCAAATCGAATTTACCCAGAACCTGTTGGAAGATCGGGACCCCGTTCCCATCAGGTCATGTGACAAGAATAACTGAAGTCTACAAGCCAAACCTTTCCCTTCCCAGCCCGGCAAACCTGAGTCAAACAGAGAGAGATGGCTCAGCACTGGGATAAATCAAAAGAGATTTTGGCACCCAATACTGAGTCACACGTCGAGCAGAAGAAGTAGCCACACACGACTGACCTCTAACTACCCTACGCTCTCTGTTGCTCAAAGAGCCAGAAGGTCTATGTGAAGACCTGTAGCTGTTGTTGGACTTGACTGCTACGGAGGAGCGAGTCAAGGTACCAACAACATGCTGATCTCGCCGCGGGTAGCGATCTCGACGGGGGAAGCGAGACCTACTCTCAGAACGGCGAAAGTCACGATCAGAGGCAAATCGAGGACGAAAATCAGAAAACTCAGAAAAGCCAAGTCCTCGATGCTGCGCAAACACATGAAGCTGATCGACCCTAGACCTCGTGTCGATCTTAGGTGCACTCAAGATCTAGGTCTGACCCTGAATACACCTAATAGCCTGAACATGGTCTCTTCGCGCGATCTTGGCGCGCCTGAAGCATCTCTCGATCGAATGTCCATCCTTCTGACAGAAGGTACAATGGTACTTCACCTTCTGAGAGGTAGAAGTAACATGATGGAGCTTCGCCTTCTGAGAAGTTGAAGCAACAGGTGGAACCACCTTACTGTCAGAAATCCCCTGGACAAAACCCGCTGATTTGAATTGAATTTTCTTAGTTCTGGGCTTGACCTCGATCACACTTGCTGCTATGGGTCTAAGAACAGCAGTTGAATGCTTCGTAACATCCTCAGAGAAATCATATCCTAGACCTTGATTGAATTTGCAAATCTTGGATTGATCTAGAAAAAGATTTAGCTTCTTCTTGCCTCCAATAAATCTCTAAAGAGTGTTCATAAGATACCGACACTCTTGAAAGAGAGAGGTGCAAGAAGAGCAGGGGGAAGAAGAGACAGCAGAAGGTTAGGGAGTAGAAGAAGAACCAATAGCAGAAGAACGGATGGCATGTGCACGCACAACTGCCTCAGAAGGGATGGTCCTACTGCTAGTCATTTGGTTCACGTCGCTAGGCGTCTCTACCAAACCCTCAGACTTCTTCCCAATAGCACACACATCACAAGCAGATGCTGACTTCTCTAGTAGGTCCTTAGTTAGCTTCACGCATTTATCATCCAATGCAATCAAGTCATATTTTAGTTTTTCACAGTTATTGCATGGTGAGCTAACAGGGTCCTTAGAAGCATACTGAGCCATTTTCCTATCATGATCAATCATTTCTTGAAACTATTTAGAGACAGATTCAAGTTCAGCAGTTAATTTAGGACAATTTGTGCAAGAAATAATGGGCTCAATTAATGAAGCTTGCAGTTCAGCAATATTATGATCTGCCTTCTTTAGATTCAATTTCAAATTATTACAACTTTCACAAGTCTCAGGCAGATCGAGAAGCATGGTATAAAGACCTGTAAAAGCATTGTCCTTATCCTCACATGAGGTGCAAGAAGTAGTCTCAACAATGGAAGATGAAGTAGCAGCAGTCCTACTCATCTCTAATTCAGCCAAAAGACTGACATTCTCCACCTTAAGCAGATCTAGCTCAGAAGACACACTATCATGAGAGGTCCTTAGCTTCTCCATATCACCAAGCAAAGAGGAGCAAACATCGCATTCGTCACAAGAGGGAGCATATAAAAGTGAAGTAAGCTCCCGTGACAATCTCTCTACTTCCTTCTCCAACTCGCTACACCTAGCTCTAGATCTAGCATGAAATCTACCTAGATTAAGAAAAACTTCATTGAGCTGGTCGTAGGAGGGATATACCTCATCGGAGTCAGAGTAGAGCTTGCTATCGCTGATGTCGCTGATGTCGCCCTCAAGGGCCATGAAGCACATGCCGCTGAAGTCCTCGCCATCCTTGGGATCTTGATCGTCCTTCCCATCGTCGTCACTCCACCCCTCCACCTTGCTGAGGTCGAGGTCGTCGAAGGCGGTGAGAACGCGATGGAAAAGCTTCTTGGCTTTGCCAAGGTTGCGGAACTTCTTCCCTTTGCTTGGGGGCTTCTTGATGCGGTTCTTATCGGTGTAGACGTTCTTGCTTGAACCATCGTAGTCATTCTTGCCCTCCAGCTTGGGGCAGTTTGCTCGAATGTGGTTGGGGCCACCACACTCAAAGCAAAGCACATGTCCTCCTCCTCTCTTTCTCTCCCTAACCCTCTTGTATGCATGAGAAAATTTTCTGGCTAAGAGGGCTAGCTGGTTTTCTGGAAGCTGCTCTAAATGATCATCATCAATTTCACACAGAGCAGCAAGAGAGAAATCCGAAACCAAATCAGAAGAAGATCCAGAGGCAGGACTGGGACCGGTGACCAAAGCCATCGACTGAGACTTCGACTTGCGAGAGACAATGTCAATCTCGTGAGTCTTGAGGCGTGAGTATAACGCATCAAGAGTGAAAGTCGAGAGGTCTGTCGTGTCCTTGATGGTGGTCACTTTCATCTCCCAAACTCGCTGTTGTGGCTACAGACCAAACAGAGAGAGAGATGGTAGTGGAGAGTAATGAAGTTGAGTGTAATGGCCTGGGTCCTCCCCATGGCTTGCGCTCATATATATATATACGCCTGAGGAGTGCTTTTATAGTTATACCCTTACATCTAGTTATCCCCTCTGGGGGCAGTTATGTCATTACATATGGCCTATTCTGGGCCTTATAATCTCTTACCAGGCCTGCTGGGTTTAGGTGGGGGCCATCCCTACGACAGGAGCCTCTCATGGTAAAGGGCTTTCACAAGGCCGAAGCCATGTTGCCGAGTCCTTTGGCCCCCTCCGTCCCCGCGGCCTGTGAACTTTTCCGAACTTCCGGAGCTGCGCTGTAGCCGAAGGAGGAGTGCGTGCTACTGCGACGCTCGGTCTTCCGGACGTCCACGTGGTGCAGCGTGCTTGGCGCGGTGCGGGCGTTAAGGCGTCGTGACCATTAATACGACGGCGAACGTCCGGCAGCTGGACTTCTGCCGATTGGCCTTCCGCCGGTTGGCTCCCCTGCTGACTGGGGTATATATATGGCGCTGGTGAGGCGTTGCTCCTGCGTGTGTTGTGACAGAAGCTGTTCCCCTAAAATGGGCCTCTGCCGTGCATCAACATTCCTGGGTGACGCTGAGCGGCTTGGGGAATGTTGATGCACAGAAGGAGGTCTATTTTTCATGGGAGCTTGATCAGCGCCGGTTATCGCCAGCCAGCCGCGCTTCCTGATCCCGCGCCGCGCTTCCGTAGGCGACGGCGAGGTCTGCCCTATTTTTCTTAACAGGCCTACCTACGGTCGGTATTCCTGAGGGAGCCCGCCGGCATTACCTTGCATGTTGATGCACCGTAGGTGGCCTATTAAGGAAAACGAGGTAGATTTCGTAGGACAAGACCCCCGTCTTTGCTGCGCCCCACCGAAGTGGACTCGTACTCCGTCCCCCACCCTTCGAATGGGTGGCAGCGAAGCTGACGCCTAGTCGAAATAGACGCGCGCGCTTCGCGGCGCAGCGGACGCCTAAGTCGAAGTAGAGGCGCGCGCTCCGTCCACTACCCTTCGAACGGGTGGCAGCGAAGCTGGCGCCTAGTCGAAGTAGACGCGCGCGCTTGGCAGCGCAGCGGACTCCTAAGTCGAAGTAGAGGCGCGCGCTCCGTCCCCTACCCTTCGAACGGGTGGCAGCGAAGCTAGTGCCTAGTCGAAGTAGACGCGCGCGCTTGGCAGCGCAGCGGACGCCGAAGTCGAAGTTGAGGCGCGCGCTCCGTCCCCTACCCTTCGAACGGGTGGCAGCGAAGCTGGCGCCTAGTCGAAGTAGACACGCGCGCTTGGCAGCGCAGCGGACGCCTAAGTCGAAGTAGAGGCGCGCGCTCCGTCCCCTACCCTTCGAACGGGTGGCAGCGAAGCTAGCGCCTAGTCGAACTAGACGCGTGCGCTTGGCGGCGCAGCGGACGCCTAAGTCGAAGTAGAGGCGCGCGCTCCGTCCCCTACCCTTCGAACGGGGGGCAGCGAAGCTGGCGCCTAGTCGAAGTAGACGCGCGCGCTTGGCAGCGCAGCGGACGCCTAAGTCGAAGTAGAGGCGCGCGCTCTGTCCCCTACCCTTGGAACGGGTGGGAGCGAAGCTGGCGCCTAGTCGAAGTAGACGCGCGCGCTTGGCAGCGCAGCGGACGCCTAAGTCGAAGTAGAGGCACGCGCTCCGTCCCCTACCCTTCGAACGGGTGGCAGCGAAGCTGGCGCCTAGTCGAAGTAGACGCGCCTAAGTCGGAGTAGAGGCGCGCGCTCCGTCCCCTACCCTTCGAACGGGTGGCAGCGAAGTTGGCGCCTAGTCGAAGTAGACGCGCGCGCTTGGCAGCGCAGCGGACGCCTAAGTCGAAGTAGAGACGCGCGCTCCGTCCCCTACCCTTCGAACGGGTGGCAGCGAAGCTGTTGCCTAGTCGAAGTAGACGCGCGCGCTTGGCAGCGCAGCGGACGCCTAAGTCGAAGTAGAGGCGCGCGCTCCGTCCCCTACCCTTCGAACGGGTGGCAGCGAAGCTGGCGCGTAGTCGAATTAGACGCGCTAGTCGAAGTAGACGCGCACGCTTGGCAGCGCAGCGGACGCCTAAGTCGAAGTTGAGGCGCGCGCTCCGTCCCCTACCCTTCGAACGGGTGGCAGCGAAGCTGGCGCCTAGTCGAAGTAGACGCGCACGCTTGGCAGCGCAGCGGACGCCTAAGTCGAAGTAGAGGCGCGCGCTCCGTCCCCTACCCATCGAACGGGTGGCAGCGAAGCTGGCGCCTAGTCGAACTAGACGC
Organism: Dendrocalamus latiflorus; assembly: GCA_017311315.1. Taxonomy (NCBI): domain Eukaryota; kingdom Viridiplantae; phylum Streptophyta; class Magnoliopsida; order Poales; family Poaceae; genus Dendrocalamus; species Dendrocalamus latiflorus. Next base: position 24,356,549 of record CM029658.1, read on the forward strand.
GCGCGCTTGGCGGCGCAGCGGACGCCTAAGTCGAAGTAGAGGCGCGCGCTCCGTCCCCTACCCTTCGAACGGGTGGCAGCGAAGCTGGCGCCTAGTCGAAGTAGACGCGCGCGCTTGGGTGCGCAGCGGACGCCTAAGTCGAAGTAGAGGCGCGCGCTCCGTCCCCTACCCTTCGAACGGGTGGCAGCGAAGCTGGCACCTAGTCGAAGTAGACGCGCGCGCTTGGCAGCGCAGCGGACGCCTAAGTCGAAGTAGAGGCGCGCGCTCCGTCCCCTACCCTTCGAACGGGTGGCAGCGATGCTGGCGCCTAGTCGAAGTAGACGCGCGCGCTTGGCAGCGCAGCGGACGCCTAAGTCGAAGTTGAGGCGCGCGCTCCGTCCCCTACCCTTCGAACGGGTGGCAGCGAAGCTGGCGCCTAGTCGAAGTAGACGCGCGCAACTTGGGCTCTTTGATGCGGCCTTGCGCTATACAGGTTCCTTGAATCACGCCGGTCCCTGGCCTGACAGGGTTAGGTTCCCGTACCGTGTGACCCGACGCGCCCGGGGCACGCGGCGGCTTATGACTGCTGGGCGGCAGGATGTGGATGGTTGCGTGTTTGCAGTCGCTCGCCTCTTCCCTAGGCAAGGGGGACATGGGGCGGGCAGCGAGTGGCGCCTGTGGTTGTGACCTTCCAGCGTTAGGTGGGGCGTTGCGCTGTACGGGCGCTTATACGACTGTGGTCGCGCCTCGTGCACGGACCTCCGCGACCGTTCGCTTTCGATTACGGGGAAGCGTGCGGGGCGGGCCTTTACACCGCTGCGGTTGTATCCTGCACGCGGATCGTTGCGACGCTTCAGTAGCGGCGGTATGGGCGAGGCGGCTTGAAATAGCCCCCCCGTAACAGCGTCCCCGCACCTTTACGCCCTCTTTCCTGTTCGCTCGGCCTTCCCCACCTTCGCGCTATCTTCACCGTATTAGTCTCGTCGTGGGAAGCGATGGCCTCCAGCAGCGAGTGCGGCCAGGCGGTTGGTGGCCCTGCCATTCGCCGGCGATCCTCGCCGTTGGAGGTAAAATACGCGCTCCAAGAGCGCGACCCGGCGGCGCCTGACAAGGAGCGGGTGGCGGCGGAGGAAGGCACGTTTTCCGGCGAGCTAGGGCCTTCTCTCGTGACCGAGAAGACGATCCAAGGGCTCTTGCGCGCGGGGAAGTTGTCCGGGCGCCAGGACGTACGATTGCCTACCGGCGACGAGACGGAACCGCATCCCGAGAGGTCGGAGGCGGTCGTAATCGTTGCCTTTTTCGACGCGGGGCTCCGGATCCCAGCGGCGAGCGTGGTGGGCGACGTGCTGCGGACCTTCGGGCTAGAGCTGGCGCAACTGACTCCAAACGCCGTGGCCCGGCTCGCGGTGTACAGCTGGGCCTTGCGCTCGGGGGCGTGCTGGCCCAGCGCGTCACTGTTCGCCTACCTTCACGAGGCGCGATACCAGCCGAAGGGCCGGAGGGGCGGGACGCTGTCGAGCTTCGGTAGCGTCTCGTTTACTCTTCGGTCGTCTTGCAAGAAGCTCTTCCCTGCGAACTCAACTCGCGGGAAGTGGGAGTCCTCCTGGATGAAGCGGTGGTTCTACCACCGTGTGGAGAGCGGGAGCGGTCTTGCGTGCACGGGCCGACCGATCGCGTTCAAGCCTTCGCCCGACCGAACGCTCGATGACGAGGACAAGCGGAGGGTCAAACGGCTCGTAGGCATTGCCGCCCGCTTCAACATGCGTGACCTTGCCGAAGAGTACGCGATGTACGGTGTGGCCCCGCTTGCCTACGACTGGCATCTTGCCGCCGAGAGGCGTCGAGATGACAATGTTTCGCCGTGGGTTTGCTCGCTACCGGCGCCGCCCGGTCCCCGTAAGCCTCGATTGCGCCCCTCCTTTGTTGACGCGAAATGCGTGGTATGCTGATGCTATTCTCCCTTGCTTCAGGAATTTCCTTGGAGGAGGCGGAGCAAGCCGTGCGCGTGTTCCTGGGGCCGTATACCGCCCGGGAGCACAAGCAGCGCGCGTCTGCTGTCGCCAAGGCGGGGCTGGGGCGACTAAACCGCGTGTGCGAGGTCCTGGGCCTTGCCGCGCCGGACCGTGTCGCTCCGGCCGATGGTGGAGCGAAGAAGAAGAAGGCCTCGTCTCGGAAGAGGGGCCGCAGCGGGGCACCTGCCGCGTCTGCTGCTAGTGTTTCCGAGGATGTGGCGGACGCGGAGTCAGACTCTGCGAGGTACGCCGATTCGGGCTTGGGTGGCGCAGGCGCCGAAGGTGAAGTGTCTTCGGCAGACGTCTCGGACGGTGGGTTTGCCGCGGGCGGCCGGAGGGGGGAAGCCTCACCACCCGCCGAAGTCGCCGAGGCGGATCCCGTGCGGACCAGCGATGCTGAGGTGGAGGCCTCGACGGCGGCCGCTGCGGTGCCGGAGGCGCCCTCCGCGGGGGCGCACGTAGCCGTGCTGTCCTTGCCAACCGCAGCGGGGACTGAGGTGCCCCCTTCGACGACTGCCACCATGGAACCTTCGCCCCCGGGCGCAGCAGCCGCGGGGTCTTCCCCAGCCACGGCTGCGGGGGCGGTGGCGCTGCTAGCTGCCCCGGCCAAACGGCCATGTGTGCGGCCGGAGCTCCACCGGACACCATGGGGGTTCGTCGTGGCTACGGGCATCCGAAGCTTGTGGGATTCCGGCGCAAGCACCGGGGGCCCCGTGGCCTATGCGCCTTCTGCCCCTCTGGCCACTCCGCCCGCCGCGCAGGGACAGCCGTCGTCCTCCCCGAACACGGGGACCTCCGCTCCCGGCGGGACCATTTCTTCTGCTACCGAAGGTATGGTGACCTAGCTTACTCTGGTGTATGCTTTTATGCCTTGGGGTGATCACCCGTACCCTTGTTTGCAGCGTTGCTCATTCCGGAGGGGGAGCACCCGATGGAACCCGGGGCCCCTGAGCACGTGAGCCCTGCGGACTTCGTGCCGCCTCCGGAGACGCTGAGGGCGTGGCGCGGGATTGTAAATGACGCGGCCACGAGCGTCGACCCGCAAGTGCTGCAGGCCTTCGGTGCGGGGCGCCTCGCGGATGCTTTCGAGGTGTCCGGGGTGAGGGTAAGTACTCATGCGACCACGCCTGAGTTTATCTGAGTTTGCTAAGTCTTTTCCCTTCTACAGACACTCGTGCTGGGGCAGGCCCTGCAAGCGGCCTATACTTGTAGCAAAAAGGCGCTCGAGGATAGGCTGCGGGCCGTCGAGGGGGAGCTGCGCGAAGCCTCTGGCGCCCGCTCTGCCCAGGACGCCCGCATCCGCCAGCTGGAAGCGGAATGCGCCGAAGCGAGGGCGCACTCCGAGGGGCTTGTTGCGTCGGCGCAGGAATCAGCCGCAGCAGCTGCTGATCAAAAGTTCACGGCGGAGCGGGACGGGCTCCTGGAGCAGGTCGCCACGCTAGAGAAGGAGAAAGGCGAACTTGCCTTGACTCTAGCGGAGCGCAACCGGACGCTGGGCGACGCCTCGGTGGTTGCCTGGGACGCCATGCAAGCGCTGGAGAGCCATCTTCAAGGGCTGGTGGCGGAGGTGCCGGGACGCGCCTTCGGTCCGGAGGAGCTGTCTCGGACGCTCCGCTGGGTCGGGGATGCCGCCAACGTCGTGCGCGATGCGGCGACGTCCTTCGGCACCCACTGCGCGTACACTTCGGCCTGCTTGGTGTGCGCGCTCCTCCAGCATCGCGGCTGTACGCATGTCGCCGGGCTGAATGACCCCCAGCTGGAGATGCCTGGCGGGGCCGGAGTAATGTCCAGCGCCGTCCGCTCCGCTCGCCGCGTCCTTGGACCCTTCTGCGACCGGATCTGGGATCCCGTCGGGGCGGAAGCTGTACGGATCGAGCTCCCGAAGTCGCTCTACAGGACGGGGAGCCTCGGCCAATTTCTGGACGGGGTCCCTCGACGCGATGATGGCGGCGCTGGGCCCTCCGAAGGCGCCGGGAACCCGCAGGTCTGATGCCGCGGCGCCTAGGTGTAGGCGTGCGTTGTATTGTCCCTTGTTTTTGCTAATAAAGCGCACACTTTCTGCACGCATGCTGATTTTCACCTATATCCCGGGCAGCTTCCTTGCTGGGGCCGGCTTCGACCGGCCGACCTTTCAACCCGACGACGCCTTCGACGCTGGCGAAGGGCCGAAGATTCGCTCGACTTTTGGGCGAGCCGGCCTTCGTCGAGCGAGGCCCCGACTTTGGCACGTGTTAAGGACGAACCCGCGGGGTAGCGGCTTAGAGCAGCCGGGATGTTGGCGGACCTTTGTATATGTGACTCTTCCGGTAAGCAGACCTCCTGGCATTTTGAGTTGTGTGCTGTGTGCTGATGCCGCCGTTGGCGACGTAGCTGCGCCGGGGTTCCGTAGAACGGACAGTCCGCAGACCGACGTATGCGGAGGCAGACCTCCGCGGTTTGCCTTGCTTTATAGTCCGGAGACTCGCGCGTGCGGAGGCAGGCCTCGACGCTACGTCTTATTTAGAGTCCGTGGACTATTGCGTGCGGAGGCGAACCTCGACGCTACGTCTTCTTTATAGTCCGGAGACTCACGCGTGCGGAGCTAGGCTCGACGCTACGTCTTATTGAGAGTCCGTGGACTGGCGCGTGTGGAGCGAGGCTCAACGCTACGTCTTCTTTATAGTCCGGAGACTCGCGCGTGCGGAGCTAGGCTCGACGCTACGTCTTATTTAGAGTCCGTGGACTATTGCGTGCGGAGCTAGGCTCGACGCTACGTCTTCTTTATAGTCCGGAGACTCGCGCGTGCGGAGCTAGGCTCGACGCTACGTCTTATTTAGAGTCAGTGGACTATTGCGTGCGGAGCTAGGCTCGACGCTACGTCTTCTTCATAGTCCGGAGATTCGCGCGTGCGGAGCTAGGCTCGACGCTACGTCTTATTTAGAGTCCGTGGACTATTGCGTGCGGAGATAGGCTCGACGCTATGTCTTCTTTATAGTCCGGAGACTCACGCGTGCGGAGCTAGGCTCGACGCTACGTCTTATTTAGAGTCCGTGGACTATTGCGTGCGGAGCTAGGCTCGACGCTACGTCTTCTTTATAGTCCGAAGACTCGCGCGTGCGGAGCTAGGCTCGACGCTACGTCTTATTTAGAGTCCGTGGACTATTGCGTGCGGAGCTAGGCTCGACGCTACGTCTTCTTTATAGTCCGGAGACTCGTGCGTGCGGAGCTAGGCTCGAGGCTACGTCTTATTTAGAGTCCGTGGACTATTGCGTGCGGAGCTAGGCTCGACGCTACGTCTTCTTTATAGTCCGGAGACTCGCGCGTGCGGAGCTAGGCTCGACGCTACGTCTTATTTAGAGTCCGTGGACTATTGCGTGCGGAGCTAGGCTCGACGCCCCGGTGCGTATTTTGTTTATACTCAGTCCCGTCACCTTGGCGACGGCGAGTGCACACGCTAACGTGCGTCTTTGGTTTATACTCAGTCCCGCCCTCCCTGGCGACGGCGAGTGCACACGCGAACGTGCGTCTTTGGTTTATACTCAGTCCCGCCCTCCCTGGCGACGGCGAGTGCACACGCGAATGTGCGTCTTTGGTTTATACTCAGTCCCGCCCTCCCTGGCGACGGCGAGTGCACACGCGAACGTGCGTCTTTGTTTATACTCAGCCCCGTCACCTTTGGCTACGGCGAGTGCACACGCGAACGTGCGACTTCGATTTATACTCAGTCCCGTACCCCTGGCTACGGCGAGTGCACACGTGAACGTGCGTCTTTGGTTTATACTCAGTCCTGCCCTCCCTGGCGACGGCGAGTGCACACGCGAACGTGCGTCTTTGTTTATACTCAGCCCCGTCACCTTTGGCTACGGCGAGTGCACACGCGAACGTGCGTCTTCGATTGATACTCAGTCCCGTACCCCTGGCTACGGCGAGTGCACACGTGAACATGCGTCTTTGGTTTATACTCAGTCCCGCCCTCCCTGGCGACGGCGAGTGCACACGCGAACGTGCGTCTTTGTTTATACTCAGCCCCGTCACCTTTGGCTACGGCGAGTGCACACGTGAACGTGCGTCTTTGATTTATACCGCGGGAACGCGCGCGTTGGCTTAGCCTGCGCGCGCCTTCACCGCGTACTTGCGCGTAATAAAGAAAGATTAGCGACAAACGACACTCTGCATTACGTCCCCGTTTGCGCGGGTGAGCAACTACAAAGGAAAAGGATAGATATACTAACCATTTACCCTTGGTGCGGCCGGAGCCTCTAGTCGCTAGTCGTCTGCAGGGCCCGCCGAGGCGCGCGTGAATGGCCCCGCGGACCTCCGCGTGGTGGCGCCAGCTCTAGGGGCGCCGTTGGGCTTCGCGACGCGGGCACCTGGTACCTGGCTCGATGCGCCGGGCCATGTCTGTTGGTGATATGCCCTAGAGGCAACATGGAGATGTTGAATATATCACATACTATGTTTATGATACATTGCTTTGTTCCTTGAAATAGACATTATCATTATTGATCAATGAGTATGTGACTTATTCATGAGACTCTTAATGCCAAAATGTTGCTATTTCTAAATGATCCCTGATCATATATCATATGAGGAACAAATATGATTCAAAGATCAGCATATGTATTGATTGATGATCATGTCTCATGGATCATGGTATGGAGATACCAAATCAATAATATGGACATGTGTTAGTGAACATATGTTGGATAGACCCGCCATGAGACACTGCAGAGATTCCATGTGTCATTAGTTGGTCTCAAGTAGTGTTTATGTAGAATCCTTAGACTTGAGATCATCATGGTTCCCAACATGCGTAGTAGCCTATTTTGGGACTACTAACCACTACTCCGTAACTGGGTAGTCATAAAAGTAGTCTTCGGGTTTGCTATGAAACATGTAGTGGGATGTGAATGATCAAGATAGAATTTGCCCCTCCTTATGGGAGAGATATCTCTGGGCCCCTCGATGTAATGGATTATGAAAGTGCATGGCCATGCCAATGTGATTGAGGAGTCAATCACAAGTTTATAATCCATCACGGAATCGAGAGAGTGATTGAGCTATTAAGAGGATGACACAGGTCTCGCCTTGAGCTTAATCTATGTCGTGAGGCAAAGGGATTCGTACATGAGAACATTACAGGTTCAGCCGATATGATCTTTACGTATACTTTGGGGTTAATATGTCTTGCTAGAGGCCGCTTTTAACAGGGTGACCGGAAAGGTGTTTCCGGGTCGCGACCAAGTATACGTGAACCTACAGGGTCGCACACTTAACGGGTTGGAACACTAATTCGAATGTGATTCGGATGTGGGCTCAATTCGGATAGAGATCCGGATAGACTCCTATTGGGCCTCGGTCCACGAGGCCCAAGTGAGGAGGTCTATATATTTGGAGGCGGGGGGGCTGAGGGATACACGCATCTGTTCCTCCCGAGCAAAACCCTAGCCGCCACCTCCCGAGCCAAACCCTAGCCGCTCGCGAGTGCTGGTACACTCGCGATCGGCGTTCCAGCCCCGGACGTGTGGATACCGGTGGAGGCGCTGCTCGTTGCGGCGTTGATCGGCATCAACAAACTACAGATTGGATCTGCTCGTGGTGTGTTTGATCGCATGGAGGAGACGATCTGTTCGGGACGATCGGCTACTTCCACTACTACCTCGACGCGCGTGGTTGGATCGGCTTCTCCAACTCTTCTTCCGCTGCGCTGCGCGTCTAGTGGTAACGATCTATGATCCCTCCTTAGCATGATGTCCTGGTGTGCGCGGTAGAAATTTTTTATTTTCTGCTATCGTAGCCTACGCGCGTGCCTTCAGTGGTATCAGATCCATCTTGCTTAGTTTGCGATCTGGATCAGCGCATATGATGATATGCGGTTGTAGTAGATTGGATCTATTACAGTCTAGATCAGTCGGTTCATGTGATGAATCGATGGTAGCACGGGTTGATGAGATCAATCGGTGAATAGGGGTTGGATGAGGCGCAGATTGTATCACTACTAGTGCCCTAGAGATTGTCTCGGATCGGCATAAGGTGGTTATGTCGAATACTAGTAGGATACGAATCTGATAGCCTCAGGCCAGTGGGAATACTAGTGCCCTAGAGATTGTCTCGGATCGGCATAAGGTGGTTATGCCGAATACTAGTAGGTTACGGATCTGATGGCCTTGGCCCAGTGGAAAAACTAGCATCCTAGGGAGTGTCTCGGATCGGCATAAGGTGGTTGTGCCGAATAGTTTTTCCATTGCGATTTCATAGGGCGGCCCCCCCTCGACCCCCCGCCCGCTGACCGGCCAGCGGGACCGCCGTGCGTACCCGCCTTGTATAGCGTCTTGGGTTCACATCGTTAGGTAGAATACGATTCTACGTCTAACTTGTTTTTGCAGAGAATGATGTGAATAGTATGGCCCTATATCTTATTGGAATGTATGAGATGTATGTGATGCATGTAACATTCGTTCATGGCCTGCGTGTCATGATTATTTCAGCTATTGTTAGCTGTCTATATTGTATTTAACGACCTGCGTGTCGACCTTAATGCTTGAATCTATCTTTGTAATCTTTAATTTCTAGCTACTTCACAGTTAAATGTGTTTATCTGTGATATTATCTATCTTATTCTTATGCAATGTTTTTGTGATATGTTGCTTTGGTAGGATAGAATCCCTCGTAAAATTAGGTGTTCATGCCCTTCCATATGTTGCACCAAAAGATAATGATCACCGCATGGTAGGTCTACCAAAGTAGAGTGCCGTCGGTTATCATCATTATTTGGGGTAGATGTCGGACATCTACATGCGGAAGCATTTGGTTTACTTAACAAGGTTATCAAAACAGTTTTGGACCTTGGGGCATAGTTTGGGGCCGGGGCATGTTGATGTCACCCAACAAGCAAGAGTCACATAGGGATGTGATTAGCAAGGTGTTGCTTACCCATGTCACTAGTTTTCTAGCCGTGATGCCAAAGCTCACTAGGAATTAGTGAAATGAGGATCTTGACCCACTATGTAACTTAGAGGGAGTTTTGTTGCAAAACACATAGTGGGAGTCTTTTGTTAAATAGTTTAATAAAAGATGAACATAAACATAGTGCTAAACTTTGCATATTCTTTGTTGTAGATCATGTCAACTAATGCCGCATCCAGTTCTTTTAATTTGCGATCTATTCTTGAGAAAGAAAAACTCAATGGAACGAACTTTATGGATTGGTATCGCAACTTGAGAATTGTTCTCAAGCAAGAGCGCAAGGAGTATGTCCTTGAGTCTCATTATCCTGATGACTTGCCTGATAATGCTACTACGGCTGCACGGAGAGCTTATGAGAAGCAAACGAATGATTACCTTGATGTGAGCTGTCTCATGCTTGCCACAATGTCCTCTGAGCTTCAGAAGCAATATGAGAACACAGATGCCTACAATATCATTGTGGGGTTGCGTGGTATGTTAGAGAACCAAGCAAGGGCTGAGAGGTTCAACACTTCAAAGTCCTTGTTTGCGTGCAGGCTTGCAGAAGGGAATCCCGTCAGCCCTCATGTGATTAAGATGATTGGCTACATTGAGAGTCTGGAAAAGCTTGGTTTTCCCCTTAGCCAAGAGTTGGCTACTGATGTGATTCTCCAGTCGCTCCCCCCGAGCTTTGAGCCATTCATACTGAACTATCACATGAACAACATGGATAAGACCTTGGCAGAGTTGCATGGGATGCTAAAAGCTGCCGAGGAAAGCATTAAGAAAAGCAGCAATCATGTGATGATGATGCAGAAAGGCAAGGGCAAGCCCAATGTCAAGAAAGGCGCGGTCAAAAGAAAGTTAGCTCCCGATGAGATCGCGAGCAGTTCTAAGGCCAAGCAAGTCAAGAAGGGCGCTGCTCCTAATGCAGATTGTTACTACTGTAAGCAATCAGGTCATTGGAAAAGGAACTGCCCAAAGTACTTGGAGGATCTTGAGAAGAAGAAGGGAAGTACGACTTCCTCTCCAGGTATAAATGTTATAGAGATCAATCTTGCTACTTCATCCACTGATTCTTGGGTATTTGATACCGGATCGGTTGCTCACCTTTGCAAATCGTTGCAGGGGCTAAGAAGAAGTAGAAGTTTGAGGAGGAGCGAAGTGGATCTTCGCGTTGGCAATGGAGCAAAAGTTGCTGTGGTCGCTGTTGGCACCATGCCATTGTCTTTACCTTCAGGATTAGTTTTGGAATTGAATAATTGTTATTGTGTTCCATCTCTTTCCAAGAACATTATTTCTGCTTCATGTTTGCAAGCAGAAGGTTATGACTTTAGATCTGTGAACAATGGTTGTTCTCTTTATTTCAAAGATATGTTCTATTGTCATACTCCATTGGTGAATGGGTTATATGTTCTTACTCTTGAAGAGTCACCGGTCTATAACATTAATGCAAAGAGGCAACGTTCGAATGATTTGAATCCCACGTTTATTTGGCACTGTCGCTTAGGTCACATAAATGAGAAACGCATGGAGAAGCTCCATAGAGATGGTATTCTGCACTCATTTGATTTTGAATCATTTGAGACATGCGAATCTTGTTTACTTGGCAAGATGACAAAGGCACCTTTCACCGGTCAAGGTGAACGGGCAAGTGACTTATTGGCACTCGTACATTCTGATGTATGTGGACCAATGAGCTCAACAGCCAGAGGTGGTTTTCAGTACTTCATAACTTTTACTGATGATTTTAGTAGATATGGGTATATCTACCTGATGAAGCATAAGTCTGAATCCTTTGAAAAGTTCAAAGAATTCCAAAATGAAGTGCAAAATCATTTAGGCAAGACAATCAAGTTTCTACGATCTGATCGTGGAGGCGAGTATTTGAGCCATGAGTTTGGCAATCATCTGAAGGATTGTGGAATTGTTCCACAATTGACTCCGCCAGGAACACCTCAATGGAATGGGGTATCTGAACGGAGAAATCGCACCTTATTAGATATGGTGCGCTCCATGATGAGCCAAAGTGATCTTCCGTTGTCTTTTTGGGGGTACGCTCTTGAAACAGCCGCTTTCACACTAAACAGGGTTCCATCAAAATCAGTAGAAAAGACACCATATGAGATGTGGACAGGACAACGTCCTAGCTTGTCTTTTCTTAAGATTTGGGGATGTGAGGCTTATGTAAAACGTTTACAATCTGATAAGCTCAGTCCTAAATCTGATAAATGCTTCTTTATCGGGTATCCTAAGGAAACAAAAGGATATTACTTCTATAATCAAGGAGAAGGCAAAGTGTTTGTCGCCCGGCATGGTGTCTTCTTAGAGAAAGAGTTTCTCTCAAGAAGGGATAGTGGGAGCATGGTGCAACTTGAAGAAATTCGGGAAACACCTGAAAACGTTTCAGCTCCTACAGAACCACAACAGGATGAACAAACTGTTGAAGAACCTGTTGTGGACACACCGGCACCACGTAGGTCAGAGAGGTCACGTCGTGCACCTGAGAGGTACATGTTCTTGACTACTCAACAACGGGACATATTGTTGTTAGACAACGATGAGCCTAAGACCTATGAAGAAGCGATGGTGGGACCAGACTCTGAGAAATGGCTTGAAGCCATGAGATCCAAAATTGAATCCATGCACAGTAATCAAGTTTGGAACTTGGTTGATCCACCTGATGGTGTTAAAACCATTGAGTGCAAATGGATTTTCAAGAAAAAGATAGACATAGATGGAAATGTTCACATCTATAAAGCGCGATTGGTGGCCAAAGGTTTCAAACAAATTCAAGGTGTTGATTATGGTGAAACTTTTTCGCCCGTCGCAATGCTAAAGTCTATTCGGATCATTCTAGCGATTGCTGCATATTTCGACTATGAAATATGGCAAATGGATGTCAAAACAGCTTTTCTTAATGGAAATCTGAGTGAGGATGTGTACATGACACAGCCCACGGGTTTTGTCGATCCGCAATCAGTTGGAAAGATATGCAAGCTGCAAAGATCCATTTATGGATTAAAGCAGGCATCTCGGAGTTGGAACATTCGTTTTGATGAAGTAATCAAAGGGTTTGGTTTCATCAAGAACGAAGAAGAGCCTTGTGTTTACAAAAAGGCTAGTGGGAGCGCACTCGTGTTTCTGGTCTTATATGTGGATGACATATTACTGATCGGAAATGACATTCCTATGCTCGAATCTGTTAAGTCTTCATTGAAAAATAGTTTCTCTATGAAAGACTTAGGAGAGGCGGCATATATTCTGGGCATCAAGATCTATAGGAGAGACTGTTGGTGATATGCCCTAGAGGCAACATGGAGATGTTGAATATATCACATACTATGTTTATGATACATTGCTTTGTTCCTTGAAATAGACATTATCATTATTGATCAATGAGTATGTGACTTATTCATGAGACTCTTAATGCCAAAATGTTGCTATTTCTAAATGATCCCTGATCATATATCATATGAGGAACAAATATGATTCAAAGATCAGCATATGTATTGATTGATGATCATGTCTCATGGATCATGGTATGGAGATACCAAATCAATAATATGGACATGTGTTAGTGAACATATGTTGGATAGACCCGCCATGAGACACTGCAGAGATTCCATGTGTCATTAGTTGGTCTCAAGTAGTGTTTATGTAGAATCCTTAGACTTGAGATCATCATGGTTCCCAACATGCGTAGTAGCCTATTTTGGGACTACTAACCACTACTCCGTAACTGGGTAGTCATAAAAGTAGTCTTCGGGTTTGCTATGAAACATGTAGTGGGATGTGAATGATCAAGATAGAATTTGCCCCTCCTTATGGGAGAGATATCTCTGGGCCCCTCGATGTAATGGATTATGAAAGTGCATGGCCATGCCAATGTGATTGAGGAGTCAATCACAAGTTTATAATCCATCACGGAATCGAGAGAGTGATTGAGCTATTAAGAGGATGACACAGGTCTCGCCTTGAGCTTAATCTATATCGTGAGGCAAAGGGATTCGTACATGAGAACATTACAGGTTCAGCCGATATGATCTTTACGTATACTTTGGGGTTAATATGTCTTGCTAGAGGCCGCTTTTAACAGGGTGACCGGAAAGGTGTTTCCGGGTCGCGACCAAGTATACGTGAACCTACAGGGTCGCACACTTAACGGGTTGGAACACTAATTCGAATGTGATTCGGATGTGGGCTCAATTCGGATAGAGATCCGGATAGACTCCTATTGGGCCTCGGTCCACGAGGCCCAAGTGAGGAGGTCTATATATTTGGAGGCGGGGGGCTGAGGGATACACGCATCTGTTCCTCCCGAGCAAAACCCTAGCCGCCACCTCCCGAGCCAAACCCTAGCCGCTCGCGAGTGGTGGTACACTCGCGATCGGCGTTCCAGCCCCGGACGTGTGGATACCGGTGGAGGCGCTGCTCGTTGCGGCGTTGATCGGCATCAACAAACTACAGATTGGATCTGCTCGTGGTGTGTTTGATCGCGTGGAGGAGACGATCTGTTCGGGACAATCGGCTACTTCCACTACTACCTCGACGCGCGTGGTTGGATCGGCTTCTCCAACTCTTCTTCCGCTGCGCTGCGCGTCTAGTGGTAACGATCTATGATCCCTTCTTAGCATGATGTCCTGGTGTGCGCGGTAGAAATTTTTTATTTTCTGCTATCGTAGCCTACGCGCGTTCCTTCAATGTCCTGGTCGCCTCGGACGCTGATGATGGTCCGGGGACCCGGGATCTTCATGCACAGGTAGTCGTGATGGGGTACCGCGCCGAAGGAGTTGAGGATTGGGCGACCTAGTATGGCATTGTAGGGGTACGGGAGGTCGACCACGTCGAAGGTGGCATCTTCGGTCCGCACATTGTCATCTCGGCCGAAGGAGACCTGAAGGCCGATTTGGCTCAGCGCCCTCAGGGGCTGTCCCCCGAAGCCCTGCAGTGGGATTCCTGAGGGCCCTAGGCGGCTTCGAGGGATCCCCAT